>JAYKKO010000008.1:625000-1250000 GCA_037074685.1 Glyphodes pyloalis
GATATCTCCAACTATAAATATCAAATAGTACTCTTGCATAGGGTTGCCAATTTTTATAAAGAGAAATAGTGCATATCTTATTTTAAGCTCATAAGATACAAAAAACCAGACGCACTAAAATGTTTCCTTTTAAAGGAAAAATATCTGCTCCGGTGGAACAATGATTAGCTCTTCATGCTTTTGAACTAAAGATCACGATAGATTCCCATTGTGGCAATCATTTGTGTGGTGATCATTACATTCGTTCTGTTGCCGGGTGTTTGTAAATGTATTTAAATATGTATTTAAGTAGGTACCGCCGTTTGTTTAGTTTCCATAACATAGGTGCTTGAGCTACTAAATTTGGGACCAGGTAAAAAAACTTGATTTTTGTGATATTTATTAGTTGTGGGATTTGATATTTATAAAAACGGCATTATTGCGCCTAGAGATATAAAAAAAAACATTAAAGAGAGAAAATAACGTATATTTGTTTTTAATTTATGACAAAAATACTGTCATAATCCAAATATTTTAAAAATAAATAGTATATCGAAATTAGGAAAAGTAAATAATCATATAATCATAAAATCTAAAATTTCGAAAAACAGCATATTAACTGTAAGTAGCTGACAGTGTGTGTTACGATAATAGGTCATAATATACTCTGGTGTAGTACTACTAGACTTTTTTTTTAAAGAGTATATAAGTTCAGTCAATGTTTTGTGCAAGAAAATTCTATTCTACGGTTGGCAACCCTGCTCATGGAACAGATACGTGTGGTGTAAATTATTTTTATGGGAAGGAAGCCTGTTTTCTGCTTTAACTAAGTCTTTCTTCGAATATTGTGTGAGAAATAGACTGAACAACGTAAACGAGCGTAAGAATAATGATAAAAGTAAAATACTTACTGTTTGTTTTGAACACAGCTGCCTTTGGGAGGATAAAAGTACGCGTTAACGATTACGGCTTACATAGTGGTTATACGTTATCGTGTAACTAATTCTGCATTAGCAAATTCGATAGGCGATTGTGGCGGTCTTACTTACCTAAGCTTGTGGGGTAAGCTATGATATGAAAGCTAACACATCGAGGTATCATAACTAGGATAAGCTCTTGAAAATAGGACTAAAATTGTAACTTTAACGAGATATTTTTAGGCAACTGATTGAGTTTTTGGCAAGTGCTTCTATAAGCCAAGCTAAGCTTTGATAATAATGATGATAATGTGATATTACGTATGACTTAGTACAGACATCCACATATACTTTAAACAAATAATTCAATTATTTATTGCATCCATAAGTGTACAGCAGATCTCACAATAGCTTAAAAATAATAAGAACTTCATGATACCCACTTGGGTATAGCAAATAATTATTAATTTACAATTTTCTGTAACTATTTTTATTCCAATACGAAAGTTAAAAATGTTTGACTGATTGAATCGAATTGATTGATCACGTAAATGATGATGATTGTTCCAAACCTCAATTTTTATTAGCGTATTTTCACTCAATTATTTAAAGGCGCTATTTTGTTATTGCCCCGATTTGCCAAAAACTGTACCTATCTACGATTAAGTCTCCAAGCACTAAGATGACACAAACGAATAATGTTTCTCCTATTAGATATGTTTCACCTGAATGTATAATCATTCCTAAAAAGTATTAAATCCTACTACTATTATAAAGGCGAAAGTTTGTAAGTTTGGATGTATGGGTGTTTGTTACTCTTTCACGTAAAAACTACTGAATGGATTTGAACGAAACTTTACCACAACATAGCTTATACATCAGAATAACACATAGGCTACAATTTTTGAGGTTTCTAATGTGAGGTCGTAAAAAAACACACTTTTTTAGGGATCCTTGGTAAAATTTGAAAAATTTCAATAGAAAAGCGGGAAAAATTATCTAAGGCGAAACGAAGTTCGCCGGGACCGCTAGTGTTCCGATAATGCGAGTTTCCTATTATGTTAAAACTGACACAATAAATGTGCTACATTATACTTAACAGTTTCTCATGTTGTGTGCGAATCATTGGAACTCAAATTTAATGCTATCTTTAACCTTTATTGTAGTCATTATTTTGTTTAATTTGTGTTTTGTTGCTGTACCTTATAAATAAATAAAATAAATTCCTAAGGACTATGCGACCATTTTCCACTAACAAAAGGAAACACTTGCCCACCATTAAGATAGTATAAGGAATCGTATGTAAATCGTAATAGCTTAAAAGGCAGTATGTTATGTTGGCACTCCGCGACTCGTAGTAAATATTGGCACGACAGTCTTCGGAGATACGTAGCTTAAATCGGTTTTATGGGTTGGCTTGCGTGTTTCACCGACTAACGGACTAAGTGATAATGGAAGTAATGTGTGTTTTCCAGCTCGTTATCACATGATTGAATGTGTCGACTGCAGTATCTTGGATGTCTTTAGATAATGTTACTTTTGGCAGTAGTAGTAGATACGGCTTCCTTCTTGCGAAAAGACTTAAAACCTTTTTGACGACCTTGTGGGCGCCGTAGTTAAGATAACGCATTTAGTGTGAATGTTTGTGCAGTTTATGGGACGAACTTTACGTTAACAAGATACGGTTGGACCAATATATTTGACGAATGTCGTAGCCGAGAAGCGAGCGGGCTGGACTTTGTCGTTGCGCCTTTTGTGGGGTCTCAAGTTAATTTTCCGGTCAAGTCAATATGGAAAATGATCTTTTATATATTGTCTAGGGTCTGGGTATTGTGGTACTGTTATTGTTTCCGATTTATGTAAAACAAGTGTTTTAACTACTTACCACAATATTAGGGCGATGTAGGTAGATGTAGGTGTTTTTAGGAGAATAAGAAATTAAAGGTATGCCTAAGCTTTAACTTACTTTAAAAAACAAAGTACCTTCAATTGTTTCTTTACCGTTGACTATAACATTGCTGCCAGCGCTTAATAAACAAAAAACTGAAAATTCAATGCTTTCGCTTAAACCAAAGTTAACAGTCAAATGAAAATCTTTGACAAAAATCAGATAATTCCAATGCATGTTCAAAACAAACGATATTTCACATACCGTTATCGCAGTGTAGTGAGCTCAATATCGGATCCTTGTCAAGATATAGTCGTATGTGAACGGTAATGACGGCACAGTCGCCGCTTACCGAATAATGTTAGTGCTTCGATGCCGATTTACCTTGCTTAGTTTTTTAGGGGCCCGTACCCAAAAGGTAAAAGAGGTACCTATTACTAAGACTCAGCTGTCTTATTGGTTCACCAGGCTGCTAGTTGGTTCAGTTGAGATTTTCACTTGTAATCTTAGGAATCAGGAGTAAGTGAACAAGTTGACATGTACTGAGGTGTATTTTTTGCTTCCCTGTATTTTATAATGGTTTCCCCTAAGAATATAATTAAGAGAGGTAGGGCATAGCGATTTATCGCTCGAACTGGAGAAGCCAGACTGGTGATACACCTGCAATTTATAGAAGAACGCAGCCAAATTAAAATCACTTCGGTGTTGTTTTGTTTCTGCGTGTGAGTAAGGTTTTGATTGCTCCTAGGGGGTTTTACCTTAGTAACAGGGGTCAAGCCTTCAAAGTAATGGTGACAAGTTAAGTAACAACTATTATTATGCTGTACTTGTCGCCCTTAAGCTAGGACCTCTTTAAGACTTAGCATCAGGGGGATGACGTCAATCTTAAAATGCAAGAAGAGATTTTCCGTTGCTCTCTCTCTCTCTCTCTCTAATCAAATAACTATAGTGCTTCTGTTATTCCATTTCCACGATACCGGTTTAGCTAGCTTAGTTTTTTTACAGGCGTGCCTGCAAGGTAAAACGTGAAGCTATTATTAATACTCAGCTCTCCAATGGTTCGCCGGGCTGATAATTCGTTCAATTTATTTTTTCACTTCGAATGTGACACAAGAGTGATACAAAAGATCTTTGTGGACGTATTGACGTGATAGTTGCTTTCTCTCCCTAACCTACATTTCCCCACAAAACTAAAATAAAAGGGGAACTCCCACATAACATATTCTTCCCCCTTTTTTATATATGATGGTACGAAACCCTTCATTCGTGCGTCCGACTCGCACTTTACCGCTTTTCTATTTTAAAAGGCAACCAGACTTTGGGAAACTACTTTGTTGTTTAAATTTTATGAATATAAAATGCGCGTCGATATTCGAGTGGTTTACTTCAGTACCTGGTTATGATCTCGGGGTTTTGAGTTCGATTCCCGGGTACAGCAATGTATGTTTCGTAAGCTAGTACCAATGACTTGACACAGTCTTTAGGAAAAATAATAATTTCAAGATGGAACAAGGGCACAATATTTTTATTGCGACAGTGGTTTTTAAGGCCATATAATAATAAAAAGGTATAGCTATTTAATCATTTTACAGAGTATGATCATGCTTGTTTGTAAGAAATCGCGTGTAAGCGAATTATTCAGGCAATACATCTACTATTTAACTTTTGAAAAATCACCTTAAGCAACAGGATTTGAAAATTTAACTTTTTCTTGTGGTTTTACTCGTATAAAATAAAAAACTGATAAAAATAAAAAACTGCTAAATTATAAATGACTACAAAATTCTAGTTCTGCACAATTAATAACAACTAAACTAAACAGTGGTAGTATGTAGTTCTATTCATATCTACGTTTATGTTTTAAACTTTAACTTTATATCCAGAAGTGATAAACTTATGACTGTTATAATAACTTCTTGACCATATTATCTCAAAATTATTATATTTGTGCTCAGCGCTGCCAAGACTGCAGTGTATCTAGGCCAAAACTCCAAAATTCACTTACTTATATTTTATAAGCCACTATCGCACCATGAATTCCCGTAAATATAAGTATGTAAGTCGTGGAGATAGTAAATAATGTAATATAAAACAGTTTACGACGAGAAACGAGACTTGCTTTTTCCTTTTAGCAGATTTCATTTGGTTCAATTCAGATTTTGATAGCTCTGAAATAAATTTTACTATATTTCCGTCTCATATTTAAAATATCTATATCATAAATGTACAATGATGTTAATAGAGTCTTAAAGACCATATTCTTAGCAAACAGTAAAATATACATTTTCTCTTAGTTGGTATCAAAATGTTCGCAATAAATTCAATTAAAAATTAAAAATTTTATTTATGCCTTATTTTTTGAGATTTGGTCGATATCTGAGCAACTAAATTTTGCTCTTATCGATAAAAACCATATTTTTTAACATACTCAACGATCTTCGTTACATTAAATATTATTAATATTATTCTTCGTTGTCTGTGCCTCTCATTTTGTTTTGCCTAATTAAACAATTACGTTTACCGTAGGTCAAAATTAACCATCTAGTCGAACATTACCTACTTATTTGGCATAAACAAATAAAATGAAACTAAAGTTGTTTAATTTTTAATAAATCATATTATGCTTGTATTAAACGGCAAGATCTGTGATTATTACGTAAAACAAGACCTCTATTTAGGTAAAAAATCCTGTTCAATGAAGGAAAAATAGTATTCAGACCATGATTCGTACGTCGAATCATTTCTGGTTTATTGACAGGCCAGTACGGCCGAGTGGTCAAAGACTCTTACTTGGATATCAAAGGCCGTGGGTTTAAATCTCGCTTGGGGGCAAATGTTTGTGTGATGAACATTGGTGTTTGTACTCGAGTCATGGACGTTTATGCGACGTACGTAAACGTAATGCGAGTTAACTGAGTACGTATTATAACCTCGAAAATACCGAATTTTGTAATTGATTGTTAAAATGACAAATGATAATTTATACGAAAATTTTAACTCTAAAAAATTAAACCTTTAAAATGTATTAAGATCTATTAACGGAAAGTCGAATGTTAAAATGCCAAATGCCAATTTAAGCGAAAATGTATACTCCTGAAAATAAAAAATACCGAATTTTATAATACCTTTTAATAGAAGGCCGAATGTAAATATGCCAAACTTTATAAGGTCTATTAACGGAAGGTTAAAAATTCCGATTGTTAATTAAATCAAAGATTCAAAACCTCGAAAATTAAAAATTACAAGGATCTTTCTCTAAAGGCCGAACATGTAATGCCAACTGTTTAGAGGTAAATCCGAAAATTCAATATATCGAAAATAGTTAATACTTCAAATTTACATTCTTACAAAGTATTAATATTATAGGGTTTTATGACATTGATCATATAAAACATGAGTAAAATGCCCAGTGAACTCTACTTATTCTTTCCTTAATATTGAGTAGATATTTTCCATCGCATTCTTTTGCTCCAGCAGTAAATATCGACACCGAGTTTGCCGCAAGATTTGTGAAGCGTAAACATACGGTTTTACGGTGCTTACTGCCAAGAGCAGGACGTTACGCGGTTTAGGGCGGTACTCAATTGTTAGTTAGAACGTTTATGGAGTCACCTCTCGTATCGTAATTCTTACGTGAATTAAATACCATAGAAACAAGTACCTTAATATTTGTTGTCGACTAGCTGACCCGGCGAACTTCGTACCGCTTTAGTAAGGGAAAAACTATTCCGTGGCGAGTTATTTTCAAAAATTAATAAATGAGTGCGATAGAATTTAATCAAGTAACCACGTTTCCCAACAAGCGATGCTCTTTCAATATAGTCTATGGCAGAGAATGACGTTAACATTCGTTAAGCGCGTTTTTTTTTAATATGCATAATTTAATGTTTATTTCTCAAACTTTCTGAGAGATTTTCTTAAAATTTTTTTACCTAGTACAGAGTATTAGAAAACTACAAAAAAAAATCAGCCAAATCGGTCAAGCCGTTTTCATGTTATGGCGTGACAACGGAAAAGGGTTTAATTTTTATATTCATAGATAGATTAAAATGTTTAACGTTGAGCATGCCTAAATAAAATCTTTATGAGAATAGATGCATCATCTAAATGATTGTTTGTTAGTAACCCTGGTTCCTGTGGCAGGGTGCATTCGATCCCCAGCTTAGACTTACAAAAGCGTATTTACGAGTTGTGATCGATTCCACAAGTTTTCTGTGTGTTTTCATTGACTTAGGTGAGAGGTCAATTTTAGTGACTACCTTAGTTAACCCAAGGGTAAAAACATAAAAACAATTTGAGGAAATATAATAACTATCACAATTGACAACAAATCTATCATTTTCTCCGGTTAATATCTTCCTAATCTTATATTATAAAACTGAAGAGATTTGTTTGTTTGTTTGCACGCTAATCTCAGGAGCTACTGGTTCAAATAGATTTTTTTGTATTAGATAGTCCATTTATCGAGAAAGGAAGAAACATTACGCCGCGGCCAATAGGAGAGAGTCACAAGTCAACAAAATTATACATTTTCCATGGTACTTTAAAGTGAGTAGACGTTTGTTGTAGCTGTTTGTCGGTTAAACGTGAATATAGCTTTATTTCTTTTCTAAAACGTCCAAATTCATAGTAATTTTACATCAAAAAAGTAAAAATCAGTGATCTTAGTGATTTTGCCATGGTCTGTTGCCAGTCCCGAGCGAGTGAATTTTATAATTAGATAGTAAAAAATAAACTACTACTTCTCTTATTTGGAACATAATTTAAATTATCATTCTAGCATTATTATTTTTGTAGTAATTCTAGATTATAGCTATATAGCTATAGCATATATAATTAAACTAATCAATTGAAAGGAAAATAGCACCGCTGAGAAGTACTTGAATATTTTCACAATTAAACAAAATTTATAAATAAACCAAATATAAATTTCATGGCAAAGGTCTTTGCTTCTTTTTGCATATATTTGAAATAGCCAGAAATAGTCAATTAATTTAAACGGCTGCTTGTTCTACGTTAATTGGTATATCACAGAGGCAAGTTAGTCAAAGAGAACATTTCTTGTAATTTTGAGCTACTACTGGAACCGACCATGAAATTATATCTTTGAGAACTTGAACACTTCATTGAATCTCCAATGAAAAAATACAGCTATGATCGTCTTTACCAGAGATAAACTCCAAAATTGTAAAGCAACTTTACCGGCTTATTAAAAGACAACTAAGCTTACCCTTGTGTGATTCGAGCCCGCTTCACGTATCGTGCGTGCTGCTCTTCCGACTTAGGTGGTGACTCACCATCTAAAAATCTCACCAGCCGGTGAGTTACCACCTCCTATAATATTTAGTGGTCAACTCAGCCTTCGGCTGGATAAGCTTTGGTGAGTTGACTGCTTCAGAATTGTAAAGGGGTTAAATCAACCAATTTATAATAAAAGGTTTTCTTTCTACTACAACAACCTTTTTACATGCCATTTCTTTGTTTTATATTAGGTATACATACATACAGCTTTTATGACGAAATAAAAGAGGATTTTTTTATAAATAAATGTAAGTATATTTAAACAATAAAAATAGGTACATGTAGTATACATCATTAATTTACCATCATCTTATAACATATTCATTACCACCATGTAAATATGGAGTATGCAGTGTGAACACAGACTATGCACTTCCAAAACGTTATATAAATTTTTAGCAGAGTAAAAAAGAAAAAAAGAAAACTAGTTCATCATATAGATATATAATATACTTAACAAAAACAAAATAGCTTTTTATAGCAAATAAAAAAAATATATGTTTACTTAATTACGAAAGTCAACAAATCAATGAGTAATAACTAATATACTAAGTCAACAAATAAGTTTTCATAATTACTTACACTTTTTCCGATATCAACAACATTTTTATTAATGAATGTTAGCATAGCATATCGAAGTCTGTATTTATAGAATAATTAATTAATTTGAGTTTTTTTCTAAACTATAATAGTATATGCTTATGAAAATAATATGAAATAATAATTATTATCTCAATAGTATGTTTTTTTCATAAAAGTTTGCATCGCACATCTTGGTCTGTATTTATAGAATAATTAATTAATCTGGGGTTTTTCTAATTGAAAAGGAATAGTGTATGCTTTTTATTACAAATAATATGAAATAATAATTATTAATATTCTTGTTTTTTTGTTGCAATAATCAGCAAAATGAAAATCAGCAAAAGATTCCGGATTATGTCTTCTGTTTTAAAAAAACGAATTTTTGTAGCTTTTAGGGCTTTATTTCGGTGCTTATATAATTTCTTTTTTATATTCTTATAATGCGGTAATGTTGTCAATAAATCAATACCAGTATCTTTCATACTCTCCAAAGTATCTGAATAAATGCTAGGTACTGGAGTTGTTTCGTTACAAATTCTTTGCATATATATATCGAGTCTGCGTTTTACTTCATTACCAACTACATCTTGCGTACAAATATGACTTTGTTGCTTTATAACAATACTAGAATTAGTCACCAAAGCGCCTGTGCATTTACTTTTGACTTTAACGCAACGCCAAGAACAATGTCCATTGCTGTTAATATTCCTCAAATTATATCGAAATCCATTCAGCAACAGAACTTTTGCTCCTCTTTGTGACTTTATAATAGAAAACTCAGAATCTGTACTAGTTGATGCTTCGGCATCCATCGGGAAAAATGTATTTATATTTATAAAAAAATCCTCTTTTATTTCGTCATAAAAGCTGTATGTATGTATACCTAATATAAAACAAAGAAATGGCATGTAAAAAGGTTGTTGTAGTAGAAAGAAAACCTTTTATTATAAATTGGTTGATTTAACCCCTTTACAATTCTGAAGCAGTCAACTCACCAAAGCTTATCCAGCCGAAGGCTGAGTTGACCACTAAATATTATAGGAGGTGGTAACTCACCGGCTGGTGAGATTTTTAGATGGTGAGTCACCACCTAAGTCCTCTTCCGATTTTAGCAAGAACGTTATGACAGAAAAAATCATCGTTTACGATTACTTGCAGATAGTTCAGCCGTGGGTCGTGGCCAAGGTCGTGGGTTTGAATCCTACATCGCAAGGGGGGATGAAATTTTTCTGTTTCTTTAAAAAATATTTCAAAGTTCGTTAGTACGGCTTGAAGCACTATAAAAAATATAAAAATCTCTTAAGGCCCCTATGGTGACTAACTATTTTACCATCGCTTTTTAACACTGTTTATAACGTTTTAATTTATTTCACATAAAGGTTTGGAGGTTTTTAAAATATGTTCGCGTTAAATCTGATTGAAATACCAACTAAAGTTAGTCCTTCCGGTAAAATTTTATATTTTATTTGTGGCGGTACGCAAGTTTTATCCGCTCACTCTGGTATTTTACTTTTATTTCTGCTGTAAATATCGGAACCGCATTCACAGCTGAGATTTGTGAAGCATAAACACGTGGTTTTACGAAGCTCACTGGCAAAAAGTAGGTTGTTCCACTTTTTATGGCTCTGCCAAAGTTTGAACATTTATGGAGCAGATAATTCGTTATTTTTCTCTTTAGAACATTTAATTTACCACGGAAATGTGAGTTGAGTGATATTTTTGATTTCTCTAAAAACATTATGTTACAACAACTAGGTACTTTTATTTATTAAACCGTTGTTCTTTTTTTCCCTGATTACTCCTGTTAGCTGCAGATAGCTTATTCAGCTTGACCGCACAATATCGTGGAAGGTTCAAACCCGTAAGGGTTTTTAAACAAGTGCTTGAGAGGACTAGCTTAAGGGTGACAAGTACATCATAAAAACGATGTGACTGAACTTGTCACCTTTGCCTTGAAGTCTTGACCCCTGCTACGAATGTAGCACCCCCCTAGAAGCTCTTAAAACCTTACTCACACACACAACAATACTGAACTGGTTGTTATTTGGCTGCGGTCTTCTAAGGTGGAGGTATTTCACCAGTCGGGCTACTCCAGTTCGACCGATAAACTAGTGTTGCCCAAATTCAGTCTTGGTCTTGCAGTCTTGGTCTTGTTCTTGCGTTTTTGCAAGACCAAGACCAAGACTGACCGTGCAAGACTTAAGCAAGAACAAGACATAGCCTGCAAGACTCTTGCGTCTTGCAGCTAGGACTTAGCGCTATTTCACGGAGTTGTTAGGTGTAACAGTTCGGTGTATAGGTAGGTACGCTTAGGAATTCTATAAGACGCAAAAAACTGTATCAAAGAATATGAAAAACTGGACCTATGCGCATTACGACTAATACCATAAACATAGCGAATAAAAAAATTCTATTAAAATCAAACTGAGTGCATGCATAGTTATGTTTTAACCATTGGCACTTTGATAATGCGGCATCAAAGGTTTTGTACTTACTTCTCAAAGAAATTTGCCGCTTTTCGGAAGTACATGGTTATGATACACGCGCCGGCGGCTTCTTTTGAAAACTAAAACAATCGTTACCGCCGCGCCGAAATCATAACATTTGACACTATTTGATTGCCGCCACAGGGCGAAGGTAATTGCAAGACTTGCAAGACTCTTGCTGCAAGACCAAGACCAAGACTGGGAGCGCAAGACCAAGACCAAGACTGGTTAAGTCTCGTCTTGTTCTTGCATTTGGGCAACACTACGATAAACGCTATGCCCTGCCTCTCTTAAAATAAATTATAAAGATTTTATTTTAAACTTTTATGAACATTCGAGATGTATACAGAAGCGACGAAAAAATCCAAAACAAGCAACCAAAATGATGAAAAAGCAGCTACACCAGATTGACGGTAGTGTATGATAAATATGCATGTTGTTTGCACAACTTAGCAAACTCCGCTGATTACTTTTGTATCTGTCTAGCGCAAATGCCGCTCCTAAAAAGAAAGTGAAATATTTTCTTTCCGCGTTCTTGTAATTCGTTGTGGAAGAAAAACTTGGCAAACATTTAATTTTGTATTCCTTAAAATCCAAGTCCGCCTTTTTTATGCGTATTGTATAGCTTTAGGGCAGAAATTCCGTTTCTATCACAGGTTGGTGCAAATACGATTTCTAATTTGAATAAAAGATTCAATGCGCTTTGAAACATTTTCAAGCGAAACATTTTTGAGCACATTGCGCAATGGGGCCTTTAGTTCAATATTCATTATTTATTTGAATTAGGTATTAATATTTTAACGATTGTAAGGAACGTATGTTCTTTACTAAAAGTGGAAGTACTTCCGCCGAGCTAGGTGATATCTGCTCGGGGACCAAGGCCCAACTACCAATCTTGGTTTGTTGTCTATATACTTAGTAGCGACGAAAACTCTGACATCGCGATGTAGGACCGATGTTATTGATTGGCTAATCGTGCATTACGTACGGAGCGTTGTTTACTGTGCCAATTCTGCTGACACTGTATTTGTGTCGACTTGTAGGCTATATCGTAGGTCGGCACAGATTCTTAAATGTTTTTGTAAATTGTTATAATTTTTTATAGTGCTTGACGCCGCACTAGTGAATTTTAAATATTAAAAAAAACACAAAATTTCATTTCTCTTTGCGTTGTAGGATACGAACACACGACCTTCGCAAAGCGCGCGTGCTGCTCTTCCAACTAAGTTCTCAGTTTAAAGTTAAAATGTTGTTGTAAAGTGGACATGAATAAAAACTTCTCCATGCAGTTTATTTAGATTGTCGCTCCACTTAGTCAGGGGTAGTCCCACACTATCTATGTAACTTAGATCGAATGCCCCCCAAACACTGACAGCTAAACATAAAAATAAACTTAGATGATTCCGAACTAACAAGTCCAGTACAAATTAATGTATGCGCCGGTCGTCTTTCGAAGTAATAACCATAAAAATGAATAATCTTGGCACATCTCGGGGAGTTAAGAGCTATTAATTATTTGTGGGCTAATCAAAGTTATCCCACCAGAGGACTATAAATACAAGAGTACATAAACTAATACAAGTATGACGAACATTCTTGATGTTCATATTGTGCTGAGTATTCATTGATGTCGTGGTTGTGTTTTCCCGGTTCCAATATTTGGAAAACGATCAGTTACAGATTTATGAATTATACGAGGCGTAGGCTAAAAACGACCCGCAGACGACTGATGAGAGCTGCCATAGAAAGTTAAACTATAGAACGGTATTAACGACTAGTAGTCGGTTGGAGAAAAACAGATAGTAATTTTTGACATATTACCAATCGTAAAATAAGGACCGGGCATTAGTAGATATATTTTAGTAACTCCCTGGTTCGTTTTGGACTCATAGATAGATAGATAGATATATTTTATTGCACAAAATCTTTACAGAAATAGGTTTTACAGAAAAATTATAGTTCAATTTAGGCGGTCTTATCGCTAGAAAGCGATCTCTTCCAGACAACCTTAAGGTAGAGGAAATAGTAGATGGCGAGAAATGGGTACGGCCGTGCAACATAAATACAGTTTTTATTTTAGAATTATTTCGTAGTATAACATGATAAACATACATAAACTCATAAATATATAACATTATATATATAATGGTTACGATTTGGGTAATTTTGAAATGATTAAGGTTTAAAGATATTTTAAAAGCATTAAACATGGGAAAATGAGGAAAACGTAAAGGTGGTTTAACATTAAAACAAAAAGTACTTAGTTCATCCCTACTCATATTATAATTGTGTCAGTCTGTCTGTTTCGCTTTCCCGCTTAAATCTCTCAACCGATTTTGATGAAATTTGGCACAGACAATCTTTAGACCCTGAGAAAGGACATAGACTTTTTATTGCGAAAAAAAACCATATAGTCCACGCGAACGAAGTCGCAGGCACAGCTAGTATTTTATTCAATTTCAAATTAATCCAGCGGGGATTCTTTCGCTGTGCTCACATAGTGTTCAGAGCTTGGGTTGTTTTGCAGGCTGGAATCATATTTATGTCTAATCAATCATTTTGTGATTCAATGGACTGCTTAAGCCGTTTATATTATGTACTCACTGGATGTATTATTATAAATCTAAACACCCCCTTCTTCCCTGGTTCTGGTCCCACCAGAATACCAGCGCTGCTGCCGCATTGATTCCATTGTCGCAGCAGCTCATGCTGAGGCTGGGACCTTATTGGCTGCACTGTCCCTATTTAATGTTTCTCATGTGTTTGTAATTGTGCTTTAATGTGTGTGCCAATAAATGTTTTTTCTTTCTTTCTTTCTTTCTTTCTTCTTCCTTACACATCTAATGACCGATATTTATGATAATTCCCTACCTACTTTTCACTTAAAAGAGGTATATATTCTTTGAAATATTGTTCCCTGAATCGTTTCGTTAATAAACAATTCAAACAATTAATCGCAAGTCTGTCCCCTGCCTTCTACTAAGAGGTCCAAACACTTTCAGTACTTCTAACTTTAGTCATTAATGGAACGTATAGCTATTATTATAACACTCATATTACTCTGGCGTCTTATCACGATCCGAAATCCATTTGGCGGAACTTTTAATCGAATTTCAGTAACAATACGTCAAAATGGTTAGTAATTTTCGCCACGGCGGAGTTTGTACTTCGGTATTGTGTGAAGTGTGGCCGTTCCTTTAAGTCTTTGTAAGAGTAAATCTCTTTTAATTTGTTTGATCATATTTATATGTATTTGTCTGATTTTCGACTTTTACCTGCATAAACATTGAACCTCACCTAATACATTGCTCTTATTCCGTGGGAAGTAGCTTAAGCACTTGTATTATATAAATCAAACATAAATACTGTATCACGATACCCAGATCCTGTATCAGATAATTAAGAAAATTACGTTTTTCCATACTGACCCGACAGGGAATTGAACCCAGGACCTTAGAGTCAGGGGACGCCAAAGCCCGGCCCGCTCGCTTTTCGTCTACTGAGGTCGTCAATTTGATGGTATAAATTCATTAAATATATCAAAAAATTAATTGATTAGGCTAAAATACACCTTACTGAACTGTAGATTGAATTAGGGATAATAATTGGAATAAGTGGGTACCTGGTATCTGGTAAAAAAAGCCTAAAAATCAAACAGTACAAACAGGTTTGCAACTAACCAGCCTGTCGTCAACACTACCAACAAAAAGATGCCAGTCTGAATATACTCGTACAATGGTCATAAGACCATTTTATTTACTCGTAATTACATTTAATTTTGACGATCTCCGTAGCCGAGGGCCGGACTTTGGCGTCGCGCCATTTCTGAAGTTCCTTGATCGATCCCCGGTCGGGTAAATATGGGACACGAACTTATATATATTGTCTCGGGTCTAGGTGTTGTGGTACCGTCGTTGTTTCTGATTTCTGTAACACAAGTGCTTAAACTAGTTACCACAGATTCAGAGCAATGAATGTGACGTTGTCCAGTAGTTATTTTTTTATTTTTGTTATGATTTAAATTCCTCCGTTGTATAATGGTTAGAGCGTTAGGTTCAAAATACGGAGGTAGTGTTTTCGAATCACTCACTCAGTTTGGTTAGGCTTGAATTGATAAGAATAATAATTACGTACTTCAGAAGGCTTGTTAAGCCGTTGGTCCAGCCTATATCCCCTTATAAAGGTTGCGGAGACCAGAGGGCAATCGCTCCAATGGAAGACTCGTGAAATCCCGATCATAGTCGTTAGCGGACTTCGGACTCCGAAATAGATGCACAACTAGAAGTACGCTAAGACAAAGAAAGAAAGAAAAATATCTAGATATTTAATAGAACTACTCCACTGAACATTAAGTTAATTTATTATCTGCATTGCGAATGCTTGAATATTGCTCAGAATTTAAATCTCAACTAAGGTTAAATAATATAACCGTTTAGAGCAATCTGTTTTTGTTCTTTTGCCCGGCTCAACAGATTTTTCTCTGACTTAAACCAGCTTAGCTTAAGTCTTTTAATCAAATTTTTGTCCTTCATCTTAATAGACTCGGCAAAATTCTTTGAAATAAAATTGGATACTTTTCTTACACTGTTACGGCTAAATGAATGCTGTGAAAGATTTTCATGTTTCAAGATATGGAAATTATGAAAGATCAAAGTGGTCTTTGTGAGACGCTATACTCGTAGTATTTGAGGGCTGGTTTTTAATTTTGTATTGAATTTGCAATTTTTAATGCCAGCTTATAGATTTCTTTGTTCTTTAATTTATTGGTGGTGGTCTTTAAAAACAATGGCATTTGATAACATGCTTTCGTTAAGATTATTAAGCTTCAAAAAGTGTATGCCAAAACTATCTTCAGCTTACCTCTCGAAAGTATAAACTTACTTGAGTACTTATTTGTTTCATTACTCATCAAAACCAAAACTATAGGACTTGGTCCAAAGTGAGCTACACATAGCAATAAGTTAGATACTGATACTGTAAATGATCTGTTGAGTTTCTTACCGGTGTCTTCTCGGTAGATATAGGTTCCGAACCGGAAGTAGAATCACTTTGCATTGTTTTCAATGACGATTCAAATGTGTTACATGTAACCTACTTGAATAAAGAAATATTTGAGTTTGAGTTTACCTGATAGATAAATGATAAGAATTGATTATGAAATAAAAATAAATCGCATATATGATCTATACTCGTACATTTTAAAGCATAGGTAAATTCAGAACGTATGCTTTAAACTGGAGAATTGTTTTGTAAGAAAGAATATGTGAAAATTACCAGTATCGTAGGTATGCGAAGCCCCGGGCCGTTAGTATCTATATTAACGTAGTACCTTATATACTTAGTATCTATATAGGTTCAGATTTGCGTGATTTTTTTTAATATTTGGTGTGCATTTATGAAATGTTTAATCAAATAACTCACTAAGAAATGAAAAACAAAGGTAATCTCATTTCGAACTTCCATCACAAAAACTATCTCCCAAAATATGAAAAGAAAGTTCCCCGAATCTTTTTAGTTTTACTTTTAGCAGAAAAAAAAGTAATTTGGTCCCCATTCCGTCGACTCTGTCTCGCTGAAACAGAAGTGTCATTTGGGATTGGGTACAAACCTTACCACTTTGTGATGGATGCGAATCGATCAAAACTTTTTATTATATCTGGAAATGTATCTTTGAAAGAATGTTGGGAGCGTATTTTCGGAGAACGTCTCAAGTTTCCTTGTTTGCTGGAGAACAACGGACGGACTGGAATTATTATAATTGGATTCTCTAAACGCTTAGATGTGCTTATTTCGTAGGCAAGTTAGGCAGTTGGAAACCATGTGATAAAAATGTACATAAGTATACTTATAATGCAGGTGTGGTTTATTATAATTTCCCAATTGCAGTCCTAGCTTTGAGAAAAAACGCAAAACAACAGAAAGAAATAAAATCACGTACAGAACGTAAATAACTGTAATTTAAGTAAATTTTGTTCTAAGTAGAAGTGATTTAAAAGTAGATACTATATAATATTGACTAGATATATTTTCATTTTTTAGTTTAACCTCAATACCGCTTAATAGAAGGCGAAGATAAAGAGAAGGCGTTGCACGTTTGCCTAGGTGACTGTTTAATTTGATCGTATTTATATCGAGATTTTAATGTTACGGAAAAACTGACCTCGGTCTAACGAGATTATTTGCTGTTTAATCAAAGAAGAGATAATCCACCTCGTGAGTCATGCAGGAATGTCTACAGCATAAGGATTTTTACTGCCCGGTGCGCCTTGTGGTTCGTTGATGGAAATTTTGACCATCCAGTTCACATACCTATGCAACGGGTACATTAAGTATTGCAATAGGATTTGGGACGGTGGGCAGTCGCCACTATAGGAGTTCGCAGGACGAAAACAACCTGGGTTGGCATTAACGTGCACAGATGAAACACAGGCTTGAACTAAATAGTGGGTAGGTCAGCATCATTAGTAAGTATACACCTCAGTACCTTGTCACATTAACCTCCGCGTAACTAAGCAAGTCAGATAGACAGCGAACTTAATGTGACAAGGTGTTGAGTTGTTTACAAACTAAGGCCGCTGACTGTACTCTCTGAGTGAGATTGCGTGCCCGGCTCGATGCATGAGATTTCCTTCCTTCCTTCCTCGTGAGAACGGTGGAGCCCTCGTTAAACTATATCTGTTCTGTTCTTATTTAACTACACTTCTTTAACAAAGTCTAAGAGAATTGATAGATACAACATTACGATAGAACACGGGTTTTAATTGCTTTGCGTAGATTCTGTGGTAGCCAATACAAATATATGACACCATCACATACATTGCTCTGATTCTATGTTAAGTACCTAAAGCACTTGTGTTAAAGAAATCAGAAACCACGACGCTACCACAACACTCAGACCCGAGACAATATAGAAAAGGTCGTTTCCCATATTGACCCGACCGGGGATCGAACCCGCGACTACCTCAGAGATGGCGCTCGCCAAAGTCAGCCCCGCTCGCCTCTCGGCTACGGAGGTCGTCTCCAGTCGGCCAATATCCACAACAAGTAGTTTGACACTTGATGCGCAATTGAATTTGGTTAAGGTCGAGGTATCAGCCTTAACTGATGTACCTTCTGAAGCACTGAAATGATCATAATAAACCTCATTAAGTAAATTCAGTCGAAATGACCACCCATCCAAACCCAATACGACGTTCATAGCTCAACTGTTGGTATCGTTTCCCAACCGCTGTACCTATTGCGCCACAAGCACCTAAATTCGTCATTGCTACCGCATGGAACGTATGTTCTTTTCTAAATGAAGTATTTCCGCCGAGCTGTTATCTGCCGGGGACCAAGGCCCAACTACCAATCTTGGTTCCATATCTAAGACTACGATATGTAATTCCTTTGTGGGTTTAAGCATTAACAAGTAACTTGAAAATGTTATTCAGTTGCCCATGCATAGATTTAAGTCTCATGTTAAAAATTGTTTAATAAAAAAGGGCTACTACAAAATTGATTATTTAAATGATAAAAATGTATGGGACTAGAATAACTTTAATTCTCGGAAATGTTTTATATAAGCTTTGTATATTTTATTAAGTACCTAGTATAAGGGAACACTGTTACATTGAAAAGAGTAAGTGTCGAGTTTCTTGCCGGTTCTTTACGACATGATCAACATTCCGAACACGGCGGTAGAATACTTAATTTGTATTGACAATTCATAAGTGCTTTTGTAAAGTTTACATACATAAATATGTTTTCTATTCTAATCTATTCAATTCTGGTTTATTGTATATACAGGGTGTAACAAAAAGGCGAAATAATATTTTAGGGTATGTATCTATAGCAGGTGTACATTCAGTTGTATTAATATCAGCTAATTACAAACAAGTTTTTCTTCCATACTAACTAAATAAATTGTTTTTTTACTGAAAATGTTGACAACCCTGATTGAGGTCATTCGCGCTCAACCACAGACGCGCCGCGCGATCAGCTGATGCGCGGCCGCCCCGCTACGCGCCCGCGCAGCCCACCCGCCTACTAGAAACTACTATTACTTAATTTTACTTGGAATAGGACTGAATAATCAAACCATAATTACCGAAATGCATTTATTAAAATACATTAGAAACAGTACATAGAAATAATCTGTTAGGTACATTTCTTTTTATAACTACATATGTAGGTACACGTAAAAGTTAATGTCTAGTTTTTAGGACAATACCCCAAATATGACTTAACCCACTGAACTACATGACTTTATAATTGAAAAAACCTCTCATTAATTGTCAGCACCCCGTAATTTGAGTCAGTAAATAATTAAGACATAATAGGGACAACTTACAATGTAATCAACATGTAGGTATCAAATAATTATCGGAATTGGCAGTCATTTACTAACCTTATTTTTTTGATATGCTTAACTGACGCGATTTGCCAATTACTATTTTTTGTGTAATAAACAAATTAGTTTCTTGGAAAATGTTAATTTATGTATGTGTTACCTGTTAAGTTTCTTACACCAACACTTATGCGCACAAGGATACACTAAAAACCAAAGAACATTTTCACTGACACTGTTTTCTTCTTTCATTCGGCTTCGATACCACTCACAAACGGTGACCCTTGGACCAAAGTCCGTAGGAATCAATTCTTGAGCTCGCGTAAACTGATCTGGATCGGGGTCTCGAGCTCTGGATGCTCCCGTATGCTAGGACGACCTTCACTTGTGGGCGGTCGGAAAGAGCCAGTGCTCTGCAGTCGGAGACACAGATTCCTGAAGCAGGTGTACGACCTTAAAAGCCGCTGCTCCGCAAAGGGTCTGCCATCGATGAATCGCTGGCGATACAGTTCACGAGCACCATTGATGCTCCCGGATGAAGCACCCCGACATAAAATCGTTTCATACTATTCACTATTTGAATACAAAGAATGATCTTCGCGAGACATAGTGACGAAGAATGAGATTTTGAAAGTTTAGATAGCGACTACCCAACGAGAACGAATACGAGCAACTAAAAAACACCACAGACCAATAATGAACAAAAACACTATTCCCGTAGGTACGTAGGGATGCTCGATTTCGATTTGATTAATCGATCGATCGCAATTGAGATTTTTGTAACTTAATCGATTAATCGAAAATGGAAAAAATCGAGAAAGTCAATTATTTTAAGTTTATGTTTAAAGTCAATATTTACAACAATTTAAAATGTAGGCCCGACAGTCACACGCAGTGATAAAAAAAATGTTGAGGTTTTGTTTCTGATAACAACAATTGGATAATGACAGTCTTTGAAAAAGTATTGTAAAATGTGTGTTTTATATCCCAAGCAACGCGATTTATGATTTTCGAAAAAAAAAAATTACCAGTGATAGTAAGATTTTGTGTAACAGATTTATAAAAGCGCTCGTAAACGTCAAGTCACGTCACTTTACACCAAAACGATACTGGTCGGAATCCTATGCAAATATCAAATTTTAAGTGAATCGAAATTGTTCAAATAAATCCTTAATATGGTTAGCGACACAATAATTCAATTTACCCGGTAAAATCATCGTTTCGTCACATTAAAATAAATAAAATCCGCCGACAGCTGTCATTTGCGAATTGTAGTGTTTAATGACGTCACACAAAAGGTGCTTTCTGTTTCGGTTCTTTTGTTCCACAGACAAAAAAGTAAAATTTAATTTTTAGAAATAAAATGCTTTAAAATAAAAATGTAAAGATATTACTTAACTTATAAGCTAACATAGCTAAAGTTTTAGTAATCTCAAACTTTCACTTTTTTATACTTAATAAATATTTTTATTTGTAGATTTTTTCATTTTACCGAGAATTCTGTGTTTCATTTTTAACATGTTTGGCAGGATCTCATCGAAAAAGTTTAGAAGAAACCGTTCTAATGTAACGGCATTTCTAAGATTAATCGATTAATTAATATCGGTGCTACGCAAATAATCAATTACCAAAATATCGATTATTTCACAATCGATTAGCATCCCTAGATCCCTACCCGGAAAGCGGTCCGTAGGTGACAGTCACGCGACAGGATATTATTGGCTAAGCGCATTGTTGCAATGTGTGCGAAATGATCGCTGATTGGTGCGGGCGCTTAGACTTTTGACGTAAAGGTGCCGCAGTCCACGTGGACTCCCGTTGTCGTGATGTTTGTGTGCGTGATTAGTCATTGATAAAATAAGCGCAGAAGGTCACCAAGTTGAAATGATTGGTAGGTAGGAGTATTTAATTAATTTACTGCTTTTGTGATCTAATAATATTCCTTACATAATATTTAAAAGTATGAATGGATAGTACAAATAATAAATGTAAATATCATGTTTTCGATTACAAAACTGTGCTTGCTGATATTGACTATTTCTGTTAGGTTATGTTATGTAGTACATAACATAACCTAATATGTACCAAACATCTCATATTTAAAAACCGGCCAAGTGGGAGTCGGACTCGCCCATGAAGGGTTCCATAGAAGCAAGTGTGATAATATTTGTATTACTAAAGGTAAATTGTGGTTTACGATTTATGACGTGTTAAAAAAATTACTTACTAGATCTTGTTCAAACTACTACATTCTGTAGAAGTTTGCATACATTTTTCTACTTTAAACACCACACGTAGGTATAGGTTTGAAGAAAAAAAATTTTGACTTTCAGTTTTAAGTATGGAGAGACCCTAAAGTTAATTGTTTTTTTTCTATTTTAGTGAAAATCTTAATGCTTAAAGGTTCACAAAATACATCTACATACCAAGTTTTAACAGCAATAGGTCTCATAGTTTCGGAAAAAAGTGCCTGTGACATACAGACAGAACGTACCGAACATTTGGCTACGGAACCCTAAAAAGTAGTGTTAAATAAGTACTTAACGATCACGATCACTGCACACTCAACTGAAATTTGTCAAAGTTGCACATCTGTATTCTACTTAATATTTTGCTTCATTTTGATTTATGATTTGTTTACATCTAATAGGGCTATCAACGATAAGTTTTAGTAAAAACTTTGACATCGATTTACTCCCTAATTAATAGCTGTACGAGGTTGTGGTTTTGCATTGGAACTACACACTACCTACCCTACACGCCCTTAAAATTTTATTTCACCTTTTTGTTACACACTGTATAGTTATCGGCGACGATAACTCTGACATCGCGATATAGGATCGATGTATTGATTGGCTAATCGTGCATTACGTATAGAGCGTTGTTTACTATGCCAATTCTGCTGACGCTGTATCTGTGTCGTCTTGTAGAATGTCGTAGGTCGGCACATAGGAAGCATCGGCATCTCCGAAACTTTGTTCGCGTGTAGTTCCTGCATTAATTCACCCGCCTGATAAATGTAAGTGCATTACTGTAACATGAAACTTTACGATCGGCGTTGTCCGTAATGATCTGGGCGACAGTAATGATGCGCAATTTAATAAAACGCCCGCCGGAATGGTGTTTTAAAACTTTTAATGGATCGCCGATTCTTCAACGCCCGTTGTCCATCAAGGATGCGAGTTGCCGAAGATGGGGAGAATGCCGAAACTAATTTGAAAAATATCTTAATAAAGCTTTCAATATTTAATAAATATTGGACAACATCACATACATGGCTCTGATTCTGTGGTAAGTAGCTAAAGCACTTGTGTTATAGAAAACAACGAAGATACCACAACACCCAGACCCGAGACAATAAAGAAAAGTTCTTTTACCATATTGACCCGACCGGGTATCGAACCCGGAACCTCAGAGATGGCGCGACGCCGAAGTCCGGCACGCTCACCTTTCGGCTACGGAGGCCGTCAAATATTTATCTGCAATATTGAATTTTAAATTTCATTTTTGATGTGACAACGTCTAATAATTTGATACTACGTGCTACATGAAAAAAATGACGTCATTGTCCCGTTATGCTCAATGTCGCGTTCCGCAAGCGAGAGCGCGGCACGAACGAAAGAGAGGCATGATCGACTCGAGCGATCGTCACTATAAAACGTTACCAACGTTATAAACTCTACTTAGAGGCCTTGTATTAAACCTTCATACAAGGTGGTCTATAAGAAAAGTTTAAAATATTTTTAAATTAATTTTCAATTTAAGAATCTTACCGTCTTTGGCATTACGAGAATCGTGAGAGTCAGAAGTTTTATTTCTTTTCAAGTAAATAATTAATTTCTATAACCACCTTAAATTTATTAACTTGTACTAATGTAGGTTTCTGTTTATTAAGACGTAACCTGTTTTTCACTTTCATTAACATAAACATTTCCATTCCATTAGCAAATGGCCTATCATTAATTTTACAGCTTAAATACGATACGGCTCTTACTTTAGCGGCACTTGTTCCGTTAGATGTCTTGTGCTCCAGAATCGCTTCCTGCTTTTTCATATTTTATTTGACGTCATCCTACCGAATTGGCCAGATTTGGAGTTCTAGACGAGTTGCCTTTTCATGTTCGGCATTGTGTAACTTTTGTTCGTCAGAAGTTATGCTTTTGCTCGCTCTTGTTAAGTTGCATTCGAAGATTCTCATTTTGAGTTTGAATTTTCGGATTTACTGAGTTCTTTCATCTGTCGAGGAAGCAATAGCTGTAAAATGTTTTTTGTTGGCCAACTTTTTACGTTCTTTGTAAATTTTTGTTTTTAACGTAGTTTTCGTTTGGAAATTAGGCCGGCGAAGTCCCATGAACAATGCGGTCCTATAGAATTAAATAATTAAATCATTTTATCAATACCTATAACAAACTTTTCCTAAATCGGAGGTAAACTGGAGTAAGTAGAAGGGAGCTATGTACAATAAAGAAGCTCAGTTTTTCCCTTCCTTTTGTGTAAATAAATTTATTAATTTGTTGAAAAATTCATATTTAATTGTTCTTCATGACAAGGATAAACAATAGATAATTAAGTTTAGTCTATCAGTTAGATTTTAAAAGTAAAATGAAAATATTTGTTTGTCTTTAATAAATAATAAAAAAATAAACTCCATTAAACGCTGTATTCTAAATATCTGCTGAAAACTCGACAAACATGCTTATATTAATTTGGGCGGAATACTGTTCTTCACTAAACCGTCCTAACAGCTTCGTGCCCGGAATGTTTACGCACCGTGATGTCCCACAACTAAGAAAACGCCGACAATGCAGTTAATTGGACCTCATTACCGTAGCCGACATTATCGTGACGACGGAGATCGTAAAAGTTTCGTGTTCTCCTAATGCACTTACATTTATCAGGGTAGGACGCAAATGAATAATAACTAAAGCCGCGGTAAAGAAGCGGCGACACAGTAAATTAAAGCGTTGGCAGTAACTTAACAGTCCGTTTTCCGAGATAACTACTTACACTCGTGCGCAGCGCTGGAGTTGTCTATATGAAAGGATATTTTTTAGTCATATTTTTAGCGATCAGTTTAGCGTATATAGCTGCCTGCGTATGTTATTCTGTCATTTTAAAGTAGCTTCTTTATTGAAGTAATATTCACACTGTCTTGTAGTGATTTGTGAATAGTGATTTAAATTGCTTAGTTTGAATTATTAGAATTGCGCAACGGATCTTAGGAAAGAAAACTAATGCTCAGTTCCAATATTTTACGATTAACTGACTACGAGTCGTTAATACTGTTTCATAATATACTTTCCATATCAGCTGTCGTCAGTCGTTTGTCGGTCGGTTTTAGCTTACGCCTCGTATAATTTATTACTATCCGCAACTAGAACGGGTCGATTTTCAAATATTGGAACTGGGCATAAGTCACGTTGCGACACGCTGTCATTTGTTCACAGCGTTAAGTACGTTTGTTTGAAAACGAGATACTGATCTTACGTGTACTGTGTTCACGATGCGCCCATTAATATTTTCTAAAGGTTTTCATTAATTTTCGAGTGTGGGGGGGTATCATTCTATTTTTGTTAATCGTGTCAGCGGGCACGCAAAAAGACTGCTAATGAAGACACGCACCGCGTAATCAGTTTTCTAAGAATGTTATGACCTCGGTTGGAAGTTATGAATAATAATGCTGGTTTTAGGTCATTACTCCGCCTCTGGAATGTAAAATAGCTTTTGGTTTTTTCTTGTCTAGGTTACAAATGAGAAAGCTTCTGATTTGAATTAAATAAATGAGTTAAAACAGATATGCGGCCCTTTTAAATAGGATTAATATAAGCAGGTTACTGAACATACATACAGGTCGAGTGTTACTTGACATTTACAAAAAGAATACGCCAAAAGTATACAAGAAAAATTATCTCAACCAGTCAGTTCAAGCAAGCTTAAATATGTAACTTGCTTTTCTTTCTATAAACGTGTTTGCATATTTATTACAGAGCATGGTGGTCTATGACGACGAAGATTGTGATTTGACCTGCCTGGCTATTTACATAAGAGTAATGCCTTAATAAAAGTAATGGTTATTTAAAGATAAATTTATTAATTTCATAATAAAGCAATGTTATCTGACTTCCGTAACTCTTAACCTTTACCTGCAAGGGAGAAGACTTATTTGGATCATATTCACAATCGCCGGCTTAACGTGCCTTCCAAAGTATTGACTCCACCATCCACCATCAGGTAGTAAAAAAGTATATTCCATTGTTCAAGCCAAACCTGTCAAAGTGAAATTTTCCCTGTATTGTTTGAACCCATGTGCTTCAGGATTTGGAACCCAATATTCTAAATACCACACCATGGTGGTACGAAGGCTGTTCCATTATATATTACAACTAGCTGTGCCCGCGACTTCGTTCGCGTGGACTACATCCTTTCATGGTCGGTTTTACCCCTATCTCCCCTAATATTCGAAACAAAAAGTAGTAAATATTTTAATAGAGCTATATTTGTGCTAACTTTCATATCTCTAAGTTAAAAAATAAACATTTTCCCATATAAACTTTCAAAGGTGGCATTACACCCCCCCCCCCCTTACTTTCTAACAAAAAGTAGCATATGTCCGTTCTTGAGGTTCAACGTATACCTATGCCAAATTTCATCAAAAATCGGTTGAGAGGTTTAAGCGGGAAAGCGTAACAGACAGACAGACAGAGTTACTTTCGCATTTATAATATTAGTACGGATAGGGATAGTAGGGATAATATGGCTTACCATGTTTACGGATCAACTGTACGGTAGATTTATTCAATTTTCCCTTCTCTACCCTTTGTCGTGGAAATGAGCATAGGGATCAAATCAATTTCCTGTGGGACACATCAACTTTGCGAAACTTCAGCGAAAAATTTTATGGTAAAAGCTTCGCGGCCGCTAAGGGATCGATATACATTTCATGATAGGTATTATTATGCCTCTAATATTGTGTTCAAGGATGTTGATAAATAACCTATTAGTCAGATTGACCGTGGTATGAAGGGTCCACGGCGATAATGATGAATGACCCAAAATATTTCGATCTAAGTGATCAAAGTCATTCAGTCTCTACATACGTGCAGCTAGTAATCTCGTTTACAAATTAGGCAATATAGCTTCCAGACCTGAGATAAAACACTTTTCTGGTATTAGACTACACGTCTTGAACGCTCAGTGTCCCAGGCATTTACGGCAATAAGACTGAGCTTTGTACAACGTTTATAAACTTAAACCTCAAAACAAGAAAAACAAAGGAGAAGGTCCTTTCATCACCATTGCAGTGGTGCCTTCATATGGTAATCATCGATGTAACCAATAATTAAAATAGATACGCTAGTTAACTACGCAATAAGGATGTTGACTGTCTTAACAGGGTCCCCTTATAGATTTCCACGAAAATTGCACACTATGACGTCACAATTTTACTTGTCAACACATTTTAAAACGGCATGTTAAAGAGAATTTGCAAAATAAAAATATGGCTGGATGTATCATACAGCCCTTCTTTACGGCATTGGGACCTTAAAATTATTTGTTAATAGTGTAAACATCCTAATTAACTGGTTTCAATAAACACTATACTTACCGAGGGGATTAAACCCAGGTGATACTGCGGTCTTCTATCCCATGACTTCATCATCAAACCGATGAGAACCTTGGAGGTTTAAATAGGTTGCGCTGGGTGCTGCAGCGCTGGTATTCAGGCAGGATTTTATTAATAGGACAAAAATAATCATAGGAAAAAGCCAGCTCATATCTTTTCAGATGGTTTTCTAAACGTTAAAATAATATTAGTAAAGTGGAAATGGACAAGTCACATATTATCTATGTCAGCAAAAATTCTGAAATGGCAATTTACGTACCCAAAATCGAAACTTAGGACGATTGCAATTACAACCTTGACAAGGCGGTAAGGAGATGATGGAAAGTGGTGCAAAGCCTAGAGTTGTGGAAAGGGGGGGGGGAGGAGTATGTAGTAGTGGACAATCAGCTGAAATGGTGTCGAAGACATGTACAAGTCGTAGTCCACCAGCTGTGATATCACTATGGAAACCAACCGTGTAAAGGAGTCAAAATATCCGTCAGATCTAAAAACAGTATGTTTGTGAAAGCTTGCGCTGCATTTTCCGATACGTGTTTTCCATTTGAGAACCTTACTTCCCTATTGGTTATCGATTCAATGACCTATATGGATTTCCTCGTTTGAGATTCTATCACGTAGCGGAATCCGGAGCATGGCTCCCCTCTCAATGTAGCTTTTAGTTTGTGTATGGTGCCAAGAAAGACCTCACGTATTGGCACAAAAAGTTATATGTTTTTGCTAGTTTTCACTGACTTTATACAAACAAAAAAAATATGTTGTCGAGTGTCGATATAAATTTTATTCTGCGTTTGCGTTTGCGTATGTACTAATCAGTACAAAAGTAATGTGAAGTTTCCTATAATGCTTACTCTTTAACCTTTTATGCCTAAGGTCTATAAGGCGTATCATATTGCATATTATATACAAAAATATAGATATATATATATTTCTAAGTATATTATGTGTGTTTATCACGTTGTGGCATCTAATAGTTTTTTAACTATTTCTCAATTTATAATTTTGTACAGCCGTTTTCGTTATTTGTTATCTGCTTTATTTTCTACCTGAAGATTATCGGGAAAAGGTTGCTTTCTAACGCTGAGACCACCAAATTCACTATAATGTGTGTAAAACCCATTTCTGTAAATATTATGTGCAATAAAATGTGTCTATAAATCATATTTTGAAAAGAGAATTTGAATTTGGAAAGGCTCAGTATAGATGAGAATAAATTACTAAATATTTTAGTAGCAACATAATCAGTGCTTTTACTATAAAATGTAATTATGAGGCCTGGGTACACACGCATTAAAATTTCACATGATTTCAACTGAAGCGTATTTATCCGTAATCTGTTTGTTGCATTAGCGTGGTTTTGTTTGCGCTTTTTGCTATTATATTACAGTGACGAGTACATTTCATTTAATTGAAAATGTAGTATGAGCTTTAGAATTGCTAAAATAGCAGGAAAATATTGTAATATGATCAGTAAGCACTCAGTTATGATGTAACCTTTTGAAATGTTCATGATATAACATAATGGAGAAAATCCCTTTTGACCAGTCAATCAGATTGTATAAATTATTTATATAATTGGAAGTTTAAAAAGCTTTTTTTGAATAATAATACAAACAAATTCAACTATTCTAATTATACAAAACTAACTGCCGTCCGTGACTTTGTCTGCTTTGTTTTGGGATGAAAAAAATCCGCTGTGCCATGCTAATATCTTAAATACTCGTACACAACAAATTTCATCTAAATCCATTCTGTAATCATTTCAGGAATGAGAACAAACAAACATTCAGACACCCATAATTATTAGAAGGATTTTCCTAAGCATTAATTTCTTAATAAATTGAAAGATTTTTTGATATAGATAGTAAAGTATACCTACTTGTTCTACAAAATATTACAGACACTTATTTAATCGGCGAATTGAAGTAGGTACAACTAAGTTGATCATACTGCTAAAAAGTGATCTTTTCCAGACGACCATCATTTAGACGTGGAATAAATAGTTAGCAGAAAGAGGTATTGCCTTTATAATAGTGAATAAAAAAAAAATATTTTAAATCAAAATTTTAAATACCATAACGTTTTGAATCATGACTGATATAATTATGAGTAGACTCACATGAGTAGTTTTATAACTAAAAACTATACATATATCCCTACTCCAGCTCCAGTTATGTTGGCGGCCAAATTACAGAAGAAAAAATATATCCACAAAACGTTGCCGACCAATATTGCGTTCGTTGATATTCGTAGGGAAACTAAAAAACGTTTTGCAACTGATCCCGACGTAAAAAACGATACTTGATTTGTCTGACTGTAAAATAATTTCATATAAGTATTTGGAATTTTCACTGCGACAATTTTTTTTTTTTTTTTATATTGCACTTCAAGATTGACCTCATCCCACCTGATGTTAAGTGGTAATGAGGTCCTAGCTTAAGGGCGACAAGTACAGCATAATAAATATGTTACTGGACTTGTCGCCCTTACCTTGAAGGCTTGACCCCTGCTACTAATGTAGCACCCCCCAGGAGCTCTGGAAACCTTACTCACACGCAGGAACACAACAACACAGAAGTGATTTTTACTAAATTGAGTGAAATGGTTTGGTTGGATAATGAGATTCTAAAAAATTACGTTTTTAACATGGCGCATACAGTTGTTGAACAAGAATAACAATTTTTAAAACTAAATCAAACTAGAAGAACTATAGTTAAACGAGTCGAATTTAAAAAAAATATTTGATCAATGTAAAACATAACCCAATAGTATGAATTAATTCTGTAACTTCATTTGTTTTAATTAATTGTAAAAAGTTAAAAGGGACTTTGAAATAAAGAGTTTTTTTCAGTGCGTTGGTCTTTATTCGAACTTGAAAGACTTTTGTCTGTTTTTTAAGTCCACTAGACTATAATGCAATGAATATCACGCTACCATTTCAATTTTGGCCCAAACTGTGGTAACGATTTACTGATTATGACGAGCAATCGCGTGAATCCAGACAGAATTTAGTTATTTTTCCCGTCAAAACGGAATATCTGGCGCACAAATTCCCGACCATGCATTTTTAACAAGCTCAAAGTTATCTTTGATTCGGCGACCGCCCGCTCGCATCCCGAAATGTGTTCGCGCAAACACTGAACTAGCATTTCTCACAAACTAACACAGCTCAGCGCGATGGCTCGGTCTCTAGAAGAATCCAATTTCCTGTGTAAAAACTGGCCAAGTGCGAGCTGGACACCTGGTGCTAAGATTCCGTATCACCCTTGCATATTCTCACAACTAGATATGTGGTTCTATACCTTCAGACTTCACTCAGTAGTTGATTGACATTCCTTCAGTCAGAACAAAACGTTTCGTGTCATTGATTATTATCATGGATACTGGCAAGGAGAAGAACGCGCTGCCCACATCTGTGCTTTTATAGTCAGGTTGAACAAGCAATACCTGCGGCAGCTTGTCCCAACTCCCACGTCTTCTAGGGCGACGTCAAAAGCAGACTCATATGATTTATAAAAAAAAACAGATGGAATTAAAATCTGCAACGGTCAAAGAAAAGTTAGCTGTGACAGTGACATTATTAAAAAGTGTTAACATTATGATTTTTTGAGTTATTATGATCATTTTGAATATTTTTCATTAAGTGATTCACACATATTCATTTATTTCTTTTTTCTTGTGGGTATTTTATAACCTTTTATATCTTATATATTAAGATAACCTTTTTAATTTTTAGGAGTCTGACTCCCACTACCTCGCAATAAAAAAAGCTTGGTTCACCGTACCTCTGAAAAAAAAAAACAACATCTGTGCAACCTCCTACCCACTTAACTCCTTTCTACACCTCCTTGTCGTATATTGATATATTTTGATTATGTAGTTAGTAGAAATGAAAAATGCTGTTCACAGGTAAGAGTTTACTGACCAAGTAGTTCACAGTTCTTCCCGTTCCATATAAACATTTAAAAACTTACCCGTTCAGGCACTGATTGGAATCATTTACATGGTCTAGACACTAATTATGCTCGCAAAGATAAACTAAACGTATTCACTGAAATTTATTTATTTCTTTGTTTAAAAACTTTATTGCACAAAGAAAGTACAAAAGGTGAACTTAATGCCAGGAGCATTTTCTAACAGTCAACCGTTGGGTCATGCAGATAGTACGTTTATGGGTGCGGTAACAGTTAAAATGTGAGTATGGATAAAAACAAAATTAATAATCATAAATAGCGGAAAATTAATTTTAAAATCAAATATTCTTATTCATATAGGTTCTTGATAAATAAATAAAGTAATTAAACAATATAATATATTTGTTTCATTGATATATATATATATATCAATGAAACAAAATAATATATATAAATATATGCAAACAAGTGAATAAATAAAGCAAATCAATTGAGCAAACGAAAATTTAAGTAGAGGGGGGGGAATAAAAGAATTTACGAATTTTCAATTTCAAAATTCCCTCAGTGAAGGATTGTCCAGTCAATCTCAATCAAAAATTTAAATCAATGTTTTAAGTTATTCTAAGCATTTCCATGTGAAGAACCCTAAATATCGAAAGAACAGTATACGATGGCACCGGGTAACTGACGTATTGACCGAACGTTTTCCATAAGATCGCCGGAGAGCGGCGCGATGAAAAAGTGCCTTTCCATTTATGTTTCGGTGGAGTATTTGCTATAGATCTGCATGTGGGTTTATGCGCGTTTTACTGTGATTACTTTTGCGGGCGAATCATGGTGTGAAGAAGCGCTTTGGTTTCGCAGAGGATTTTTATTCAGCGAATTTATTTAGACCTTAGCACAATCGCTTTTTGATTTTACTTACGCTTTTGGCATTGTTGACTTTGTCATTTTTCTTACTGTATTTGCGCTCTGTTAGTATTTATGCAATGGTAGTTAGTTAGTTACAAAATTATGGAATGTAAGCTGGCAATGCAATTATGCTAAAGTTTTAAGGTCGTCTGATTTAATATAGGTCTACCTCAAGGTGTTGTTTTATCTCCATATAGTTTTTTTGATTTCTTATTTCAATCTCATTTTGCTTTACATGTTTATATTAAAAATTGTATGCAGCGCAGATAATTTACAAATTTCCACAATCAACCCTTAGATTAAAATTAAAGGTTATATTTAATAACTGAACTTGCTGATTTTGGGTGCTGATGCAAATCTGATTAAGTCTTGCATACCTAAAAGCGGGTTTCTGCGTATATTTGAATTAAGTATATTTTTTGGGCCCATATGTAGATTCGTGCATGTTTTACTGCAATTATTTTAACGAATATTTAACACATATTACAACGAATATACAATGGATTTCAAATTACATACCAACATCAATTCAAAATAAACTTTCATGTTTTAAATTTAGAATAATACGCAGCTACTACAGGATATTAATATAAAATATATATAAATATAAATATTGGACAACATCACATACATTGCTCTGATTCTGTGGTAAGTAGCTAAAGCACTTGTGCTACAGAAATCAGAAACAACGACGGTACCACAACACCCAGACCCGAGACAATATAGAAAAGTTCGTTTCCTATATTCACCCGACCGGGGATCGAACCCGGAACCTCAGAGATGGCGCGACGTCAAAGTCCGGCACACTTGCCTCTCGGCTACGGAGGATGAATGAAGAATAATCCGAGCAACGTTACACATGTAATAACTTGATGAAACGAATCACTTCAAGTACTAATACTGCTACACAGGAACATTAGATCTCCATCTTTGTAATTTACTTTTATGAACAAAAAGTGAACGTACAGAGAATGAATGAACAATACGCTGAAATAAAAACTAATATTCTAATAGTACAGTTAAAAACGTTTTTAAATAGAAACATTGTCTATAGTTCTAGTTAATACTTAACGTTAAAAATAACATCACGTTAATACGTTAAATTCTGTGTTCTCAGTTTGGGGTGTATATTATAAAACGCAGCCAAAAGATACTCATTGTTGGAAACACAGACATAGTTTCATTGCCTTGGCTCGGAAGTGGGGCATTATACATATAGAGGGCTGTAGCATAGGGATGCTATAAGTATTATTTATGCCTATAAATAAATAAATAAATGCACCAGACAATCACACCAATCACCTGGTCTCAAACTAAGGTTTTCCCTTGTACTATGAGCGCCAGACGACGGATACTAACTAGGGGCGTCATCCCACCACACCCAGACCCAAGTCAATTTAGAAAAGTTCGTTTTCCAAATTGACCCGACCGGGAATCGAACCCGGGACCTTTCGCGCTTTGGCTGACTACCTTAGCCACTACGCCACAGAGGTCGTCAAATAACGTCTATAAGTTTTGTACATGAACATATAGCAATTAACCAATAATAGCTACAGTTGCACGCTAGGAGTATAAACAAACAATACTGTTTGCATGTACATGTACAATATACTTTGTGATTTTATTCTATTTTCATCGTTGTATGGTTTCGCAAATTAAATTTCCGATGTTATGGCGTTAGCAATGCTCATGTTTATTGGTTTTACCTTAAAGGATACAAAGATTTGCTTTTATTTAAAACGACCGTAACATTCTCTGCGTTTACTGAATAAAGAAACATCATTTAATTGGTTTTTATTTTACCCAACGTTTGATGATATTCGTGAATCAAAAATAAAAGTTGTTAAATATATTGATATAATCATTTATATTTTAAGTTTTTAACATGTGAGCTGTTATTAACTATACAATCTGAACGTCTTATAATGAGTAATAGTAACTTAAACTTTAGGAATACTTGATATACACAGTCACACTATCAAAATAAGTTGATTAAAACAACTGCAAAATATAACGCATCAGTTAAATTAAGCTACTAGTTGCAACAACTTTGGTGTGCTAACAATGAGTGTGTTCCAGCATAAAATATCCAGTAGATGGCGGTATGTCGACGTGAGGTCCAACTGTTATTTGATTGGTGATTTAAATGTCATTGTGACATGTCCGTCAATGTCATGTAAACCATAACCCATCACGTAGCAATTGGAACCCACGCCTACCTGTCGCCATCTAGTGGATTTTTCGTACGCAAATTCCCTCATTCGACAAGCGTGCCAAATTGTAGCAATATATTTTAAAAATAATTCACATCCGTCACACCGTCGGTAATGGTGGTGCCGTATAAATCGAATTATCGATTTAGTCTACCGATACTATCGATATTTATATTTAATCTATAAAAACAATGATTAGATTATATTGTATATATCTATGCATTACAGTTTATCAAACGATTAACATTTATTTTATTGGATAAATGTAGGAATCGCTTCTCCAATCAATTTTTAGTTAGTTTATTTATAGTTTATAGGCCCCGTTTGCATTATCGATTAAAAACCAATTCACAATTTGATTGGACGGCATAACAAGCCGGTAACAGTTAAAATCAACTTAGTGCAACAGACTTTACGTTAAATTTATTTGTCAGCTCTAATCCCTAGTTCCGAAGTTTTACGATTTGTGATTTGTGAAAAATGACTATCCGTTGTTCTCCAATGCGTTACGAGACGTTCATACCGTTCTAAAATTTATTTTCCGTATCAGCTGTCATCAGTCGTCCGTCAGTCGTTTTAGCTTATGCCTAATATACTCGTTATTTATTACTATCCGTAAGAACGAATAAGAACGGATCGTTTTTCAAATATTGGAACCGAGCATAATAAATTTTATGAGTTCCTTTTAAATATTCAAATAATACATTTCTGGTATTAATATCGAAAATGGCCTATGCTCTGTGGCGAGATCTCCATTATAGATACAAACGCTTCGACATTTCCCACTCTTTTAAAAACACGAATTGATAAAAAGAAAAAAGATAATTGGATTTTACACGGAGAGCATAAAAGTGGAACGTGTTCCCAGGGCGTAAGTGAAAACCACTTCGGTTCCCGGCTCGCCCTCTGGTCCGATTTAATTTATTTAACATAGAGTTAATGATCGAAATTAAATTTTACTGTTTGATATTAATTCAAATGTGGATTGAGTTTCGGGTTTTTGCTAACGATGCGGGTAACATTTTTGAAAAAAGAATTGTATGAGTATTTGTATGCCGGAAAGGCAGAAAAGTAGGATTCCTGCAACAATGGCATTGCACTATAGTTGAGGGATATCTTGTCATATGGAGGGTTTCTTTAGTGAGGCGATGGTGCAATGGACAATTTGCAGCTGAAATCACGGTGATGATGATAAATACAAAACGAATTGCGGATTACTAACAGTAATTGTTATTGTTTGTTTCTCATATATTAAAAGTAGGTTTTAGTTGTAGCTTCTACGGGAATATCCAATATTGTTGATGCATTATGGAGTATAATTTGTAAAGATATGAGTGCGGGAGCGCTTTCTGTATACGTTTTCATCGAAAGGACTTTATTTTAATTAATACTAGCTTACTACTTGCTTTTACATACATAGTCTGAGTATTTTCTAACAATAAATATAGCCTATGTTACTATAGATGAATGTTACTTTCCAATGGGAAATAATTTTTGAAATCGGCAGTCTTTTTTTATTTTATTCATTACAAATGTAGAAAAATACAAATTTAATCTTTCTTCCTTATAATATAAAGTGTAGATTTAAAAAAAAGCATTCACAAAAATTTAAACATTCTACATTATCAAACTGCAATCTGATTATTTAGGATGGTGATGCATAAGTCAACTGTTACTTTGTGTACTATGCCCTTTTTTCGACATTTTGCACTGATTTTTCACTGATAAACGGACTATCTAACAATTTTTTTTCAATTTGAACCAGTAGTTCCTAAGATTAGCATGTCCAAGTAAACAAACCTTTCAGCTGTGTAATATTAACAAGTATGGATTTTGACTAAATAAATACATTAAATTGACATAAAGCAATAACACAACTTAAGAGAGGTAGGGCATACGGATTTATCGCTTGAAATGAAGCTTACAGAAGACCACAGCCAAATAACAATTACTTCAGTGTGGTGGTATTCCTGCGTGTGAGTAAGGTTTCCAGATCGTCTGGGGGGTGCTACATTAGAAGCAGGGGTCAAACCTTCAAGGTAACGGCGACAAGTCCAGTAACAGATTTATTATGCTGTACTTGTCGCCCTTAAGGTAGAACCTCATTACCACTTAACATCAGGTGAGATGAGGTCAATGTCATGGATTCTTATCGTCGAAGCGCTACCTTAAATACTCCTAAATGAAAGGATGATATTCGAAACTACTAACATTCTAACGATGGTATCATAACAAAAGCTAACAAGAAACTAATTGCCTTTGTTAATTACCTTTGAGCTTTGTGTTTTAACTTGGTCCTAGCTGTTAATCCTGTACTGATTACATTTTTGAGATTTTGGTGAACTTTAGCTGGAAATACCGAAGTAGCCTTGAATAGAACTACATCCATTATTCAGTTTTCCATTCTCTCTGTCATTAAAATAAGCATTTTCTTGTTTTTTTAGTAAGTAAGTAAAAATACTTATTGTGGCGATAGTGAAATTTAGGTTTTCATATTTCAGTGAAAATTGACAATCAAAAATATCGATACAAATAAAAAATGTGGTTTCACAAATTTGGATACTTTCTTGATATTTAAATACGAATAGCCTCGAGAAAACCATATAAAAGTTACAATTTATAATGTCTCTGAAAAAACAAAGTAGTAGATAGCTCCAAAATAAATTGCAAAGTAAGCCAAGAACTTTAAAAAGTCGCAAAACGTCGTTGTCACGCAGGAAAAGTCTGACAAAAACGCTATTTATTTCAAGTTGTTAAACGTTCAGATGCCAGAGCCTTAAAGGACAACGTGAAGGCAATTAAATAAACTTCCCAAAGTCCCACCGCAGACTTTGTGCCGTTATTTTGTAGAAAAACTCGGCGTGGTGTCGTGTCGCCTTAAAAACGGAACGCAAAAAACACTGATGGAACTCAGGGACGGATTTGGGAGTTTTATTTTAAATTATTACTGGCGGCCCGCACGCGTACGACCCTGGTAAAAAATCAGCTGTTTTTTCTACATACCTTGTCAATAAAAAATAATTAACTTATGCACGTACATACATTTTACATAGACTATATTAATGAATATCACATACATTGCTCTGATTTTGTAATAAAGCAAGCACTTGTGTTACAGAAATCAGATGTATTTCAGAAAAACAACGATAATACCATCACATCCAGACCCGAGATAGAAAAGAAAAGTTTATTTTCCATATTCCTCCGACCGGAATCGAATCCCCGAGATGGCGTGAAACCATGTGATCAAAGTCCGGCCTACTCACCAAATTTTTTCATCGAGGCAATGATACTAGCCCATACATATTATTAGGCACCTTTAAGTTACTTACATAAGGGCATGTGAAATCTATTGGGTTGGAACAAAGACTGAGTAGTATACTAGTGCTTATTTAATTTATCATTCTAGCGCTTTTTCAGTAGCTTTTCCTTTAGGTTGTGAGAAATCCAACTCTATTAAATTTCCATCGCATTAAGCTTACAGTGTTGTGTTTGCGCTTGAAGGATGAGACAGATTAAAAAAACATATTTCAAAAATCAAACCATTACTGCTACTAATTGATATATTAACACAGCAGAAACCATTTTACAAAGTTATTCCCGTAAGAGTGATGTGAAACGGGAGTCTGAATCTCAAGCAGATGGAGTCATGGGTGGGTGAGAATAGAAAAGTTAAGAAAGTCTTTGATTATTTTAATTGCCACTTTGTACTTGAAGCAAGCTTTTAGGTCCCAAAAAGTGCAATAAAAGTTAATCTATTAGCAAAAAAACACGTGTCCGTTTGTATTACATCTTAAACTTCCTAATGCGGCTCTGGCCGGACGGTCAGATTCCAGACATAAAACTAAACTTGAGTCGAGCTGGTCCCTCGTAATAGCACTGTCACGGCTTTTCAATCTCTTTACGTATTATCTCCTACTATCATTGGGGACGAAATATGCAGAGAAAAATATTGGCCATCGCGAATGTAATACAACAAAATCGTGAATGTTTCAGACCCTTGGCAGTTCCGACATAAATGAAAATTGCCTTTTCCACCAATAAACTTTAACATTTTAAATATCATTCGATGCATTAATATTTGTGAGAGAAAAAAAAAGCATGGAATTAAAACAGTTGTACTCGTTAATCATTATGAAAATATGGAATTCGAAATTCAATTTAATTCACAAGTTAATCAGTTACAGTGACTTCTGTTTCTTTTTATACGGAAGAGCAACCAAGCTTCTATTGCTAAGTCTACTTCTGCCAGTGCCACGTGAGGTGAAATTTTAACAATTTCACGATAGAATACTGTTTTTTTTTATATTGCACTTCAAGATTGACCTCATCCCACCTGATGTTAAGTGGTAATGAGGACCTAGCTTAAGGGTGACAAGTACAGTATAATAAATCTGTTACTGGACTTGTCGCCCTTACCTTGAAGGCTTGACCCCTGCTACTAATGTAGCACCCCCCAGGAGCTCTGGGAACCTTACTCACACGCAGGAACACAACAACACAGAAGTGATTGTTATTTGGCTGCGGTCTTCTGTAAGGTGGAGGTATATCACCAGTCGGGCTGCTCCAGTTTGAGCGATAAATCGCTATGCTCTACCTCTCTTAAAAAAAAAAGAAAAAGCTATAGATACTCTGTATCGTGTGTAGCGTGGTTTCCTCAAAGGCAAAGATTAAGTTTAAGCTTGTTTGAATGCACATTTGGCCCTGAAGCAAGTTATTTACATGGCCAAGTGACTTTTTTTTTTATGGACAACATCACATACATTGCTCTGATTCTGCGGTAAGTAGCTTAAGCACTTGTGTTACAGCAATCAGATACAACGACGGTACCACAACACCCTTGAAACTTGATATGCGTTTGTATACAGTTCTTTATTTATGTTTTATCACTTACTATTGAACATCACTGTTCAAATTAACACTAAATTTATGCACTAAAACACTACCAACAGCTGTCAAATCCTTCACCATTCAAGTAGTTTCTATAAACACTTGACATTGGCGGAATTATCGCTTTAAAAACGCAGGATTGATCCCATTAAAAAATGTTCAAGAAACGATTCAAGATAACAATTTCCTCTGCTTTCAATAAGGTATGTTGAAAAAACGAATTTGTTAAACATTTGCAGGTTATTAAAAGTAAATTCAAATACAAAACCCAGTCAGTTCATTGGCAAGCTCCGCAGCCATTACCGTTACGGAAGGAAGTTTTTACTATTTAAACTGAACGGTGAAACTTTCTATTATTATACTACTCACTTACTTGCTTCTTTTGCCCTGTGCGAAGTTATAACAGAAGTTCGTATTCAATGAATATATTATGTTGATTAGACCTGCAGACTTGTGATAGTAAAAATGGTGGACTAAGAATAATCTTAGTTTATTTCTAGAGACGTAAATGTATGTGCAATTCGAGGATATGAAAACATTGGACAACGACAGTCATTGCTCTGATTTGATGGAAAGTAACTGAAAACTTGTATTTCAGAAATTAGAAACAACAACTGTTTTATAAGTCAACGCAACACTCTAATCGCTATCGAAAAGTTACGAAAAAATATTGTTTGTTATTATTTAATCCCTACTAATATAATATTATAAATGCGAAAGTAACTCTGTCTGTCTGTCTGTCTGTCTGTGTGTCTGTTACGCTTTCCTGCTTAAACCTCTCACCCGATTTTGATGAAATTTGGTATAGGTGTACGTTGAATCTCAAGAACGGACATAGGCTACTTTTTTATTAGAAAATAAGGGGGGAGGGAGGTAATACCACCTTTGGAAGTTTATATGAAAAAATGATTATTTTTGCAGTTAGAGATATGAAATTTGGCAGAAATATAGCTCGAAACTTGGATTAAAATATATACTACTTTTTGTTACGAATATTAGGGGAGAAAGGGGTAAAACCGACCATAAAAGGATGTAGTCCACGCGAACGAAGGCCTGTGTCCTAAAATAAATAAAACATATTTATTTAACATGCTCCATTTCCCTTAGAAATAAGCATAACATTAAAAATTTTAAACAATTTTTGTTCATGCTACATTAAAGACAATTCAGGATTAAATTTTATTTGAAGTGACAATCAGACATAAAATACTGTCTCTTATATTTAAAAAAAATCAATTTGCTTTGAAAAATTTAACTATTTTAATAATTAATAAAAGCCTATAACTTATTACATGAGAGACGGAATACTTAATCCACTCTCAATCAGTATGGTCACCCATCAAATATCCTCTAAACCAAACTGGTAAAGTGTGGTTGGCGGCAAGTAAACGACACATCACCGCGTGACAAGTCATAAAACATGCCGCGTCATGTAAAGACCTGTTTACGGAGTGACACGAGGTTTTTGCCCGACTTTTCGGGTTTTATTAATAATTCATTCCTCTGTTAGCGATATTATCTTTGAGATTTTTGCCTCAGTGTGCACGCATAAACACTTAAGAAGGCGTATGCTTTAAGGAATTACAATGTTTAAAGTGTCATTAAAATGTAAATTAAATGTTAAAAGATATTTAATTTAGCGCTCTGTCTTTAAATGTCTATACACACAGACATTGCTCTGATTCTGTGGTCAGTAGCTAAATCACTTGTGTTACAGAAATCAGATACAACGACGGTACCACAACACCCAGACCCGAGACAATACAGAAAAGTTCGTTTCCCATATTGACCCGACCAGGGATTGAACCCGGAACCTCAGAGACGACGCGACGCCAAAGTCCGGCATACTCGCCTCTTGACTACGGAGGTTGTCATGGTTTTGCCCAGGTTTAAAAAAATTAAAAAATAATTACTAGAGATGTTTTAATTTTTCTAATCAAACCTAGGTACTACACCTAGAAACGAAATAATGATGTTCTCTCGTGCCATTAGAATTAAAAACTTTCTATTTAACGGTTAATACAGAGATAAATTTGCATCATCTTGCGTGTTTTAAAACCTTACTTCCCCTATGAAGTTCGCAAACGATTCTCAATAGCAAAATAGCATTTAAAACGCGTTTACTGAGCGTGCAAACACGCTTTGCAAATCTTCACCATAATGTTTATCTCGGTTTACATTCAGAAGTAAAGCAAAACATTTCAAAATCCCCCTCTCAGTACACATCAAGTTAACCAGTGCGTACATTTTCCACTGGCCGAATTAACATTTCTAGTTCTAGTAGTTTAAACTGCTAAAAGATGAAGTTTGCGACCGACAGGAGTGCGGACAGAACTTCGCTGCGGGAGTTTTTGCGACAGATTTACGGGCCAGACACTTGCGGCGACGTTTAATTTTGAAATAATATAGTACTTAAACCGTTTTTTATCGTTTAAAAACGCGTCATAATTTGACGTAGCGATGAGCATAAAAATAAACAAAAACTGTATGAGTATGACGTCCTATGCACTATGTTTATATTAGACGACTAGTAGCTCGTCGCAGCGTCCCACGAGTAGGGGTTATCCCCTTTTAGTCAACATTTAAGAGAGGTAGGGCATTGCAATTTATCGCTTGAACTGGAGTAGCCCGACTGATGAAATACCTTACAGAAGACCGCAGCCAAATAACAATCACTTCTGTGTTCTTGCGTGTGAGTAAGCTCCTGGGGAAGTGCTACATTAGTAGCAGGGGTCAAGCCTTCAAGGTAAGGGCGACAAGTCCAGTAACAGATTTATTATGCTGTACTAGTCCCCTTAAGCTAGGACCTCATTACCACTTAACATCAGGTGGGATGAGGTCAATCTTGAAGTCCAATATAAAAAAAATCATTCTCGTTCTTCTCACCTATTGGTCGTAGCATAATGTTATAGATTACTTTGACAAATTGACAATCCAACACAAACATAATTCAATAATTACACTTCGTTCACTAGCGGCCACTCTCTGCTTCGTATGTGTGGATTTAGTCTCTTCTAGCAATGAATATACATATATAACATAACATAGGCATGTTACTCAAGGTGATACATTCACCGTGAATGTAATTTTCCAATGGTGAAAGAATTTTTGAAATCGGTTCATACGTTTTTGAGTTTATGCATTACGAACACACTCACAAACTAAAATACACAATTAGAAATTTTTCCCGTTTATATTATTAGTGTAGATAGTTTATTTTATCAATATATTTTGTAAGAGTTGTGTGAAATAATATGAATGGGGAACATGTCCAATATGTTATCCTAATCCATTTTAATTTTCTTAATATGTTTTCGAAATGACGCCAACTAAATGATAGTCTTGAGTATGCAACTTTAAAGACAAATTTTTTGGTTCTGTGTACTTTCGATATAACGCGCTTTGGCCTGAAAACTGTCGGTTTTACGCATGGACTTAATATGATACTAAGTCCATGGTTTTACGTACCTACTTCCAAATTCCATACAACGAAATTTTATCGACCTTAATTATTTATAATTATTTAAATTGACATACTTCGGATTATTTATTATTCGAGCTACAGTTCTTCAAACTTTCGTACTTCGAAATTCAGTGCAAAAGCCTTAAAAACGTCATTAGGTTCATAACTCCCTTTTTTTCATTTTTTGGTTCATAACTTTGACTTCCAATTTACCGTACTAGTCATATTAGTGTTCAGTTGACGGCCCATTTTCTGGCTGTCGGCGCGACGCGTCATTTCCGCGTGTCGCCTCCGCCACCGAACTACACTTTACGACATTTCCGCGGGCGCGACATTCGTAGCTCACAATCGTTACTTTGATATTCATATTTGAAGATAAGAGGAGATTTATACTCATCTGAATGTGCTCTTAGAGTCGGTCGTACGTGATATGTGAATGCCGCGAAATTTATTTTTTTGCGGTATGTTTATCAAGGGTTTTACGCGTAGGTACCTACTGGTGGTTTTACTTCACTCTCGACTTATAGGGGGTAATATTTTACGTGAATGTATGTCGGTGTCATAGTCACGTACAGTGTTAAGGTTTTAAAAATTGGTGATTCGTTTTCAGCTGGCACCCTTCGATCAAAAATTTTGTGGTTGCACAAATTGCTACCTAAAAAATTAAAAGTCATGGAACAGTATTATGTTTTTACGGTTGTAATATTAAATATGTTAATTATACACTACGCTGTTCAATTAATGCCTCGTGGTTCTAGTGGTTTAAGTACCGGGTCATGATTTCGGGGTCCTGGGTTCGACTTCCGAGTCAAGCAAAGTATGTTTTGGATTGTATTAACATAGTTTGTGTTTGTGATTATTAACCAATATTTGGCTAGGGTGGGGATTAAACCTGTATCCATTATTGAAACGGTGACTTGGCTCCGCAGTGGTACATTAAATATACGTGTACTTAATTTGATAATTATTTGTACGAGTACTTAATTGTTTCATCATTCATCAAAACAAAACTATGTGATTTGGTCCAAAGTGACCTATACGTAACTTTAAGTTTACTAATCTGCTGAGTTTCATTCCGGTTTTTTCTCGATAGATATAGATTAGGTTCCGGAAGTAGAATCACTTTGCATTGTATGTCATGATGATTCGAAAGTGTTTTAAGTAACCTACTTGAATAAAGAAATATTTGAGTTTGAGTTTGTGTCCGTGAGACTTTACGCTGAAACTTATTTTCTTTTTTTTCAGATCCCACAAGTGTAACAGTGAAAATGCAAGTGACTTAAGTGTTGTGATTACGATGGAGATCGCAAACTTGGTGCTGACACTCATTAGTGTCATCTCATTCACATGCACGCACGCGAAAATTGGTGAGTTTACTTTTTTGATCGAACGGGCGAGGTTACGTCGGTAACATAGGCATGTATTATAAACATCCATCATCTGCAGCCTCAGTAAAAATAAACAAAATAAAAGAAAAAAACGACCTTTAAATATAACTTTTAATGTGTTCCAAAAGAAAGTGTTTTATTTTCGCGGCAAACAACAAAAGGGTCTACAATAAACTCAAGCTGAAAATGGACAGATATCAGGCACAAGAATTTGAATTATGAATGGGCTGAACATTAAAAAAAAAATTGAAACGTTTGTTTATGACTTATACAAAAATATTGTACACGCTTTATTCGCATTCAAAATTTTGAAAACACGATTAATATAAATTCAAAATGCTCTTCATTATCGTATCCGATACATTTCATTTTTGGATCCTGTTTTTTCGGATTTTTGTGACTTTCGAGGGGTATAAAAATTGATGAACATTATGTTTCATCCTTCATTTCAGGTGATCAAGATGAAACAAAATATTATTCGTTTAGTTAAATTGCGAGTTCGTCGTTAATTTTAGGATATCGTCACAAATAGGTAAAGCACTTGTGTTACAGAATTCAGAAATACGGTATCACACTATACAACGTGTAACGGAAAGGCTATAACAATATCAAACATACCAAAGCAGTTAACGGTCACTAACTGTATGGGACCATTTGTAGCTGTGTACACGCATTTATTGCTTCAATATTTTTTTTTGAAATATCAGTCAAATACAAGTCAAAATTTTGACTAAGTCACGCTTGCACAACACTATCACAGTATTCACGGTGTAACAGCTGTGGGGTCAACAACAACAATCAGCTTACACTGCACTCCTGGTATTCAATTAAATAATCTTATATGGGTTTCAGATATTTATTTTCATACATTGTTCAATTTCTTATGATTGGGGATTATAATCTGTATTATTTTTTCCCTACATTTTAACAAACAAAAAAAACGAACAGTAACTAAGCTAAACTAATATCTCCTAACTTTTATAAATTTTTGTAAACATGTGCAAATGTAAGATGACAAACAGTGATCAATGTAGTTTCAACATATTTTGTCATGAGGGCGTACAAAAAGAAAAGTTATTTGAATATCGAATGCCGTACAGATCGTAAAAGTGAGTAAAGGAAAAGTAGATATTGATTGTAACTCTGAATCGAAAACTAGGCGTTTTCGGTTTCACTTTTCCAACTTGCTATAACAACACCTTTCTCGTAAGGAATAAAGAGGTTATGAGCGAGCTAGTTGACATTAAGGATTGTGAAATGTAACTTCTTCAGTTCTAACAGTTACAAAATGATATCAACAAATTTGTCGTATCAAGAACAATCTTAACCCAGTTATTCCGGCTAAATAGTATTTTTTAAATATTTATCAAAAATATTTAAATCAAAAAAATAAGCGGTGAAATATTTATTAAACAAAACTATTCCACTAAATGAGTTAACTTATTTTTTAAATGAACCCTAAAAATGGGCGGGTCTCGTAGCTATGATACTTTACTATGGCCCTGGTACAAAAATAGTGCTAATTTTAAAAATGGGTTCTGCATTTTAATTTATTTCGTTCCTACAATTTCAACAATAATAAAATTATGTTATTAATGATGCGATTCTAATACCAACATTTAAATTATGTTCATGACCCTTCAGTATAAAGATTTTTCGCAAATTGTATTAAATAGGTACTTGGTAAAATTATGTTACAACTGTGTGCCCCATACTGTAAAACTATCAAAAATACGATAAATCTTATCGTATACGTTATGTCCAAAAAATTGGCTGTCTGTAAAATCGGTTTACAGACGATAATTTTACGTAAGAACGCCGAAAACATAATAAAGAAAAAGTATTAATTGAAAATTACATTTTAAATCCTCAAACTTGACCATGCAAAGTAACGGAGCTACCAGGAATCCATGAGTATGAAAGATTTTTTTTGTTGTTAGTTTTAGTAAAATAATCTTGAACCCTAATATTGATTGTCACAACTTTGTAGTTGGAATCTCAGAGTAAGAGAGAGACATAGATTAGAATAGAGAGAGTGCTAAAAATGTGATTCAGAAATGACTACTTGTACTGTTTTCTCAAGCATGGAATAGTCATAAGAGAAAAAGAGACAGATGACGTTCAGTACGTACACTCTTTTGCGGCCGTACACACTTTTAAAACGTCAGTGAATCTATTTTAATGCTACAAAATTCAATAGTCAATATTTAGACGCAAGTTCATACCAATTCTGAAACCTATTAAATTTTGTCTATTAATATTTTCCTTACTCTAATGTTGGAATCGTCGAAAGAGTTGGATGTACCTATTATGCTATTAATTGAAATATCACAATGGTGGTTCATCTTTTAGTGTTTACTGAATCACATCTGAAATTTGTTGGTTTAGCGTTTCTCATTTTGACACTTCAGTTACGTCGTTGTGTTGTCGTCGCCGTGACAACATCTCGTGTTTTTGCCTTTTTGGATTACCTACTTCCTACGGATAGCCTAGTGATATTTCGTGATGTCTTTGAGCAATCAAGAATATTCGAGATGATTCTCTGTGTCGGAGCAACCGACGGCAGCCTGATGGCCGACCAAGAGCTAGAGAAAGAGATTTACGAAACCATTGGATTGGGCGAGGAGGTCGTATCACACGGCCAGCTCGGTCACCAGACCTCACTCCGTTGGACTTCTTCTTGTGGGACTACGTTAAAAGGAAGATGTACGCTGTAGCATGCTCGTCAAGGGAAGAAATGATAGAAAGCATCAAAGCCGCGTTCTGTACAGTGACGCCACAAATGTTGCATAATGTTCGCGCATCTTCATATCGGCGAGCTGGTTTATGCATCCAGCTTCAAGGACAATACCTATTTTGAACCGTTCCTCTGAAAAGTAAGTAGATAACTTTGTTCTAAATCCTCAATTTATCAATTAGAATTTGGTTTTCAAGAAATAAAATAAACTATGTAAAAAATTGTACTTACGTAATTAATAATAACAAATTGGTCTTTATGCCACGTTAATAAGTCCTCATTTCGTTTGTTCCAGGTGTTTCCATAAACGTTCGCTACAATGTACCTAGTGACAACGCCGATTCCTCTGTGCTTAGCCGCCCAAGCAAGCCGACACGCGCTCACGCCGAAAAGTACTAGGCGCGCATGTCGAGGAAGGAGGTGGAGAAATTCAGGATCGCAGTGATTGTAGTGAAGTGATAACGTGATTTGGGGTCGCTGACCTCAATAGTGTTGTGATGCGTTTGTTTACGTTTTAGTCAGTCATTATAGATAATCATTTTTTATTTCATAAAAACAATAAAGTGTTTATTTTAACTCGGGATTTCGTATATAGAATCTATACAAGGTATAGTATCCACCTACTTTACATTGTTACCCCCTTTCCGTTACAGGTTGTATATACCCGAGAAAATTTAGAAAAGTACGTTTTGCATATTGACCCGACCGGGAATCGTACCCACGACGCAAAGTCTCGCCTTTCAGCTGCGATGTCGTCAAAGAAAGGAAGCAAAAGAGTTCATTGTAGCACGTAATTTGTTTCTGATTTCGACGTATATAATATATTACATAGTAAAGTTAGTAAAAATTAAAAGCAGTTAAGGTAAAAATAAATATGTATTTATTTATATTATTTTAATTAAAAAATTTCCAGACATAACTTTTCAAACTAAAATTCAGCTCAAACCTCAGCCTAATTTATCAAAAAGAAAAAAAATCAAAGAAAGACTGAGAGCCGACAAAATTCCGGGCGACGTTCCGCTTTTTTCTTCGCCATCGAACAAGCGATATCACCGCAACTTATTTGCTTATTCAAACTAAAACCCGCATTTATATTCGGACCACCGTCGCTTCCCAAGCAAGGACCGTGAGACACGGTGTGCCGCAAATTGAAACTAGGAGAAGGGCACTCCCCGGGGAAATCTAATCTGTCTTGAAACACGCAATGAATTTAATCAGAGATAAAAATGAGGATGTACGGGAATCTGAGGTAGGGACATACGATTTGTACAAATTGCTTCGAGGAATTGAATGGGATTTTTTGTTTTGCAACGTCGTTTTCGTTTTAGGGTTTCGCTGAACCATTATAGTTTCGTCATTTCTCTGAGTTACAGAACTTACCACCGTGACCTCCACGTTTTATCTCTCCTTTTTAATGTTCTATTTAATCCTCTTGCTCCTCCCTATCTTAAAGAACGATTCCGTTTCTTGCAGCTCAACCAGGAACGTAACATGCGGTCCTCCCGTAAACTTCTCCTTACTTTTCCTACTCATTCTTCTGAATTATATTCCCAATCCTTTACTGTCCAATCAATTCGCTTATGGAATTCTTTACCTTTATCTATCAGATTATCTGAGATCCTTCCCATTATTAAACTTAGGGTTAAATCGTACTTCCTCTCACTTAATGAATGTTAATTTATGTCCTCTATCCATAATTCCAGCAGGGCATGTTGGTTGTCAGTAATTTTCATAAACATTATTATTGTAATTTTTTTTTTAAATCAAAATTTTTACTTGATTTTATATATGTTAAATATGTTTATTTGTATATATATATATATATATATATATATATATATATCATGTTACATATTTATGAGTTTATGTATGTTTATCATGTTATACTATGAATATTATTCTAAGATAAAAACTGTATTTATGTTGCACGGCCGTACCCATTTCTCGCCATCTACCATTTCCTCTACCTTAAGGTTGTCAGGAAGAGATCGCTTTCTAGCGATAAGACCGCCTAAATTGTACTATAATCATTCTGTAAAACCTATTTCTGTAAAGATTTTGTGCAATAAAGTATATCTAACTTAAGCTATTTACCACAGAATCAGAGCAATGTACATTATGTGATGTGCAATATTTAGAAAAAAAGGAAGAAAATACATTTATTGACCATTACAAAATACGAACAAACACAACTCAAGACAATAATTACACAGATAATTCAGAGACGCAAGACAACAAGTACCTTGTGAGGCCAATATGGGTTCCACCTCAATGCCGCTACGGCATTTTAAACACCGCAGCAGCGCTGGTATTCTGGTGGAACCCACTGCTTGGAAAAATAGCAAGAGCCCTAGTAGCTCTTGCTAGTTCCCCACGCAAGGGAGTGGCGTTACTACATACTTTAAAACTTTAAATATACAATAACTAAAACAAGCAATGAAAATCAAGTACCTACTTAATGATTACAAGATTACTGAGTTATTTACTCTTTTTTCACATTTGCATTTGAATACTCAATACTCAATACATTTATTGTCAATCATATGGTGTAAGTAGGTGTTACATTCAGAGATTTCAGATATTTGCATTTGTATATTTATTTTATTTATTCATACCCAGATCTAGAAGGGTCTGAAAATTATTGTGGTATTGTCATACATTTATAGCCTTGCCGATAAAAAAAGTATGACAAAATCGTGGGTCTTGGTGTTGTAGTACTGTCATTGTTTCAGATTTCTTTAACACAAGTGCTTTAGCTTCAAAATATACTTGGACAAGTACAAAATTGAAACCCGTCCCATTGAATATTGAGCTTAAATGTAAACCATTAAGAAATGTGGTATATAGTTATTTATTCCTTAAATAAATTATTGCACAAACACATAGGTCTTAACGGTTGGAGCATGCACTACTATAGGCCCACAGTTTAACTAGCGTATCGCCTGCGCGGTAAAAAGGGCAAATTTGTAGTGAATGGGAAATGAAAGGGAGCAATTAGTAAGAAATCCAAATATACTAAAGCCAAACCACTTTAAATAATAAAACACATTCTGCACATTCATCGTCTATCGTTGTTCAAATAATACGAAATATACGCGAGTTAAACGGTTGGGCTATAGTCGATCCTTAGGTGAGGCAGAGAGTATTGAGTTTATAAACAATCCTTTTCTGATATTCTTCTATTGAGGTTTGAAAGCTTTTCACCAAAACATGCCCTGTGAACATCAGAGTCTAGCATTATTACGAGCATTGAGGACCTCCTTAGTCAAGAGGCGAGCAGGCCAGACTTTTGCGTCGCGCTATCTCTGAGGCTTCGTTTCTTGGTCGGGTCAATATGGGAAACAAACGTTTCTAGATTATCTCGGTCTAGGTGTTGTGATACCGTTGTCGTTTTTAATTTCTATAACACATGCGCTTTATTAGCTACTAACCACAAAGATAGTAATTTATGTGATGTTTTCCCAGTTTATTATCATAATAACAAAAATAACACCATGTTGAAGTGACAGAATGCGGGGACCCAAGGCATTTGCGAAATATCGAGCTTTTTTACCCATAACCTCTAAATAGAGGAAGATGTGTCCTCTGTTTTGTATTTACAAAAACCTTGCTTTGCTCAAAAGCATCCCCTAGATTCGATAAAATTAAAAGGTACCTTAGTCAGGGACTGTCGAGTTTCGGAGGGTAGATATATATTAACAGTGTTCGGCAATACATGCTTTTTTAACTCACCTTTATAAAACTCAGTTCCCCTTTTCTTCACAAACAAAGCGTGCTAGTAAAACAGCTCGTGCCTACAAAACATTGTTAGGAATCTAGCACTATCACCACCACCGGTCATCAGTCACCGTCGGCGGTCCCGCTTCGATTCCCGGCGAGATTGTACCACCTATGTTCGGTTGGGGCCCGATCACACTAGGATATTGTGTGCGCTACTATCATGTTTTGTGCACAAACCGTAACCAGCAGTGCAGAAATTAGTATCGACAGTTTAGAATAAGACAGTTTTGAATTTTATGGTGTATTCATTTAATGCTATGTTTGCGTACTAAACTAATTTACAGTCCAGACAGCAGACTAATGGAAACGTGATTCAAATGTGATTTATGTGACAGGGATCTGTTAAATAAAAAAAAACGCAGGAATATTTCATCTTCTTCTACTTCTTTAGTGTGAGATTTTTTTTATATTACACTTCCATATTGACCTCATCCCACCTAATCTTAAGTGGTAATGAGGTCCTTTTTTTTTTTAGGGAGGGAAAATGCTTTTTCGCACCATATCGCTGTCGTGGGGACGACAACGACGTGTGTGGGACTCCCCCGCTCCAAAGGGCGGGGACTACCCGAACTAAAAAACCTCCCCACCTTCACATCGCCTATTGACGGCGCTATGGGATATCGGGCGACCCATAACTGCCACAGCGCCGTCGGCGAGATTGCTGCCCCTATAGGACGGCGTCTCCAAGTCCCCCCAGGATGGTCGGGGGACTGGCGGGAACGGCCAAAGGTGCTAAGCCGTCCCTGCGCATCTGCGGAGGACCGTGCAAGGCCAGCCGGGGTGTCCCCACACCCGCGGCCGGCTGGTCCCCGCTAACAAGCGCGAGGGCGTCAAAACGACGCCTCGCGCGCAGCCTTCGCCGCCTACGAAGAGGTGGGGCGAGGGGGTCGTCCTCTCGCTCCCTCTCTGCTGTCTCCTTCTGCGAGATGGTTCTCTCACAGAAGGTAGCAACTGCCATCCAGATCTCCTCGCTCCCAAGCATGGCTGTAACCATGCTTGGGAGCGAGAAATTTTCCCCAGCAATGGCGGCCAACTCGGCTCGCTCCGTCGCCCAGGCTGGGCACACAGCTAAGGTGTGGTCAGCTGTGTCTGCCGCCGCGCCACAGGTATGGCACGACGGCGACTCTTCACGCCCGATTTGGTGCAGGTATTGACCAAAGCATCCATGTCCGGCCAACACCTGCACCAGTCTGAAGGACAAGTATCCGTGGTTTCGGTCCAACCACTGCCCCAAAACCGGACCAATAGCGTCCAAAACCCGCCCCCTAGGTCTCGCCTCTTCTAATTTCGCCCCCCACTGCAGAACCATCTCTTCCTGGGCCTCTCTTCGAACCGCCGCAACCTCGGTCGGCGATGGACGCTCTCCCCGCGTCCTCCTATCTCTCAGGCGCCAGTAAACATGGGCCTGAATCGCCGCCTCGAGGGCCCAAGGCGGAGTTCTGGCCAAAACACACGCCGCGTTAAAGCCCACCGTGCGGTAAGATTGGGCCACCCTCTGGGCAATAGCCCTCTGTGGCCTTCGCAGGAGGGCTGCATTGTTTCGACGATGAAGCGCGTCTGCCCATATGGGTGCACCGTAGAGGGCCATACTCCTGAGAATGCCGGCGTAGAGTCGCCGGCATTTGGCCCTTGGTCCACCTAAGTTTGGAAGGAGACGTCCAAACGCGCCCGCCGCCCCAAGAAGGCGCTGGGACAGCCCCTTAAGATGGGGCTCGAAAGTCCAGCGTGAGTCTAGTATTAGGCCCAGATATTTCATCTGGGCCCCCACCCTGACAGATACATCCCTGACGATAATGTTGGCATCCGGAGGTGGACGACGCTGCCGAGGCCCGTAAAAGTATATGGCCTCGGTTTTCTCAAGAGCGACCCGTAATCCTAGGCGGCCAATACGCCCCGCCACCTAAGTACTGCCGGCGGTTGCACGGCGCGCAGCCTCGCCATAGGTCCTCCCCTGGGCCAAGACTAGAGTGTCATCTGCATAGCAGATGACGCTCATGCCCGAGAGGAGAACACCCCGCAATACCCAATCGAAGCCGATGCTCCACAAGAGGGGCCCCAAAACAGACCCCTGTGGAACGCCGGACTCGACATCTGCACGCCGAAGAACTCCATCCTGAGGGGCCCCAAAACAGACCCCTGTGGAACGCCGGACTCGACATCTGCACGCCGAAGAACTCCATCCTTCCCGACGTAGGCTACTCTTCTGCTGGACAGGTAACTACTTAGGAGACGCCGGAGATATTTAGGCACCCTGTGATGCCTTAAGGCCGCCAGAATTGTGGAGTGGGGGATGGAGTTAAAAGCGTTGGCTAAAGTTGGTAATGAGGTCCTAGCTTAAGAACGACAAGTACAGCATAATAAATCTGTTACTGGACTTGTCACCCTTACCTTGAAGGCCTAACCCCTTCTACTAATATAACACTCCCCAGGAGCTCTGGAAACCTTACTCACACGCAGGAAAACAACAACGCAGAAGTGATTGTTATTTGGCTGCGATCTTCTGTAAGGTGGAGGTATTTCACCAGTCCAGCTGTTCCAGTTCGAGCGGTAAATCACTTTGCCCTACCTCTCTTGAACGAACCTTTGACTTGCCTTTTAAGGCGTGAAATAATATACTCAATACTCAATACTCAATATTTTTATTGCATCTTTAGTGTTTACAATATTTCAAATCCACGCATCTCACTACTTTTGATCCTTGGCCCCCGGCAGTGTATAAGGAGTGAGAAGGAGGCGCGGAGAGTTTATGTCAAACCTCATTTACCGCGTGACGTGCAGTCAATTATATAGAATCTGTGCACCCATTGCTTGTACTATCAATATAACGTTGATGATTTTTTTAAACTTTTTTCAGCTGGATTTTAAGCTGTAATCCCAGTTACACAGCTGCACCCTTGACAGGGAACAGCCTCAGCCTTTTCATAAGTGGGGGTACAGTCAGCGTCATTAGTTCGTATACACCTCAGTACCTAGTCACACTAAACGTCCATGTGGCTGAGTAAGTTTAATAGGCAGTTAGATTAATGTGACAAGGTACTGAGTTGTTCACAAACTAAAGACGCTGACTGTATCGCCCATACGGTGCCCTAGTGAGGTAAGCGCCTTCCAGCCGTCAAGCGGCCGCGCGCGTGACTCGAATACCGATCCCCGTCCGGGCATCAGCCAACACCTGTGAAATGAAACGGTGTTATTGTGCAAAAACCGATTGGTGGATACGTGACATTATTTCCTTGGATGGCCTGTTTTGGGGTTCTAGTGCACAATAAGAGGTTCTTCAGGGGTAGAGTCAGAGTCATCCTGTAAAGATGTTTGCTAGACATATTTAAAAAAATCTTCAAAGGTATTAGACATAGGTATTGTAAATGTAAAAAAAAAACAGATCCAGCATATTTGCACTATACTTGACAAAACAAAACAATTGTCTGCGAATCCACGACTCAGCGAAAGGAGCACTTTTAAAATCTAAAATGTGTTGTTACACTATGCAATTATGCAATTTGTACGACGAAAATGGATAAACTGTAGACTCTTGACCTGTATCTTTAATTTAACAACTTATAAACGGTCAAGTGCACGTCAAGGTAAGCTTGCAGTTTCATATTATTCATTTTATGCATGATATAAAGACGGTGAAAATTCCGAATCGTGTACTCTGCTGTGCTTTTGTCACAGTTATCGCAATGATTATGATGTGAGTAAGAAGGCATGCGTATTCTGTATGGCTGTGGAACTGAAGCCTTCCAAGTTTTTTAATTTTTTAGGGCTTGTCGCCCTTACCTTGAAGGCTTGACCCCTGCTACTAAAGTAGCACCCTCCAGGAGCTCTGGAAACCTTACTCACGCGCAGGAACACAACAACACCGAAGTGATTGTTATTTGGCTGCGGTCTTCTGTAAGGTGGAGGTATTTCACCAGTCAGGCTGCTCCAGTTCAAGCGAAAAATAGCTATGCCCTACCTTTCTTACTAATGTAGCACCCCCCAGGAGCTCTCGAAACCTAACTCACGAGCAGGAACACAACAACACCGAAGTGATTGTTATTTCGCTGCGGTCTTCTGTAAGGTATTTTACCACTCGGGCTGCTCCAATTCAAGCGAAAAATCGCTATGCCCTTTATGGTGCATTTGACCTCAAGAAGTGTCTACTATTAAACCTTAAAACTGCGGAACCTACAAAGACCCAAAAAGTCCTAAGCGAATTTTTCTATGATATTCCGATTTGAATTCAGTGCGCGGCATTGAAGGACGCTGTACGGGTGATTTTTATTTGCATCCATTTTAGTTGTGTTTGCGCTTTGCATATTTAGATGCGCAGGTGGCGTTCTCTGTCCGATTCCGATGTAGATCCGATAAAAGGATGTAACGTAAATATGGGTGCTGACCGGGAGCTGGGCGGAATTTGGACCGTTTGAAGCCCAAATTCTATTCCAAAAAAATGTTTCCTATGAATATCAATGCCTTTTTCAAATTGTCTTGGTCAGTGCCATTACAGAAGCATTGGTATACGATTATTACGTTATAGCAATTAAAATGTTGTTTTTCCAAATTATTATGCTAGATTACAATCCCTAGCATAATTAAAAAAATAATAATGGCTACCCTTTAAATATATCTAAATAACTAGTAAAAGGAGGACAACGTTTAAGTTTTTCAGACTGATAAATTTATTTGTTTTATTTTGTTTTGTAATACTTATACAACGTGTAACGGAAAGGGTATAACAATATCAAAAATACCAAAGCAGTTAACGGTTACAAACTGTATGGGACCATTTGTAGCTGTGTACACGCATTTATTGATTCAATATTTTTTTTTGAAATATCAGTCAAATACAAGTCAAAATTTTGACTTAGTCACGCTTGCACAACACTATCACAGTACCATTGTTGGAATCGTCGAAAGACTTGGATGTACCTACCTATTATGCTATTAATTTAAATATCACAATGGTGGTTCATCTTTTAGTGTTTACTGAATCACATCTGAAATTTGTTGGTTTAGCGTTTCTCATTTTGACAATTCAGTTAAGTCATTGAGTGGTCGTCGCCGTGACAACATCTTGTGTTTTTGCCTTTCTGGATTACCTACTTACTACGGATAGCCTAGTGATATTTCGTGATGTCTTTGAGCAATCAAGAATATTCGAGATGATTCTCTGTGTCGGAGCAACCGACGGCAGCGTGATGGCCGACCGAGAGCTAGAGAAAGAGATTTACGAAACCATCAAAACGCTCGTTTCCATCTGTGGATTGGGCGAGGAGGTCGTATCACATGGCCAGCTCGGTCACCAGACCTCACTCCGTTGTACTTCTTCTTGTGGGACAAATTTAAAAGGAAGGTGTACGCTGTAGCATGCTCGTCAAGGGAAGAGATGATAGAAAGCATCAAGGCCGCGTTCTGTACAGTGACACCACAAATGTTGCATAATGTTCGCGCATCTTCTAAGAAAGTACTAGGCGCGCATGTCGAGGAAGGAGGTGGAGAAATTCAGGATCGCACTGATTGTCGTGAAGTGATAACGTGATTTGGGGTCGCTGACCTCAATAGTGTTGTGATGCGTTTGTTTACGTTTTAGTCAGTCATTATAGTTAATCATTTTTTATTTCATAAAAACAATAAAGTGTTTATTTTAACTCGGGATTTCGTATATAGAATCTATACAAGGTATAGTATCCACCTACTTTACATTGTTACCCCCTTTCCGTTACAGGTTGTATATAAAAGTTTGTTTTACACGTTTAATATTTGTTTTTTTTGCGCGGAGTGTGTTTTTATAATTAACTATATTACTAATACAAAGAAGCGATTGTGTTAAGTTTGACACGCAAATGCATTGCGATATCGTCGACGCGCGTGCAATACAGCATATCTACCGTTTGCCATAAAGATTAATTTTGTCTGCTATTTCATATTATTTCAATCCAAATTAGACCTTACGGAAAAATGTACTTACGCGGTATTGCACGCGCGTCGATGATATGACATTTACTTAACAAGATTAACTAGTAAGTGATTGGAATTGTTTGTACATAATGCAATGTTATGAGATTCTTTTCACCAAAACAGAAATAAACACTTTAATAAAAAAAAATCACTAACATTCGGGAAAAATTGACGTTTTATTCGTTACTAAGCTTCAGCCAAATTGCTGAACTTACGACAGAAATTATTCAAATCGCAGCATGCTTTTGGGCTTTCATTAAAAACCCTGGACCATCAAAATAGAAGTTACTCATCTCATTGATTACATTTTACTAACGGAACAATTAAAAAATAAGTTCTATTTATTCTTATATGAGGTTAAAAAATACAGTCCCACTCACCAGTTGCTTTCAAACGTTAAACCACTAAACATTTCCTCACAAGCCATTTACTCTAAGAGGGAACCATGACACTCCAAGTGTATATTTATCTAGGAACACGCTTCCTTCTCTCAGAATACTTTGTGTAACCCAATTAAATAGTTAGTCCCACTCAGACGCTGATAGAGATAGTAATCGTTAAGTATTCTTGGGCTCAACATAGCCGTTAATATCGATATCTGATGTATCGATACTTTTTAATGAATAGTTTAAAAGCTTTTTGCATTATTTGTTCAAAGTAAATATGTCACCGTAAGATCATAAAAAACGTAAGATTACAATCTATCTCGCGAGATTGTAAACTGTCGAAAGATTGTGAACCGTAACATTATGATTGCAATTTAACGCATTATTTTTCGCTATATTGTAATGACAAATACAAACAGTCATCGCATAATAACTATTAATTTTTTATAGCTAAACCTTAATAAATCAATCGAGTATTTATGGCTTACATCAGGGTATTTAAAAATAATTAAGTTGTCAGTACAAATAAACGAATTCGCTTCCACATAAGTTTCGAGTTTTTGAACATCAATGTCTAATCATGTGTTACCTTTAAAAAAAAGTACTTGATTTCTAATACGAGTATTATTTTGTAGTCGATACATCAATGTTATTACAACACGCCTGCTCAGGCTCAAACTCGCATCACAGGGATTTCGTAGTCGAATAATTAATCCTGTACAAATATCCGGATCTAAGTTCTCGCGGACGATTTGTTCGTAGTTCCGTGGGTAAGTCCTGACTTTGACAGATAAATGTTTCGGAACTATGTTGGAGTTACTGAAATTATTGAAAAACGCGAAGCAGACTCCTGCCTCAAATGTTTCGTATTATACCTATGTAGTTTCTAAAAATAATCACATGCTGCGATGTTGGGAGCCCAAATCTTTATTTATTTCAACTTAAATATTGTTTTAAAGTTAGTAAATATAAAGTATTATGTTTATATTTTTTATAAGAACCTGTTACCGAATTTACAACTTCCGCCTTTCATTCTAAACATTTAAAATAAGTTAAATTTTTTAAGTAACGAATCCTTAAGTTTAAGAGATTTTATTATTTTTATAGTACTATACGCCGTACTAGCGAACTTTAAATATTAGAAACAGAAAAATTTTATCTCCCCTTGCGGTGCGGGAATTGAACCCACGACCTTCACGTAACGCGCGTGCTGCTCTTACCAACTGAGCTAACCGCAAGTTATCGTAGGCGATGAAATTTTTCTGCTGTATCAACCGTTAGCCTTCCGGTAAGTGCCCTCTGCCGAATATGTTTAGAACTACATACTTATCGAAAAAATCCTTAAGTTTAGTCGAGTTTTAATGCCTGAAAAAAGACAGCCGTTATCCGACAGGGTATTAAACACAGAACTTCAGAGATGCGCGTCTCTGAATTCAGTCCCGTTCGCCTCTAGGATACGGAGTTGACTCCGTATCCCGCGTTAACATTGATGTTAACGCAATAGGGGAGCGGGTCAAAAGTATTAGAAGTTAAATAGTTAATAAAAAAATAAAAGACACGTATTTTTCATTAAAAAAAAATATTTTTTTTTTCTTTTTTTTATATTGCACTTCAAGATTGACCTCATCCTGCCTGATGTTAAGTGCTAATGAGGTTCTAGCTGAAGGGTGACAAGTACATCATAATAAACCTGTTACTTGACTTGTGGCCCTTACCTTGAAGGCTTGACCCGTGCTACTAATGTAGCATCACCCAGGAGCTCTGGAAACCTTACTCACACACAGGAACACAACAACACAGAAGTGATTGTTATTTGACTGCGGTCTTCTGTAAGGTAGTTAGTAGTAGGAGGTATTTTACCAGTCGGGCTGCTCCAGCTCGAGCGATAAATTGCTATGCCCTACCTCTCTTATTAAAACTTATACGATGCTAAATTGCGAATTTGGTGCTCGTTACGTCAGTTAAAAAAAATGTACTCATTAATGACGTCACTCGAAAATTAAATTCGATGTATCGCCGTTAGGTTTAGGTGCAAAATGTAAAAATACATGTTCCATATTTTTGAATAATCTAACAGAAGGACTAAGACTAATTAGTCTGCCTTATCTATTGTCCATGAAAATCGTACGTTATTCGTAACTAAAATAGACTGTAACTACTGTTTAGAAGATAGAAGTTTTCTGATGACTGGCGCGCTGTACCCGGTCTCTAGCGAGGGTACTCCCTGATTCTGCAATATTCAGCTTTACGTAACTTGTTCAACTATTCTAGAACTGGCCTAGTTTGCCCGTTTTTGTTTCCGTTTTAAGTACTTTTGTTTATATACAGGTTCAGTGAGCGGAGGTTGTTAATAGTTTTTAGGGCTCCGTACTCAAAGGATAAAACGGGACTCTACTACTGAGACGTTGGTGTCCGTCAGTCCGTCAGCCTGTCCGTTTGTCCGTCTGTCCGTCTGTCCGTCTGTCCGTCTGTCCGTCTGTCTATCCATCTGTCCATCCGTCTATCCTGTCTGTCTGTTCTTCTGTCACCAAGCTATACAGCCTGATTTGTATTGAGATACCTCAAGAACGCTAATAGCTAGACAGTTGAAATTTTCACAGATGATGTATATCTATTGCCGCTATAACAGCCAATATACAATGTGTTTTTTTGATTATTTCTTGCTAAATACTCTAGTCAATGGTACGGAACCTTTCGTGTGTGAGTTTGACTCGCACTAAACCGTTTTTTTTATAAAGCCTGTCATGGTTGCTTGTCCTTTTTTATGACACAAGTTTTGAACCGTTATTGGCAGCTGAATTGAAGGTTCCGTACATCAAAAGGGAAGACAACCCTACTTTGGTGTGCATCTGTCTAACAAGACCCTTTTTCTCAGGAATGCGAGGATATGTCAAGCTGAAATTCATTTCAAATACTCAAGCCTACTGTTCTTTGTATTTGTTTGAAAATCGAAGTTCTAAATCAACACAATCAAAAGTTACAAAAGGTAACGCAAAAACGGTAACGGTAAAAGGAGTCGCAAATTATTGACATGAGAATGAGAAATGTCTTTTACTCATATATATTACATCAGTACTAATAATTAATTGTTTGTATAAAACAAATGAAGCTAGCTCCAGTCCAATACATATAACCACAGAAAATATTCCGGCATTAAAATTTAAAGTAGTAAGTATAAGAGAGATAGGGTATAGCAATTTATCGCTCGAACTGGAGCAGCCCGACTGGTGAAATACCTCCACCTTACAGAAGACCGCAGCCAAATAACAATCACTTCTGAGTTGTTGTGTTCCTGCATGTGAGTAAGGTTTCCAGAGCTCCTGGGGGGTGCTACATTAGAAGCAGGGGTCAAGCCTTCAAGGTAAGGGCGACAAGTCCAGTAACAGATTTATGATGCTGTACTTGTCACCCTTAAGCTAGGACCTCAGCACCGCTTAACATTAGGTGGGATGAGGTTAATCTTGAAGTGCAATATAAAAAAAAATGTTTAAAAAAAAACCTAAATTTAAAAACCAAATTTTGCGCCAAGACGTACACTCGCAAAGGTATCCAAAACGTCTTAGTTACATTATGGATTAAGGATAAGTAATATCCCAATTTAATTTAAACTATTACACGATTATCTTTAAACTATAGATGACAGTAATATATTCACATTCAGTTGACATGTTAACTGTAAAAGGATATGGACAATAATTATAGTAGATAATATTCTCCAATGGCTGCACGTAGTCTTTCAAGAGTAAATTTAATTTATTTCGATGAACATTATTATTACGAAAAAAAAGATCGATGACTTAATAGTTTTAACAGAAAAATCGTGCCCTAAATCCACTCCTAACTGGTTTAGTTGAAAGAGCAACACACGCGTAACGTGAAGGTCGTGGGTTCAAAGATTCAAGCATGAAAGCAAATGGACTTTATCTGTATCTTTTAAATATTTAAGTTCGCTAGTGACATGATGCTCAAAATAAATAAAAAAAACACGTAATGTTATCAACCTTAACCATTGTGAAAGTTAATTTTAGCCCCGACAATATAGTTTCGCAGATAATATACAAGTGATGCTACGATCCTAGATAAAGCACGTCCCTGTTAACCTGACAGTATAGAGCCTCCGAGGTATAATAGCTTGGAGATGGTAGCAGCTAACAACATGTCTTATGTAACTTTTAAATTGATTTCATACAGGTTTTAGTTTTCAGCTGATTGTAAGAAAGAAATACAGTTTCAAACGAGAACAAAATATTCGTGCTTTAACGAAGTAACTTTAAGAACATCTTTAATTTTTTGAAGGATTCCAATTTGATCTGAATCCGTACTTTTATATTTTATAAAAAAATATAAGCTTTAAGGTACAGTTAAGACTTAAGTCTTTATAATTTCCAACGTTGAATATTTAATAATTAACATAAAGTAGAGAATTACTTGGAAAAATAAGAATGTAGTTTAGATAATAAAAATAACTTTGTCAAAGAAAAAGACATAGGATTATGTTGCTATGTACATATTTTTTCTGTGACCAGATTAGTTTTAACATACCCCGTTAATATACGCAATACGTCAAGTTTGTCACATGAGATGACAAACGTTTCGACAGTGTTGATTGGCACATTTTCAGCCAATCAGTGGCGATTTTATCAATTTTGACATTTGTTTAGAGCGCGATGAAATTTACTTTGCTGCGATTCGATACCTACTTTTTAATTGGCAGATAGCACACCAAAAATGCTTAGCCAATCAACAGCGTTAAAATCGCTCTTGACATTTTTTCTTGATAAAATTTACTCGCGTGGCGCATACTAAGCGGCATGATGTGAAATGACTATTCAAATTGCGTTTTACAAAGTTTTTCCAGAAAAACGTCATCATACGAAGCGAATCCTAAAATTTGTACCCACGAGAAACGAGTTCCAACGAAGTTAAAGTTATTCCTAACAAACTCACTGATTGGTCACGTGAATGGACGTTTTATTGAATTGTAGATTGATTGTGCACTACTGTACGAATAAATCAATAAAATAAATAAACGACGCAACCCCAGATATTTTTGCACTAGAAAAAACAACTGTAGTATTTAAAATTTCTAGGGATTGTTAAGCACGCCATCAACAGCCATGCATGTCGGATATGTAACTTTTTTTTTGTCGAGGGGGAAATGCCTACTGCACCGTCACTCTCTGCGGGGAACAGAAGGTGGTATGACGAGCTCGCACCGACTAAAACCCCCTCGGTGACTAAGGCTGCGCAGTTGTGGGGGAGTCGAGATTCCTTGCAGATTCTGTACAGACTCCCCCACAGCGCCTACCGCCAAGCGGCCCACCTCGCCCCGCAAAACGCAGCTGGAGCGTGTCAGGCCATCTGACACGCCTCACGCTCTTGGGACCAAGGTAACGGACGCCAGGCTTACCCCACGCCTGGCGTCTCCGGTCCCGGCAGCGGATCTGCTGTGCGGCTCCGCTGCCAACCGCTACTGCGGATACCCAAAACTCTGACTCCAGCTCTCCCTTCGAGAGCCAGATGGAGTCCCGAGATCTATCGGCCGCGGAGGATAGGGAGGCCGGCAAACGCAATATTGCATCCTCCTCTTCCTCCGCGGCCGCACCGCACCGCGACGCATTTTACGGCAGCGCGCCACTGCCGGGTCGCGGAGTTAATTTAAACTACGGATTTCTTTTAAAACCGTTTTGCAATAATTGATGTGAATTTATCCAACAGAGTATTATGTAACCATTTAAATTCCACTGCAAAGTACAGGCCTCATTTTGATCGTAAGTACTCGTAACAACAAACAATTATTTTGTTGTTTAGATTTCAGTAGAGGTAACCTACATTCCTCTTCAAGGTTTTATTTTAGCTTTCGTTTTACGGTAGCTTTTTAGTATTTAATAAATTTCTACGAGTAGTACTAACAATCTCTTCGCTAGCTTCGTACAGACGGATAGACATAGCAAAACTATAAAGGTTTCTAAGGAACAGTAATATAACGTTACATAGTATTATTCATAAAAATAATCCTTTTAAATGTATATGCCATTTATTCGACGACCTCCATAGCTGAGAGGCCAGGGGGCCGGACTTTAGCGTCGCGTTATCTCAGAAGTCCCGGGTTCGATCGGGGATCGGGTCAATATGGGAAACGAACTTTTCTATATTGCCTTGGGTCTGGGTGTTGTGGTACCGTCGTTGTTTCTGATTTTTGTATCACAAGTGCTTAAGCTACTAAGCTACTTACCACAGAATCAGAGAATCGTGTGTGATGTTTTCCAATATTTGATATTTATATTTATGCCAAATCTCATGGGTTGTCTGGTAGATACTGCTCCTACCATTAAGTTCCACTTTGTAATTTTTTTGTACCATTTATTTTTTTAATATAAAATATGAAAATACACAATCGGACCCGTCCGCAATCCGCTCTTTTCACTTTTATGTAACTTGTAAAGCAATGTATTACTAGTCTGTGCACTTTATCTTTATCTGTCTCTAAGCATTTGGACATTTTATGACAATCTGACTCGCTCATTAGAACCTGGCAAACTGATCAGCACTGTCGAATTAAAAGGTTTGAAGATTGCCACAAAGGAGTAGTGATACCCAAGTATTAAATTTTTTTCTAATATCTCTTTTCTTTTGATAAATATTTTTATGTGAAAACATGTAAAAAATATTTATTTTAAACGTTATATAATCGAAATATACATTTATCCGAAAGTATAAAACATTTTCTTTAATCATGTTACAAATTACCGAAGATAATACGCGAAAAAAATGTTGAAGGAAAAGTTATTTTAAGAAGAAGTTTCTTTTATAAATATACAACCTGTAACGGAAAGGGGGTAACAATGTAAAGTAGGTGGATACTATACCTTATATAGATTCTATATACGAAATCCTGAGTTAAAATAAACACTTTATTGTTTTTATGAAATAAAAAATTATTAACTATAATGACTGACTAAAACGTAAACAAACGCATCACAACACTATTGAGGTCAGCGACCCCAAATCACGTTATCACTTCACTACAATCACTGCGATCCTGAATTTCTCCACCTCCTTCCTCGACATGCGCGCCTAGTACTTTTCGGCGTGAGCGCGTGCGACCTTCGGCTTGCTTTGGCGGCTTAGCACAGAGGAATCGGCGTTGTCACTAGGTACAATATGAAGATGCGCGAACATTATGCAACATTTGTGGTGTCACTGTACCGAACGCGGCCTTGATGCTTTCTATCATCTCTTCCCTTGACGAGCATGCTACAGCGTACACCTTCCTTTTAACGTAGTCCCACAAGAAGAAGTCCAACGGAGTGAGGTCTGGTGACCGAGCTGGCCATGTGGTACGACCTCCTCGCCCAATCCACAGATGGAAACGAGCGTTTAGATGGTTTCGTAAATCTCTTTCTCTAGCTCTCGGTCGACCATCAGGCTGCCGTCGGTTGCTCCGACACAGAGAATCATCTCGAATATTCTTGATTGCTCAAAGACATCACGAAATATCACTAGGCTATCTGTAGGAAGTAGGTTATCCAGAAAGGCAAAAAACCGTTTAAAAACACGAGATGTTGTCACGGCGACGACAACACAACGACGTAACTGAAGTGTCAAAATGAGAAACGCTAAACTAACAAATTTCAGATGTGATTCAGTAAACACTAAAAGATGAACCACCATTGTGATATTTAAATTAATAGCATAATAGGTACATCCAACTCTTTCGACGATTCCAACCTTAGAGTAAGGAAAATATTAATAGACAAAATTTAATAGGTTTCAGAATTGGTATGAACTTGCGTCTAAATATTGACTATTGAATTTTGTAGCATTAAAATAGATTCACTGACGTTTTAAAAGTGTGTACGGCCGCAAAAGAGTGTACGTACTGAACGTCATCTGTCTCTTTTTCTCTTATGACTATTCCATGCTTGAGAAAACAGTACAAGTAGTCATTTCTGAATCACATTTTTTAGGGTTCAAGATTATTTTACTAAAACTAGCAACAAAAAAAATCTTTCATACTCATGGATTCCTGGTAGCTCCGTTACTTTGCATAGTCAAGTTTGAGGATTTAAAATGTAATTTTCAATTAATACTTTTTCTTTATTATGTTTTCGGCGTTCTTACGTAAAATTATCGTCTGTAAACCGATTTTACAGACAGCCAATTTTTTGGACATAACGTATACGATAAGATTTATCGTATTTTTGCTTGAAAAGCTTTTAATGCAATTACGAACTGTTCTAAATAAAGAAAGAAAATACCTGATAGTTTTACAGTATGGGGCACACAGTTGTAACATAATTTTACCAAGTACCTAAAATACAATTTGCGAAAAATCTTAACACTGAAGGGTCATGAACATAATTTCAATGTAGGTATTAGAATCGCACCATTAATAACATAATTTTATTATTTCTGAAATTGTAGGAACGAAATAAATTAAAATGCAGAACCCATTTTTAAAATTAGCACTATTTTTGTACCAGGGACCCTCCCATTTTTAGGGTTCATTTTAAAAATAAGTTAACTCATTTAGTGGAATATTATTTTTTTGATTTAAATATTTTAGATAAATATTTAAAAAGTACTATTTAGCCGGAATCATTGGGATAAGATAGTTTTTGATACGACAGATTTGTTGATATCATTTTGTAACTGTTAGAACTGAATAAGTTACATTTCACAATCCTTAATGTCAACTAGCTCGCTCATAACCTTACGAGAAAGGTGTTGTTATAGCAAGTTGGAAATGTGAAACCGAAAACGCCTAGTTTTCGATTCAGAGTTACAATCAATATCTACGTTTCCTTTACTCATTTTTACGATCTGCACGGCATTCGATATTCAAATAACTTTTCTTTTTGTACGCGCTCATGACAAAATATGTTGAAACTACATTGATCACTGTTTGTCATCTTACATTTGCACATGTTTACAAAAAAATATAAAAGTTAGGAGATACTAGTTTAGCTTAGCTACTGTTCGTTTTTTTTTGTTTGTTAAAATGTAGGGAAATAATAATACAGATAATAATCCCCAATCAAAAGAAATTGAACAATGTATGAAAATAAATATCTGGAACCCATTTAAGATTATTTAATTGAATACCAGGAGTGCAGTGTGAGCTGATTGTTGTTGTTGACCCCACAGCTGTTACACCGTGAATACTGTGATAGTGTTGTGCAAGCGTGACTTATTCAAAATGTTGACTTGTATTTGACTAATATTTCAAAAAAAATATTGAAGGAAAAAATGCGTGTACAAAGCTACAAATGGTCCCATACAGTTTGTAACCGTTAACTGCTTTGGTATTTTTGATATTGATATACCCTTTCCGTTACACGTTGTATATTATGTTATATATCTATGAGTTTATGTATGTTTATCATGCTATACTATGAATATAATTCAAGAAATAAAACTTTATTAATGTTGCACGGCCGTACCCATTTCTCGCCATCTACTATTTCCTCTACCTTAACGTTGTCTGGAAGAGATCGCTTTCTAGCGATAAGACCGCCTGAATTGTACTATAATCAATCTGTTAAACCTATTTCTGTAAAGTTTTGTGCAATAAAGAAAGAAAGAAAGAAAGAAAATTTTATTTGGCACAAAAAAACATTTAACAGTAATTATATAGGTACATAGTTTTAAGTCTACAATGTGCCAAAAAGGTTATCCACTCAGCATTATGCCGTACATTTGGATAGGAGGCCCAAATGTAACGACGCTGGTTATAAAGTATATCTATCTATCTATCTATCTTTTAAGACTGATCATTTAACCTAAAAATCCAAAGTTCCTATAGTGGGGATCTCCGAGCTAAAGCCCCAGGTAACTCCCTTAAATCCGGCCCTGCTTTTCAGTCACAAGTTAGGAACACGTCTGATGGTTTACTTTCAGATTTAATATCCCGAATAAATGTTTTGTTATTTTAATAAATTGGTATCTTTGCTTTCAGATATTAAAATGGTTACTTTCATAATAATAAAACCTGTATTTTGGGAAGTTCTTCTGTTTTTAATTATACCCTACAATCAAGGGAAAACCAATTATAGTCTAGCTTGTTTTCAAGTTGATCTATAATTAAGAGAAAACGGCTTTGTGTTCTAGAATTAATTGAACTTGAAAATAGAACATAGTTCAACGTTAGTTCAAGATACCTTCGAGTATTATGTGTAGGTGCTAAGTAGAGTAAACAGCCTATTATTTGACGACCTCCGTAGCCGAGAGGCGAGCGTGCCGGACTTTGGCGTCGCGCCATCTCTGAGGTTCCGGGTTCGATCCCCGGTCGGGTCAATATAGAAAACGAACTTTTCTTTATTGTCTCGGGTCTGGGTGTTGTGGTAGCGTCGTTGTTTCTGATTTCTGTAACACAAGTGCTTTAGCTACTTACCACAGAATCAAAGTAATGTATGCGATGTTGTCCAATATTAAGGTAAACACTTGCAGTTCAATTTTACTTCTTATGCCCACATCATAAGGACGGTACAAAGACCTAATTGTGTAATCTAACTTTAAACCTTATTCATGTGGAATTTGTAGTTTAATTATTTTAACTCCGGATTCCAGAAATATTGTGATATTATTAAAAAAATCAAACTTTCGTAAAGTTCTGGGCGTCTACTCTTAAAAACGAAATATGTCGGATCCGATGACGTTTAGTATTTTTTATTGCTCATTATCGCGACTAACACACTTCGAATGCGAATAAAGCGTTATCAAAAAACAAAATATTATTTATACAAATCAAAAATCACGTTTTAATTCCCTAACTTTTGATCAATCTTCAAAAACGAAACCTTTCGTTTATTCGTTTCGTTTTCAAGAGTAGACGCCATACCATTAATTTATTTGTACTTGATTTTTATTAGTGCCTAAGTACGAAATTAGGCATTGCTTGACGAATGACGTAATTTTTACGACCATATATATTTTACATTTTACAAATCAATTAGCATTGTGGTCACATGTTCATACGATTATTTAAAATGAATTTACTTTTATAAACACATTATATACCTACTACTTGATAGATTAATTGCTTACATGACTTAATTAGTATATAGTAAGTTGATATTGAAAGCAGTAAAAAGGGAGCATCGCCATTATTCTACTTGTATATAAATACAACAAATATGTACTACATATAATTTTAAACTAGGTCACAAATGTGATAAGCCAGTTTTAAATTTATGTTTTATTTAAATATTGTTTCCAAAGACCTTTCGTCACGTTATGTGTAGGTAATGTAAAAAGTTACATTATAAACCAACTTTGCAGAATAAAAAGTCAAACGAGCTACAACGTGCAAAATTTTCATAAATTAATTTACAAGAGGGTTGATTAAAACTCTGTCTATTTAATTATTCCTGCACTTAATGTGGTTAATTTGCTAATTAGCATAATTATCTAATTAGATCTAATTGGGCTTTACGTGCAGTCCATCAAATGCAGCCTCTTAGCTATGAGGTTCATATTTAATAAGCAATCGCTTTTAGGCATCTAAATGGCGGTATTTTAGAAAATTTCTAATTAACCTTTTGATATTATTTGGTCTTCTCTTTGAACATTACTTGATGGTTATAATTACTCTGAATATTGCATAGAAGGCGGGAATATAAATATTTATTTTTGGAGTAAAATGACGCCAAATTGAAAATAATCGCTATATTGTTCTGTATACTTCTGGATGCTAAAGAACTATACATTATAAAAAATATTAATTTAACTTACCCAATTACCTTCTTTGAGCTACTTGCCTCAAGCATTTATGTTAACGAGATCTGTTTTATTTATGTTCTTAAGAAATTAAAGACATTCTTGATTTTTTTTTGATACGACGGTATTTCTGCAAAAAAACATCATAATTTTTTGACCAAAAATCAAACATTATTATGCAAACATACACATATTTTTTTCTATTTGAAGAGTAAACGGGCAAATAAAAACAAACATATAAACACTAGCAGTTCATTACTTTTTTCAACCTAAAGAGTAAAACGGGCAAAATAAAAATAAACATATTATGCAAACTTCGCCTGTCAGGGAGTCGCGTCGGGCCATTTTTCCCCGGTGTAGTGCAATGCGTGGAACTCATGAATAAGAAAGGTGATGTTTTTGCGTTGTTTATGTCTAGTGGCTTGATGTAGAAAAAGGACAACTAACTGCCTACCAAAACTAGGATTACTAAGCGGATAAAGGAAGTAAAATCCCATTTTTCCTTAACTACAACAAAATTAACGCTTAAACGTCCCACTAGACGCTGGTATCTATAACGTTCTGACCAATTGTAGCTATGCCGACGTAAACGGTTTCACCTGCAATATTTTTTAGGTATTAAAAATCGATGATAGAAAAAGCAAAATTTGAAATCAAAAAAATATTTTATTTGTTGAAGACAAAAATTACTATAATATATTGAACTTGGCTCTCATTTTATCCGAACATCATCATCAATCCAACAAGAAAGTTGAAAGATAAAAGTGTTGTTAAACGGTAGAACACAGTAAAACAAGTCTCGTCTGTCAGGAAGCCTGTAATTTTTTCCTGAAGTAGTGAAGTGCGTCAGCTTCATGCATACTTAATCAAAGGGTGACCGCGTCTGCTCGAGCCAATCGATAAGTCATTTACTTGAGATTCGTGTTATTTCCTTTGTTTGCTTGGCACCTGGTCACTGCCGGCTTCAAATTGCAGTTATGGACTATTTTCCCACGATGCAAAAAATAGGACATGAAGGGAGTTTTGAGGGACGGTTTCACAAGGATGATTCCTATACAAGCCGATGTCAAATCCAAGCAAATTTCTTCTTCTTTATCGGTACACACTTATCAGAGTGGTTGTGGTCATTTTTTTTGGGTGGTCAACTCGGTAGCTTTGCGAGCGCATGCATTTAAGCTCGCTGACATACTGTTATAGATCTGGTCGGTCGATTTCATTGAGGATCTTCCTCAAAGCCTGATACGTTGCACACTCCATTGCATGATGCTTTTTGGACTCTCAGTATCGTCGGAATATTTGGGTAAAGTAACTTAAGCTCTTAGCTTGCACAGTAGACACAGACGTTGTTTGATACAGAGTTCGTGAAGGATTTAGAGTCTAAATCCTTCACGAACTCTGTATCAAACAACTGTATCTAACAACAAACCTAAATCCTTCACGAACTCTGTATCAAACAACTGTACCTAACAACTGTATCTAAATTTTAGACGATTCTCCAGCACTACATCTTCAAAGCATCTACTTTTTTTTTCTTGGTTTCCCTGAGCGTCCAGGTTTCCGCTGTAGAGGAAAACAAGAAACAGGATGAATATGATGCGCCAGATTTTGCGAGCTAAGCAGCATGGTACGCAAATGCATTTTTCTCTATCCAAAAATTAAGGAGGCATCACAGTTCTGTGTAGTCAAAACAGACTAAAGAATTTTAACTTGCATCGTCATTATTTGGGAATATCTTTTTATGATCGCAGCATGTGTAGTAGGAAATTCCTCTCAACGCGCACTGTACTATTGTTTGTTCTAAAGTGTGCAGATACAGCTACGCTTTTCAAACGGTTTGTTTTTGTTTGTTTGACATGTTTGGCACTATTCTGTTAAACAAAATGTGTTGAAGCGTTTAAAGGATTCACCGGTGTGGGCAGTCGGTCGGCATTTCTAATTTGATGGATGTTTGACGTACAAACGCTGGTCTATAGGTTTACTATTGATGAATCAACAAAAGAGCTGAAAATGTGAGCGCACTAGTGTTTTATTAAACTGTTTTGCTGTATATAAAAGTACATAAATATTTGCCAATGTATACAATATTGGCAAATCGATTTATTTTGTAAACCATAGTCACCTATGCTTCAGTCTATCTCAAGTACAAATTTATGTTCGAAAATGGAAATATGTATGAATATATTTTTTAACTTGGTGTATGTTATTTATTTTTTTATTTTTGTAATACATGCACAATGAGTAATTATCCGATTTTCCCGACTTGCAGAGAATGCTATATGGCATTCATGTGTTCGGTTAATAATAGTGATTTGTGAACTATACTAGTTCACAAATCCCTCACACAACCATCTTTTAGGATATGCCTTTATTGAATGAATTATAAATAGGACTGAAGGAAACTTTCCATACATGTGGTCATAGTATGTACAAGGATGTATTTTCAAGGTTGTCCTTTTAATGGTTAATTTATAACATGGGTCAAATATTTTTAGAAGAAATCGAAGTATGTCTTTTAATTAGATACATGTTACATTTGTCTAACATATCAATGAATAGTCATTGATATGTTAAAAATCAAGTTAACCTGGTATAGACCAGGTTAACTTGATTTTTTTCAATTTCAAAACAGGGAAGTTTCTCAATTCAGCCGTATAAGTACCTATACATTTTTATGTGTGTTTAAAATACTCAGTTTTTGTCGTTCATAAACCGATGTTTAAAGGAGATACATCGATAGTGGTACCGTAAAAAGAGACCAGGACCAGGATCAAATGATAGGATTCCAGACAAACTGAAGAAATGACAGTTTTTTGTTAAAATTACTGCTACGGGACTTTTGTTAAAGGCTGAACCATTTAATTTAGTTCTGGCCACAAAAAGGCACAGTCTGAGCAAATCAACTTACGTCTCACATATTGTGCATTACGTCGTAAAATCAAGATACATTGATTGACGATAAAGATTTAAGTGACGTACAGTTACGAAAAAACCTTTTAAAGAAACATACAATTTCATGTTCGCTTGCACTGTCTGATACAAACCTACGACCTTTACGTATATCGCGTGCTGCTCTTCCAAGTGATCATTCTGCAGGTTATCGTAGTTTATTTAATTTTTCTGTTCTATTAAACTCTAATAGGTTACTTTTCCTTTAAAATATTTAGAATTTACAACGGCGTGAAAAATGATTCAAGCCGCACTTATTGTTAAGTACGAGTTTTTGGCATTTTCAAAAATTTTTATCACTATTAAAATTGTAAAAATACCTAAAACGTGTTTGAACAAAAACAACAGTAGGCATTCAACGTTTTCTCTGTCCATTGTGATCTTCTTTCTGATTTATGTATGAGTCCACGAAAAGGCTTCCCGCCTGCCGACCCGTGGCACGGATAAAATCTTTTAAAGGAAATATCGCCTTAGTTTGGCAAGCCGGAGTTTCTAAGGATTTTATCTTGTACAAGTTTGCTCCTTTATTGGTTTTCGGAGGTTGAAAATTCTGACCAATAGTCCCTGCGGATCGAGCACTGACTATTCTATGTGATTAATTTTAAATTGGCTTAGTAAATGGTATTCGTTTTGATGATTTGTCTTTTGGAGAGAAAGGAATAAAGACTTCGCATTTTGATTTGGGAAACTATTTCTTCTATGTGAGGCTTAGGGTTTTGTTTTGCGATAGATTTCCGTAAACATAGATGGAAATATTTTTACCCAACATGTTCACAGACATTGTTATATTGAAAATAAGTGTTTTGTTCTGGTCTGGGTCTAATACTCGGGTAAAGCTAAGTAGTAGATTTATGCGACATATTACTCGTATGTAATCATGGATCTACGTTTGACAAACATCGTGATTGAGTTTTATGCATAATAGTACTTAAAGTAACTGGATTTCAATAATGGTGGCCTTTATCCTGTACATTAGTAGCATATTGTTATTATTTTGCTTTTCTTAACTTGACTTTACTTTAATATTTTAGGGCATCTCAAAACTAGGTAATACTTAATCAACCCTTGATTCATTGGCAATCTAAGGCTTAGTTCAAAGTAAAATACATAATTACGTTAATTTTTCCCTTCTATCTAGTACCTACCTATTAGATCGTGACTATGTTATTTCAACGAAAATTTCAAATTGTTCCTTTGACCAATCTTAATTACTCCAATGGCACAGCGACGCAAAGTGTGTCCTATAAAAGATCTCGCCACCTTTCGCGTTCCAAAATCTTAAAACTGAAATTTTCGCGGCAATGTCCTCATAATACGAGAATCGCAAAAAACTCCCCGTAACGGGTTACACGGGTGTAACGCGTTCACTCTCGCAATAATCGAGTGACACCCATAAAGTCATAAAGTTCTGAACCGACGGAACCCGACGCGGCGCCGTAACGCGGCCGATAAAACGGGAATGTGGACGTGACATAGGAATCTGATAGGAAATGATGCCAGCATTCTGCGCTTGATAATCCTATAACATTCAATCGTGAACGTTTTGAGTTGAAAAGCTTGCTTCTCTATTTTTTATTTGTAAAATTTTGCAGGAATTACATTGTTTAATTTGTTTGTCTCTAGATTTTCAGATTATTTTTATTTTATTTCTGATTAACTTTTTGATCACGTTATTATGAGACATAAGAAATTAGAAAGAAAACTAAAAACCTGACTGCAAACTAAATATGTAGATATCTAAGTAACTAAAAATTTAGTCGCGTTTTGACCTGCCAAATTATTTCAAACGTTTAAAATGGAACGTGAAAGTTTTTAAATTCCATATTTATGAATCTTCTTTAGAAACCAAATATCAACCAACGTCGAGAGGTGGTAGGAAAAAATAATTGATGTGCAAAAGAATTTATTGTAAATCCACTTGCAGAAAAAAATCATTTCATTTCATTTTAAGCTACTGCAATTCCAGAACCTGTATCTACCGAAAAGATTACGGTATTTTCATACCAATTTCATACTAATTGGTTTAAAATAATTATATACTGACAACATCAAATACATTGCTCTGATTCTATAAGTACTTGTGTTACAGAAATTAGAAACAACGACGGTACCACAACACCCAGACCCGAGACAATATAGAAAAGTTTGTTTTCCATATTGACCTGACCAGAGATCGAACCTCAGATATAGCGCGATGCCAAAGTCCGGCCCACTCGCCTCTCGGCTACGGAGGTCGTCATTATAAGCTAATTGAACACCAAAATACAGTGTAGTTTGTCAATGTTTTTCTAGCATCGCATTCCTAAATATTTCATAATACAAGAATCACGAAACGTATCTCATAAACCGTGTATGTTCACTCTCGCAATAATCGAGTGCCACCATAAAGTCTCGGTCCGACGGACTCGAGCGAACCGATAAAACGGGAAATGTGGATGCGACAAAGGAATCTGATATAGGGAAAGGAAATCCCTGCATTCTATAGGTATGATAAACTCTATGACGTCTTGCAGATTTGTCATGATTCGAACGTTAGTTTTGAAAATAAAATATAGATTTTTTTTGTTGTGGTTTAAAAAAAAACTAAGATGTTTAATCTCTTCCGAAGTTTTTGTGGCCAACCGAACCTACATACTTTTTTAATTTACTTTTGCTTTTAAATTTGATGAAGTCAATCTATATAAAAAAAAAATGTTGTTTACTTTCTCTGTCATTCCTTCCTACGTTCTTTTCTATCACTTGGACAATAAGTAATTTACACCTTTTTTATTGTTTTCTATGCTGATTCCTTACAACCGCAACAGGTTTGATCCAATCCTTTAAAAATAAGTTTTATGTTAGAGATTACGTCTAGTTTTTTCCGTCAAATGTAGTGGATTAAAAAACTAAGATTCAACGAAAAAGAAGAAGAAGATGGAATAATTGAAAACGACATCGTTATCATTTTGTTGATTTAATCCTTCCAAAGGTTTCATCAAATTTACATAAACATAAATTTTATATAAAGATATCATTACGTCTACGTTTGTCCGTTAAAAGAAGTGAATTAAATAAAAACTAAGATCCGAACAAACAAGTAATAAATATGATTGAAAGTGAAATCCTAATGATCCATCAAGAATCCAAGCCTTCCAAAGATATTTGAGAAAAAAGAAACAAAAAACTTTTCAAGATAATTATTTAGAGATCCGTTACTATTCAAATATGTACCTACTCTGATTTCATTACAAGTAAATAATAATATGATAGGCACATGCATTAAAGTTATTAACTACGATTTTCTAAAACCTTTGCAATATGAACGTAGGTGATCCATAAAGTTGATATTAATCCTAAAGAAGGTTAAAGAATTGCAATTTCGAACTGGATCGCGAAGAGTTCGTAGTTCGACGTTTGATAAAGGTAGTGAGAATGTCTGGACTTTATAAGTTTGATAACCCTGATGTAGGTTCTAGATTTGTAATTTAGTTTGAGTACGCCCCACTGGCTTTGATTATTTTATTTCTCTAGCTTTATACGTTTACACTGTATGTAATGAAAGCTGGTTTTTGGGTATAAAACGTAGGTATTCTATACGTAATATCATGGCAGGCCGGTTACAATGCATCCTCATTTTAATTTTTTCAGAAAAAAGAAGTTATGTTCGAAAATAACAGATGTTCCTTTGTTATTCGCTTGATTTTTTTTTCTAGTGCTTCATGCTACGCGCTTTTCATTTTCTCAGTTTTTATTTTGTTTTGTGTCAACATTTTATCAATATGGCGTAGGTATGGTAAGGCGAAAGTCCGGAATATTATACGATAAGTTTAGCCAAGAAGAACAGGGTCATACCGGCAATGATGTTAGAATATAATGCGTCGTGAGTAGCGTGAATGAAGAGGGAACATTAAATTGCGCCAAATTATCTATACCATACATATAATATTACAAACAAATACTCCAATTTTATCTATACATTTTTGTTTGTCTGTCTGTTTGTTCTAGCTAATAAGTAATTTAATTTTATTAAAAAAAATCGAAATCCTGTACTCCACGCGAACAAAGTCGCGGGTAAAGCTAGTTTGAAATAATCACGATGCCTTACAAATACTATTAAGGAGTATCGAGAAATTTACTAAAACTCCAGACGAATTGTAATATGAGTAGTTATATCGGGTTCGATCCTTCCAGTTTCAGACCAAGGCGGAATAAGACAAAAAGTGGACCAGTGACAGACGTGATGCTTATCTTGGGAGCTCCTAAGGGAAATGCGATAACAAATACCAAAGACAGTTAGAATTTCACAAGCTGGTGCTCGTAAGAACTAGGACCGGTGTTTCGAGATAACTTTCTTGTCGTTTATTAATGGTCTCATTTCAATCTTAAAATTAATACTTATAAATAGGCATTAAAAGTGTTATTGATGGTTAACGATTGACAAATATTTAATATCAACCAACTTTAGTTAAAAAGCTATGCTATGGTGAAATTCTCACTTATGTACTACTGGGGGTTCTGAACATATACATTTTTAATTGGCAATAGTAACCAACACTCCATTGAGATAGAATTGATTGTTTCAAAATTTAATATTCCAATGATTCTTAAAAAAAAGTTTTCAAACGTAAAGGAAATGTAGTCTTGGCAAAGTTTGAATAATCTTTCACCAGAATGTCTCATACACATTTTTCCTATGTGGGTATGAAAATACTTAGAACAGTAAAGCTGTTATCATAAAGTGCATACAAATGATGTTGTTAGTAAAAAATAATTCTAATCCTAAAAATAGTCAAACAAATATGAGATGCAGGAGTTTGTATTAATTATTTCCATCCCACGGAATGTATGGTTTTCGTGTCAAATTGAGGTAACATTTCAATTATATCTGTCGAACCTGCTTTTTGCCCATTTATAACTCACGCCTCATCACGTGAAAAAAAAAAAAACATGCATTTTGCTTATTCTTAAAGACGAAATCCAGGTTCCGAAGCCTTAATACACCACTGCAGATAAAATTAACGCTACAGCAATTATTTTTTATTTAATTATTAATTCAGCGCACGTTATCGTTTTCCTATTTAACTCGAAACGTAGCGAAGATCAAAAATAATATAACTGCGTCCATATATTTGACAAACAATAAAACTTCACAAGTGCCTCGCAATAATTGAGTGACAACCATAAAACGTAACCCGTTTCTCGGCGGAACCCGTCATAAATGCGTATCGTGCGATAAAACGGCAAATATGAAGGACGACATATTTCCACGGGACTTGAAGCAGGGCCAGTGAGCGTCAGAATTCTCTCCATCTATTCCAGCAATTCCTTGAATGGTATTTGCAGAATTTTAAGAGATATTTTGGAATCGATTTCATTTTATTCCTAAGCATGTTACAATATTCTTGATGAAAAGAACTTCCTAAAAATTAGAAGATATGGTTACATCGTGAAACCAGACAGATTTCTAGTTTTTTCTACGTAATTGTGAGAACAAAAAAATAGAGAGGACTTAATAATGTGTTGCATTTTATTAGTTAACATTCGAGCAATAACTAGAAGATTATTCGCCTGATATCAAGCACACGGAAAGATCTTTTACTTCATTCAAGCATGTATCTGGGTTATGCATTGTCTTTTGCAAAGGAAAATCAGACTCATTCGTATCATAGTCGTTTCAACGACTTTAAATGCCTTTCTAACTATTTAGTAATCTTTCTTAGAAGAGTCAGGTGAAGAGTCAACGTCCTATTTCCAGAGAAAATCTCACAAACTCATAACTTCAGGGATATGAAGCCTGACGTCTTTACCAATCCATAATGGAATCAATCCTTAAATAAACAGGAAGATAATGGAATAAAATCAACAAAATAAATACATTGGGTAGATGACCTTTCTTCACACTTCACACCTTGGAAAACGTCGCGTAGCGATTGCAAATTATTGATAAGAAAGAGCTCAAACAAATAACATACTACTAATAATATACTATAAGCTCTTCAATATAAGAATATCTACTATATAAACCTATATCTGGAAATGGTCAATTACGGGCTGATCATGACGAAATACATGCAATAAATGCTATCTATTTTTTTGCTACACCTATCTTAGTCTACGTGTGTTATGATATAAAAGTCTATATCCAAATTTATTTCACTGAAGCCCATAGCTTAGCATAGCAAAAGCTGGTGTAGTTATCTATTGGCATGTATTTTGTGACGCATGCGGACCAGGACGATGTAGTGGGAATGCTCGGATTCTGTCACCTGTGACATCGGGTGGAATTTTACGACTAGCCCTATCGGTCTATCGATCCGAGGCGTTACTGGGAAAATCGGTATCTATAAGGAAGTTATACAACTGGAACGGATTATAAATTGCAACCTTGATTTATCGTTAGTACATTTGGGTAATGGGTAAATTACTATTTTTAAAGGATACATTACAACATTGTAATATAGTAATTTAATATTAAAGTACATACTTTTAAACGCATCACTGCCCAAACAATAATAATAATATACCATAGGTAGTTGAGTTTAAAAAAGAGCTATACAATTGATACTTATCCCTAAAAACTATTTGATCTAAACGTTTTTTAGTCATGTCAAAAGTATCGATAACAATATGATTTAAAGGCAATATGCGTCTCCCGTCTCTTCTAATTTATATTTCAACATACGAATTTAAGAATGTTACATTATCCAGAATGTTATATTAAAATCTTTATAGTTTATCCGCAGTAAAAATTATACCTTTTATTTAAGGCTAAATATAGTCTTGGATGGTAGTCCCATTTCACGGTAGGCGAACGAAACGAAATGCATAGAGATGACTTCGCTTTACGGCTAGGAAGATATATAAAATGTAGACTTTCAGGTAGTTGATAAGAATAAAAAATTCTGAAAAGAAATTATGTGATAGAATAAATTTCTCTCATTGAGAGTTTGAGTAGTATATTATGCGTATATTGTTGAGATTTTAGTCAAAGTTGGACAATGTGCTTGGTTTTGTGCAGTTATAATACTTTTTTATAGAATGATCGTTGCACGTTACCAAAATACACATTTATCATGGTTACTTAAGTGAGGATATTCACTTAAGTATCTTAAAGACATCCTAATATTAAAAGGTTCAAAAATTTACGAAAAGCATATTTTCCTCTGGAAGTAAGAATTAAGAACAAATTAAATTATTTTACCAATTACATTTCAATGACCCACCGCGCGCAAAATTGTATACCTTACAGTCAGCATGAATCAGCATAATACGAGTATCCAGAGTAATTGAGCAATCAATTTGAGGGAAGTACCTGATGGGATTAAAAAACCCAATGTCTTGGGGACGGGTCCCGATGACGTCATTTCACGGTGAGTGGGCAGCCGTGTGCAGACGCTGAGAGTTCCTTCAACCACCACCCCCCTAATTTTCTTTGTCGAAATTGAATATCATTTACAAGGTTAATGCGAACGGGGTGGGCCGAGTAATTGTTGAGGATGTTTGTGCGCTTGTTTTGTCTATCTTGCTGTTTGGTTTAGGAGAATACATTTAGAAGACGGTGCCGTAGAGCTCGATCCCAAGATGAAATGGCTTGTAGTGAGGGAGGGCTCGTCTTCGTGGTCAACTGAAACATTTGTGAGAAGCAGCGAGTTGATCACAAATTCTGCTCCAGCTAAGAGCGTGGCCAACACCTCCTTCTTTGGCACCCTTTCCTTTAGGACGACGAAAACGGCATGTTTAACGCTTCTAGAAAATGGTTTTGTTTTAGTACGATCACAATGTCTTGTTTGACTAATAGCACCGCCCTTATTTCGTTGGCACAAAAGCTAGTATCGAACTGAAAGTGTAAAGCGTGGTACTCCTCTACGAAGCACAAAAGCTAGTATCGAACTGAAAGTGTAAAGCGTGGTACTCCTCTACGAAGCACAAAAGCTAGTATCGAACTGAAAGTGTAAAGCGTGGTACTCCTCTACGAAGCACAAAAGCTAGTATCGAACTGAAAGTGTAAAGCGTGGTACTCCTCTACGAAGTACTTATTTCGTTGACTATCGTTGTCTCTAATTTGGCCTCCACAATTCTTCACTAGTATTCACTAGTGGTCGTGATGTACCTTTCTGACGTCACGGCTGTATTACTGAGTGGATATCATTTCAGGGTCTTAAATTTAAGTATACATATTTTTTATTTTTCCTTTAAATACTGTTTTGTATTTGTTTCGTAATGTAATGGTACCAAATTTTTTTGTATTATATTTTGATTCACATTTTTTTGATGAAAGAAAAGGAATTTATCCATTAAAAAGGCGATCGAAATATTCAGTACACCATCAGATTACAGACTAAAGAATTGATTTCAACTTGATTCTTCTACGAATATCTTATATAATAATTTTCATAGTCATGAACATATTGACAGTGATTTTTTAAGGTTTTTTTATGTATCTTCTTTAAAGTATGATACACTAAAAACAACAACAGAATATTATTTTGGTGTCTGGGGGATTTATCCGGCTAGAAAAAAATGTTTGTAAAGTGGCTTACTAATGATCATACGGATTCACACGTACATGTGGATGTGCGGTCGACAGCACGTTATGGTAAGCACTAGCTGTTCGATATTGGACCGTATACGTACGACTTAAGGGCCGGGTCGACGACAGGTTGTATAGGCTTACAAACCTCTTTACATTGTTGTTTACTTTTTAACACACATACATGTCACATTCGACACAATTCGATTGTCAGGTGTTATTTTTTCGTCTGGTCTCGTAAGCTTGTGGTTTGTATGTATTGTTATTTTATTAAATTTTAAATATAATATTTCCATTAAAACCATCTTTTATTACATACAGTCCATAGGCAGTGCAAAGCCCAAAGGTTGTCTCATGTATAGTAGGTATAGGTTGTCTACCCCCCCGCTGGGTTCCGCATCTTGTCGCGATGGGGGGGCTCAGTAACCCTGTGGTCCGGGACGTTGAGGCTGGCCTTGTCACCCAGCCTCCAATACCGCACAGGGTGAAGCCAAGACGGATCCCGAGCTGGGCTGCGGAGAGAAGGTGGCTCTCTGCGGCAAGCCCGCAAGGGCAGAGGTGGATCGCGGAGGAAGAGGAGGACCTCGGTGTTTCGTTGCCGGCCTCCCTGTCCTCCGCGACCCGGCAGTGGCGCGCTGCCGCGCGAGGCGCGAATCGCGTCGTGGTGGGGTCGCGGAGGAAGAGGAGGATACGGTATTACGTTTGCCGGTCTCCCTATCCTCCGCGGCCGGTGGGTCTCGGGACTTCATCTGGCTCTCGGAGGGAGAGCTGGATTGAGAGTCTCGGTGTCCACAGAGGCGGTAGGCAGCGGAGCCGCACAGCAGATCCGCTGCTGGGACCGGAGATGCCAGGCGTGGGGTAAGCCTGGCGTCCGTTACCTCGGTCCCGAGGGGGTGGGGCGTGTCAGGTGGCCTGACACGCTCCAGCTGCGTATTTGCGCGGCGAGATGGGCCGCTTGGCGGTAGGCGCTGTGGGGGAGCCTGTGTAGAATCGCAAGGAATCCCGACTCCCCCACAATTGCGCAGCGTTGGCCACCGAGGGGGTTTTAGTCGGTGCGAGCCCGACACACCACTCTCTGTTCCCCACTGAGAGTGACGGTGCGGTAGGCATTTCCCCCTCGACTAAAAAAAAAAAAAAAAAAAAGGTATAGGTTGTCTGGAAGAGATTGCTCTCTAGCTATAAGACCGCCTTAATTGTACTTGAATATGTCTCTAAAACAAATTTCTGTAAATTTTATGTGCAATAAACTGTATCTGTGTATAGACCTACGTCTACCTCTACGATTCAGCTATTAAAGCTTTGTGATAATAGATCAATCGGACAGTCAGTTACAGTTTCAGAGATGACCGATGAAACAATAGCCGTCTTTGGTCTAGCCACACTAATAATGGATCTAAAACATTGTACTATCGCCCGAACAATCTATCGGTTTTTAATTGCCCAAACCATCGGCTTTATACGTGACCATATCATAGTGACCGTGTGTCCATGCATTGTTTGTATTTCACACGCGAGATTGACGTAGATAGCGAATAAAATGGCCGCAGTAAATACAGGTTGCCCCTTTATACGGACCTTTGATCGACGCCCACAATAGCGATTAACACTTTTCCATTAAAAACTATCACTTTCTTATCAAATTTCTGTTAAAACGACAAGACTAGATTTATTGTTGTATGATCTTGAAAACTTTCAATTGATAAGTACCTACTTCATATCATATTTATATTTAAAAAGACAAAACTAGATTTAGTGTTGTATGATCTTGAAAATTTTCAAATGATAGGTACCTACATATCAAGCCAAACCATTCATAAGAAAGAATAGTTAGCGCCCGTTACTTTGCTGAGACATAGCATGTTATCATTTTTAGTACAAAAAGCCGGCTTTTCCTACATTTAAATATAATGCGAGCCTGGTCTCCGTGCTATATCTATACGAGTATGTCTTTTCCAACGAAAATGAAACCATCAAAATCAGTTCATAAACGACAAAGTTATTACCCGACACATATAAATATACATATATATCCTATCTAAATATATATATATATATATACGCTCGAATTTGAAACCTCATTTTTTAAAGTCGCTCAAAAAAGTTCTTTAAAATCAATTCAGTTTAATGAAAAGAAAATGCCTTGGAAACTTAAGCAAGAGAGTCTTGCACTGCACCAATAGTTTTTTTAAGATACGAGTAATATGGCTTTGCACCTTCATTCATGGTTAGGTAGGAAACAAATAAGATTGGGTAATTCCTTGCAATTTTTTAATGAAACAAAGAAAAATAATGAGTCAAAACAAAGATGCATGCACAGGTAGTGATAAATCACTGCCGAGCATTGATCGGAGATCCGTTTGTGCCGAGTAGCGAGGTATGGGGTAGGCTTAACGTACAGTACACCATCAAATACTACTCCAGTCTGGAAGTTGGGAAGGAAACGCATTATTAGCATAACTGTACATAACTCAAAGCAGTCACGGTACTCATAAACGGTAAAATCAGATTCGAATTTGGAAACTATGTTTTCTATGTTTATTTTGACGACCTACGTAGCTGAGAGGCGAGCAGGCCGGACTTTGATCTCTGAGGTCCCGGGTTAGATCCCCAGTTCGGGTAAATATGGGAATCGAATTTTGATATATGTCTTGGGTCTGGGTGTTGTGGTACCGTTGTTGTTTCAGATTTCTGTAACAAAAGTTCTGTAGGTACTTACCACAGAATCAGATCAATGTATGTGATGGGGTCTAATATTTGTTTATTTATTTATCTTTTTTATAGTAGTTTAGAATATTGACTCCGCCCAGCCTGATAGTTAGCAAGAGAGGAACACACATCGAGATGACAACTTTGATACCGTAGTATCCGTTATCATCGCCATACTGGCCCACAAGATATTTCTTCATACTCTCTCTCTCAACTTAAACGAGTTTACAAAAACAAAACGTAGACTTTACATACAATTTAGACGTTCATGAATCAGCCCCCAGGACTGCCTACAAAGTGTAGTGGTTAGAGTATTGGCTCATAAACCAGGAAGTCGTGGTCTCAAATCCCACGGGGTACACTTTCACTTTGCGAGTTTTTCTCTTGGATCGTAACTGAATTATATGGAGAAGAATCCAGCAAGAACCTCAGAAAATTCTCCCATTCTCTGAGCTACCTGACCGTTAAACTATTTCAACTGTGTACAGTACGTGCACACACGCGTAGGTAGATAATTTAGGCGCGCTAATCACAGGCTGCCCTCCTTTGTTGAAGGGCAAGGCTTGATTGATGATCCGACTTTGCCGATGTGGAGTTAATCTTCAAAGGGCCCTTCTATACTGGGAGTCAGGGACTGGAATGCCGTTAAAGGAATTCAACCGTAAGAAATAAAAGTCCCCAGAATAAGCTTAGTTTTCAGCTTCAGTCAAGTAAAGTGAAACATATTGACGAACACAAAACAAACAAAACAAGTATAGTTTACATTATTATTCTGGCACGATAGAAGGTCCAGGTCAATATAACTTAAAAACAATTTAAGTTGACACCCATTTCAATGTAAAGTTGATTGATAGTGTTACCCTATGCATTGTTTATCTTTTGTCTCATATCTTTGCCTCGTTAACATATAGTCGTATTCAACAAACCAACCAAAACCAATCAGCTGCCAGTCGATAGTAAAGAGTGCAATAATAAGTCTTATGACTAACAAAATGAATGTGAAATAGCTTGACCGCTTAAAAATCCCCTTCCTATGTTTAGTAAACCTATCAAGGAGTATTTTAGTGATGTGATTGCTTACCGCAATTTATTAGTTAGTATATTGGATAGGCGATGATATGGTTTTCTAAAACAAGTGTATAAAAACATGAACCACACACAACTGTTTGTGGCTTTTTCACGAGGGAAAGAAAAATAAATCCAGTTTTTATCTGTGTCAGTCATTGACGGTATCCATTAAAATGTTCAGTCATGTTTTTCTTATGAGCTGGTTTCAAATGGGTAATCCTCTAAGTATTATAGGGTCCCGCGGCGCCACGCAGGGGTTCTCCCCGCATAAAGCACGTTTGCACCAAACTAATAGGGCTTTTTGCATTAACCTGTCAAGAGTTTGACATTCATGATGTTGTTGTGCGACGACATGCGCTTAATTGCCGGCGGGTGTCTGCGTACGCTTTACCGATTAATTAGCTATCGACGAAGTTGTATTATGTTCCGTGGTGGGAGCCGCGCAATGCTGAGGCTTCGATCACGCAAGGAAATCTTTTTATTTTCTACCTTAGAATCGATTATGGCATGAAACCTTATTTAGATTAAGTTTTAGGGAGCGAATGCTGTCATCCTTAATGCGAGTAAAGCAAACAAACACCTTTTTCGAATTTAAAGATTTATTAAATTTGGGATGTTCACATCATTAACAAAACTAAATAAAAACTACGTTATATGTACAAATATACAAAATTCAATAAAATAAAACAAGCATCAAAAACTTACAAAATATAAATGTCGTCTAGCTCACCGTCTTGCGGCATTGTGCCCAGTACCTACGCTGGCGGCATTGCTCCTCTGTACAATAATTCAATTCAATTCAATTCAAATCAATTTATTTCAGGCAGAGCCCATAGATGTTAGTAACAGTTTACTCTTACAAAAAAAATAATGGACAGTTTTTGGGCAAAATAGCCGCCGGCCCTGGGGTCACCCGAGGCAAGGATCAAGCGTGAAGTACTTATTTATTTAAAAACTTTATTGCACAAAAAGTGAAACACGTGGACTTAATGTTAGAGGCATTTTTCTCCCAGTTAACCCTTTGAGCATGCAGGGAGTTTGTTTTTGGGTGCGGTAATAGTAAAAAAGTGCGTAAGTGATTTAAAATAGTCAATATCAATGTCAATAAAACGATATCAATGTCATAAAAGAGGACTTTATGTTGCATCGTACGTCACTCATACGAGGATATGGGTATTAAGGTCCCAAGTTTGTGTTACAAATCACTTGTTACTTAGTAGTAGTGTACCTATGTCGCGATCCACGTTTCATTTCTTGTCAATTCTTTAAATTAACTAGTCAGTTCTTTATAATTCTGAAGACGATAAATGTGTTACTTACACTACACATACTTTTTGCTGATCAATTTGTTATCGACGAAATTATAGATATTTTGATGATCGTGTATTTGTTGTAAGCCGTATGACCCGGGACCAAGCGATAGAAATGCGAAATGATGCAAAAAGGCTCAATTATGATGATCGGCCATTTTAAAGAGGCCTTTTTGGAAAGTCCTATTTTTTTTGGGAGTTTTGTGCCCAAGTCTCTAATTATTAAGGTAGATATTTTAAGTAAGTGGGTTTTGTACCGCATTTACATTGCTGACATAAGAACTAAAATTCAACGGCAATTGCTTACATTGACGTGCTGTCGATCGTACATCAAAATAAAAAACATAGAACCATTAATCAAGTTTGTTACCAGTGGCATGCCAAAGAAAAACATTAGTAAACAAGTAGGAAGAAATCTTTTGGGAAAAAAAATATTCTGCTATATAATATCTAAGTATATTCTTCAATATTACACGAGTAACGGATCAAAAAGGTACAAAGAGTTATTTCTGGAAATGCTTAAGCGTCCTGGAGACTCAGTTTCCTTTATTTTGTTGACCCTGAGCAATCAGTGTTCCATTTTCTATGTAACACAAATGTGGTCTATTTTGTCATTGACAATCATTTTACCACTCCGACCTACGATTTCGTTTGTTGCCTAGTTAAATATTCATGATCGTAGATAGCAGGGGCTAGACAAAGCACCAGGGCGTTATTGATCGATTCTGATGTACGTTCCTCAAACTTCACTGTCTGAACATATTCATGATAGAAATTTTGGGCACGACGTAAAAAGCTGCAACGGTGTGTGAATACCAAGTGATATTACCTCCTTTGCTAGTGGAGCAGATGGGCCGGGTTTTTTGTGATTCAATGGGAGATAAAAATGGGAAAGAGGTTTCGTGTTTGATAGGGAAATTGCGCATGTTCGATTTTGGCGTTGACCTCTTTGTAATGTAGAAATACTGCATAGAAATAGAGGAAAGAAAATTGAATAAAATCACAGAATCGGGTTAGTTAAATAATATCATAGTATTTCGTAATTCTGTGGCTTAGTAGTTACGAACTTATACAAAATCACGCAGTTCTTAACCATTAAGAAATTTGATTTCGATTGAGCCTTCCTTTCCTTTTTTACGAGATACCTGTAGGCAATAAAAGGTTATATTTCTAATTGTTTACCATTTAGGTAAACATTGAAAAGTAAAATGATATAATCTTTCTAAATCAATTATCAAGTTAAGGGTGAATTGCGATTACCACAAATATTTCTTTCTCTCTATGGTTTTTCCACCTGAAATTATCTTATCCTATTTTTTAACATTTTTTTATTCCATTTGAAATAAAATAGTTGTTTTTACCTTTATCTATTAATTTCTTTGGCTGGCACAGAAAAATGTAGTAGCTGAAATATTAATATCTCCTGATTTATTCCAACCAAGACTCAGTGTTCCCCGTTACTTGAGAACACAGATACCTGCTATATTTCATTGAAATTTATTAAAACGGAACGTGCCACTTACAGTTTCTCGTAGAAAGGCCCGGGAAATTCAGATGAAGATATTTTTTCAAGGTTCAAAGTATTTGTTACACAGTTAACCTTATGCTGTGGCTGAAGCTTAGTTGGTTGTTGTTAAACACAGTTATAAACGGCAACATTTGTTTATTTTAGTTACTTATGGTTTTCTCCTATGGGTTCATAGGTGAGTTCAATAAAGAGTGACGTATATGTTTATCTACTATATTTCCTACCTATCTACCAAATTTCATTTACATCCATCTAAATCTATACAATTTGACAAACGTCCGTTCATAATACAAATATGATTAGTAAGATGCTGCAAAAAATATTATTTCATTGCTTTTGTTTGTATTATTATTATTTTATATTATACTTCAAGATCGACCTCATCCCTCATTGCATTCAGGTCGTAAGCGTATCGTTACGACACAACGCATACCAGACCTGCAATGCTCTACAAGCGAATCTCTTACAGTTTGCTGCAACACCGCTATTACTAAATGCAGGCTTATCACGTTTTTATTTGTAATAAAAAAAACCCAGACTTTTTAGATTTATATTTTTTTATTAAAAAAAAGGAAGAGGTTCTCAATTCGAACATATAATATATTTTGTTTTGTTTTATGTGTATTCGCGGATATCTTCGTAGTTTAAGAACCGATTTCGATTTTCTCACAGTTTTAATGCCAATCAAAAGACAAATGTCAAACAAAAGATAAAAAAACAAAATAACTCAACATGCTTTGTGTGCGGACTTTTTAAACATGAGCTTGCATTGCACTCGCCGTATGCACGTATTACGATCCGCTGTGTCAAAGGTCTCAATTTTAAAACAATATCAACTAAAGCAGCATCTCATCATTTTAAATAGGCACGGGTGTAGCGTTAAACTTTAATTCAAAGGCAGTAATTACAACACCGGCGCTACACTGACAACTACTTTAGCACAGAATAATTTACACGTTAAGCCTTTGAAACCAGAATGTTGTACCTTTTTTTCCGTGACTGTGCCCATTTGTGTGATTGTATCGTCGTGATATCTTAATTGTTGGTTGTGGGTTTAAATACAGGTTGTTTAGTTGCGGGTAGGTTAGAGTTGCAGGTATTGTGTAGACTCGGTAATTGCGCCTTTGTTCAACACCTAGAAAGGACCAGAAAACTGTAACTAATACTTATTGATTGGCTGAATAGCGCAATAGCGACTGCGATAGGTGTTACAGGTTTTTGTAATCGATCTATCGTTAATCGATTGCATCGTTCGTTAGTAGAATGGATTATTAGTCGCCTTCTATCGACAGGTTTGGTAGAAATTTCAAACTTCAATCTACCTACAATATACAGTGACTACCTACAATAACCTAATGCCTCATCACCTAAATTGTAGAGCCATGGAAAAATAGAGTTTTTAGCAGTTGACGTAGTTCAAGGTAATTAATAAGACGACTGATAACCGTCGGCCGATAGAATAGATCAATTGAACGGAAGAAACGGACAATAAATTAAAGCTCCTAGACCAGTTGACAAAATTTGATCGATGCCTTCGATCGTCAATCAATCGATTTGTCTAATAACTCTCCAACAATTGACTATGTTCCTATGGCGCCATAGTTTAGTCGATGAAGTGTGGGGTGTCAATGGGTAGTCTCGGCGCTTTTTAGATGCTGAACTAACTCAGCGGCACAAAATATCCCCCCCCCCCCTCCCCCTTAAAAAACAGAAAATAATCATCCCCATCTCTGGAGTTTAATTACTGCCTTGGATAGTAAATATTTTTTAGTATAACCAAACTAGGTGTTGCTCGCGACTATATTTGCGTCATTTTGAGTTAAAAAACATCCTAAATGTCGATCTGGTATCTTATATATCAAATATCAAAAAAAAAATTAATATCATGTCGATTTTTTCGTGAGTTACAAACATCAACACAAACAAATAAATGACAGACAAACAGCCTTTATAAGAGGTTTTAATATGAAGTAGGATTATTGTTTTAAATTATTTTTTATACAATACGTTAACTATTCATTAAATGTTTATTTGTTTACAATTATTTCATATGTAATAGTTGGATCAGATCGGATTCCGAAAGCCAGCAAGACCTAACAAAATAAAATTTAACTATCATGTTTGTGTAAAGATGTTCTTCAATATTGACTTTGAACTAGGACGATCGTTCCAATTGGTAAATGTATGCAAGTCAGTAAGAGATAAATTGATAAGATTGAGTTCTAAACGTTAAACAAATGTTGCACACTCGTTTTGACAATGATTGCAATTGGTAATTGATGATAAATTCAGCTTTTGAACTTTAAAAATTATACATTCAGGGAAAATAACCTAATTATTAAGCACGGTTGAAAGGTTGCGCCGGAAAATCCCTGTTCGCTAGTTTAACATTATTCATATCGTTATTAATAACGTTATTCTGAGCTAGCGTTTATAATGTTAATGAAGAGATATTGAGACGAGAATAATATTAACTTGAGCAAGGTTTTGTCTTTTATGAATAGCGCTGTGGACGCAAGCATAAATAGCGTTACTTAAATTAAACGCAAAATCTGCCATCGTTTTACTTCTAAACATTTCAGTACACAGAAAGGGAATATTATTTGTTAGGAGACGTTTTCTAATTTTGTATTTAAACAGGGGAAAGTGGGGAATAAATTGATCACTGTAACTTATACTTGCAATATTTTAACAGTTGTAAAAGTATTTAACTATCCAACGATTTTCTGAGGTAAATTATTTTTTTAAAGATAGACATGCTTTGATGCACTGTACTGCTGGGTATGGCGTATGTGGGACTTTCCCGGGAAAAGGGGCTACCCACTCAAACTGCCTCTTCCTTTTTTCCATAAATGATTACATGCGAGAATTTATACTTTTATAAAATTTATGGACTTGTAAAATACCAGGAGTTTTATTTTGTTTTATTTTCAGTTGTTTTTTTGGCCTCTTTATCTCTAAAGACCGTTTTATTAGGAACGTATTACGTATTAAATTTTGAACCTGCGGATTTCAATTTTTCTGCTCTGAAAATTAATCTCGGGATTAATCCCGATTAGAGGCATATCCACTTGATTCTTACGCTATTTGAAATAATAAGTAGGGGGTCCTCATTGGTAAAATAAATGATGTGTTTAGTAGATATCCTGTTTCTAACAAAGCTGTTTTCTATCGCGTGCCTGCGGCTCCCAGCTGTTCAATCCCATAATAACACCGATGATTGATGAACATATCCTCAACTGATTAATCGGATGTACCCGTTATTGGTGCAATAAAAGTGCACTTTGATTTGAAAGGAACCAGTGAAGGGGAGACGGGGTATGTGTATGTTAGTTATAATACTACCGAATATTTTATTGTTGGGATATTAAAATATTACGTTTGTAGTATATTAATAATCCTTTCAATAAAAATAATGCACTTTAAGCAATTTTATTTATGTTTATTATTATAAATTTAAAAAAATGCCATCAGTTACGCATCGCTCAAATGTAAAAGGTTGACTGGCAGAGAATGCCACTAGGGAATGAAATATTTCATTGCTTTTTGTCATTATTTATAAGCGTGTGTCTAATTATTATATTTTGTAGACAATCTAAAAAAGTTAAGGAAACACTTGACTATAAATGGGTTTCAATGATTTAATATTCATTGAGCCACATTTATTATTATGTTCTAATCAACTTTATGCATTTTAAAAAATAGTTATTTGCATACTTAGCTCAAAAATGGAAGTCCATTTCAATTATTGTGATCTTATTCATTCAAATTCAAATTCTTTATTGAATATCATGAATGTGGCAAAGGATGGAATTTTCAGTACATAGTACATCATGTTAGGTACCTATTTAGGCATAGCAACTTAACAGTAGTAATCGTAACATTTAATTAAAATAATAACTATTAAGATTGGGTACATTACTTAAACTTATCGTCTAAATATTCCCTTAAATTATAATAACATTTTTTAGTTAAAACTACTCTAAGTTTTTTAAGAAAAGTATTTATATCGGATTCTAGACGCAGTTCTGTCGGAAGATTATTATATATTTTTATTGCTGAATAGTAGGGACTATATTTATATAATTCGAGGCGGGTATATGGTAGTTTATATTTATTTTAATGTATTGGTTTTATTATTTGGTTTTATTACGCAAGGTTATTGAAAAACACGTCATTTCATAAGCTGCACTTTTTCCCAGTTATAATAAATTCCTTTTGTTACATAACCAAGTAAAAATCAAGTATTTAAAACGCAAGATTAAATATCGAACTCTTAGTCGCTTTTGTGTTAACTATCTAGCAAAGTCCCATCAACATCGCGTTCATTTTATTAAAACCACTCAGCAAGGTACCACCATGTCTGAAATTAATTTTTACTCAAAGAGGATTCACGCAAAGATTAAACAGCAAAAACTAACATTTTCTATTTAAGCCGGCGATTATATCCGGTAACACAATTATCGCGGCAGAACCGTCCGGGTAATGGTTTATATAAATTGTAACGTCGCTTTAATTGTCTGCAGAAGCGGGTAACTGAATAGGTCAAGGTAAAATTCAAATTATAAGGGTTGACGCCACGTGTTTTATGTAATGTCATGCTGTGTGGGATGCGGTTTTGAGTTAAGCGAGAGACTTAGTGATACTTAGGGCATCCAAATAGATGCAACCAAAAATACAATATTATCGGACGAAATCGCCTCGGAGCTGTTAAAATCAGAACAAGCTCTAGTGATAAGGGACAGTGTGAGAACTTGAAAGGCCTGGAGCGGAAGGCTAGTGCTCCTCTTTTTGAATTTAACTTGGCTCTTTTTCTTGCATCATGGGCCTCGAAATGTATCCATTAAATCCGGACTTTGGCGTCGCGCCATTTCTGAATTCTCGGGTTCGATTCCCAATCAACTCAGTATAGAAATTAGCATTTCTAAATTATCTTCTGGCCTTGGTGTTGTGATATCGTCGTTGTTTCTGAACGCATGCACTTAAACTACTTACCATAGAGTCGTAAGACCCAGACAACCAAGCAAAATAGAAAATCAAGTGTATCTGACGATCTTTTTAAAAGGCCACACGGCTTTACTAGTATAGAATCAGAGCAATATAATGTTGTACGACATTTTATTTATACATTTGTATCTAAGGCTTATAGGTACGTCATTTTTTTACGCCTAATTTCGAAAAATTGTGTCAAATTGAGATTCACAAAAGTAATCGGGTAAGAAAAATACCCGACATGCAATTTACTTTCTAAATAGCCTCCCCAAAATTGTATAAACAACCAATTACTTTGATTACGAGTGTATGCACACTCGCGCGCGTTTTGTCGCAACGTTTTAATCCGAGCCCCGTCTTTACATTTAAATGTAGCGGCGCCCGCTATTATAAGGGCCATCTAATAAATTAAGACAATTTAATCCGGCGGCTATACAAATCGCTTGTCTAATTTATTTTCCGTGTTGAATCCCGCTGAATTCGCAAACTTTACTCTCACGGGGGTAGCGACTGCGATTACAGTAACGCGTCGCGTGTTTTTCCGCTACAAATGTTCAACATTGCAGTGTTAAACGAGTTTTATAGTTGCAGCGTTGTGTAAATAAATATACATTGACCTGATACTAAAGTAAATAGCTTGAGCATTTGTTATAGAAACTTGAACCACCGGTAGTACCACATTATATACTTCAGTGCATTTATAAACATCGAAATATAGAATAGACGCAAATGTTCGTGACACTAATATTTATCCCGGGCCGAAATCAAACTCACGACCATTGATTCAGTAGTCAGAAGTCTTAATAATTGTTCTACAGGGAAACACGAAAAAGTTCAATTCTCATACCTATTGCGTTTACAAACGTTGACATATTGTACTGTCAAAAGGTCACACTTTGACTTTGTAAAGCCGTTATGTTTGATTTTGTTATTGAATGTGCAAATCCAGAAGGACTACTCATACTCATAGCCTATCCAAAGTTCGGGAAAAAGTTATGTGCGAATTTGAACCTAATAAATTTATCGTAACACTTAGTTTGTTCCATTCAATCATGAATAAAATCTATGTCTTAGCCTTCCAATGTCAAATTTAATCTCAAAATTCATAATAATTATTATTTATAAATAAGTACCCTACCAAGTTTGGGATCTGTATGGTATATACGGTGGTAGCTGATAATTTATTGGTTTTTATTTGTGTACATAAATAGTATGATGCCTCCTCGAAATGTATGTACGTGCATAACATAACATAACAACGACTGCACCAAATTAAGAGTGAGAAGTTAAAAAATTTACCGAGATCTTACGCTTAAGAAGCAGCAAGCCAGTAATTAGTTATTAGGATATATTTCTGAATCAACCTAACCTAACAATTTTAGTCATCTTTTTTTATTTATCGATGTTCATTGATTTGAATTTCTTAACGTGGTTAAATAATTTAAATTTTCATAAAATTTTTGGAATCCAAACAAATCGCTCGTCTAATTTATTTTGCGAGTAGAATAACGCTGAATTCACCAACTTTATTCTCACGTGGCGGAGCAATCCCGATAACTGTAATGCGACGCGTGTTTTTGGACCGAGGCCGTTTAAAAACTGCAAATAAAAATGCTCTGAATTGCAGCGTGTGACGAGTTTCGAAGTTGTAGTTCAGTTTACGTTAAAAACCATGGTACAAAAGCATTTACGCCGGGTTTAAGCGTCCTGTAAAGTAAGAAAAAATGGATTACAACTCCCTTAACTACTTTACTAGCATTTTGATAGCTGCTTATTGAATTTTTTTCCCATTGGTTAAGAATCTTTTTTAAAGAATGAAATGTATTTAATTGTATGGATGTGTGATTTTTTACTGTTTATATTATAACTGTAAATATATATAGAGTATCACATATGTATGGTCAAAAGCAAGTCAGACTACACACCTCAAATCGTGAACTGAAATCAAATTGCAAGTATTTACCTTGAAGTGTTTACCATCAGGCCGCCACTGCGTATAATAATTTGGAACTGATCTACATAACTTTTGAACAAAGCTTTACACTAAAAAAAACACTAAATAAATGCAAAAAAACACTACACAACTAGAACTATCTTAATGGCGAAAATGCTGAACAAAATTAAAACCGTATTCCGAAAATTGACTTGACAAAGAACGAATTCCAAATATGGCGTCGTTAATCAAGTTCTTGCGGCGGCCGTGAAGAGGAAATAACTCGTACGAATTTAACGATAATTTCTGTATACAAAAACACCGGCTAAGCCCAGCTGTGAAACTAGACAGATCTGCAAAACGGTTTATGTAAGCGAGTTACGGTTAAATTGGGGTTAGTGGACTCTGTTAGTTGTCACATTTTGGCTTCAGATAGAAGATTGCTAGACGCAAAATGAGACTGGACTTGACTGCATAGCTCTTTGTTTGTTAAACGATAGTGTCCAGTCGGCTTCGCTCGGATGCAGTATATATGTTGAAACTTCATGTTTCATATTGTTAGTAATCTGTTGCCCACATCTTTGTCCTTGAAATATGAGAAATTAGTTATTTTTCGTTTTTTAAAAGTTATCCAAATCTACTCAGTCATTTTTGCGAGAAAAAGTAACAACCAAACACCCAGACAACCGAACATTACAAACTTTCGCGTGAGTGAAATGGATGTGAGTAGGATAAATAATCAGCTTAATAAGGTCCCAGCCTAAGCATGAACCTTGTATCTAACGTAATAGAGATAGTTTTCTGACAAAGCCACAACTAGGAACTTTGTTTCATTTTAGTACCCTTGAAACATTAAGTTCGTCAATTTCCTTTTACATACATTATTCAGGTCCAACTGTAATTATTAACGTTACGTTAACTATTATGAATGGTATAAACACGTACATGTATGAATCCGTGACCCAATTCCATTATCCAATTACATCATAAAAAATTAAAAGCCACACATCCGCCGTCGCAGCAAACTTGTTAAACGCGGCGTATGAATGTGACGTCATTTATCACGTTCTTGCTCGCGGCGGAATAGCTCGTACGAATAACAACGGTGACGTTTTCTTTGGCGCGCTCACAAAAACGTAGGTGCCAGTCGAGCGGGCGAGAAAATTGGGAGGGTCTTATTCAAGGAATTTTTCTTATGAATTATTTGTGACTGCTTTTGTGGTTTAGGGTTAGCAATTTTAAGCTTATTACTGGGCCGTAGGTTTAATTCTTGAAATTACCATATTTTAGTTTTGATACGATTCTTTTCACATTTAGCACTAACGTAATGGAAGCAATTATGAATTCGATGATTCTTTTTACCGGTCCTGACTTGAAAAGTTTCCAATGGATCGAACGTTTATTTTATTAATTTTAAGTTATTAAAATAGTTGACTTTCTTTAAAAATAAATACACATATTAAAGCCTATTTTAATTATCAACATTACATCACGTTCATACACATTTGTAATCACACAGCTTCCGACGCAGCAAACTTGTTGAACGCACCGTATGAATGTGACGTCATTTATCACGTTCTTGCTCGCGGCGGAATAGCTCGTACGAATAACAACGGTGACGTTTTCTTTGGCGCGCTCACAAAAACGTAGGTGCCAGTCGAGCGGGCGAGAAAATTGGGAGGGTCTTATTCAAGGACTTTTTTAATATTTTTTTTTGCGGGTAAATGCTTTTGTGGCTTAGGAAAAAGAGAGTTCAGCATCATAGATAGGTAAGGGTCGGTTGTACTACTTAAAAGTGTGGTTATAGTGAAAAATGTGTCACTTAATATCATTAATTTAATTGCAATAGTAAGTTTTTTGGCACAATACATTTTATTATCGTTTGAAGTTAAAATCCAGAAGTAACAATTTTTATTTAAACTTAATGCTTCTAGCATTAAGTCCGCCTTTTTTTATTTTTTATGCAATAAAGCTTTATAATAAAGCAAATAATCACGTCAACTTCGTCCTATGGCGCATTTTAATTTAAAAATTGGTACAAAAGATCAAAAGTCACACATCCAGCAATGCCGGAGTTGACTTGTTAACGGACGCGAGGTTTGAGCGTGACGTCATTAATCAGGGTCGGAATAACTCGCACGAATTACGAACGACGGTGCCGCTTCGGGTGCAAAAACGTCAGTCGAGAGGTGCGGGAGTTGAGACTTCGTGGATGCGAGTAATAAATTCTGTTGTAATAAATATATCTGCTCTCAAATAATAAGAAACTAATATATCTGCCTAGATGGGGGCAGGGGCCTGGAGATCTTGTTACAACAAACCTATTTGTAGGCTTTGGTCCAAGCTCCAGTCTTCCACAGTGGTGGTTGTTTGCACGATAATACGATGTACTCTGCTGTTAAATTTTAATTTTTTAAATATTATAAATTAAGTTTGTAAAGTGGTGCTCATTACCACTAATTTGTGGAAGAAAATAACGTATTTTTTTTACTTATTTTTAATTCAGGCTGATGTATGTGATGTCTTATAACTAACAAAACTGATTAATTCCTTTTGTTTGTTCCAGGTTACTTCTGGCACATCACGGACTTTCATTATGACCCGCTCTACACACCACAAGGCGACACTAGAAGACGTAGGTATAAAATATGTAGACTTTATCATTTTTTTTTCTGCCATGTATAGTCACATGATGGCTGCAAAACCTTGTTTTCAACTTTACCATGCTTTCGGAAAAGCGCAGATGGCCTTCACATATTTGTTTGTAGACCTCTGTAGCCGAGATGTAAACGGACCGGACTTTGGTGTCACGCTGTCTCTGAGATCACAGGTTCAATTCCCGGTCACGAATCGATTTTTTTGTAAGTGTTGTGGGACTGTCGTTGTTTCTAATTTCTGTAATACAAATTCTTTAGCTACTTACCATATGATCAGAGTAATGAACAATGTACATACGTGATTTTATCCAATTTTTATATTTTGTTTGTAATTTCGCTACGTTCGAAGGGCGTCCCGTAACGGCTCTCAAACTTTGGCTCGGATTGTAACTGGGAATATTCTATGAAATAACACACTCTAATTACAAATGGTAGTCGAGCCTTCTTATTCACAAAAGGTCGAACAGGAGTACGATTTCGGTTTTGCTCCCTTAAGAGTCCGGTGAAGATGAACAAGATATTTGCAGCGATCATCAGAAGTCAGTTAGGAAAAAAGCCTATTAATTTCATAACGACGAATAGCACATCAAGATTAACACTTGCAGTTTGACTTAGCTCTTATTAAGTGTAGTACAAGGTCCAAAGTACAAAGCCTGACGTGCTTTCGTTTAAAACAAACTTTTTTTAAATATTGGCAACAAAAACCCTACCAAGATCATAAATCAATGCCGTCATAATTACAAAGCATTTGTTGTGAGCACACACGTTAAGTGCAAAACCAAATTTAATTTTAATACTACTTCTAAACACTTTTCTTAGTGACAGCAAACGCACATAGTAGGTACTTTAAAGTGCTTTCAGATTACTTGTAAAATATCTTTAGATGTTCATAGCGCCATAGCGACAAAGGTACCTGAACGATACTGAAAGTTAAGCAGTGCTTGCCAAGTTCGGTATTGGAAGGGTGGTCATTCGGATCAAATTGGGACATTACATCGACCTCATATCGCCCTTTTTAAGAAAAAATAATACACCAATAAAAAAGTTGCGCGGCTCGTTAAAAACACTTGAAATTTTGGACATGAATACTAATTGTCACATGGTCGGCGTAAAAAGGGTGTACTCAATAAAAGCTTTTTCCATTTACATTCAAAGAGAATGGAGTTATTACTATTACACTCAATGTATTTCTGTGTGGTTAAAAATAATAAACCGTGTCGTTCATATTAAACGAATGTACTCGTACGTAAACTGATCGCCGCTCGCTTCTTTGTCCGCGAGTTTAAAACACATGATAAATATTAGAAACAGAAAATTTTTATCTCCCCTTGCGGTGCGGGAATTGAACCCACGACCTTCACGTATCGCGCGTGCTGCTCTTATCTTATAAGTTATTAGTATGTAGTTCTAAACATATTCGGCAGAGGGCACTTACCGGAAGGCTAACGGTTGATACAGCAGAAAAATTTCATCGCCTACGATAACTTGCGGTTAGCTCAGTTGGTAAGAGCAGCACGCGCGAACGTGAAGGTCGTGGGTTCGATTCCCGCACCGCAAGGGGAAATAAAATGTTTCTGTTTCTAATATTTAAAGTTTGCTAGTACGGCGTATAGTACTAAAAAAATAATAAAATCGACATGATAAATATTCTAAGACTTGAATTAAAAAATATACATTTTAATTTTAAGTACCATAACGTTCTGAATAACAATAAATGTAACAATATCAAATAGCCTCATTTTACTATTTTAAACCAGAAATAATAAACGAATAGACATTAAGATAACAGTTTTCAAACACTACAAAATCCACATTTTACTAAAAATGTGCTTCAACTAACTTCTTTCCGAAGTTTCGAGTACAATCATGAGCGAATTTGCACCCACAAAAGTAAACCGAAAGCAAACAATTATCCAGTTTCATCTACACTAATGTTTTTAAGAACAAATATAAGTACCTATGCATTTAATTGCTCTGTATAACGAATAATGGTCGGGTTCTGGTGATTACAAAAACTATTTTGTCGTGTATATAGGCCGTACTTTATTTCAAAAATAATTAGGACCCTTTCCCTTTTCTACTAAACCTCCAATAATGTAACCGAAAGCGTAAAAAAAATATCTCTACCCGAGTGAATCTCGGGCGGACGACACAGAATCTCAAAGTATGAGGGTTCGAAGCATGATGTGTCAAAATTTCGATGTATGGAATGTTCACGTATGTATCGAAAGTACATGATACCGAAAAAATAAATTCTGATGGAAGGTCACAAAGTTATTATTTCATTGGCATCAATTGAATGCAGTCACTTCGAAAAAATGTTTAAGAAGTTTTATATGTATAGAATAGATTAATAAAGACTGTGGTATATATGCCCCATAGGATAAGTCCTAATTCATAGTATACTCACAAAATCTTTGTAAAAACATATTTAAATATTTAAAACTACGAGTATATGCTGATTTGGTCTTCTGTTACTTAATCAAAACAATATTTATTTTATTATAATGCATTATCGCAGCAGAATTAAGCAGCTACTAATGCAGAATTAAGCATACGAATGTTTTTATTTATTTATTTATTTAAAAACTTTATTGCACAAATAGGTACAACAAGTGGACTTAATGCTAGGGGCATTCTCTACCAGTCAACCCTTGGGTCATGCAGATAGTTTGTATATGGGTGCGGTAACAGGGGAGAAAAAAAAAAGAAATCATTTTAAACAACAATAAATTAAGCATTAAAAATAACATTACGGTATCTTTTAAATATACGATAATAAAACACATACTATATAAATTAATTAGAATATAATATATAAAATATGACGGTATACTTAGATTTACATAATATTGATAATTTATATATAAAAACAAATATCTACATAACTATAAATTCAGAAGATAAATAAATTGGTTCAGCAATTGACAAAGTCATGACTATCATTACTTGTTAACGAGAGAGAAGAAGTATTCACGAACTTTATTTTTAAAAATTCCCTTAGTCAGGGATTTTAAAAATTGATTGTATCGATGAGATTTTTTGAGATAAGTTGATTGGTTGGTAAGTAGATACTACTAACCCTATAAAACTCCAAAACAGTTTCAAACGACTCAGACATACGGAATCCTAAAAAAAATCAAGTGATATCTTTTCGTATTTCTTGCGTTACTCGCCCCATAACTCGTAAGGAACTGTAGATAAGTACTTAAGTAGATTAAACGGTAATAGGATTAAAGTTCTGAGCATTGGAAATGCGATTTATAACATCAAACGGAATAAAATACAGACTTGGCGCTGCTAAAACATAGATTACGCGCGAAAACACATTTTGGAGCATGACATCTCTTTAAGCAGTTACGCGTTAAATTTTACTTGAACTTACGTAAGAAGGTTTTGATTCAATTGTTTAAAGAACGCTTTTCATAACTTTTTTTCTTTGGCACAACATTGCTTTGATTTTGTGGTAAGTAGCTAAAGCACTGGTTTTACATGAATCGGAAATAACTACGTCACCAGACCCGCGAAAATATCGTCTCGTTTTCCATATTGACTTGACCGGTAATCGAACCATAACTATATAATAGTCGTCATAACTATATTCTAAGTTTGTTAATTTATTATGGATTTTTTTTCAAAAATATTATTTCGATCATAGATATACATAGATATAGATATACGTATATTATTAACCACCAACGGGAAAGAATGAGGTACAACGTCCGGCATTTATACTCGTATATTATTACATCTCCCGTGTCTGGTGCTAATACACCGGATGTGATGAAACCGCCCCTGATACAAATGTGGACATGAAGGCAATAAAAAAGGTGTGTTTGGAAACTTGAATTTTATAAAGTTTCTGTAACGATATTTCTTTCTAAGTTCGGAAAATTTTACAGTTTTCTCTAAAATACGTCATTATAAAGTTTTTTTTTATTGCACTTCAAGATTGACCTCATCCCACCTGATGTTAAGTGGTAATGAGGTCCTAGCTTAAGGGCGACAAGTACAGCATAATAAATCTATTACTGGACTTATCGCCCTTACCTTAAAGGCTTGGGCCCTGCTACTAACGTATTATTAATGTATTATTATTATTGTAGAAGTTATTTCATCTAAGGTACATTATGAGAATCTGAAACAAAATAAACTGGAAGCTTTAGTGGTTAAATCAAACATGATCCGGATCTGGCCGGATTGAAAATGATAACGAAATTCAATCCAAATCGTATTTGACTGTCTTAAAAATAAATTCGTTTAAAAAACCCAACATTTCAATGTGATATTCTCTACGCAAAAGACGACTGAAATTGTTGAAGTATAAACATATAATCTTCTTGAAATTGCAAACACTTGAGTAGTTCAAATTTAATTCAATCTTCTCTTATTCCCAGCCATGCATCTAATCAAATAACTCAAGCATATGAATGATGTACTTCGGTATCCTAAAACTTTGCTCTGTCACTTTGCCAAGGCTTCATTTTAATATATATAATATTACAGCTCTCGCAACCTCAAGCTTTTCATTAGAGGAACGTTATAAAACTTTTGCATGAAACAAACAACTTAAAATATAACCTAAACGGCAGATCAAAGTTATATAACGCGATGCATATAGAAATGCATGTTTATTCTACTTCATAAACAGACTGCAGATATGTAAATAGCTTTCTGGGGGAACGTATGTGAAACAACTTTGAATATTTTTACTTGCGACTTGAAATAGGAATGTAGTTCTTTCGTGTTTGTAGCGAGGAGCGATTTGCTTTGTGTTTCATTAAACGGAATTATTTATTGCCTCTTTTGAGTTGAGCGTGACAGCTAAATGGTGCCAATAATCATAGCGACTGTCGTTAAGTTCTTATTTCGCTCTATTCAATAAAATATTTGCTATTCAAAGCAAATTGTCGTTCTACTAACAACCTCAATTATGTGGGCAAGGTAGCCTATCCAGAGCGTTAAAGTTTTAATTCTTTTTGACGACCTTCGTAGCCGAGAGGCGAGCTAATCGAACTTTGGTGTTGCATCATATTTGAGGTCCATGGTTCGATTCCCGGTCTTGTCAACTTAGAAAACGAACTTTTTTCTATTGTCTTGGGCCCGGGTGTTAAAGTAACGTCGTTGTTTCGGATTTCTATAACACAAATGCTTTAACTACTTACCATACAATCAGAGTAATATGTGTGATGTTAGCCAATATTCTTGGTAAGATTAAATTGGGTAACGAACTTCAGTCAGCGTCATAAGTTTGTATACACCTCAGTGTCTTGTCGCATTAATCATCCGCGTGTCTGAGTAAGTCAAATAGGCAGTTAGTTTTATATGACAAGGTACTAACTTGATTTGTAATCAATAATAGATTCTGACTATACTTGGTCGACGACCCCCGTTAGTATTCGTCATCTTGTAGTTCTAGAACCCAGCTAGCTTAGTGTTAGTCTGGCTCATTTATTTACCTTACACACACCAAAACAGGGTAGCAAAAACTCCTAGTAGGTAAGTTTATTTATTTTGTACATCAAGGTTCAATTTGAGTTTATAATCTTGGGACGTAAGGACGGTACCGTATCCAAAATGTTGTTTGACGAGCTTTCGACTTACATACGGTTGCCTCTTTCTAATAGGCTGTTATTTGAAAGTACATGAATATCATCAGATATTTATTTAAATGTACGGAGATCAACATTTAGCCCTGATCTTAAAACTCTATTGCTTTGATGAAAAGTAACCAATTATAACGGTTGTACTTAGATTCGAAGATTTTCGTCTACGAATCTTTTGAAGATGGATCTTAGAATTTTGGTAGATTTTTCCACCAAATAAATTTAATTAACAACAATTGGAATGAGCGTCCATATTGTGATTTGATTAAACAGTTTGAATTACAATAATAATTTGTATTGCCTGATCTTATTGATAGTTGATAGATTAATATTGTTACTAAGAGAACGTAAAATTTATAACGCTAGTATGATAGGCACAACCATGCTAATGAAACCACGTCAATTTACTTATTAATTATAAAGGCAGATAAGGTTCCCCGACTATGGGGAAGTGAAAAGGAGGTTTCCACATGACAGCTAAACAACGTGTTTTATTGCTAACTGTGCTTAATTATACAGCTAGCAAGCAGCTAGGACACTCCTAACGATACAAACATAGCCATTTGACGTCATCAAAACTTAATAAGTTATAATAAGTTAAGTGACTCAAGTTTGTGACCACGGTTAGTGCAACCTAACCGTAACTTCGGGCAGTAAGTAGTTCGTATTAAACATTGAACATTGAACAACATCACATACATTGCTTTGATTCTGTGATAAGTAGCTAAAGCACTTGTGTTACAGAAATCAGAAACAACGACGGTACCACAACACCCAGACCCGAGATAATACAGAAAAGTTCGTTTTCCATATTGACCCGACCGGGAATCGAACCCTGAACCTCAGAGATGGCGCGACGCCAAATTCCGGTACGCTCGCCTCTCGGCTACGGAGGTCGTCATTAACTATTAAAAATAGTGTCGCGTTTTGACTCGTTAACTTATTTTAAATGTTTAAAATAGATCGCGTAAGTTTTAAAACTTAATGAGGCTTGTAGGGTTTATAAATCCCTTCACTAATAATTTGTGGTTGAATACCAAATAAAATAATATATTGCATTAGAGGAATAATTTCTTTAGCGTTAATTTTCAGCAGTCGGCTTTTATTTTAAAAGTCATACTTGTTTTATCAACTGGTAAAACGAAGTCGTTGAAACAATAGATGCTTTACAGAATCATGTAAAATTTCCATTCATTAAGGAGCGCCGAAATCGATATCTTGCTTAAAGTAAACAATAACGGTCCTCATTTTATGGAATATAAATGCAAACTCATTCTCATTCAACAAGTCTCCTTGCTAAAATATATTCCTAGAACCATTACGTCCAGAACTTGGCTAAAGTTTATTTAGCTCATTTTTGTACAGAAAACCTGAATTGAATAAGAAAATTTGTTCTGTATTTTCAAATTACTTGTCTTAGATGTTGTCTTACGGCATTCCGTTAAAATAATGAGACTTTATAAGCGGCTGGCTTTAGTTAATTTTGTAAGTTTAATTAATTTATTCTACGCAGAAATTTGTTTAACGGAGTGTGAATTTTTATGAAAACATTTACGTTACGTTTTTAGAGTTTCGTAACCAAATAAATAAATAAATATTGGACAACATCACAAACATTGCTCTGATTCTGTAAATAGCTTAAGCACTTGTGTTACAGAAATCAGAAACAACGACGGTATCGCAACACCCACGCCCGAGATAATATAGAAAAATCCGTTTCCCATATTGAACTGACCGGGGATCATCCGGACCCATAACCTCAGAGGTGGGGCCCTTATACTGATTCTCCACTGTATATCCGTCTGCCACGGAAACTATCATATGAACCTTGACTACTACTTGACTTGTTAGACAATTGAAATTTATTATTTATTTTAGTTAAAACTTTATTACACAAAAACAAATTAAAGTAAGTGACCTTAATTCTAGGAGCTTTCTCAACCAATCAACCCCTCCTAATGTAATGCAGAGAGTTTGTATATATGTGCAGTATACACCACTACTTTTTAATTAGTACAAATAATTAAATGGGGTGCTCGGTATCAACTACTGATCATATTTGCGTAGTCATAATTTTAAATATGTGAAAACAGCAAAGTTATTAGCGTTTGTTTTAATCCGACCGCGTACTCTCTCGCTCGCACTTGCTATGAACGAAACTAGACAACAGCTGTTATCATAATTTACATATGTGAAACTTTAAAGTCTAACTTGTGTCATTCAAAATAAGGTAAAAAATAAAATAACAATGCAACCTAAAGAATTTAGATAAATTATGATATTCTAACGTTTCCTTCATACTTAAACCGGGCTTAGGACGGGCAAAATTACTTTTTAACTTGAGTTGACCACAAACAAGCAGCTAAAATACTTAAAAAATCAAATCAAATTCTACCAAAACGTAATTTCGGCGTATTTAAAAAGGTAGAATCAGATGCTATTTACATTAATTTACATACTTATTTACAAAACTTACCTAATTACTCACAGATATTTTAATTGTTGTTTAAAATGTCCTCCTTCATTAACAAGGCAAACACGAGCACGTTTTATTAAATTGTGTAAAAACTGTTTAAGTCCAGTCTCTCAGCGGGCGGTGTGTTGGTAAATAAGTTCTAGACACGGTTTGAGTAGAAAACAGGTAGGTATAATAAAGTAAAAGCACAACAAAAAACTGGGTATAAACAAACAATAACAAATTAAACTCCTGGACGGAAAGCGCGTGCGTCGCGGTCATAGACTGTCCATACGGAGCGCTAGCACCCGCGCTCGGAAGGATGGCCGGAGTCGACGGCGCGCGCACGAGTAGGACGCTAAATTCAAATCTTACGCGTTCCGTTGCAGATCCGCGTGTTAAAAAAGGATTGCGTTACAATTGTTATTTAACGAGAGAAGTATTGGCCTCTGTTGCTTCACTTGTACGTACGCTACGGTCCAGTTGAATTCACAATTTTCCAGGCATAGTACTAGCTGATGTTAAAATGACGAGCAGCGTCATTCGTGCTTCGCCGGGGATCTTCTGCAAAGTACGCCAGAACATCGTCGTACAAGTTTTGTGAATAATGAACTATTGTCGAGTAACCGCTGGTAAACACTTAGCACAGTTTGAAAATTTGGCAGTCGAACGTTTGGGTACTGTTCTTCATACAAACGCACCGCGGCACTCGCGTTTTCTCCAGACAAAAAGTACGCACGTAACATGGCCACATACTCCTGAGTGAGTATTGGTATGCCATCGCGAAGTTACCACCGCACTAGTCGCACCGAATGAAAGGCAAAAAAAAAACGCGGACGGACCCGGAAGTAAAATGGCACTGTTTGTTTACACTCATTTACACTTGACACTAGGAGCGCGGGCGCCGGGAAAGATGGCGTGGCTTTGAGCTTCGACGCGAGTTTGCCGGAATTTATCAATGAAGTATCGAGGCGGTCGTATACGCGAATCAATGCGCTACGCATAGTACGAGTTACTCATTGATTCAAAGAAGTGTTTACCAATTATTGCATATTTTAATAGATAATTTTGCGATTTCATTTATTTGTTTTTTAACTACACAAGTCCCACACAGGTTAACGAAAATTATTTTTAATACTAAAAAGTAACTCCTTTTACAGACTGTCGAAGAGCAGATGAGAGAGGCAGCTCAGGGCACCACCGGGCCCTGGGCCGCTTCGGCGACTACTCGTGCGATAGCTCGCTCGAGCTGATCGAGTCGGCAGCGCGGTACATGCGCACGCGCCACTCTGAGAACGTTGAGTTCGTGCTATGGACGGGGTGAGTATTAATGCCCAGTTACAACATTTGAAATACGATTCGTTTTAGTTACGAATAGTTATAAATTGTACGAGGCGAAAGCTAAAACCGTTCTAGACTCGTAGTTAGTAAGTAAAAAACGAATTGTCATTTTTGACACATTGCGAATCGTATAATATTGAAACCGGGCATAAGTTAAGCTGGAATATTCTACTAGCGTACTCTCTCCTAGTCGTCTCTTGGGGCTTTGGCTATTTTTTTTGTTTGGTTATAGGTTGGTAGCTAGTATGTACGGTAGCTCCAACTACCGTAAATACTGGCTACAATAAAATACTATCAATAGTATATCGCTACTTATTTAGTAGCGAATTTAATAATTACACGGCTTCGATTACCGGCATTTTACCGGTCGAGTCACTTGACTCGATACTTGACTCACTTGACAGTGCGATTCAATACGTAGGTACCTACGTATTGAATTTTTGAACATAAAATGTGTTCAAACAATCCAAACGGCTTTTTATTTACATTTTTCTTCTTTTTAATGACAAGTATCAAGATTTTCAAATCTTCTTTGCGGCAATTTTATGTCAAGCTGATACTCCTTTAACTTAAAATATGGTGACTATTCCCAATGACAGGTAATTGATACTACTTGACATTGGTTTATTTAGGCTGCTCTTAGAAATCTACAAGTGGAACAAGGTGAATCTTTTGTCCACACCAAGCATTGACGTCAAAAACACAGTTCTAGTTAAATGATACACGGAATGAAATGACATTTTTACATGGAGAAAGGCATTAATCTCATATTGGGACTAGAATTGCTGTAGAGGTTTGCTCTGGCATCATTGCAATGGATTGCCATGGCTGGAATCATACCTTTAGCTTCTGTGTTTGAATGATGCACAATACATTTTATTTTATTTATGAATCAAAATTATAGAAATACAATCAATTTTTATGATTTTTATAATGCTTTACGCCGCATTTGTAAACTTTAAATATATTATACATACTGTAGGCTAACGGGTTGTAATAGCAGAAAAAAATACGATACGATAGTTTGCGGTTAGCTCAGTTGGAAGAACAGCACGCGCTATCCGTGAAAGTCGTGGGTTCGATTCCCGCACCGCAAGGAGAGATGAAATTTTTCTGTTTCTTTAATATATATAGAAATACAAGTAGATTAAACATATGTATATCCTCTTTTTAGGGACATAATCGCAGCCCGTTACACCGGCAACGAAGAAGCCAAGAACCAGGCGATCAGAAACATGACGGAGCTGTTGAGCCAAACGTTCAGCTCGCACTTCGTGTTCCCAGTGCTGGGTCATCTGGACCCTGCACCGTCAGCCAGCCTCACCAACCTGTGGATGCATTGGCTCCCCTTGGAGGCGCTGCAAACTTTCCAAAATGGTAAGAAATATTGTAATTAGCTTCTAACATCATCACTCTTGTAGCCAAAGATATCTACTACGGAACATAGATTCATCAAAAGCTTTAAGCCCAAGATTTTCACGCATCTCAGCTTTATGCTGCTCATATCCATCATCTCTTTATCATCACAACAAAGCCATCTGCCCATATGGCTGAACTCTTCACTGAATTGTTCATCGTAGTTATACCTATACCTACTGCCACTTTAGTAAGGAAAAACTTCTGCAACGTCGGTAACTTTAGCTGTGCTACGAATATCCTAATATTTGAACACAGTACAGAGAAGAAAACATCCTACTTAATCAGTTTTAGATGTAGGTACTGATCCTTGTATTTTAAGTTTAGCGAGAGAAGTTACGATTTTAGCTTACCAACAACTGGGTATTCCATTTGCGATGTATAATAATGATGACCCTAATTATGAAATGAAAAAAAAGCAATGTATTTTAATGTTCCTTACATAGTCGATGACTGTTCATAGAGCTATGCTACTGAACTATTTATTTAGATTACTTTTAAGTATAAGATTACTATATCGGTAGTATTTTGGTAAGTATAAAACTTTTGCCCCCTTTCAAGCAAATCACTTTTAAAGTGGTGTGACATCAAATTGACTATCAAAGAATGTACAGAAATGGTCAAAAAAGTTTAAACTTTTCCTAAAAGGTTATGTAGGTTCAACTAGTTACTAGGTAAATTTATTTTTAGAAACAAAGAAAATACCTTTTAGAGCCTTTTGGAGAGCGATGCTCAAATGAACTGAAATGAGCAAGAAACAAAATGTTATTGCTACTAAAATATTATTGTTCATTCGCCGTCCTCTGGGATATTTCAAAATAATTGCGATTCCGCCTCCACCAAATTTCCATCTAGATTTGCCTTTTTGTAACATTAATTGCTGTTGGCTTTTATCTTCATTATTGCAACAAAATTCACTTGATTATTGAAACGAACTCTTTCTTCCAAAATGTTTCGAATACGTATGTAATTTGATCGTATTTATAAAAGCGTTGTCAAAACACTAGATGGTCGTCTAGAAGATGAAACTTTATTAATATTATTTGAGCAATTTGCATTCCCTTTTTATCAAACGCTATTAAAAAACCTTACTAAGTACGTTGTGATAGAGGATGTCAGTTTAACAATCAAATCTGAAAATAAAATGTTTTAAACCTCTTTTTGCCACAAATATTTTAATTTCTATTTCAATGTATTGAATGCGCATCATTAAAAGTGACACTTGGCATGCAAAATGCGTTATGAATTCTAAAATAACAATATGGAATCGAACGGAAATAGTCAGACATAAGATGAATTATAATCTGCACCTCGAATTTTGGCATATAAAAGTCAAAGATAGGAGATTAATTTATTTTTAATACAAAATCAATTATTCTATGAATCCTAAGTCCTCGCTGAAGCTATAAATAAACCGATCATTTTCCATCGCGCATTTTCAGCTCGGTTGGTTTTGTAAGACTAACCATATGTTATCAAGCCGTTTAGTGGCTTCTGCTGATTAAGCTTGCCTTAATAAAATAGTAGCCGCGTCAACATGCACAAAATTATTACGATCATTATTGCTCGTATAAGATAAATACTAAATTCATAATAATATTACTAAGTTTGGGTACAAAAATCACCCTCACCGCTTATAGGCGTGGGTGATGAAACTATGTTACTGTTGTTAAGCCATTATGGCTTGTATGGTAACGTTGTCTTCTTTAGTCTACAAGCTTAGAAATACACAAACAATGTATGAGGTTCTAGTCAGTTATTATGAAAGATGAGTTTAACTTTGTTTGAATGTGTTGGTACTGCCTTAAACTCTAATACTGTTTTCTTTCGCAGGTGGATACTACACTATAGAGCAATCTTATAGCAAGCTTAGGATAGTAGCCTTGAATACAAACTTGTTCAGCTTGCGCGAGTCGAGCAGCGCGCAAGCCAAGCGCCAGTGGGAGTGGCTTGATGCCGTGCTGGACAAAGCCACTGCTAATAAGGAAATGGTAAGTAAAAAATGTTTCATACTACTAATAGCTTTAGGATTTTTATTCTCATGAGAATTACCAATGTATTTACTTACGTAAGATAATAACAGTGATTAGAGTAACTTAAATAAACATACAAAACATAACGCAGCTACTTATTAACAACACTTAGATAGTCATTTTCAGGATATTACTAGTAAAATTAAAGTTTCATAGTCACATGGGATAGTAGATCAAGTTTTCAAAGGCATGTTCATTTTGATCCCAACTGTAAATTTAATAAGTCTATTTTTTGTAATAGAGGTCACTTAACAGATGCTAACGAGGAGCATTAATTAGATTTCATAGTAGGCCATAAATTTGTAATGACTGAGGAACATGCTAAAAGAATGAAGAGTCAGATGAAATAGTTGAAAAGTATCTTTTTTTTTATATTGCACTTTAAGATTGACCTCATCCCACCTGATGTTAAGTGGTAATGAGATCATAGCTTAAGAGTGACAAGTACAGCATAACAAATCTGTTACTGGACTTGTCGCCCTTACCTTGAAGCCTTGACCCCTGCTACTAATGTAGCACCCCCCAGGAGCTCTGGAAACCTTACTCACACGCAGGAACACAACAACACAGAAGTGATTGTCATTTGGCTGCGGTCTTCTGTAAGGTGGAGGTATTTCACAAGTCGAGCTGCTCCTGTTTGAGCGATAAATCGCTATGCCCTACCTCTCTTAAAACTGGATTTAATATTTATAATAGGAAAATAGGAAGAGTTAGAAATTAAACAATTAAGAGAAGGGAAATCAGATAAGACTAATATTAGATGGCCTGATCCTGATTTTTCCTCCCTTGAAAGGGATCCACCCACGACATAAAATTATTTTTAGGGTTCCGTACCTCAAAAAGAAAAAACGGAACCCTTATAGGATCACTTTGTTGTCCGTCTGTCCGTCCGTCTGTCAAGACCCTTTTTCTCAGGAACGCGTGGAGGTATGAAGCTGAAATTTATATCAATTACTTAGGTCTACTGTCCCTTGAAGCTGTGAAAAAATCAAACTTCTAAGCCAACGCAATCAAAAGATACAGCCGTTTATGCCGCAAATTTTCGACACTTGCAAGGGAATCAAAACCTACAGGGTGCTTCCCGTGAACTCAGAATCTTGAAATTTGGTACGAAGCAACGTCTTATAGCATAGATAAAGGAAAAATTACGAAAACTATAAATGTTTAGTTACATCACATAAAATATATTTTTTTAATAATTTTAAACTTACTACCCATTTCCTCATAAACGCGTAGAGGTATTAAATTGAAATTCATACCAAATACTCAGGTCTATAATACCTTTAAGCTGTAACAAAATCAAACTTCTATGTCAACGCAATCAAAAGAAACAGCAATTTAAGCTGCATATTTTGAAACTCGCAAGTACTCGCAAGGGAATCAAAACCTTAAGGGTACTTCCAGTCGACCTAGAATCTTGAAGTTTGGCATGAAGCAACGTTTTATAGCACACATAAAGGAAAAATTCCGAAAACCTTAAATTTTTAGTTACATTACAAAATATTTATGCTCCTCCATCTTTCCCCAATGTAATGTTATGAATTTCATTTTGCAATAAAAATACCATAGTTATGACTCGATTGTCGTAATGAACGAACTTTGTAAACCTTGCAGGTTTGTACGGAACCCTCGGTGCGCGAGTCCGACTCGCACTTGGCCGGTTTTTTAAATGCTTATACCGGATTAAGGACTATAAATGAATGTTCGTGATCGAACGTTTATTTTTAGATAAATAAGTAGTCTCTCCCATTTAAGCTGCAAACAGAATGTGCCACGATATTAGTATTAAAAAATTGCTATACATGATGAATGATCTAACATACGGTAGTGGGATGAATGCTCAGTTGTAATCACCAACATATGTTTATCTAAGAGTTTTTTATTCAAAACTAACTGATCCAACAGACTTTGTTCTTAACGACGACTATTTAATTATATCTTTAGATTTTATTTAGATTTTTTTTTTCACAATGCTTGCAGTATTTTACGAAACCCACTATCCGAGCATGTATGTACAGTGCAGAATTTTAATAATGAAGGCTTTAACCATGCTGTGGGACATCCATTTTTCTTACATCAAGCTTTATAAATGAAAAAAAATATTTTAAGATCGATCGTTCTGCACCAAATGAACCATTTTCAGCATTTCAAGGGTCTCACCACGTAAATGAAATATTAGCGTTGATCGTTTTCTAATTATAATAAATGACTAAAAGTTCTTGTTGCATCACCCAGTGAGGGGTAAGCGCCTTAATTTTCAAATCAATGCCAACCTAACCTCACCGAAGAAATGCAATAAATCTTCTAGTTCCGACTTTCGTCGAGAGTTCCAATAAAAGTTAAACGAAATATTCACAGGCTTGACTCTGACTTGAAAATTGCTTCCTTCATCTGTTTAGAAGGTATTAGACAAACAGAAGTACTAATTTAAATTGGATAATTCCTTTTTTAAATTCGTAATTGTCAGAATAAGATTTGTGAAAAGAAGGCTGTATTCTTATTATATTTACGGCAATTTATCTCAACTGCAAAATGCATTATATTATTGTAATGCTCATGTTTATGAAATTCAAAGACTGACTGTTTAATTCGTAATTGAGATATATAAATATCCATATTACTAGTATTTGAGATATTTCATTTTGATTATATTAACGAACTTGTGGGATACGAATCCACGACCTTCACGTATCGCGCGTGCTGCACTTCCAACTGCGATGCAAGTTATCGTAGGCGACGAATTTTTACTGTTGTTTTAACCTCTTAGCCTTTTGGAACTACATATTTATCGTTTACATGTAAACTTAAATATTTCCTTTTGATCAATCATGTCAATGCTTATACTTTATACTGTAGTCACGTTAACTATAAAACAATTCTTCACTAAAGAGGAAATACATCTTACTATCGACAAGTTTTTATATGTTTTAACAAGCTATTTTCCATATTTTATTTTACAAATGAAGCAATGTTTTGTGAGGTGCAACCACCCACTAAAAAAACAATAAATCTAGCCTTGACACGGTTTTTTTACCGCGGTGACAAAAACACAGATTTAAAATAAAAGAACTCGCACATTGCCCCACAGACTAAACGTGTGAACACAATGAAATTTACGAGCCTGACTCGCTTTTATAAAATTGCTTCCCTCCACTATTTGAAGGCGATTAGATTAATGAGTTTCTAATCTGTAATGTATTAGAGCGCCGGCGGCGGATTTCCCCGCGCAGTTCCGGCAGCTAGTTACGGGCCGCTAAAATATACAAGCAAGAAGTGGAAATTTTGGTAAATATAACTTTGCTTACCAAGTTAGATTACAAAGGCAAAGGATATTTAGAAAAATATATGTACCTGTAACGTTGATGATGAAATGCCACATGTAGAATTTTGTAAAACTTGTTTTATATCTGAAAATAAGTTACAGAAAAATCTAAATTTCTATATCATTTTTCAACTTCATTTGAAATATATTCAAATTTTAAATATGTATTGAAGACCTCATTGTAAAAAATATATCATACACACCGACAGAAAATCAGGAAACTCTAAGACTAAATACAAGGTACTTATTTTAAAAAAGGGCTTAGTAACTCAAGAACAGATTTGTCTTAATAAATAATTCAATACACATTGTTTAATACAATTTAATTCCGTTCGTTATTCATATGCCACATTCACGATCAGTAAGAAAAAAAAAACAACAAAAATATTTTAAAAAAAATCTGCGTAGAAATTGTACGAACAGTTACCTATTATCCCTTATCAGTTATCATACCAATACTTAAATAAGTATACAGGTTCTTGGCTGAATATTTCAATAAAACCTAATCTTTACCGCTTAAATCTTCACTGTAATTAGATCAACTAGCTTCTGTAATGCATGAGATTCGCGGCGGCGGATTTCCCCGCACAGTTCCGGCGCCGCTAGTTACTGGCCGCGCAGTTTCGCCACTGGTTTGGTTTAGATAAACACGCTTAAATTCAAAGGTGAATAATTATTTAAGAGAGGTAGGGCATAGCGATTTATCGCTCGAACTGAAGCAGCCCGACTGGTGAAATACCTCCACCTTACAGAAGACCGCAGCCAAATAACAATCACTTCGGTGTTGTTGTGTTTCTGCGTGTGAGTTAGGTTTCCATAGCTCCTGGGGGTGCTACATTAGTAGCAGGGGTCAAGCCTTCAAGGTAAGGGCGACAAGTCCAGTAACAGATTTATTATGCTGTACTTGTCACCCTTAAGCTAGGACCTCATTACCACTTAACATAAGGTGGGATGAGGTCAATCATGAAGTGTAATATAAAAAAAAATTGAAATATTGATTAACTTAATCACTTGACCACATAGTTAACTAGACTAACTTTTTTTAGGTATGTTAATCATTCATTTTGATAAGACATAACGAACTAGTATTTACAAACGAAAAAACTTCAAACAGTCACCACCAATATTATGAAGCTGAAAAGATTCATAATATTGGAATTTGACCGCGATAATTCAAAAATCATTGGTGAAAAAACCTTTGTCGGTTTGATAGTCCATTTATTGAGGAAGGTTTTAGGCTATATAGCGTTAGCGTAGCCCAGGATAACGATCCTGGGCTTAATATGAGCGAAAATCAGTGAAAAATGTTGCAAAAACGGGCAAAGTACGTGCAAAGCCGCGGCAGGCAGCTAGTAAACTATAAAAATAAAAAATTAATATCTTACATGTTTTACACAAATATCAAACTTTACAAAAAATACATCAAATTCAAGAGTAGACGTAGGTACAGAATAAGCATTTGTTTAAAAGGTAGGTGTCATTGTTCCATCGGAGCAGTCAAAATGAGCGAGGTGTTTTATTGGATATTAAATAGGACTTGAATACTTTTTTTTTATTCTGTATTTAAAATAATGTTGTTTTGTTGTGTTCCATCAAATCGATATTCTTTTGTTTTTGCGCTCCTTACCCGCTCTCCGCGTCATGCGCCGTTGAACTATTGTCAATTTTGTTTGTGTTGGTTTTTGGGTATTTTATTATTTAATATACTTAAAAACCACTACTACCGGTTCAAAAATCAGTTTTATTGTATATAGTTTACAGTTCACCTATTTCAAAGATTCAATAACACAAATAACTTAATAGAAAGCCGTTCTAGTTAGAAGAACCAAACCGTCCTCATTAAGGTAACAAGCTTCTAATCTAACATTTCAAATTATTTCCTTTGCACTATTTTGGTGGCAAGCTACGAAACTCGTGATTCTGCTCGCTTGTTTAGATAAACACTCTCAATTTCACAAATAGTTTGCCAAGCAGGCTAAAATTTTGGGGCAAAATACCTACATTGCACGGATGGGACGATTTCACGTTACTAGTGGAAATGTACAAGTATTTTAGTGGAAAAATTAAAGTGAAAGCTGAAACTGAAACTGGACTTTAAACACGTCTGTAAAATCCGGCCCTTAAGGTACTCCGCACGTTGACTTACACTAAAGAGATTTTAGTGGGTAGCCTCCGCTTGTCAGAGTGGGGGAGTCTTTAACACGTCTTTGCCTTCCTCAAGGCAGATTAACTTATAAGCAACTAGCTGTGCCCGCGACTTCGTTTGCGTGGACTACATCCTTTCATGGTCGGTTTTACCCCTTTCTCCCCTAATATTCAAAACAAAAAGTAGTCTATATTTTAATCCAAGTTTCGAGCTATATTTGTGCCAAATTTCATATCTCTAACTTAAAAAAAAAACATTTTTCCATATAAACTTTCAAAGGTGGTATTACCCCCATCCCCCCCTTATTTTCTAATAAAAAGTAGCCTATGTCCGTTCTTGCGATTCAAGGTATACCTATACCAAATTTCATCAAAATCCGTTCAGCCGTTTAGGCGTGAAAGAGTAACAGACGGACAAACAGACAGACAGACAGAGTTACTTTCGCATTTATAATATTAGTATGGATATTAAAAGTAATACTAGTCTTTAGTACATTACATAGTATAGGTACATAGTTGTGTTTGGAGTTTCTATTTTAAGTTGTGTTTATGTTCTGTTCCCTTTATCTACAATCGATACAAACTGAATTATTGTGCTGAAAACGTGAAGGTTTTTTAAAAAGTATCGTAACTACAGCTACGAAATATATCAAACATTTGTGTAACAAGTTCGCTGTACTCAAATGCGTAAGCTAAAATTACAGCATTGCACCATTCCATTCAGCCAAATACATATATGTATACTTTCCCAATGTGATTGTTCCGCATTAACGGTTGATTAAACAGATCCATTATCAACACTTATCTCTTGACATACACATATGCTATCAAACATACTTATCTCCGTCATAGAAACACAAAACCACAGAGAAAGTATAACACTAGATAGACCGGTCCCAGTAATAGGAAATATGCATGTATGTTTTTTTTGTTTATCAATATAGTAGGTTATCATACTTTGCTGATGAAAATTATGGTTGTTTTATATTTATACTCCTATATATTTATGTATGTATCTGTAATTTTATTATCTAAAATATTTACTTTTAATTTAATTTGGTATTTAATTAGTTTAAGTTTAAGCAAGATGTGGCTGCCTTCAAAAGTTTATTACATTTTGTACGTACATTGTGAAAGTTAATTTTTATTTTTTAAATGTAATTTTTCTCTGGCAACCCAAAATAAATAAATAAATATCTGTTATAGCATCAGTCGACGAATGTAATTTTATTGAATGTCTTGGTCAGTATCAGTTTTAATAAAAAAGTTGGACGGATATATTTGCTTTAAATGGTTCTCCTCAATTTACATTATATAAAATATATAGTTTATTTATTTGGATACTTGTGTACCATGCGTTCACACATTAATATTTCGCTAAGAAATTGTTTAATGGCCGCTGCGAGACAAGTCATTTGCTTAATGCGGTGACCAAACTCAAACTCAAATATTTCTTTATTCAAGTAGGTTACATATAACACTTTTGAATCGTCATTGAATACAATGCAAAGTGATTCTACTTCCGGTTAATATCTACCGAGAAGACACCGGTAAGAAACTCAGCAGATCATTTACAGTATCAGTATCTAACTTATTGTTATGTGTAGCTCACTTTGGACCAAGTCATATAGTTTTGGTTTTGATGAGTGATGAAACAAATAAGTACTCACGTAAGTTTTTACTTTCGAGAGGTAAGCTGAAGCAGACCAGTCCCCAAAGGTGGCACCTGTTCACAAGCATGACGTATGTGCCAGACCGCCTGTTAATGTAACCAAAATTATTGCTTTTTACTGGGTTTTGGGATACATTATATTAGCTAAAATAAAAGTATGCATTTTGTATTGCGATTTACTATAATTTTGTACATATCCTAAAAATACATTGGATTTCACTAAAGTACGATAACATCTCAGATAAATGGAACGTGTTGCTTTCAGGTGCAAGTATAATTTGCACGAACGAGACACCAATTACCACTTTATAAAAGCGAATGGTCGTTTAAACCACACAAAATGTCACTTGTTAAGTCATCTAGAATTCAAATCCCATTTTTAAAAATAAACAAAACTTTCAATTTTTAAATAAAACTTTTGATAAAAAGGTATTCTTCGTAAAATAATGTTATATTAGATAGTGTACCTGCCTTTATCACCATTCAGTTAACAGTACCTTGTCACGTATATGTTCTTGTTTAAGCTGTTTCAAGGTAAATTTGGGTCTTTAATAAGTTGTACACAATGGACAAGTCACATATCTCTCATGTGCGGTTTGCATCCAATCTAATTTTTAACAAAAGATCAAATTGGCATACTAAAATTACTTAATCAACCATTCTCTTCGTTCTATTATCCTTCATGAAATCGTATTCGTAAAAATAAGTTATACAAACGGCATGTGTTCACAGTGTTAATTTGTTTAAGATGATAATTTAACAAACGACCACATCTTAAATTAACTGTTATTAATTTTTGGCAATTACTATCATAAGTGTTAAAATGGCTACAGTTTACTGTCTATGCATAAAATGTTACCTCTACAGGGACTATTCATCTGTGGTTGTAACTCACCACCATAATAGCATGCGGCTCGTTTATTCCGTCTTTATTGTTCATATCTGGAGGTTTCGCTTTGTATTACATTAGATTCAGCAACAACCGTGGCGTGGGTTTCCGCATCCACAATTATGAATCATTTCAATAGGGCAGCGATAACTCACCCTAACAAATGGTCGCGGATAGTGACCGGCTGGAATAATGTGTTCGGTGGAGGCCGAAACCGATTCCGATCTCTAATGGAATTTCAGTTCGAACTGAACTCACGCTAGGAGCATTCTCTCGCTACTAGTCAATACTTGGCTGAGGTAATAGTAAAAATATGTGTGTGAATTACAAACATAAAATTAACAAGAAATAAACCGCTATTGGTTTTTCTGTGAAAATTTTAATTCTCTATCATTAACACGGAAACATGTTGTTAATATATAAAAAATATAAAACGTCTCAAATATTAAACTGATCGCAAATGCACTGGTCTCATCAAAAGCAGTAAAAATAAAGGCACCAAAATTTGATCGAACCGACGAACACTAAATGTACAGACAATTTACCAATTAAAAAATTTACGAAGTCGTAATACATGCATTAACAGCATGAATGAGAGAAATTTAATATCGTATATGTTGATTATATAAAACAAAGCTTCTTATTTTGGACCGCGTAATAAGTTGAAATTGTACACTAAGGTACAGCCTAAGTAACTATAGTTTTGTGAACATCAAAAGAAAAATATACATTACAAACTAAACTGTTAAACATTGTACATTTGAATAATTTTATTTAGCCTTTTTTCATAACGCGTTTGGAACTGTAAATTTCTTTTCAAAACCGAAAAGTTATTTGCAACGAAACTATGTCCGGCCACTAGTCACAAAACTGGCACAGAGTAGATAAAAACGGTGTGCCAGGACGTGGTAATGTATTCGCCACGTGACTCAAATAAACATCGCCGTAATATCTACAAATCATACAAAAAGCTATAAAAGAACTTTGTAGTCTAGACACAAGAAGAAAAAGAGTGCGCCTGAAATATTAGTTACTATTCGAATATTTAAGTAAATCGTTGTAGATGTGTTTTGTTTTAGTAACACTAAAATGATATATGTTGGTGTAATTGTTTGGTGTTCGGAAAACCGCTCTTACAAAATCAACTTCACTATGCATTGACACTAAAACATATTTTTTCTAAAGTTTAAGCCGATTTATATAGTTTGCTGTCTGAGTACATACTATGAATACAAACGTGTCTGTAATCATATATATTTGCATAGAACATAGCTCGTTATAACTGATGATCCAGATCCAGGTCTTGGGTTCGATTCCCGCGGGGCAGTTTGAACTGGACCTAGTTAATGATTGATAAAAATCTCGGATAAGAAAAAAATATCAATTTTTTTTTAATATTGCACGTCAAGATTGACCTCATCCCACTTGATGTTAAATGGTGGAATATTGAGTACATTTGAAAAAATAATTTAATGCAATAAATGTTACCGGAGGCTAGTGGGTTGATACAACAGAAAAAAAATATCATCTAATAACTTGCGGTTAGCTCAATTGGAAGAGCAGCACGCGCGATATGTGAAGGTCGTGGGTTTGAGACCCGCACGGTAAGGATGAAAAATTTTATCCCGAAATATTGTTAACAAAGTCACTGGCGACGGCTAGTTGCTTCATAGTTTCGGTCTATTAACAAATTTACATATAAAGTAACGACCTTTCTATTTAAAACTTGTACTATGTACCTACCGCGTTATGTAAATGTCTGCTACAACTCATTAGAATTATTCGTTCGCGTGATTTGTTCTACGTCTCATTTCGCGATGTAATCTTTCTTACTGATTATTCTACACTGTACTACGAACGGAAATAAAGTAATTTGATACAGCGAAAAGTACAATGGCTCTGAAGAAAGTATGCCTGTTTCGTATATTGTGGTAATAATGCATTTTGATACCTATATATCGCAGGCTTAACAACAAGGTTCTGAGAGATTGCGTTGCTTTCACGAGCACAATTGAAAAAAAAATTGGGATGAGATAGATAGATAGATAGATATACTTTATTGCACAAAAACTTTACAGAAATAGGTTTTACAGATTGATATTATAGTACAATTTAGGCGGTCTTATCGCTAGAAAGCGATCTCTTCCAGACAACCTTAAGGTAGATGCATTTTTTTATGGCTTCATTTGTGCTTGAATGTTTTATAGTGACGGTGCGTTTCGTTTTCGGCGAACATTTTTAATAAGGCTGGGCTAACCGATGGCTAGACGTCATGGTTAGAGACTTAGCCTTCTAGTCGTTTATTATCTTTAGAATTTTACTTTGGGACTCGATTTTTTAAAGATAAGAAGTTGTTTATTACGTAGGTACTACTATTTTTATTATATTTCACGTCAAGATTGTCCTCATCCCACCTGATGCTAAGTGGTAATGAGAGCTTAAGGGCGACAATGCAACATAATAAAGCTGTTACTGTACTTGTCGCTTTTACCTTGAAGGCTTAACTCCTGCTACTAATGCAGCACCCCCAGCTCAGCTCTAGAAACCTTACTCACACGCAGGAACACAACAACATCGAAGTGATTGTTATTTTGCTGCGTTCTTCTATAGGGTAGAGGTGTTTAATCAGTCGGATTGCACTAGTTCGAGCAATAAATCGCTATGCCCTACCTCTCGGTTTCAAGTGTTCTTGAAAATGAAGAGTCAAGTTAAAAGTCTGAACCGCATTAACAAGATACAACTTTTATTTCCGTTCTGCTTTTCCACGAAAATTAAACAAGCATTCCCGTTTTCATGTAGGCGAATTGGAAAACAATTAAGCTTTAAATCCCTTAGTTTAAAAACCGTAACCTACGTTCAGTATGGATATGCGAACGTCACAGACGATGCGGGTTGTGTGCAAAAATTCAATTTGTTCACCCCAGTAAATATCCTGCGCAAATCTGGGGATTTAAATTCAATTTGTTTGCGTGGGCGCATTTTGAGCTGTCTACTGTACAGTTCGTGTGATGAATTAGCTGCGATTTGCGACGTTTTAAAAGTACGAGTATAATGGTTTTAAATTTTTTGTTGCCATCTACGACAGGCAATCCTACCGTGCAATCATATATGTTTGACAGGTTATTAAGACCTAATTTTGCATCTCTAGAATAGGAAAATAAGCAGTTACTTACCGTTTATTATAGTAATATAAAGTATGTCATCAATGACTTACAAATTTTGATAATTTTTGTTAGTAACGAAAATTAGTTTAAAGTTTGACGTCTATACAGGCCTGAATGTAATAAACTGTTGAAAAGCCCAATAGTTTGATCTAAACAATTAAAAATTTACATGCCATTTACGATTAGGTATTACGTTTTGTGTGCCAAAGTACTATCGTTTCATTATAGCAAGTTAAATTTATTTTGAACAGTTCATTTCTTTGAGCTGGTATTATGGATCATAAAAACTTGTAACCGCAAGTATAATGAATAAATAATAAGCTTTATATGCCACTTGCTTCCGACTAAAAGGTTGTCATAAATTACGATGGAGTGCGCGTGTGGCTATGATAATGCAACATGAGTGCATGGCACTTTTTAAAAGAAAAACTAAGACGTTTTTTTTATTATTTAATTTAAATACTTTTCATTATTCTTGACAAATAATTCATAGCCAAACCAATTAAAGATGTTATTATCTAGCCCAGTTAGAAACATTTTGGCAGAATGTAAGCTGTATGTCATTTTTATTATGCATACATACAAGCGTGCCGGACATGCTTATGCTATACTATGATTACCAACGACATTGGTATGTGAGAAATCTTATTTGATTATTCTAATATAAACGATTCCGATACAAAATATATATTTGCCTCACTCCTATCTTTTATGTAAAGAAAGAAATAAAACATAGTTTCCAAATCCCATTCGATTGCAGCGTTTTGTTTTTAGGTATAAAGAAGATGTGCAACCTGTCGAAAATCCTCTAAGTTAAGAGCACTTATCGTATACTCGTCCACTAAACTGCAGAGGCATTGTTTTACAGGCCTTAACCCCATCTCAAAGAATGAGAAGTCTTTATTGAAGTGTTGGAACACAAAAGAAAGAGTCTCGTTCTCTGTCTTATAAAATTTCTATCTTCAACAGGTGTACATAGTAGGGCATGCTGCACCGGGGTCGGATTCGCGATACGCGTACGACACGTCTCCGGACGCAAACGCGAAATATCTTCGGACGGTGAGGAGGCACGCCCGCATCATCGCGGGGCAGTTCTTCGGCCACCTGCACGCGGATACCTTCCGCGTTATTTACGATAATGGTAAGAACACTATGCAACTGTTATATTTCAACGCAACGAAGTTACTGCACGGTATAAGAAACTGAGCGGCATATAAACGCGTGCCCTCCCGTACCTACCACCTTACCGCACTGGACCTCACTGTACCTTTCCATAGCAGTTCATAGATACATTACGAGCACAGACCGTAGAGGTGAAGTATTTCTCAGCTCGAAGTCTTATTATATAACTTGGCTGAATCCGTAACTAGGTGAGTTGCTGTTCAGAACGATGAGGACGGCAAACTACACAAATTTAATGAAATTTATAAATGGGTGCCTATTTATCGGTGCTACGATTTCGAGCATCACTATGTAGTAACTTTTTTAAAATTGTGGATCAAAAAGCTTCAAATAGTTTAAAATAAAGTAATAAAGTTTGTGGCTCTTTATTACCAAATAATCTATTCTAAATGCAGCGTTTTATTATTAATATCAGGTTCACCACAAACATTTATCAATTAAGTATAAATACAGAGTTTTTATCGGGAACGTTTGGGTTGTTTTCTATATAATGGCTAAACGTGATTTGAACAGCAAATGTTTCAAAATCAGTTAACAATTGACTTGTTTTTCTTCTTGTTTAGATCGACCAGTATCATGGGCGCTGCTGGCCCCATCAGTGAGCCCTCACCGCGACCCTGGAGGCTCCTCCAACCCAGGTCTTAGGCTTTACAAATTTGATACTAACAATGGGAAGGTAAGACCAAACTTAGTGATTATCTTATTACATTTTTATCATATTTGATCTAGTTGTAAGACTAGAACTCAGATAGAAGTAGGTACCTTAAGGTATACCATGACATAGCCGTTGTGATATATAATTACGGAGGTGTGGAGGTGCTTATATTATCTACATAGTGATAAATTTCATTATATGTATAATAGTGCTCTTTGCAAAGGACCTTGCTATTTACTTGTGCATGATTTAACGTCAAAATCATTAAGGTGTCTTTAAACGAATTGATTTGATCTTACAACAATAATACCTTCACCATCTTTTGGAGGTTTAATGAACAAGAACTGGTCTAAAGGGTGACAAATCTACTAAGCACAGTAAAGCAACTATACCCTAAAATTTAAAATATGGGTTCAACGAAACACAACCCTTGCACAATTTAAAAACCTACACCACCATCTTTTATCCAATAAAGTAACTAAAACTTATACGGAGATATTGTGACAACCAAAAAGAACAATTGAACATCTATATATTTGTTTAATTAAAAAAAAATCATAAATACAAGTTATTTGTTTACAAAGCATTACAGTTACTTATCTATATAGCTACGACGAGATATCTCATGCAGCCGTAATCTCACAACAGCCATCTTAATTGTAAGCATCATATCTATTGCAGCCATCAACATTATCCTGTTTCAAAGGGACGTCATGAAATAAAGTACTTTTTACGGCTCGTTTACGCATAGGACGCAATATACTGCTTTTGATGAATTTATTTTAAGTTAATGCTTCAAAAATCATCTACCTTTAATGTGCTTTTAAGTAAGCCAGACTTTTTTTTACATGTGCCCAATTATTTGAAAGTCTGACTGATTAAATGTTGGTTTAGGTACCTTCTACTCTGTGCCAAGAGTCCTGGCTGCACCTAGGACTAAAATATTTTACGATTGCTTTATCTGGGTACAATACAAAGTTGATCGATTGATGCTGTCAAATAAAAATATCCCATTATTGCTGCAAAAGTTAACTTACCCAACAATTATTTAAACCTCCTACCATTTTCATCTAAGTAAGGTCAATAGCAGATCTGAGTGAACACTTCCAGTTCGATGTTAGTTCTTATGCCCACGACAGAAGGTGGTACAAAGTGTCTTTTTATTTTCATAGGTACTAGACTACACACAGTATTATCTAGATCTTGCGGCAGCGAACCGAAACGCAGGCGCAGCAGAATGGACGCCAGAATACAACCTGACCCAGTACTACGGTCTCCACGAGGTCTCCGCTGTTTCGCTCCACAACTTAGCCGATAAGCTCAGGATAGGTGCCCCGCATGAGACGACCGTATTCTACAAGTAAGTCGAAATTCGACGTTGAAATTTTCTGTCTGCAACGTTTCAAAGATGGATTGGATAGATGGTACGACCGTTAAGATGGGAATAAAACTTCTGGGAGCGTTGTAGCTTGCATTACGATGGCGGCTATTATCCCAAATAAATGAACCTGTTAGTAGTTTTTATATAATTTACCGCTATATCTTCTTACCGGTATATAAGGTATTTATGTGCACAGTCTCTACACTAAAAAGACAACGTTTCTGTAGCAAAAAAAGCTGCACATGTAGACAATTAGCTGACTTATCCTTGTTTTTATCAACAGGTACCTTCGAGCATACACAGTCAGGTACGACAGCAACGAGAACTGCGACGGAGCCTGCGCTCATCAGCACTTTTGCGCTATCACTTGCTTGGAACATCTAGCGTACAGGCAGTGCGTTGAAGCGGCTGCAAGCGCTCTAGCCGCTGCTGGAGACTCGACCCCTTTGCTGGCATCAGCAGTGATCAATTTGATAGGGCTGTTAGTATTTGTATTGGTTCGTCTATAGGCTGGAAGTGTTTAAGCAGCTGCCGGGTTCTTGGTATACTTTGCTTCTATGCTGTCATCTGATCTTTCGGCTCCATTTTGGCATCTTCAGTACATTGTGTGAGTACGGCATAGTAGCATCAGCTGTGACCAATCTTGCTATTGAGTTCTAGAGTTCGTGGTGGATCGTCAAAAGTTTTGGCGTCAGTTATTATTGTGGTGTAACCTGTTTGGAATACCTAGATTTTAACCAGTGCGTCAGAATCAATTGATAACACAGCATTGATAACAGCTGTTAAATTAATAATATTAAATATGAAATAGACTAAAAAGAATATTACAGACCTGTGACAGGTTGGTTCATATGCGTGGTTGACATGCGCATAGAATGTAAGGGGTAACGTAACTGTGTAAGTATTCTGGCCGAAGTGATAGCTTTAGCAGCTATAATGAAGTACACTCAAAGGTACGATTTGCATTACAGAGTACACCACGACAAACGTATCAACATCAAAATGTAAATCATTTATCTCATCCATTTCACGAATGAAATACAAGGTCCACGGACGTTACAGAAATATTTTTAAAGAATTCAATGCTCTTTTTAGGTTCTGTAATTCAAAAAAGTGAACCCTTAATGGTTTCTGAACAGTTTCAAAATTTAAGTTCTAGTATCCGATTTAGACATTAGGTTTCGTTGTAGGGCTCCTGTTTTATGTATTATGTTTTGGTATTAATCTATTATGAATTGCGATGTTAATTTTGTAAGTACTAAATTTGTACTTATTTTTACAGCGATAAAGTTTTATTTTGCCCTTTATCCAATTTATTTTTTTATTAAAAAATTTCAAAAAATATATTTCATGAATACATAAAATTAAATTTACTAGAATTTACTAGATTTACTATTTTTTTTTTTTACATTTCAATATATTAATAAATTACAAAATAAAATTATTTAAAGAGATGTGAATATAGAAACTTTGACACTAACCTTAAGTAGGTATTTAAATGTCTGTTTTTTAATTTTTCCATTATTTGATAGGCCCAAATTAAGTGTAAAAAAATTGTAAGTAGTAAGATTTTGTAATATTACTCTAGTTCGACTAGAAGAACTATTTTTAAAAATAAAAACATTTGGGCTTCAATTAAATGTAACAAAAAATAGTGTTATTAAGAACTAATAATGTTATTACTAGTTTTAAACGCGTTTGTGATATAGCTTGCTACCATGTGGTAGATAAAAATAGATATTGTACTAAGTATAAACTTGTTATGAAGTATGAGTAACTACCAACTAATTATTTTATAGAACTGTAAATATTTTATGACAATGGAACTCAATCGGTGTAAGTGAAAAAACATTTTTCTAGGAATAATGATGTCTCCGCAGAAATGTAGACTACGACGTCGTATATACCCTGAATAAACTATTCTGGTTTAGTATTTTATTCAAATAGTGCGTTTTACGCTAAAATATGTTACTAATTTTATTGAGAATTTAATTGCGTCATAGCCGTATACATTTTAAGTTGAATAGATTTGGTGCAGAAATAATTACTGCTGAGTGACTCGTGAAAATCAATTCAGTGAAATATTTGCATGATACCTATTGCATTAAAATTTAAGACATAAATATCTAATTAAATCTTCGACCTTCTCAGATGAATCCGGTTTCGTATTCATTACAATTTATTTTAAAGATTAATATAAAGCGGCAATGACCGCTTTGAAATTGAATAAAATAATAAGTGAAGCAACTTTGTTTGAAATAAAATGAAACATAATAAACATATTTGGAAATGTATTGATGAGAAATTAAAACATGTAATCGTCATTATAACACAAAATCTATATATCAATTGGAAAACAAAAAGAAATAATTATTTTTCGCGAAATTAGAATTAACATGCTTTTAAATGCAATGTGATTTTGTTATTATATTTTTCCTAGGTACAAGTTTATTCTAAAACTGGAAGTATTTATTTGAGTTATTATACTTGTAGTACTTATACTACGGATAGCAAAAATTTTAAATGTAATGTAAATAATCCAATCATTTAAGTTTCATATTGTAAATGAGGAACAATTAGCTGATAAGCTCTTAAAGTTAAACTATTGCTTTTTGTGTTTCGGTTTAAAGAGACCAAATGTCTATGTAATATAGCTGTATTGTCTAAACGATCACAAAAATATAATTGTGTGTAAAAATAAAATTGTAACGATAACTTAAAAAGCGAATATGTTCCATTTGGCTCTCTATTGTAACGTATGTAAATTTATTATTTCTATTGCATTATAAATGTTCCCGTAACTGTATTAAAATGGATGTTTCGATTCAGTTTTAATAAAGAGTTGTATTTCATCAGCATGTTTTATTTGAGATCCATTCGTTGTTTACATTTGATTGACGACTGAATTAAAGATATATGTATTTTTTTAAATAGATTCTCTACTTATTTTTTATCCGCTTTTAAAGCCAAATAACTTAAAAATTTGTATCGAAAGAACACTACATTTTAAGCTTTGTCATTTGTTATCTTTAGAAATTTTAAGTTGTTCACGTGAACAAGTGGCTTGGACACTCGTTGCGTGTTTGAGCCTACTTTATAGATAAATTTATTTACCGTTCACTATTGAATGTTACTATTCAAATAAACACAGAGCTTATACACTAAAGCTTACAAAATTAAAAAAAAGTATCAACCCTTAATTACTCTCCACTTAATTCTAGTTAATCCAGCTTAGTTCGAAGCTTTAAAATGGAGTCAACGAGTAAATAAAAAGTTTAGGCTGCCAGTTACATTACCAAAAAATACAAGGACTATGTGGTGTTCCTTTTTACTAAGATTTTTTTTTTCATTTGTAATGTTAACAATAATTTACTTAGATACAGTGCGTTAAATTTAGCGCTAAGTCACCATTCGGCACAGTTTTTACAAATTTGTGACGTTACATATACATACATTGCCCTCCCCTGAACTTTGATGGGCCGATCAATTTAAATTTATTAGTTTAAAAAGTTTCCATCGTGTTTTTAATCAGCTTTAAAAAAGGAGGAGGTTCTGAATTTGGCCTCAAAGTTCTCAATTAAAAAGCTTGCACTGTACTCTCTAAATACGAGTATGTTGGCCAAAATGGGATTGTTTTTTCTCCAGTCTGCTGCCCCTCTCAGCCATTCCATGATCTTAATAGTTAGGTCCAGTATTAAAATCCCTCAGGATTCGTAAAAATCACGCGCAGCATAATTCTTAAAGCTACTATTTATATTGGTCTCTGGGTTGTTGACACGGGCTTAAAAATAATTATGAAAATAATACTCCGGGATAAGTTTTAATTAACTATAACGCTTGGGAAACAAGCGCCATCCTGTTACAATCTTTTTGCAATTAAAATATAATAAGCATTATCTTCGAGGTGGCATCAAAATCGTTTATTTAGTGATTCAAATACCACAGTGTAGGAATAAATGAATTATTATCATCACAAAAATTGGCCTATTTTCAAATAGAATTTCAAATAGTTTGTATACACAAGATACTATGTAATATTGACAACAATCCATTAGGCGTGAACACTGTTACAGTATGAAGAAATGATCATTTTCAACATTGACTTAACCGAGAAACGAGCCCGAGGCCTTTTGCACTTTGAGCGCCAATATTAACCACTATTCCACCTTAATCGAGGAGATTGACAAAGTCAAAGTCAAATATTCTTTAATTAAAGTAGAATACATAACAAGTTTTGAATTTAAATGTGAAAATCACTCTTTTAAATCGTTATTGAATATAATGCAAGCAGGTTCTGCAGGTTCTGAACCTAAATCTACCAAGAAAACACTGGTAAAAACTTAGTAGATTAGTTGCTCTAGCAGTATCTAACTTATTGCTATATATATCCGAATCATATAGTTATGTTTTGATGAGTGATGAAACAATTAGGTACTAGAGTATTTTTTGATACGTAAGGAGCAAACTAAACCTCTAAGATGGCAGCAAAAAGGTACCTTTTTTACTACAACGTAGTGAAGCCATTTCGTAAACACCGCCATATTAATATCTCCCTAATGCTCTATTTAATACAAAACCTACTCCGAAAAAATACCAGCGTGTACTTATTGAACAAAAGCTGTTCACGCAACGACCTTACCCTTGATGATATCGTGTGAACATCTATGCATAATAAAAACAAAACAAAACAGCTTTTGCTAATAAAATATTTGAGAAATAGCACCTAATTCATTTTAGAACCTTCAAAGTAATTATGGAAGTAAAGGTTATGCTTTCTTTTTACGACAGAAAAGGAATTATGCCAAAATTTTGTTTGTAAAAATAAACGCTTTCGTTTAATTTCATTACATAAAGTAAATACAACTCGGCAGCCATTTAAGTGAGCCGGATCTAAAATAAGCTGTTTGTGAATTAAACAGGCATGTACTACAAAATTAAAATTGTATTGCAGTAAACAGTAAAACGTTAGTATCCAAAAATATTTTTATCTATACCGTACTTCTTTATTCTTTGAGTGACTTTGAACCTTATTTGTTACCGAGCAAGTATGTTTCATTCAAATAATGATATACTAATTGAATTATCTTTGAAGTGATCTCAAAAGTTTCGGTCCAATTAATAATAATTGTAGGTAAAAATTAAGATGTCTGGATCTCTCGAAAAATCTTTCGAAAAAAGTCACAGGCAAGGGCTAGTATCTACTAATATACATTTGATAGAGTGTGTGATAAGGGATAATTATTAATTTATTGATATTTGGGAAACAAACAATTTTTATAGTTACAGAATAAAATAATACACTTAATTTAACACTTAAATCGGCAAAGTTTCCACAATTATGTAAGTTACAGACACATTACATCATATAAAAATAATAATAATATGATTTATCTAGTACATAGCTTATCTTTTTACCAATTTCATCTAAATCCACTCGATAGTTTTAGAGGGAAACAATCACAAGCATTGCCCTTTTTTAAATTTTAGAAGGATGTAATTTATATATGAAATTCTTTGAATTTTCCTTCTGTATACTATATAGTAGTTGTCATATATTTCAGGAACAAAAATATCAGATTTATCAAATTGTTGCATTTGTAACAAAAAAGCTTACTTAATCTTTAGTTAATCCATCTCCAATAATAATTTAGCCCATGATGTAAAAACCTAACCTCCCGTGTAAAACCGGGGTGAACTATTAGTCCAAGATAAAATTCTAGGAGCAAACAAGTAGTTCCTAATTTAACTCTCGCGTAAAAACCACTAGCATACGAGATCAACTTATCCACTAAAGTTAATAGGCTATTAGCAAATACCTTACTTGATGTACAGTCGCCGTCAGATATATCGGAGCAGACAAAGTGACCAAATACTTCTGAACAGTAAAATATGACTAAAAGTTCCATACATCACAAGTTACCATTAATATCTGAACATTCATTACTTCAATAATATCTGAGTAGATGCCAATAACATCTGGACACTCACAATGTCAATATGTGTCACGCACGTCATATGTCTCATTTAACTACTATAGATGAGTGTTCAGATATTATTGGTAAGTTGTTAGTAAAGAAATTATTGACTAGATTCTGCTCAGATATTATTGAAGTAGTGAATGTTCAGATATTAATGGTAACTTGTGGTGTATGGAACTTTTTGACATTTTAACTGTTCAGAAGTATTTGGTCACTTTGTCTGCTCCAATATATTTGACGGCGACTGTACAGACGGGGTCAAAATAGGCTCTTGCTATTTTCCCAGGCAGTTGGTTTCCACCAGAATACCAGCGCTGCTGCGGTGTTGTACAATGCCGTAGCAGCATTTGCTGAGGTGGGAACCCAAGTTGGCCTCACTCGACCTTATGTTTTATGTAGACTGTCTAATATTGTGTGTGTTCGGTAATTGTGTGATCGTCAATAAATAAATTTTCTTTCTTTCAAAATAGGTTGGCTTTCCTAAAAAAGAACACTTATAAAATTAACATGTAACAAATTTGTAATTACGAATAAATTATGTATGGTTAATTGATTGGGTACAGTCAAAATGTTTTAGATATAAAAACTAATATCGAACTGCTTTTATTTTAGTGTGCTGTTGACTGTACATTTTTTTTCATCTATTGCATCATTGAATTTTTAAGTATTTTATTTGCTATTAATAAAAATCATGGCTATTAAAAAAAAACTAAACAGACAAATATAAGTCCAAATTTATACGGGCAAAAGGCTCACCTTAAGTCTAAGATGCATTATTTGAATTATTGATGATATTTACTGTCTTTTATTCAATTAATCAATTAAATTTTTACCAATATATTTTTTCTTATTACCTGATAAATTAAAATCTAATTAATGTAAATTAACAGGAAATTGGGCTTCCTTGATCATTTAATGGTTACCATTTAACAAAGTGAAACTTTTGCTGTTTGTTTTATTTTGCCTAACTTAATCACAAACTTATTTCTATTTTCTTAACTTGGCCCAGACATTTTTCATTGATTTTCGCCGGTAAATCAAGGCCATAAGGTTTAATTTGAGATGTTAAATATTTTCCCATTGCATACTTTAGAGTAAATTTACAAAAAATGTGCACGCTTGAATTTTGTTATAAAATGTAACTTTAAACTGACAAGCATTTTTCCACCGCGACCGTACAAGCTCCTCATGAAGTTACCCGAGCAAACGCTAAGTTACAACTCGTATACTCGTACAATTTACGCTGATTCATAAATAAGTGGGCAACTTTCGAGCGGTTTTGAGTATTAAAACTGCTTACACGGCTCTCTGAACCCGACACACATATTATAATATCCAGTTTGTGTCCGTCGTCGGGTACTCATAGTACAAGGGGAAAAAACCTTAGTTTGAGAGCAGTTGCTTAGTGTGTGTTTGGCGCATTTATTTTATAATGTAAAGACGCTATTACATAGAGATATCATACAACCTACTGATAGAAGACATTTCTAGAAGATACAAAAGATGAAAGACAGCTAAAAGAAAACTGTGAGCGATTGCTGTGATCCGTCCTCCACAGTCCTGTTGGTTGTTTTACAGTTCAATATGTTGTGATTGTATTTTCTTTTGTTATAAGCGTGGGTGTATTATATACATAGACCAATAAGCCTACGTACTTCTCTTCCAATATAACGTTTACGATGATAGAACTAGTTTCACTTATAACAATAGTTTCATACAGTCCACTATTCCATTTTAAGAACCATCGGAGTAAATGTAAATGTATGGCACAGATAGAATTAAAAACAAAGAAATAATAAAGAAACGAGATTCTAAGAAGATTAACAAACAAAAAATAATAACTGGTACTGCTAATTTTTTTAAAAGATATCCTGTATTAAGCTCTTAATTATAAAAGCAACCTTAACGAAATAAATTCAAATTATTTGTGGGTTACAAATAATACTTATGAATAATCATTGAGTACAGTGGAAAGTGACTCTTATAATTTTAACGTTGAACTTTACGAGAAGGTATGTTTTTCTTAACCTATTGCAATTAATCAGATTTATGATAATTATTATAGTACTTATATCGTTAATCGTGTCATGATTTGACTCTGCGGTTAATGCAGACATCAGTCGGTTAGTTTGGTTAACCTCTGCATAACTTACCTACAGCGCTAACTGACTGTTACCAAATCAATTTTCAAGACCAGACTCATGAAGCTAGTCAAAATTCAAGTTACGATACTGGTGTACACGTACAATTTACGCTGATCCATAAATAAGTGGGCAACTTTGGAGCGGTTCTGAGTATTAAAACTGCTTACACGGCTCTCTGAAGCCGACACACTTGCACACCCATTATAAGAGATCAGTAAGGGTGCTACTGTAGAGAGAGTCTGTGACATAACAAGGAACAAGTAGGCATTACTTTTTTACATAGAAGTTGATGGATGTCAAGCATTCGGCCTACCTGGTGGTAAAAAGTAACCTTTGGACACTTGTAACAGCAGGACTATCACGCGTTAGTTTTGTCGACCCCTTAAACACCTATTCTAATCCTTCTTTAAGTGAACAACCAGTAACAATTTTAAGATCTAGGCAGTCAAATAGGTAGTTAAAAATTGCAGAAACAAATCTCACTGTTTAATGAAAACAGTTTAAAATAAAAAAGTAATAAAGGAACATTAAGGTGATAATGACATCCTGAAAAAAAAACAGGTATCAAATAACTAAACAAAGAGAATAAAATAAAAACAAGCAGTTTAATTCCAGAACAAGTATATTAGCCTTCCAAAACTGCAAGTTAAGAAATATAATGCAAATTTATAATGTTTTAGATAGACATTTCACTTCAAAGAGTCACGTGATCTAAAAATGATGCAAGATAAACTTGTCAAAACGATATCGAAGTTCAATATCTGCCACTTGGCAAGCCAATAACTCCAACTAACCACACTGCCACTCCTCAATTCTAAAAGTGACCTTCCAAAAACTCCTTGCCTCTTCAACTCATCACTTAAATAGGAGCGTCATAGATTCTGATCTGTCACTTAAAGTTTATCTAACTGAAGTTACAGTTATACGGCGTAACCTTAAATTTCTAGTCAACCTGAAGTTAGCCAAGTAAATGCTGAGGCCAAGTTCAGTAAAACTCATTCAAGCTGATACATAAATAAATAGCTCAGTTCCCAGCGGTGTGGAGTATTAAAACTGCTTACATGGCTCTATCAACCTGTAACACACATTATACCGCGTCTGTGAAGGCGCTCTTGTACGGAGACTCTACAGGCTTTGAAAAATAAACAAAAACAATTAATTTAAAAATCAACCTTGAATGAAATGACACTAAAAGTAAAACTATGAATTATTGGAACAAGAAAATAGTGAGTCTGAAAAAAATTATATACTTTTAAGAAACATACTCTCAATTTATCTTAAGTTGAGTAACTACTTAGTAGGTCACGGAGATAGGTATTAGATGCAAGTGCAAGTAATACGAGTAAAAATGCCGAAAGTTGTGTAAGTTCAAGTGGGACATTGAAACTAGTGGACATCCTCTGAAGCGTTGATTTTTAGTTCCAAATTGTAATTAAGGTTGTAAGACAAGTGTAAAGTAAAATCGTAAAAAAAGACATAAAAAATCAATTGTGTACGGTTCAACATAATTAAATAAGGTAATAAAATGAAATAGTTACAGTTTTGACTTTCACCGTGCTGTTAAATTAATACTTGCTTTGGAGTTGTAGTCTCGCAGAAAATCTGATAAAAAGGAACCCTTCTCGCCATGCTTGCCTTATTTAAGTGACCTATAAATAACATCCATTCGGTTTCAGTTACACAGTAACAGCGGCCTTCCAAACGCGCGGCGCTGGCGCAAGGGCACTATAGAAAAAAAACTTGCGCCATCTTTTAAAAACAACGTCACAACAATAAAGACAAGATAAATAATCCATAAACTATGAAACTAAAATAAGGTACGTTGCGCATAACTCCAAACATGGCCGGCCATGTACCCCAATGTGGCTACTTGACATTTTAGGAAAAAAGTATAGTAAAATGTGCGCCTGTTCATTTCATATCCTAAGCAATTCCATTTATTTGGAAATAAAATAATTACCGGAGAAAGTAAACATTTTATGTAACACATTTAAACAGCGCGCGAAAACGCCAAGCCACGTGACTGTTGAAATTGTGACGTCAACGTTTTATACATCAAACCGACACCGACATATGAAAAATGGTAAAATAAATCCTTTATGTGGTACAAATGGTGGTTTCCGTTTCGGTTATTTTCTACCACCACTAACCATGCTTTAAATTCAAAATAAACATGTTAAATAATTAATTAACTAATAAGCTAACATATCCAACACTTATCATATTTTATTGTTAACACTGTCAAGTAGCCAATTGAGATAGAGCCCAAAAAGACATGTACTGGCAAGATGCTAGTCCTGTTTTATCAAGAGACCGCGTATCGACTTTCGTGCTTTGCATAAATTTGCATGCAAAGATGTACAGTGAACCAGCCAAGTCCTTCATCAGTCTTTATCTAAATTTAATCTCGCCCTGGCCCCAAAGAAATTTTGTTAAACAGAAATGGCAATTCGCCGAATTAGCGACGGGCCCTTCGGACAAATTTTACTGGATAGGTTTACCTTTTTTGGGTAAAGAAATTGGAATGATACGAAAATAATATTTGGTACGGTAGTTGGACTTGATGTTATTTAAATAAGGCTGTCATGGCCAAGAATTTGTTGAGAAAATAATATGTTCTAGATTGGTTAGTCGATAGTAAGTATTACCTATATTGTAACGTTGAAATAATTTGATTATATGTTATTTCAATCTGCCTCAAGCGTTATTATCAAAATATTTACTTTCTTGACATTTGAAATAAATTAAAGGTAAAGTTAAGTACATATAATTGTTTTGCGCTAGATTCCATCTCAGAAATAGATGAAGCTACATGCAAAAACAGTGAGGTTACAGTCAGTTCTTTAAATAACTAAATCAAAACTAACATACATTTTCAGAGTAATTGTGTGCTTCTAAGAGTTTATACACCGGACATAAGTAAATGTTTCAACTGAATTTGTCTTCAACGGACTCGTTGTTTGAAGAGTAAATATTTCGTAGTACAGTTGCTACAACATTCTACGGCGTGACTACACTCTACAATGAACGACTACGACACCATGTCGTAGCACCGCTTTCAATCTACCGAATATTTGTATCTTTATTATTTTTGCATGTATTCTCTGTAGTCACTAGATTGGTAACTGTTAGTGATGTGTAGGTTGATTTCATTTTAACTGTTATTTTCTACGGGGCGATATGGTTTTGTGTTGTTTTTGTATTGGACACGGTATAGACAAAGGATCACTATTAGATTGGTTCCAGATTAGGATAACTACTAATTACTTTTTCTTGCTCTGTCTGTCTGTGGCTTCGATCTTGGTTTGTATTTATTTTGACGATACCCAAGTGTCACTTGTAACCAACAAGAATAAAGGAATTTATTGTTATTATTATCCTCTGGTGGTCCTGGTCAATATTTCCAGCTCGACCCGCTATAAATTCTATACCAAACTAGGAACACTTCCCATAATAAAAATATTTCCCGTAGATGATTTGAACCCATGATACATGCAGTTTATCATATTGTAACAAAATAAAACTGTGACTGTGTTAAGATTTGATATTTATTTTTATTTGCTAAATTGTAGTCACCATAATTATCAGAACTGCACAACTGAACAAAAAAAACATATTTTCTGTATATTAAACATCTAATTTTTGCAAATATTATACTTGAACGATAAACTGTAAGCACTTTTTCAATGAAGTGTACTAAGCGCCACTTGTTTATGCGGAAAACATGAAACCCCCTCCGGTACATTACCCGGCCATGTATCATAAAATTTATCAGGCATTCTGTGGAAATAACCGGAGTATAATGTCACGGCGCCTATGTGAAGGGGAAAAAATAAATCTTCATAGCCCATTGTCTTCAGCGTAATTGAAAACCTATCGCCGATAAATAGGGCTTGAAATCCGATGGCAAACTTCATTGGTAATATCAAACTTACCTATTGTTTGATGTCGTTTGGCTAGTCTTGTTAAAACGTGCGATGGTTACATTTGGTATTGAAAGGGATGGTTCAGATAAGGTACTTAATGTCATTTAGTGTAAGATTTGTTGGCTGTTCTCGAGAAAAAAATAAAAAAACAAGAATGAATTATCCGTTTTTCTACCAGTCGTTAATACTAATTTCAAATTTACGTTCCATATCAGCTGTCATCAGTCGTCTGTCAGTCGTTTTTAGCTTACGCATCGTGTAATTTATTACTATCCGTAACGGATCGTTTTTCAAATATTGGAACAGAGCATAAAACTATTTACATTCAGTCCTTTCTATTTATTTAGTTAGTGCTTGCGTGGTGTAATGGTTAGAGCGTTAGGCTCAAAAGCTCGTTGGTTCAATCAAATCCGACGATAACACCGTCACTTTCTGAACCTTTTACCAGTTTGGTTAGGGCGTGCAGGCTTACATCATCTGAATATCCGATATTAATTTCAATATTGAAACAAAAGTTCTTATCAAAAAACATGTTTGTATGACATATGTATCTAATAAACATGAGTTCATTGAATTAACGAGATTAAAAAGCAGAAGATTCTCAAAATATAAATTCAATCGGTTTGATCCTCATTTGTTATTCACGTCATTTTCAAGAGCTACGCTATTTTCGTCAATTTATTCAATTTTGTACATACAGTCACCAAAATAGCAAAGGGCAGGCTACATTGCTTGTAGAACGCATGGCAATATGGCGAGTGGGTTCTAATGTTCTTATAATGGTGAGTACACACTGAAATTGCTGTGCTGGGAATTGAACATTGTTGAATCTTATAGAAAAATGGGTGCAATCGTCGTACAAAGCAAAGAGCTGAAGTCTTGCAATGATGAAGAGTTCTTTAAAAACCTGTGTTTGTTTTATTCAATATTCTAAATATATATGACATTTTACAAGAATTTCACTTCATACATTATAATTTTTAAAAAGGCTTTCTGGTTCCTTAGCTGTCAGCCCCTATGTGTACTAAGATCTTTTAAATTACGCAATCGATTTTAATGATTTTTTTAATTAGACAGTGTGATTCATGACGGAGTATTTTATGTATAATAGTTACTGATATATTGATAAATAGTGTTGAAAAGCCGAAAAATTCATTACTATCTTATCTTCATTGAAAACGTGTAAAACACGTACGATAGTTAAATAAAAAAGAATTGACAAAAACATACTTTGTACTCGTTATTATAAGGCTACTTTTTGCACGGGTGTCAAACAAAGTGTACTACGTACAAGTATACGTAAGTTCGTATTTAATCCAATACTTCGTTAAATACTGTCTAACTGTTTCCATCACACAAATAAGTAACGTGTGAGTCTCATTTTCAAGTTTGAACAAAGGGAAACTTCTCCTTGGATTCTGTTCTTGAAGCTTTCGGGACTGTGAATAAAAGATTAAATCTGTAGGTGTAAAAGTTTATTAACAATTTCTTTATTATGTTCAGACGTGAAACAGCGAAATGCAAACAGCATGTTCGTACTATAATGTATCTAAAACGACCGTATGATAATTTTAACTACAAGATTTTGATTTAAAAAAACAATAACCATCAAAAATCATATTTTTAAAAGCACCTATAAGTGTGTTATGTTACTGAGAGTTATTTTTTTAATTTTTTTTAAGTGTAAGGTTAGGTAAACTCAAGAACGATTTAAAAATATTTTGCCGTACCAGGTTATATAATCCCATCAAATGAAATAAAAATTGTCTCTATGCAAGTAGGTTACATAGTCTAGTCAAGATATAATTTAACATAAAAAGAGACTATATATATTAAGTATTTGGGACTATCTTTAAGATTGTGATTTTGGGACTATCTTTAAAAGGTCTTTACTAAAAATTTTTTAAACTTTATTGCACGTATTAATAAATACAAAACGCGAATTTCAAGCTTAGTCTGAATCTTTGATAGAATGTTCAAAAGCAATGTTTTTGAAAGGAATTAACAATACTTAAGGTACATATTACTAAAGATATTTTATTATGACATTAAATAATATAACTAAAATAATAGACAGTCAACTGCCATTTAATCTAACTACAAAAATAAATCAAAGCCATAACCAATGGGCACTCGCTGGCCCTTTTAACGTTCGATTTATGGTTTCTAAAATAAATATGGTCATTCTTTATGAATTATTACTCTTTGCATTGAACCCTCTATGCCATGATGTGTGTACCTATTGAAATTGCTTAGAGTTCCGTAGCTAAATGACTGTACACAATGGTTCTTCAGAAAATCTGAGTTAAAAGTTCAAACTTCTGTTATTAATGTGAATTACATCAGGTATATCTATGAAACTTCTATAAAATGCAATGTAATGTGTAACAAATATAATGACGCCATTTCGGGTTTGAAAGCTTTATCTTACGAATAGATCCCGGCAAAAAACTTTGTAGTTCACACTACTAACAAAGCTGATGTTAAAACTAGTTTGGCACTAAGACATACAGTGTAGTGTGTATTTAGAAAAAATAATTATTTCATTGAAAGGAATGATAAACATTTTAAAACAAGATAGATAAATTTAGGATTAATAATCAAACTGTAGGTCCTAATGCGCAATTAGCTTAATAAACATTTTGCCAACCTATGAGAACTTGTCATTATAAAGATACAATGATACGAGTAGTCATCATTTTCTTGATTCATACTCTGGTTTTTTGAAATCTTTTTTAAACTTGTAGGTATTTATTTTCGCGATATTTTTACACAGCTGAATTATTAAAAACATCGTCGGATTTCGAATAGCAAAATAAAAACGACTGTACTGGAAATAACCCTAAAAAAGTAACCGAATAAAAATAATATTTATGTATTGTTGGATACATACAATATTCGACTTTTCATTGTTTTAAGTCTTTAATTTTCTTAACTGGCGGCCATAAAACACGTGTGGTTTAAAAATATTATGATATGAATTTGCAATCGTGAAAAAGCAGCAATAATGAAGTTACCTTTAAATACTGACTTTACAAAGCGTTTCTTTGTATAATGAAATATAAAGTTGAGTATATTATTTAAAAAATATATAAGAATTAAATATATTTATTTTAGAATTAGGTTATTCGTGGTTCTTGTAACATTTGTCATTAGAAATTAAATCTGAAAAAAGTAATATTCTGTTTAGCAAAACTCATAAAACTTGATAGAAGATTTCATTGGCTATTGAAACAGGCGTTAAAAGTGTAATACAATTTAATGAAATGACAAAACAATCAACTATATATTGGTTACAGTTTCAGATACTTTCATTACCTCTCCTAGCTAGAAGACAATATTCTTTACCTGTTTTTAACCGATTTCAAAAAAGGAGAGGTGTTTGCGGATAGGTTCGACAATTAGAACCCGATTTGTACGATTTTTTTGAAAGGAGTCTGAAGAAGATGCCATTCCAAAAAATCGACGATGAGTCGATTTTTTTTGTGAATAATGGTTTTATTTGTAACAAAGCAAGAAATAAGTATCTATGAATGTATAGTGCTTGCGATTCGAACCCCAACTGGAGTCTTCAAAAATATAAAAAAAATACAAAAATAACTATGCAAAGGCATCACCAACAAAACTTAAAAGGGGAAAGTATTGACACTATCGAAAACGCGCCGCAAAGGTCTATTGATAAACCGTCGAAGCATTAGAGGAGGCAATTTCTGGCGAATATTTCAGAGCAAATAGCACCATTTGAGGAGGGTATGACAAGAGGGTGCGGAGTGCCAATTATAATGGCGCGAAAGGTTACGCGCAGCTGCCGTATGTGGCCTGGCTTTGGGATGAATGGAGTCTAAAAGCAAATGCTTTGGGTGTTCAATGGACTATCAGTATGAGGAGGAGGATGCTAACAGGTATAACCAAGAAACGAAGACCGAACTTACAGGCACAGTATAAATAAAATCTCGACCCCAGATGCATAAGGTCTGATGTGAACATATGGCTTTTTCGTTTTTTTGCATGAGAATAACCGTCGTTCTATTCTCTTTCTAACACACTGACAACCATATTTGTATCTCTTATAGTTTCGGAGATACACAGATGCATAATGTTCTATGTCAGGAGTTTTTCAAATCATTACGACCCAGAAAGTATTTTCTTTATATATACATTTATGTATAAAAAAAATTGTTACTGGGGATAAATGTATGTAAGGATGAGTTATTATGCTTCGAAGTTGAATCTGCTTATCACCAATGGTCGTTGTTAACATAGAATGTTATGCTTCAAAATATTTTAATTATAGTACGCGTAAGTTTAAATAGAACGTTATGCCTCTATAAACATACGCTGATAAAAGTTATATCCTTACATATAGCGTTATGCCTCCAAGGTCTTAACCTAAAATTACCGTCGCATAAAAACATAAGGTCTTATGCTTTCATAAACAACAGAAAAGTATTCAATTGTTGAGTTCTATTTAAAGATACACATTTAAGTATCAAATATTTTCTTTGATGTGCGCGACAAGTCGGGCAAGATCGGACATAATCGCTAATGTTCGGGCAGCGCACGCGGCCACTATTCGGTGTAAACATTAAACAAATACTTGTTATTATTCACCATTTAGTACTGGCCAGCCGGTACGGACTGTTACTTAGTGAATTTTTGTGTTGTTATTGTCTTAATTAATGGTATTTACTGAACAAGACCGTGACTAAACATACTTTGATCATACAAAAGTGAGTTTAAGTGATAAAACGACATGGGAGACATAAATCAGGTACGCAAAATAAAATCTATATACCTACATAATTTTATTATGTCGGTAGTTCTCGTTTTCTGAAGTGAACTATGTATAACATGAAGAGTATTGACAAATTGCAGAACCCTTCCATTGAAGAGCTATTATTCAAAAGGCAACAGCTTCTTGATCTTCGAGAAAAAGCCATTCTATGTCAGAATGACTCCAGTAATATCACTGATAAAGGTTAGTAAAGTACCTCCCTAAATATAACTTTATTTCCTCTATCTAACGTTTGATATTAACAGATCTTTATTTTCTTAATTTATTCACAATATTTGTTTTGTCTATTAAAAAATGTCCTACTCGTTTAAAGAGAAACGTCTGACCCTCAATATATTTTTATTTAAAAAACTAGCCGTAACTGAAAAAACTGGTGAACTTTATGGTCAATAATCATTGTCTTTTTTAATTTTATTTGGTTTTATCTTCAGTAATTCGATTGTATTACGTTTTTTAGATGAAACAATTGATCTTCAATCTACAAACATATACTGCTCAAAATCTGCTGACGATAAAGATGTAGAAAGTGTATTCAAAGGTTAGTAGGTACTTTGTTCTCGTAAAAAGTTTATTAACATATAAATTTCATCAATATCCATACTTAATATAAAGAACATATTCCACATAAAACTAAAAGAGAGTTTAGATTAGCTATAATATTTAACTATTTTTTTCTTTATCTACAAGCGTGTGTTTATGCCACATTAATATTTTTTACAGATTTTGACAGTGACGACAGCGTCAACGACAAAACGTATGAACCTGATAAAGATGCAGACAGCTCTGCTAGCTATATAAGTGATTCTTCGGATTCAGCTGTAACTAAACGCCGAAAATTGACAGTGAAGAGACAGATATTTTCTCCAAAAACTCCGAATCAAAATGAGTTGAATGATCTTGATTTAATTACACCAGAAGATCTTTTTGGTTGGCAAAAACAGCCACCATTACAAGCATGTCTTGGAGATGAATTGAATAATCGTAATTTTTCAGACATTTGCTCCTCTCCTAAGCGCAAAAAACTGTCTATTCAGGTTGAAGCCATGATACATTCTGATTGTGACGTTATTAGTATTTCACAGAGTCGAAAAAATAAAGAAAAAGAGATAATTATTTCTATGAAAGATTCATCTGGAGAACGCGGAAATACGGAAAATAATTTAGATTTAATAACAGTAGATGATTTGAATCTAATAGCAGTTGACGAAAATCATGACAATAATAATCCCATTTCAAGCTATTCGCGTGAAGTAGTATCGGAGAATTCACCTCATATCTTACAGGTTATTGATAAAAATCAATCATTTTGTAACATGGCTCTAAATAAATCAAATTCAACTATCCAAAACGAGAAGCCTTCACTTGGCATTATGAGTGTAGATTGTAATGGTGTTGTTTATTTGCCGAATAATTGTAAAGACTTACTTAAAGAGAGTACTCCATTAAAACAAATAAGTAGAAAGAAAGAAAAAAATCCATTGAAATGGAAAAGAATTTCTGCAAAATTAGCTAGGTTAAAGGGTTCTCCATATCATTCAAGTGTTGCTAAAAGAAAACCAGAAGTAAAAGGTCGTCAGATCCAGCCTCCATGTTCATGTAGATCAAAATGTTATGAAAAAATATCAGAAGAAGAAAGAAATACTATTTTCAATCAATTTTGGAAACAATGTCGTAACTGGGACCAACGACGGCAATTCATTACTAAATGTGTTCAAAAAAACAAAAAACGCTTAATGAAAACCGAAGGCAACTTTGAGACTGATAAAAGAAAGTTTTCATTCACTTATACACTATTCATTAATGTCAAAACTGAAACGGTATGTAGAGTCATGTTTCTGAATACACTTTGCATAGGTGAAAGATTTGTCAAACTTAGTCTTACAAAACAGCTTGATGGCGGTATGACGGAAGGTGATAAAAGAGGCAAACATGTCCCATCAAATAAAACACCAGAACTTGTGCTACTATCTGTAATGGATCATATTAACTCGTATCCTTGTTATGAGAGCCATTACTCACGACAAAAAAGTGAAAGAAAATTTTTAGGACCCGAATTAAACATTTCAAGAATGTTTGAACAATACGTGGAAAAGATGAAAGAACAAGGTACTCCCCCCAACTTGATTGCAAAATTATGGTTTTACAGATATATATTTAACACAAAGTTTAATCTGAGTTTCAAGTTGCCTTCTGTGGATACTTGTGATACCTGCGATTCGTTAAATAGAAAATTACAAGACGTTCAAGATGATGAAGAAAGAAAAGCTATTGAAATTGAAAAGAACACACATAGCAAACTCGCGGATGAGAGATACAAGTTGAAGAAAATAGACAAAGAGGAAGCAAATGCCAGCTCAGGCAAAAAAAAGGTTTTGATGTTTGATTTGCAAAAATGCATGCCAACACCATGTTTGACAAATACTAAATCTTTCTATTTAAGGAAACTTTGGACTTTAAACTTGACTATTTATGATTCCACATCAAATACAGCAGCCAATATGCTTTGGTCAGAAAACATAGGTGGTAGAGGAGGAAATGAAGTAGCATCTTGTCTCATACGATGGGCAGAGGAAAATCGTGCAAGCCTTTCTGATGTACGCGAACTAACGCTATGGTCTGATAACTGTCCTGGACAAAATCGAAATTTTATGATTATTTTTTGTTACCTTTGGCTCATGCATAAATTTCCTCAGTTTGAAATAATCAATCACAAATTTATGCTGAAAGGTCACACACATATGGAAGTGGATCACATTCACTCACAGATTGAACGAAAGAAAAAGGCTTTAAAGACAATGCAAATTGCTACTCCAAGAGATTGGTCCCTATTTATAAAAACTTGCGGAGGCAAAAAACCCTATCAAGTGCACGACATGGAACTGCAGCACTTCAAAGACGTAACAGCCTTATATAAGAAGGATGGGCCGTTTATCGCCAGAAAAAAAAACAAAAATGGCCAAGACTTCAAAATCTCCCAGTGCATGTGGTTGCAATTAAAACGTGAGCAACCAGGGATATTGTTTTATAAAAACAATATTTCTGATGAATTTTCAGAGCTTTCCCTCATACGAAATGTTTCAAAAACCACTTATCCTCACTCCTTACCGTTATTGAGCAGAATTGAGAAACCTGTTTCTACGTTAAAATATAAAGATTTACTTACCCTATTAGAGTGGGTGCCTAAAGAATACCACCCATTTTACAAAAATTTGAAGCATAGCAATAGTGTGGCTGATTTTCCCGAAGCGGAATAGCCCTACTAAATTCAATTATCTGATTGTATTCAATTACTATCTAAGTACCAACCTACTTACTATGTTGGGTGAATTCCGAAATTGTAGGCACAATAATATCACATTATTTTTTGCTATTAATTAATATTAAATTTAAGAAAGATCAATAATGTTCTATTTTTTTGTTTGGTTTTATTCCTGGTTTTCACAATTATGATGCTTTGAGTTACATAGTGTTTTATAATTTTAGAGTCAAAACCTGGTAAAGACTAGTTGGAAGTACAAAGCTGTACCTGTGCATAGATCTCATTGATTGTCTTAATTATAGTGAGGCATAGTGTTCTATTTGATTTTAGGGTTTAAACATCTGATTAAAAATTGGAGTATTATGTTACATATTAATATAAGTTTAAGGATTTTTACTCATGTTACGTAAATTAGGAAGCATAAAGTTATATGTTCTGTTTTTTTTAGTTTTTCATTAATGTTATTTAATGTATAATAGATAGAAAAATTAAAACACAAACATTATTTAGATAAATATCATATACTTTAATTAAAAAAGGAACCATGACTCTGTGACTTAAAAATAAATAGTTATGATGCGATTAAAGTGAGGATTTTCTTTTTGCTCTCCTGAAAACCTAGCAAAACACACATCAGACCTAATGCTTCTAAGGTCGAGAAATTTAAAAACGTTTGCTAAGTAAGACTACTTTAATCCCCAACCAGGACCGACGTTTGTAAATATTGTATGTTTGGGAGTTTATAAATGTATTAAAGTACGTTTGGTTGTACCGCTGTTAGTTCTGGTTTCCGTAACACAAGTGTTTAAATAAATAAATATTGGACAACATCACATACATTGCTCTGATTCTGTGTAAGTAGCTTAAGCACTTGAGTTACAGAAATCAGATACAACGACGGTACCACAACACCTAGACCCAAGGCAATATAGAAAAGTTCGTTTTCCATATTGAACCGACCGGTATCGAACCCGGGACCTCAAAGGTGGCGCGATGCTAAATGCCGGCCCGCCTGCCTCTCGGCTACGGAGGTTGTCAAACTACTGACTAGGAAGTAAAAATATTTTATAGAAACAGAAATATTTCATCTCTCGCTTGCGGTGTGGTAATCGATCTAAAGACTTTTACGTACCGCTGCTATTCCAACTGAGCTAACCAATACAAAAACTACTGAGGGCGATGAGTTTAGACCTACAGATCTAATACTGATACTGGCATCTTAATAAAGATTAAAAATGGCTAAGTGCTTCACGGTCCACTAGAGAACCTTATTTATAGTCAATATAATTATTTTTTTTTGATAAATCTGAGGTTTTAACATCAGATTCTGACTTAGACCAGTTCAGAATAATATGTTTTTGAATAAAATATATATAATGGTTGAATGAAGCAATGGCTTCCATCCACGTATATGCTAGTGAACAAGTACCACCTTTGGGGACTAGTCTTCTCCAGCTTACCTTTCAAAAATTAAAATTTAATGTTTCTTTACTCGTTAAAATAAAACTATTATCACTATTTCCGATGTGGTTTACGGAAAGCAAACATAGATAATTTTTTAACTGCTTCTGTTATAGACCATCAAAGTTTCTTACCGGTGGTTAAAGGTTCCGAATTGTAAGTAAAGTCACTTTGCATTGTATTCAATGACGATTCTGAAGTGTTATGTGTAACCTTCTTGACTACAGAAATATTTAATATGATTTAATGATTAAGTTTGTTAATTAATAACAAAATTGTGAACTCACATTGAAAAAATAATGTAGCCGAATTCTGAACCTCCTGTTTTGATTAAAGTCGATTAAAATATGCTTTAAAGAACTTCAAACGATCTAATTGAATTGAGTTTACTTATACTTGGTATTTACTTAGGAAAGAAATCGTGCTGATAATTTATCGGTTTATTAAGCTTCGCAACTTTCTTCCTTTTTATATATCAGATTCTGTTGCCTCGTTAAAGCTGAAATCAATTATTTGTTGCTCGCGGGAATAAACATTTCGAAGAATCACTAATAGGACGGGTGTTTTACGAATGAAAACCATAGAAAACAAAATCGGATTTCTTAAAGAAGGATAAAGCGTAATTTGGGAAATCATTTTAATATTCAATTAATTAAATAGTCAAATCTAATAGTCTAAATAAACAAGATTCTATTGTACTGTTTATCATGTCTCACTGCAATTTCCAAATGAAAAGAGCTCTTCGATTTAGTGTATAGTTTACAAATTTCTGAAACGAAAAAATGCTACGGGGAAATGAGTATGTAGTTCAAACTTTAAGAGATGTAGGGCATAGCGATTTATCGCTCGAACTTGAGTAGCCCCGACTGGTGAAATACCTCCACCTTACAAAAGACCGCAGTCAAATAAAAAGCACTTCTGTGTTGTTGTGTTCCTGCGTGTGAGTAAGGTTTCCAGAGCTCTTGGGTGGTGCTACATTAGTAGCAGTCAAGCCTTCAAGCTAAGGGTGACAAGTCCAGTAACATATTTATTATCCTGAACTTGTCGCCCTTAAGCTAGGACACCCGTCGAACCCCCCGATTCAGAGGGGTAAGTTGGGGTCTAATGACCATTCCGCCTGGCGCCGTGGTTGTTATGGTTTTTATCGTTTACCCATGGCGCCAACCAAAGGCGACGAGAGCGTGGGGTGAGTTTTAGTTCGGATAGTCCCCGCCCCTTCCAGGCGGGGGAGTCCCACACACGCCGCTGTCGTCCCCAAGGTAGCGGTACGGTGCGAAAACGAATTTTCTCCCCCTCAAAAAAAAAGACCTCATTACCACTTAACATCAGGTGGGATGAGGTCAATCTTGAAGTGTAATATAAAAAAAAAACTCAACAAAAAAGCGTCGCTTATAAAAATAACAAAACAAGTTTTTTTCTCATATTGTCAGTTGGCTAAATGCCAAGTTCCAATATTTTAAAACTAATTCTTTTAGTTACGGATAGAAATAAATAATAAGAGGTGTAAGCTTAATCCGTTCCAGACTCTCAGCCTTTCGCAGCCTTTTGTTGTTTGCAGGACAAAAACGGACAGTAATTTTCGACACATGACGAATCGTAAAATATTGTCAAAGTCAAAGTCAATATTTTTTATTCATGTAGATTACATTTGTAATACTTATGAATCGTCTCTATACAATGCAAATGAAGCTACCTCCGGTTCGGAACCTATAACTACAGAGAAGATACCGGCAAGAAACTCAGTAGTTTTTTTTACAATTAAAAAGCTATACTTATTACTAATTTTGCACCAAGACATACCTACAGTTAGTTTGTCAGTTCGAAAAAAAAAAAATTGGAACCGGGCATTAGATAATAATTCAAACAAAAGTTATTTAAAAAATATATTGTATAAATAAAACTGTAATTGTACTGTATATAGTGCATGATGTTCAAATAATCAATTTTAAACATTTCGCCATTTAAATAATGTCCCATAGTGTCTTAATTTTATTACTCGTGCAATGGTAAATCAAAGTATTTTGGTTGCACAGCCCTTATGTTAATGTTTCGCAAGACGGTTCTATTTTAAATATTATAAACTGTAGTTCTGAATTGGAACTCGTCCTGTATTTCATTTAAAAAACCATGGAACTTCGTTTGTACGCCAAGACAGTCCGATATAGTGATGGACGCCTTTCACCCAATTTCTATGAACATGTTTCCTTGTTATGACACCCCGTCCAAAGTTCAAAAACCAGTTATCAAACGACGTAACATTCCGTACTTAACAAACTAAAACCCAAATGTCATTCGCAATCTACTCCACCTCGCTCGAAACGTCCAAAATGTTTGTCTAACCAAGCGACCCGTTGTATCACTTTGTATTTTTGTTTGACAATACATTCCCCGTAATACAAGGTTGGATACACGCAAAAGTCGAGGTGGATAGGGAAATTTATTCTATTAAAGGAAATAGTTCCGCGTGAGCGGCGAGCGGGGTAAGTGCCTATTTTAATACGATGCTTATTTTCAATATGATACGGGTCGATAACTTTTGTGCAGTCCACTTCAACAGCGCACAATAATAAAATTGTGAAAAGAGACCCACTTTTGAATTGACCGCGTCTTATATGATAAGTGTTTTTTCTCAATATAAAGGCTTTGGAGGCTGAGCCTTTGTGTAACTATTTTTCTTTTATTTTAATTGTAAAGTACGTTTACGTACTATGAATAAAATTTTGACGGTTAATTTTTACAATATAAGATACACTAATGAGTTTAGTTCAAATAAACAGAACATATCGTTTATATTTAAATAATTGATTGATTCATAACCTATTGACACTAATCAACATACAAATGTACTCCTATAAGTGTTAATTGTAACCTACATAAATAAACAAATTAAGTTTGTTACGCTTTCGTCCTTTCAGCTGCATTACACAATATTAATAAAAGGCATCACTTAAGTGTTCAAAGCAATACCAATTTAATACGACACTGATGAAGTATCACACAATATAGCAGTTGTGTAAGCCGTCGCGTGTTCGGAGTGTATTAAGACTACCTCTACGGGCTCCGTACACCTGTAAAAAGAAAAGCATTTTATAAAACGGCTCCGCGGCAAAATCTTGGTCCAATATCACCGTTAGAATTACACCCTCTGTCCTCGTAAAGATAAATTATTGGATTCTTTTACACCGACTGTTCGCTTATGAGAATAACGATGTTTTTCTCTTAAACTAATTTTATAAAGTGAAAAAAAAAAGATCTTTCTATAAGTTGTTCTTTAGGATTGACGTAAAATTGAAAAATGAAAGCCTCCGCCATTTTGAAATGCTATGAAAATATATGCATAGTTCTAGGTTACTTAAACTAGACAAATTTCAAACTGTGAAATGTGCTTTTACTACTTGGCAGATTAAACTGGTTACTAATATCTGACAAACCTGCTAAAAAAGTAACACCTTTACTACGACCTTTACAACTACGTTGTTTTAGAACCTACTCTTTACGGAAATAACGTAGAATTGAATAAAAGAAGGTTGTTAAAGATTGCTCTGATCCAACCTTCCAATTTTGGCTATGATTTTATGTGCGTTAATTTAAACGACAATATGTTTTAGTTATAGTAATAATAGTTTACAGTCCACTATTCCATTATCAAGGTGATTCAGTGAAACGCTACTTCGTTGAAAATGAACTTCATCAAAAAGTCGCTAGAAAGCGCAAGCCATACCGACCGGCCTTACAAAACCTACACTTCGGTGTGAGCATCGTCCGCTCATAGACAGCCAGCCGAGAACTGGCATCGGGCCCAATGGAGCATCGGCTGCCCGAATATCGGCCTCCAAGATGGCTGGACGCGGCCAGCGCGTTTATGACGACATTCAGCGGCTGGTGGACACTCAAGTGCGAAGCCTAGATTTAGGTTACCACACTCCCTACGTAACGAGTAAACAAAGCAAAGCGCCTTCTCTCCCACATTTCTATACAAATGACAAAGGAGGTTTTTGTAGGTGCGTTTAAAAACCAGATTGATGAATGACAATAGAATAAACAGAAATGGAGCTAAACTGCCTTCGTGATTTATTAAATAAATAAATATTGGACAACATCACATACATTGCTCTGATTCTGTGGTAAGTAGCTTAAGCACTTGTGTTACAGAAATCAGAAACAACGACGGTACCACAACACCCAGACCCGAGACAATATGGAATAGTTCGTTTCCCATATTGACCCGACCGGGGAACGAACCCGCTCGCCTCTCGGCTACGGAGGTCGTTGACATGATGTTAAGTGGTAATGAGTTCCTAGCTTAAGGGCGAAAAGTAGAGCATAGTAAAACTGTTACTAGACTTGTCGCCCTTACCTTGAAGGCTTGACCCCTGCTGCTAATGTAAAACCCCCTAATGGCTCTGGAAACCTTACTCACACGCAGAAATACTACAACACCGGAATGATTGTTATTTGGCTGCGGTCTTCTGTAAGGTGGAGGTATTTCACCAGTCGGGCTGCTCCAGTTCGAGCGATAAATCGCTTTACCCTGCCTCTCTTAAAACATTGCCATATCATGTGCTAAAAAATCATCTTGAATCTGCCTTTGCGAAGTTAGACCGCGCTACAAGTAAATATAAAGATTAGTACAAAATGTTCGCAGTAAGTTTATAAATTCTATGATAACGTCGTCGTTACATCATAACAAGTATCTAACTTTGCAAGTCCCTAACCACGTCCTACAAAATTGATGCTACAATGTTCTGCTTAAAGAATTAACTTTTACTTCTTCTCTAAAAGTTAACCCTCAAATTAGTCTTACCTTAGTTGAAGAACAAACAGTTCCTTTGTAATTAAATGGATTTCATTGAAGAGTTTAGCGAGCATCCTTTTGATTTGATGTAACTTTCAAAAGTGTTTATAACAAACTTGGGACCATTTTAGTTAAAACAGAGACGTTTTTAATTAATAGTGAATATCACATTATTTTAAATATATCACACATGGTTTTGAATATTGAGCCAAAAGAATATTACACTATACTCAGGCTTCAAAGGTAAACTAAAAATAGTGATTCCTTCAATGGAAAAAGTTTCAAAATACTTAATAAAATACCTAGCTATTAACACGTAGTACGTACACTAAAATATAGTGCCCCAAAAAAACCTTTAAAATTTATATTAAGAAAAAACATTGTCCATCTAAATTTTCAATCCTTTCTTATATTATATATAATTTGTGGAGGAATTAAAACTTAACGGTTGCATGTGTCTTGAAGCCGTAAAAAAAAATCTGATTCAAAGCAATTTGAGTTTAATATTATAATTATTATCAAACATTACGATTGTAATCACAAGTAAAGGAAAAAAATCAAATTCTTAGATCATTATATGATTGTTTCAGAAGTATTTATAAATTAAGTAATTAAAGTAACCAAATAACATCAGCGAACATTAAAAGGTAAACAATTATTCAAGATGGCCGACTCCGAGTGGCTTGAAGTTTGGCCTAAATATGGCAGATTTCGAGAATTTTCCGCGTCTTTTCATGTTTAATATGTAGTTAGGTAAGTAACAACAAGAAAAAGTTTTGAATTACGACACATATGTATATATTTTTTAATGGCGTATGATACTCAGCATCAATACGACAAAATTATTACAATCTAGTCTGAAAAGCCTAATAAGTAATTTATATTTAACTTAAACTGCTAATGATAGTTTACTAAGAATGTGTCCATTAACACTTTTCTTATTGTCTCTATTAAGGGGAAGACACTTTGTTCTTGTGTTCTTAATGAGTGGCACACACTTCACTGTCTTCACGACACATATTGATAAAAGTATAATAAAACACTTTAAAATACTTGCCAATCAATACTTATCTGTTTGAACAATAATATATTATATGTTTGTATCTTGTTGTAATACATTGAAAATTTGCAGCCTTTCTAACTTGTCAAAATAAACAATGTTTTATAGGGCAACACTAGCTTCAACTCCGTTCGCGCTTTTGTCGATGTACATGTTGTAAAAGTGTTATTAAAATAAAACTCTGTTTAAATAGTAATTCCGTTTTTAATTACAACAGGTTATGGGCCTAGCTCTAATCTGCCGCGTCAATTGTTAGTCAGTCTCAAAGTTTAGTTTTATCAGTGAAAATAGCAAATGAAAAATACCGCGTGCATAACCTCACTTTTGTTAGTTACCGGTTCGCGAGTTTTAAGTCGTTGTCGAGTCTTTTCAGCTATTTTCAGATAATAATATGAACAATAACAGTACATTTATGTCAATTCCCAAACTCACTGGTCGCGATAATTGGGCCAGCTGGAGCTTTGCGGTTAAAGCATACCTACAGCACGAAGAGTTAGACGAATGCTTAGAAAATGAACCTGACATCAATGATCCGAAATCTTTAAAACAAGATATCAAAGCAAAGTCAAAGCTAATATTATTAATAGACCCCATTCTGTATGTTCACATACAAGACGCAACCAATGCAAAACAAGTGTGGGATAATCTGACCAAGGCATTTGAAGATAGTGGTTTGACTAGAAAAGTAGGACTACTAAAAGACCTGATAAACACAACTTTAGAGAACAGTGATAGTGTAGAAGCGTACGTCAACAAGATAATGACATCGGCCCATAAGCTAAGAAATATTAACTTTAAAGTGGATGACGAATGGCTTGGCACATTGATGCTAGCTGGCTTGCCAGATACATTCAAGCCAATGATAATGGGCATCGAGAGCTCTGGTGTTAAAATAAGTGCTGACTTAATCAAGACAAAACTACTACAAGAAATAACGTTACCTAGTGTCGATACTGCATTTTACACAAAGCAAAATAAGTCAAGATACCATCAGCAAGGTCAGAAAAAGGGCCCTAGATGTTTTAACTGCAACCGATATGGTCATGTTAGTAAAAATTGCCGGTTGAAAAAGGATAATGAAGAAAACAAAGAATCTGGTTATGTAGCTGTGTTCTCTGCAACCACAAAGAATGATGATGGGTGGTACATCGATTCAGGAGCATCTATGCATATGTCGATGAGGCAAGACTGGCTGTATGATGAAGTACCCCCTCCGATCACTAATATAAAAATAGCAAATGACAAAATGCTTCCAGTTAAAAGTTGTGGTAAGATTGACCTGAATGTAATGGAAAAAAATGGTAAAATGCACACAATTCAAGTTAAAAATGTCCTCTATGTACCAGAACTTGCGACCAACCTTCTATCAGTCAGTCAAATTATAAAGAGTGGATGTTCTGTGCAGTTCACTGATCTGTGCTGTAAAATATTCAATAACATAAACACTGAAGTGGCAGCTGCAAATCTTGTCAATAATATGTACCGGCTGAATACCGTCTCTATATCAGCATACAGTTGTAAAGCAAACGAAACTGATTTTCTGCTGTGGCATCAAAGGATGGCGCATTTAAATTTCAAAGATTTGAATAAGCTGACCGAAAGTACTAATGGAGTGAAGATAAATGAAAATAGAACCAAGATAATTTGCGAACTTTGTCAAAAAGGAAAACAATCAAGATTGCCATTTCCAGCTGAAGGTTCCCGAGCTAAGCAACCTCTTGAGCTTGTTCATTCAGATGTGTGTGGACCGCTTGAAGTGAAATCACTTGGTGGAGCAAGGTACTTTGTCACATTCACAGATGATTATACAAGGAAAGTATTTGTCTATTTCTTACATAACAAATCTGAAGTTTTTTCAAAGTTTAAAGAATATAAAGCCTTAGTAGAAAACCAGCTTAGCTTCAATATAAAATGCTTACGTTCTGATAATGGAAGAGAGTACTTAAGCAATGAATTCTCAAATTACTTAAAAAAATCAGGAATTATACATCAAACTTCAAACACATATACTCCTCAACAAAATGGTTTGGCTGAGCGCATGAATCGCACACTGATGGAGAGAGCACGATGCATGCTAATAAATTCTAATTTACAGAAACAATATTGGGCAGAGGCAGTGGCTACAGCAGCTTATGTCACCAACCGTTGCCCCACGCGTGCACTCTCATATGTGACACCTGAGGAGACATGGTCTGGGAAGAAACCAGATGTCAGTCATTTAAAGATTTTTGGATGTGAGGCCATGGTGAAAACACCCCATGAAAAACTACATAAATTGGATCCTAAGGCAAGCAAAATGATATTCATTGGTTATTCAGAAACTACTAAAGGCTACAAATTGATAAATCCAAAAACAAGTAAAGTTATAACAAGTAGAGATGTTGTATTTATGGAAAATTCTTTGAAAGAAAAATATGTTGCGGTTCCTATGAATACTGTTGAAAATAATAATACAATAGAATTGAAAGAAAGTCCACTTGACACTTCTCAGTTTACTGATACATCAGCAACGGACAGTAGTGATTCTGCTCAATCTGATGATTATAATGATGCTCTGTATGTCCCTGAAACAAATATTGAACCAGTACAGCAAAGTAATATTTTAACTAGATCTAAAAAATTACAACAAGACAATAATACTTACTTATGCAAAGGTGGAATTCTGGAAAATGACATACCACAGACATATGAAGAAGCCATATCATTAAAGGATGGGGAGAAATGGAAACAATCAATAATGGAGAAACTAAAAGCACATGAGCTGAATGAGACATGGATATTAGTGGAGAAGCCACCCGGAGCAAAGACAATTGGCTGTAAGTGGGTCTTCCGTTTAAAAGACGAGCCATCTGGTCAAATCTACAAGTCTAGACTCTGTGCCAAAGGATGTTCACAAAGTTACCCTATTGATTATACAGAAACATTCTCACCAACAGTTAGATATGACTCTGTACGTGTTCTACTTTCAGAAGTGTGTCAACATGATTTGGAGATGGTACAATTTGATGTAAAAACAGCTTTCCTCTATGGGGACATCACTGAAGACATATACATGAATCCTCCTGAAGGTATAGATGCTCCACCAGGCTATGTCTGTAAGTTAAAAAGGTCTCTTTATGGCTTAAAACAAGCTCCACGGTGTTGGAATATCAAATTCAAAACTGTTCTAAATAATTTTGGTTTTGTGAATAGCCACTCTGATCAATGTGTCTATACGAGTTGTATAAATGAATCCAAAGTGTACCTGCTTCTATATGTTGATGATGGACTTATAATATCAAAAGATATGACTGTTATAAATAAAGTAATAAGTAACTTAAAAGAAAATTTCGAAATAAAAACTATGGAGCCAAAGAACTTTGTTGGATTGCAAATAGAAAAGTCTAAAGGACACATATTCATTCATCAGAAGAATTATATTGAAAAATTACCTATAAAATTTAACATGAACAATGCAAATGGATGCAGTATTCCCGTAGATCCTCATAGTAGCTTGGAAAAGAAAAATGCAGTACCTGAACAGAAAATTCCGTACAGGGAAGCTGTTGGGTCACTTATGCATCTTGCGATTGTGAGTAGACCAGATATTATGTATGGAGTTAGTTTAGTCAGCCGCTATCTTGACTGCTATGATAACACCCATTGGACAGTTGTTAAAAAGATACTGAAGTATTTGAAAGAAACTAAAGAATTTGGCTTATATTATTCTACAACAAAGAACAATATAGTAGATGGTTATAGTGACTCTGATTATGCAGCTGACAATGATACAAGGCGGTCTACTACAGGGTATGTCTTTATCAAAAATGGTGCAGCAATCACATGGGCTACTCAAAAACAACAAAGCATTGCACTGTCTACTACAGAGGCAGAATTTATGGCTGCGTGTTCTGCCACAAAAGAAGCTTTGTGGATAAAGAGATTGTTACTTGACATCAATGCATATAATCAGGAATCAATTTGCTTGAGTGTAGATAATCAAAGCGCAATATCAGTGATTAAAAATGTAGATTTTCATAAAAGATGTAAGCATATAGATGTTAAACTTAAATTTGTCAAAGAAAAGTTTCAAGAAAAAGAAATAGATGTAAAATATCTGTGTACAAGTGAACAGTGTGCTGATATATTCACTAAAGCCCTTCCTCGAGTCAGATTCCAATATCTTAGAGATAAACTAGGGTTAACAGTTAATAAATAGCTCTTTTTTTTTAACTCTTAAATTAAATTATCAGCATACTATTGTAAACCTACTACTGTAAAGTTAATTCAATGTAAAAGATCAAAGTTGTGATTTATTTAATTTTTCTATGTATAATAAATTGTTAAGTCGAATTGTAGAAGGCTCTAATTTGGTGGGCGTGTTGTAATACATTGAAAATTTGCAGCCTTTCTAACTTGTCAAAATAAACAATGTTTTATAGGGCAACACTAGCTTCAACTCCGTTCGCGCTTTTGTCGATGTACATGTTGTAAAAGTGTTATTAAAATAAAACTCTGTTTAAATAGTAATTCCGTTTTTAATTACAACATATCTCTATTTACCAACTAAAATAAAATAAAATCCAACTTTTTTTTATAATTTTATAATGAAAAAAAAAACAAAAAGTTGCAACAGATAAAATTTTAGAAAGTCGGATAGTGCGATATAAATTGTATTTTGGCTGCAGAATGTTGCAATTAATCAATAAATCAATAAATTAATCATATTGTTGTGTTTTGTACTACACGACTTGCTGGTAAACAAATATCTTAATTCGTCATTATACGATTACGGTTTGTTATGTACAGTAACCAATAGTGGACTGCTGGATATTTAAAATAAATCCTGATAAAACTAGTACTAATTATTAAAACAAGAAACAGTATCAACCTAGAGTGCTTTTCATACTTGTACCTATATAGACACATAAATACATAATACATATACACGTAAAATAGATTATGATGGTTTTTAACCAACAATAAAAAAAGATAATTTCGCACCGTGGTAATATTTGCCGTTCAATATTGAATCTTAGTTAGGCGTACAACATAAAGGCGGTACGAAATTCTAAGTATGCAGTAAGACTATACAACTGATTTAATTTGTGTCTTTTGATTGTATGCTCACTGTATTTAAGGCGAAGTTCATGGAGTGCCCTTGAGAGTCGGCGACTTTTTGTTTGGAAAAAACTTTTAATAATGGCGGCCAAGTTTGTAATTGTCCCTTAAGCAGCTTCACTTGTACACTGGAACGTTCTTGTGATTAATAAAAAATAAAAAAACCCAACAGCTTGATATTTAGAGCGTATGTTGACAACATAGGAGCGGTCAAAGTCCAAACTGTTACATTGACTAACCCATTATCCATACACCCTATCAGCCATCTTGGATTTGTAAATTGTAAAGATTACGTTTGAGCCAAATTGTACTTTTTTTTAAATTGCACGAGTACTTTTTATATTAACTAGAGGCTCGCACCGGTTTCACGCGTGCAATTTTTTTCAAACTTTTTTGTTTATTTTTTCTACTTTAGAACTGTCCTCATACTTTGAGGAATATTCTAAAAAGGAATTATCGAAATCGGTTCAACTGATTTTGAAATTTGCGCTTAGTAGCAACTTTAGGATTTCATTTTTATATTTGTATTGACGCCCGAAAATCATACCAATTGACTGGTTTTAAATTAAAATTTTCCCTGGTAGGTACTGGGTCTGAATGGCACACTTAGTGATTGCCATGTGATAGCTACAACATTTAAAAGGGAAGTCCTATTTTGATCATAGTTGGGACCAAAGGTTGAAAGTGCCTTCTGAGGTACGGAATCGCAATTTTTATCGAACAACACTTCGTTTTTTTATAATAAGAAAAAACAAATTTGGGTTTTTTTTATTTCAATATCTAAAAAGTATTTTAGACCTTTAGAACCAGAATTAGCAAACATTTTGAGAGAGAGACGTTTATTTGTTTGACGGAAAAAATTTAATAATAGGAAACATCTTAACCTTGTAATCCCAAATAGTTTCAAGTTCCTTTCACCTCAAAATTTCTTCTTTTTTAATTTGGGGTACATACTTGTTTAAAGGGTTATTACGACTTCCTTTGTTTGCAAAATGTATAATGCTGAAAAAAACGGTATGGATGTTTCAAACCTACTATTTTCTCACCAAACATGGGAAGCTTCACTCAGTGACAGCGTTCCCCTTGGGATTACAATCCACGGCCTTAGTTTTAGAGGGCTTAACACTTTCACCACTAAATCAGGTTAGCAGTTTACCTTATTTATAATCTGCAAGGTTTTAAATCTATGATAAAATAGTTTAACATGTTGGATTGTTCACAAAATTAACGAGTACATATCAAATTTATTAAACGATTGTTTATAGCGAATTCCACGAATTAAATATTCCCGCGACGCGTTAAAATCTGCTCTCACTAATTAACGAGCGTGCCCCATTATCCGTACAATCTGTTTGATGTATGCATGAGGTTGTAATTTAGTATTTATATATCTACTGGGAAGGGGAGGCTTATGTAATGAGATCCAATACGGTTTTAATATAAATGCGCATCAGATCAGCTTTGTGAAATGTACTGAAATTTAAAAACAATTTAGGTTTCATCCATACTAATATTATAAATGCGAAAGTAACTCTGTCTGTCCGTCTGTCTGTTACTCTTTCACGCCTAAACGGCTGAACGGATTTTGATGAAATTTTGTATAGGTATACGTTGAATCTCAAGAACGGACATAGGCTAATTTTTATTAAAAAATAAAAGGGGGATGGGGGTAATACCACCTTTGAAAGTTTATATGGAAAAATGTTTATTTTTGAAGTTAGAGATATGAAATTTGGCACAAATATAGCTCGAAACTTGGATTAAAATATAGACTACTTTTTGTTTCGAATATTAGGGGAGAAAGGGGTAAAACCGACCATCAAAGGATGTAGTCCACGCGAACGAAGTCGCGGGCACAGCTAGTAATTAATATAGGAAGAAAGCTAGCAGAAAAATAGTTGGGGCAACACATAGTGGCGTGGTTATTAGTTATTTTCAAGTAACATAAAATTGAAATTTTTTCAGTGTGCGCTGCGAACCCACAACCTTTACGTATCGCGCGTGTCTAACGGATATTATGACATTTTATCTATCAACATTAATAGTTTTGTAGTTGGTAGTCTCCGCTCTTTTTAGAACGAAGGAGTTTTCATACAAAATAAGCATCAGTCCATAAAAAAATTACCCCTTCCCGCAAAAAAATCAAAATAATGACGAAAACTACACCAAGTCTCCACCAATACCAATTGGCTTGAAGACGATATCATTCAAGAAGTACGAGTTACCTATTATGCCATACTGAGCTAAGACAGTATGACTGGTGATGGGCCAGACCGGTTAGTTTACCTAGTTAGTGGACTCTGCTCCAAGTAAAGCTGAAATATCTGAAACGAATTGATCCGACCGAGAACACAAGTTATCGACTTAGCACCAAGTAGGTACATACGTAATGTCCAGATTTTATTTAATTAATAATCAGGAAAAAGGCGTAATGCACTACAACATTAAAACTATGTAGCAAAATTCAAATGTCAAGTTAGCATTCAGAAGGCGTCACAAAAGATTTCACTCCCTTTCTCCACCATACAAGTTTTAAAAATTTACAGTACCTACCAAAACTATTCATCGAGCTAAACTCAAATCATGTTGCCTTAGTTATTTGCTTCACACAGCAAAGTCTTCAATTTCAAAACGAAAATCTTGTGACAATTTATAAAAGAACAATTTGAGTTCATAACGAACTCGTAAAACCACGAGACTCATTCGAAGAGTTAGTTATGCCCCGAAGTGGTATTAAGTCACGTCCCGAACAATGCACAAGCTGCCAATATTTGTCCATTAAACAGCACAAACAAGGACGTACCCATGTTTCCTGTTTGAATAATCGCTACAAAACGTGCGTTCCTCAAACTGTCTTTGAAGCAGTCCTTCGAAATAAAGAAAATGTCAACTTGGGACCAAAAAACACCTTTTTAAGGTAAGGTAACCCTATTATAAGGTAACCCAATCAAAATTGTGTAACTGAATTGATTGGGTTTTAACTTAATCAATTGAAATGGATTAGCCAATTGAGTCGGATGATCAGGACAATCTCGTAAGTTAGAAACTCTACATCAGGTGACTAATAGGAGCGAAAAATCAGTGTGTAACTAAAACAATCATTGTGCAACTGAATTGATTGGGTTACCTTTTAACCCAATCAATTGAAATGGGTTACTCAATTGATTCGGGTGATTGAGAAAACACCGTAAGTTCGAAACTCTGCAAAAGTAAATATGTTAGAAACAGAAATTTTTTATCTCCCCTTGCGGTGCGGGAATTGAACCCACGACCTTCACGTATCGCGCGTGCTGCTCTTACCAACTGAGCTAACCGCAAGTTATTGTAGGCGATAAAATTTTTCTGCTGTATCAACCGTTAGCCTCCGGTAAGTGCCCTCTGCCGAATATGTTTAGATCTACATACTTATCGGGAGATAATTTTTTTCTGTTTCTAATATTTAAAGTTCGCTAGGGCGTATAGTACTATAAAAATAAAAAAATCGAAAGTAAATATGATTCCCGTTATACCATATTTTTCATTCATTTTCGAAGACATTATAACTTTGGAACATGAATATCTCAATTTATATAGTTTCAACATTAACGTTTTGACAGCCACTGTCCTTCTATGACTTGATAGTGTTTAGCTGTTTTGATAAGGTTGTGTCTGTGTGAAGCTATATCTATATCATTTTGTGCCAGATTATGTTTAGTAAGGAAGTATGGATTAAAGTTAGATTTAAGCGGCGGTCTCAATTAATACGCCATATATTTTTACGTTTTCTTTAAAAAATGCATCATGAGTGCACTCAGTAAGTGCAATATACCTTATGATGGATGGTCAGACTCTTTACTGAAACCCGGGTTCAATTTGACATTTCAAACCCCTATATTTTTAAAAGTGACAGTTAAACGTTTAATATCCAAATGGTTTCCACTGATCGCTCTAAAAAGATAACTTTGCGCTTTTATTCTGTTTTTGAGGAAGAAAATAATGAGACGTCCCTCTTTAGTCGAAAAATTCTTTTGACTCGTCTGTCCCCAAGAATTAAGATTGATGAATTGCGATGTTATTTTTACTTTCGGCCTTAGCCGGAAAATTTTTCTTCGTTACATTTTGGGAAAACGTATTTATCTGGCACGTTCAAGCTTTCAGTAATGTGAAAGATAATTACTTTTTGAATGTGGTTTTTTAAGATTTTTTTTAAATATACAATTACCTACTGTTAGCTATATCTCGCTCCAATGTTTCTTGTTTAACTTAAATAAATTATTTAACGACCTTCATAGCCGAGAGGCAAGTGGGTAGCACTTTGGCGCTACACCATTTCCGATATCGCGGGTTCGGTTCCCAGGTGGGTTTAAAAATTACATTGGTTAGTTAATTGTAGTACATCAGATTGATTTTTACTGACATTACATAACTGTATCTTGTGTTTCGTGGTTAAATTTATTGTTTTATTGTAATTTATATTAACTCTGGTAGTAAAGACGAAATAATTTTAATTTAATGCCAACTTATAGTGTCAAAATATCAAACTGTTCTGGTTTATGATAATACAAACTACAAACCAATATTCCTCGAAACCATTTAAGTAAAAATATACGTTCTATGTATTTTTTTAAAGTCACTATCAACTTCATGTAACCCCACTAATATTAACTAAATATTAATGGAACAACATGAGGTTTCAATTACTATCGTCACTAATAGTCGGCTTTCAGTGACACGTGTGTCAGGATCAATGAACATCAGCCTGGTTTAACTGTTTAATTCCCAGGGCATTCTCAGTCAATGCGAACCCAGTAATCCGGAGTTCAAATTAGGTTAACTTGATGCAGAACCGACCTCAGCGTACACATTCACGACTGAATTCAAAATTATTTTATTCAAATTAAACTCGGCAAAACCAACGCATTAACATCCGCGCCATTTTTATTCAGGTGCAGTTTTTTCGAAAAAAAAAGCAGTGAATGTGTTAAAAGCTCTAGTAAAGCTAAATTCGTGTAAAGAATTTGGATTGCTTGGGGTCATAATATGGGCCCGAAATTACCTAGTTAAGTTGCGGCAAATTTATTTTTAACTTCATTAAGTTTGACGATTGCCATTTTGAACACGTTTATGTGATGCGACAGTTTTTAACCCTCGATGCGTCGATGAAAACGACGGAGTGTTATGAGTTATCTGACTATGTGTGTATATGTCTATGGAATTGTTGCTCCCAAAAGGATAAACCGTTTTTTTTTGTTTGAGAGCTGGATTAATAGGTTGTGTTCTTAAATTTGTTTGATGGAAATCGGTCCAAGATCGTGGTTGCCCCAAAATGTTGGATTACTATTTTGACACTTTTCCTTCAATGTAAGTATCAAATAAAGGGGCTTGAATAGTACCATATACTATGACAAATTTTTTATATAAGGTTCCTACAAAATTTTAATTTTCATACACTTTTTTGCATAGAGAAATTTCAGAAATTGTACAAGTACAATTAAGATGGTCTTATTGCTAGAAAGCAATCTCTTCCAGACGACTTTTAAGTAGAGGGAATAGTAGGTATCGAGAAACGGGTACGGTTATGCAAAATTTAAATCCAGTCCATAATGTGATTAAAACAAAAATATTATACATAAAAATAAAAAAAATAAAAAATGAAATACATACATACAAATACATATTATGTGGCCCCCTCTAATTGTATAGTTGACGTACAAATCCGTGAAAACCGTAACTTTTTGTTCCCTTGCCGTAATCGAAAAAAAACTTAGTTCAGTTAAAAAAGGAATCTCGCTGGGTGCGTCCCGTTTGCCGTCCGCAGGTAATAATCCGTGGAACAAAACTGGGTTAACTTGATGCAAAACCGAAGGCATACGTGGCTGAGGTACGCGAAATTTGTTTTATTTAAATTCAGCTCGCAAATGACCACCTGCAATTAGACTCAACGCGTATTTTGTACGCCTTGTGCATGAATAATAATTTGCAAAGGCGAGTTACGCGGCTTATAAACAACGAATTCCGCTTATATGAAAATACGAGGTCCGGGCGCGGGCCTGATTTAACTGTGAAGTAGTGGGCCCATTGCGCAAACTACAAATTGCGGAAGGGATGCTTATGACGAGATAAGCTGACTATCCATCTCCTTTCACTAACGTCAGAGATGTGTCCGATTCGGGTAGTCGATGCTTTGTCACTGTCCAATCGTTTAGGTTAGAAAAAGTTTCGAATCCGAATCAGATTTCGACTTTTTGTAAATAAAGGGGCTGAACTGGATTTCTTAAATTATAGTTGGTCGTTTGTTAAACAAAAAGGTAATTAGTTTCTCTTGCACAATGTCAGAAATTATGAACATGCTAAGTTTTTTTTAGACCACAATTTTCAAAAAGACGCTAAAGGTCTAGAACGGCAAACCACAATAAAAATTAAACATTTATTTTAAACTTTACTGAAATTTGCAACATGTGTGAGTTCATATTTTTTTGGTAATTACTCTTTCCAGCAAAATTACTGAATCAAATGTTTGGTCATATCAATAGGTTATTGTCTTCCGGATCCACAGGAAAATTTGCTACCCTATTAAAAAAATGGAGTGTTACAAAATTTAATTTCTATGTACTGACGAATCAATTTTTAAGACCAGGCCAATCGGCCCTGAGATGAACTAACTCTATAGTTGTGCCTTGAGATCGCCGGAGACACAGGTCCCAAGGGGCGCCGAAATATTTTCGATCTAAGAGAAGAGAGTATTAGCTAGGGGACAGAGGGTGCAAATTTCCACTAGACTATACACTTGTTCTAAGCTCGATGTTGTATAGCCAAGCCTTCCTCGATAAATAGACTAACTTAATAATAATTAATAATAATAATTAATAATTTATTTGCTTTAAAGATAACATTGATCCATTTGATTAGTAAAACTTAAAATTAGGTTAGTACATAAATTCATATACAGCACAACAAACTACGTGACACCAAATGAGAGAGATATAATATTATTCTCACCAATAATTATAAGGTACTGGTCGGCTCAATACATGGATGAAATGCCTAATGATGGGGGAGTCATATCTCTCTGCCACGGTCTTCAGGATACTATTGGTGCTGGACCGCACTCTATCCAACAACGAAGCAGTTTTCTTGCGAATGACAGCAAAAAAGCAATCAGTATGCGACTGAGCAAACATTTCTGACGCGCTGCTACGTTATTGTATTGGACTCGCAAGACATTAAGCGATCTTTTTGTGTAGCTGGTCCACAGGTTACTGGTGTATAGACTTTGACAGTATGCTTTTAATATAAACATATTTTTAGATTCAAACAAACAAACTCTTCGCCTTTATAATATTAAAATAGATCTGCCATCCGACTAAAAGTTGTGGCAGCCAATAAATTGGTTCATTACCATAATACTGTTTCGAAACACGTTTCATCCCACTCTGTAGCTGCGTTCAATTTGCGATCCACGCGTGGATTAATTCGTCGAAACAAAATAAAAATAAAATAAAATTGGGTTAAGTTAATGCGGTGCGGGCAGAATCGCTGGGAATTCAAATTTGGTGTATTTAAATTCAACCCGACAGGGCTAAGGCAAGAGCAATTAGCAAAATGGATTGTTTTTTTTTTCAATATTCGACTAAATCATAATTTTAGGATACATTGTTCTCTGTGATTTGTTAGATATCTAACGATAATAATTCATCTTTCGTCGCACTGCTCACCAAAGAGATACATTTTCTGTTTACAAGTTAAATAAATAATGTAGTTCTACCCATACACTCAAAATTAAAAATAAAAAGTGTAAAGTCAGCAGTTTAAGTGTGTAAACAAATTGGTATCAAGTTCAAATTAAGTTCAATGACTATTATAGGTTTTACTTAATTACGCTGAAGTTTATTGAGACAAGGAAGGTATACAAACTTATTTATGTATTTATTTAAAAACTTTATTGCACAAATAGGTACAACAGGTGGACTTAATGCTAGGGGCATTCTCTACCAGTCAACCCTTGGGTCATGCAGATAGTTTGTATATGGGTGCGGTAACAGGAAGAAATCATTTTAAACAATAATAAATTAAGCATTAAAAATAACATAACGGTATATTTTAAATATACGATAATAATACACATACTATATAAATTAATTCGAATATAATATATAAAATATGAAGGTATACTTAGATTTACATAATATTGACACTTCACTGTTTTAGATAGTAAACAACTCAGTATCCTGTCATAATAAATCCACTGGCTATCCAAATTATTTAATTATGCGGCGGTTTAATGTAAAAAGTCAGTGGATACTCTATGTATTCGTTTTTTTGCACGTTTTCATATTTGTACGTTTTGAAAAGACTAACTATCGAATATCTTGCCAGTTCCTCTCGATAGCACCTACATTCAAAACACGGCGATAGTTTAGCATAATATAATCTGACGATTCATAAATGCTTTGGTTTACACAAATAATATAAGAGATAATATAATAATTTAAGAGAGGTAGGGCATAGCGATTTACCGCTCGAACTGGAGCAGCCCGACTGGTGAAATAACTCCACCTTACAGAAGATCACAGCTAAATAACAATCACTTCTGTGTTGTTGTGTTCCTGCGTGTGAGTAAGGTTTCCAGAGCTCCTGGGGGGTGCTACATCAGTAGCAGGGGTCAAGCCTTCAAGGTAAGGGCGACAAGTCAAGTAACAGATTTATTATGCTGTACTTGTCACCCTTAAGCTAGGACCTCATTACCACCTAACATCAGGTGGGATGAGGTCAATCTTGAAGTGCAATATAAAAAAAAAACAAATAAAGAATTGTTTTTATTTCTATAATATTCAAATTAAATCTTCGGTTAACAATAATCTTTATTTAGACTAACAAAATATTTAGAGTACGCCCGTTCATAAAACGTTTAAATTGCCGAAACAGCACCAAAAGCAAAGGCATTCTCGCCGTGAGCATAATATCACGATTATTACTTGAGAACGTCTACTCGTACGAGAGGCCGAAATTACATTTTCGCACATTGCTGACCTCGCTGAAATATGGGCTTTATTATTTAAAATAAAATGACATTTTGTAGCTGCTCTGTAATGAGCGCGTGAGGCTGATATGAAAGTTAGACCTACATTTGGAAATGTGTTCTATTTCGGTCGGTATCATAGTCGTAGCGGCTCCGTAATGGAAGCACAATCTAGAAAATTGTTAAGAGAAGCAAGATACATCTTTTAGACATCTAAGCTAGAAGTACAATCAAATCAACAAACCTTTTTCTTGAAACAAGTATAAGACTTAGTAATAAAATTAGTATCGTGGAAAGCTTGTGATATTATTAAATTATCAAAAGAGGCCTGTAATGATAAACTGAGATCCTCCTCTTCTTTGCGATCAGCTTCTGCCCTTGCAGGCTTACCCCTGAGAGCTTACTAAGACGCCCTCGATGGCCCACCTCGGGGTCCGTCTTGGTTCACCCTGTAAACTGGACTATTTTCATTTTTCTTAACTAGCGGCCGCCCGCAACTTCGAAGGTACGCATGGAATTAGCTTTGAAGCTCAAAAAGTCGGTTTTAACCCTATCTCCACCAATATTCGAAAGAAAAAGAAGTCCGTATTTTAAACCAAGTTTTGAACTATATTTGAGCCAAATTTCATATCTCTAACTTAAAAAGAAACATTTTCCCATATAAACTTTCAAGAGCGGTATTACCTCCACGTTCCCTTATTTTCAAAACAAAAAGTAGCCTATGTCCGTTCTAGAGGTTAAACGAATATTGCGAATTTCATCAAATCGGTTCAGTATTTTAGGTGTGAAAGCCGTACAGACAAACAGACAGACAGAGTTACTTTCACATTTATAAAATTAGTAAGGATAAGGGCACAATCGGTGCACCATATCCTCATTGGTCTTATTCCATGTCACGACTTTTTTTTATTAAAGAATTTTATGTTTATGCAAGGCGATTTACCTTAACTACAACTGCATACATAGAATATAGCTCTTTTTAGCATATTTTAATATTCACATAGGACAAAATTGCATTTCCTCTCTGCTAGTAATGAGTCCAGGCGGGGAAGCCGCAAAACTAGCAACTTTATTTTCATTTACATCGTTGATGTAATATATTTAAATTACTCTCTAGAAAATAATTTAGCCTTGTAGCCTTGTATCAACTTTGTAATGGCCTTGTAGCCTTGTAAGTGCGGTGGACCTATGACTCTAAAAAGCCTTATACTTTTTTTTCTTATAGCGTGTAAAGAACACAATATTAAAATAATCGAATACTGTAATAAAATTAAGCGCAACGGCACTTCTTGGTACAATATTAACGAAAGAGTGACGTAACACACATCTGCACTGAACTATAGATATTATCATCATTTTAAATTAATTTGATGAAGAAAAATTTGTTTTTTTTGTCTTTTGAAAACCTTACTGACAGACAAATAAAAATATATTTTTTAATCGCCTCAAAAAAATATTCTGTTCACTGCAAAAAAAAAATATGTTCGACTCGATACAAAACAAATGGTAATTTAAGAGAGGTAGGCATAGCGATTTATCGCTCGACCTGGAGCAGCCCGACTTGTGAAATACCTCCACCTTACAGAAGGCAGCCAAATAACAATCACTTCTGTGTTGTTGTGTTCCTGCGTGTGAGTAAGGTTTTGAGAGCTCCTGGGGGGTGCTACATTAGTAGCAGGGCTCAAGCCTTCAAGGTAAGGGCGACAAGTCCAGTAACAGATTTATTAAGCTGTACTTGTCACCCGTAAGCTAGGACCTCATTACCACTTAAGACCAGATGGGATGAGGTCAATCTTGAAGTGTAATAAAAAAAATGGTTCTGTTCGACTCTGATACAAAAAAAATATATCTTTAGTCACGATATCGTACAATTCATATTAATCTGGCTACAACTAAGTTTGTATGGATCTGTAGAATTTCTAACGCATTAATCAAAGCTAGTACCAATTAGGTATTCTTTTTGTGTTTTTAACTTCAAAAAGGTCTCAATGATTTGACTACTGGAATACCGAGAAAAGACGATAACCTTTACCGACCATTACGAAACGTAAGGCACGTGTCAACGATGATAAATTGCCACGGACTTTGGTTATCAGACTAGCGGCCAGTAGTGGAATCTGGTTTAAGCCGGATCTGATCGTTGCGAAACGGTACAGAAACTTCCACGTTTTGGTTCACTAATTGGGTACTGATAGGAATATCGGTCAACTGCGTTGTACTTTTGTTTTTTTAAAACAATAATTACCTAACTAGAATTCTCATTTTAAACACTAAATAACAGGTCTGATTTGATAAAGGACTTTGGTTATTTAACGGGAAGTGGGATTTTGTGAAAGGTGATGGAGGGAAATAATGATCAGTTTTTGTTTATGATTTCGTGAATTCGGTGTTAATTTGTATGAAGGTGTAAATGTGTGTATGGTTTTAAATTGAGAGCGGTAGGGCATTGAGAGAGGTAGGGCATAGCGATTTATCGCTCGAACTGGAGCAGCCCGACTGGTGAAATACCTCCGCCTTACAGAAGATCGCAGCCAAATAACAATTACTTCTGTGTTGTTGTGTTCCTGCGTGTGAGTAAGGTTTCCAGAGCTCCTGGGGGGTGCTACATTAGTAGCAGGGGTCAAGGCTACAAGGTAAGGGCGACAAGTCCAGTAACAGATTTATTATGCTGTACTTGTCACTCTTAAGCCCAGCTCATTACCACTTAACATCAGGTGGGATGAGGTCAATCTTAAAGTGCAATATAAAAAAAAATAAATAACCATTCATAACTATGGTTATAGGTAGCGGCGATGGTCAAACGGTAACTAAAATTAACTTTGTATTGTACACCGTAATCTTGTTTTTGGGTAGGTGAGAATTCTGAGAGTATTTAGCGATATTTATTCTAAATATACTCATATCCGCGAAATGCAAGTTAATTCATTGTCTCGGACCTGGGCGTTGTGGGACCGTCGTTGTAGCTGATTTCTGTACAACAAATAAGTTGGCTGTATGTGATATTGTCGAATTTTTTTTTTATTTAAGAAGCCTAAACATCAGGCAATAAGGTCGGTCACTGCCCCTGCCCCTCCATTTCATACATTAATAGGAGTGACGTCATATCAGTTTCTTTTCGGCGTTGTTTTGTTTACCACTCTTTGCGTTCTTTTTTATGTATTGAATGGCTACTAAGCCAAGTTTTTTTTAATTCTACCTCTGCCAGTATAACATGAATTGAGAATTAATACAACTTCACGATAAATCACAGATATTTGGTGCTCTATTGGTTATTGAGGATTCAGTGAAGGTCATTATACAGTTTAAGCTCATTTCTAGGCACTTTAAGCAAGTTGAAAAAATGAAAAAAAAATGAAAATGAAAAATGAAAAAATGTTTATTTACAATCACAATGTTACATTTTGCCATTAATGATTGAGACCGCCTATTAAGTATGCGCAGATACTTGTGCCAGGAGGTCCCGCTCTTCCTATAACTAGGTTGGTATTTTAGGTTGTGATGTGTAAATAAAAATAAAATATCGTAATTACAAAAAAGTTGTGGAGAAAAGAGGCTTGACTCAAAGCGCGTTAAAATGGTTTTATTTCATCACTCACTATTAAATATTACTGATCGAATGAAATAGGTGGTGGCGCTGTGTAGCAGGTCGTCACATTACCTTTTATGACTGGCACGAAGGTACGTCATGCTTGTTGTAAAAGTGGTAAGCCGTATTTATTTTTAAGAGGTAAGCTGGAGCAGACTAGCCCCCATAAGGCCACCTTAAGGGGACTGGTCTGCTCCAGCTTTCCTCTCGAAAATGCATACTTAATTAAAAGTACATAGTAAACTTAAGAACTCCATTGTTGCATCACTCATCAAATTAAAACATTAGCTTGGTCCAAAGTGAGTTACACATTGAAATAAGTTAGATACTTCTACTGTAACTAATCTACTGAGTTTCTTACCGGTGTCTTCTCGGTAGAGATTAGGATAACTACTGAGTTTCTTGCCGGATTCCTCTCGGTAGGATTAGGTTACGAACCGGCTGTAAAATGACATTGCATTGTATTCAAAAGTGATATATATAACCTTATATGAATAAAGAAAAAAAATACTTTTAATTTGCTTTGAACACAAAATTTACACACTTAAATTCAAATAATGATAAATGAAAACCGATATCTTTGATCTACCATGCTTTTAGTTACGAATTCGAATCCAACCGCTAGTTATCGATAAGGCTAGTTTCAATACATATCGTGTGACAAGTCGCTTGCCACCCGTCAGGGAGATAGGGAGCGGCCGCTATTGGCACAAAGCTAAAGTTTCCAGACTACGATTGATACAACTCCGAGCGGAGTCAAGCTATGCAAAGTCGGGACTTCACCTTACAAGCGAGACTGACATTACTTTTGTTAAATTTTGTTATGCATTATGAACTTTACTGGCGAGTAGGCGTTGCTAACTATTTTGCTATGTACCCTTTGATTGGGAGTTCAGAGTTTTATTAACAATTTTATTGACTGGCACATGGAATCAGCATTTTTGCCCACAACATCTATCGATTTGGCAAAATGAGAACAAGAGTAAGTTGTACTCTCAGCTGTATGTAAAACCTATTACTTTAATATTTTAGTGCAATCTATCTTTCTATCTATCTATCTAGCAAAGTGAACCTTCCTGTGGCAACTTGCATTGCATGTAACGCCTAGTTGTAGCTACGTATGTGTGATCTCACTGATACCGGATATTGTAGGATATTCTAAATCTGATGGCCAGCTTTGGCGCGGTTTTGAACCTTTGACAAAAAACGCTTTTCTGAGCTTATACAGCGCATAAAATGATGGAAAGCCTGTTTTAATTCAATTTTGTAGTAAATATTTCTCTCGTCGAATAAGTCAGGAAGGAGATGTGGTCAAAAAAATGACAAAAGACGAAATTGTTTCTAAGAGAAAGAAAAAATAATAATCACTTAAGATACCAAAACATATATTAAAAAAAAACATAAAAAGTGAGCATTTTCTCTGTCAACCGAGCGAAACAGACACAGCAAGTCAGTTGATTTCCTATTATTGTTATAATTATTATGTGGTAGGTATATAATACCAGGGGCCGATCGCGGTTTCGCACGTGTACATACTATATACACATATTCAACTATGCTTCGCTCCAATTGGTTGCAGCGTGATTTTAAAATGCCTAAAAATATCCTCGTTAGATGGAATATGCAACACAAAAAGATTTCCAATTTGAACCAATAGTTTATGAGATAAGAGCGTTCACACAAATAAATAAACATAAAATCTTAAGCTTTTGAATTTGGGTATAGATATGCAAAAATAATTGGCTATAATATAGCCAAATGGCGTTCGTTTTGGTGAGAGCAACAGAAAAATAAAGTTGATATTCGAAAAGAACACACAAAGAATGTTTATCATGCTATACTATGAATATAATTCAAGAAATAAAACTTTATTAATGTTGCACGGCCGTACCCATTTCTTGCCATCTACTATTTCCTCTACCTTAAGGTTGTCTGGAAGAGATCGCTTTCTAGCGATAAGACCGCCTAAAGTGTACTATAATCAATCTGTAAAACCTATTTCTGTAAAGTTTTGTGCAATAAAGTATATCTATCTATCTATCTATCTATCTAAAAAATAGTAATAAAGTCTTTTTAGTCTCAAACAAATTGACAGTTTACCCCTTTAAATTGAAATGGCTGGATTAGTCTTAGGTATATGATCGGGATCGCAATATACTCGTAGTAATAAGACGAACTTTTGCTGCATAGATAGAGTCTTGTTACTATCTCGCTACGAGCACTTCTTGGTTGCATGCTATCATAGGTCATACTGTTCTCTAACTATACGTTGCATTCAATTTTGTGTTTACAAAGTGAGCTATTTCTCTCCACCGGGCAATCACGTGGGTGTCTGTAGCCGAAGCGACATGTGATCACACTTATTCCGGATATTATACGGAGATTGTAAGCGCGGCGGCCGGTTCGTCTTTCTACTTCTATTCGAAATATCACTTTGCTGCCAAAGAGAGGGATTAAATGGGTCGCGATGCTATATTTAGGACAAAGTTGAATCAAAATATTGTTCTGGAGTCGTCTGATTTTTTACTTCGTTTTTTTTAAATTAGAAAGAGCAAAGTTTGGGTGTTTTGATGTAAATGTGTTAACTTGCGGCAAATGAAAAGATATTACATAAAATTCCATGGTATTTTGTTTATATCTAGAAGTTCTGAATATTTTCGTTAACGTGAAGATTTATTCGTATTTTCTCATATAACACGACTACTTCAATTTCTACAAAAAAGATAGTAAATAATCATTGTGAGAGTTAGCGCTATAAAAAAACAAAATAATCAGAAGTTGCATACATAAAATATAACGTTTACGGATATATAACAGCAAACATACATCACTCATCATACCTCAAATGGTAATTGCATTAAATAGAGCAAAATATTCTATGGAAAATAACTGTATTTATTATTTGTTTTAAAACAGGTAAGCCATAGCGATTTATCGCTCGAACTAGAACAGCTTGGCTGGTGAAATACCTCCACCTTACAATAGACCGCTGCCAAATAACAATCACTTCGGTGTTGTTGTGTTCCTGCGTGTGAGTAAGGTTTCCAGAGCTTCTGTGGGGTGCTACGTTAGTAGCATGGGTTAGACCTTCAAGGTATGGGCGACAAGTGTAGTGTGTAACAGATTTATTATGCTGCACTTGTCGCTCTTAAGCTAGGACCTCATTGCAACTTAAAATTAGGTGGGGTGAGGTCAATCTTGAAGTGTAATATAAAAAAACTGTTTTACTATATTTTGTTGAAGAAGCGCTAAATTTTAAATACTTTTTACTTCAAATATGTTTCCTTATTGAACACAAATAAATAAAAGTGAGTAAAATTTTAAATTGATTTAAAATCAATGGTGGATTTAAATAAAATAAAACAATTAGGTAAACTTAAATAACTTTATTTGTAGTAATACTTTTACCTTAGTCTACAATTAAATAAAGTACAATGGTAACATAATTCATAGCCTATTTGATAAGGTAATTGAGACATTATAATCGATAGATCACAGTTTACTGCAAAGTTCCTAGTTTCAAAGAAGAAAACATTTATGTCAACATGTCTTGTAATGTTGTTTTGATTGGTTAAACTATTTACAATAACATTTCAACGGTTAATATTTCCAGTTCTGGTAAAAAGTGAATCTTAAACTAAGATTATTAGGTTTCTTTCACGAAAACCCTTAATTTACTCTTCTCGTGAAGATTTGTCAATAGCAGTTCAGAAGCATATTGTTAACAAAATTGACAAACAAATGATTCAAGTGGGTTTCAACTTGCTGACGGGGTCGATGAACCCGAAGGCCTTGACCCTGCTGATTCCACCATCGGGTGCGATTGTCACTTTGATGTGGGTCACGATGTCTGAGTTGCAATTAAACCAGTGTTCTCTGTGAGCTGACAACTGAAAAAAAAAGTTCTTATTAGTTACGAAAGGGCTCATATTTGAGGACTAGCGGCCCGCACACCTATTACCCCCGGTCTGAACAGTTTGAATATGATGCAGTGTTTGGTTCTTTTTTTAATTTGTTTTTAATTGTGACAGTTTGAAAATAGAAAATAATATGACCGATTACCAACGAAAAACGTGTTTTATTTTTATTCTCTGTTTTACCAAATTATTCAATCGCACCAGTACCGCGACATCCCCGTTTTTCTCACATTTTCCACAGATTCATCGCTTTTTTTGGTCCCTAAGTAATGTTGTATAACCTAAAGCCTTCGTTGATAAATAGCCTATCTAATACACAAATAGTTTTTAATTCGAACCAGAAGTTCCTAGGGTTAACAACCAACAATCTCTTCAGCTTCATAATATTAGTATAGATGGGCAGAGGCAGATTTAATGTTTGTATGGTTCATTTGCAGTTATTATACATTCTTTGTGTTAGGTATACCTTTTACAAATGTATGAACATGATGTAAATAAAAAGTGCAATCTTATAGTATTATAATATTAACGCTTTAAACTTGTTAACATAAATCAAAAAAGCTTTAAATAAAAACGTAAAAGTAATTGAATCTAAAAATTTCTTCATTTAATTAGACAGTTACGTCTAAAAATTTAAATTAAGTCAGATTAACGCCTTAAAAGTTCTAGAATTCAAATTATTTTGTGTTTACAAACTTTTAATATCAGGCTTACGTGTCGAAAAGATAAATCATTTTCAGACAAAGGTATCCTAAACGCATATGTTTTCTTTCTAATTTATGAGTTACATTTTTTTAACAGTTGGTTTTACCTTAAGGTATTTATAAGTACAAAAAACAAAAGCCTTTGACTTGAGTTGACGATTAGTCGGTAATATTGGCATCGAGATATTAGCTGGAACTAATAGCTTAACATTTATTCAAGAAGATATTCGTGATAAAGTCACTAAGTTCGGTGGGCATTGTCAGTTATCTGAATCGCAGTGTGTGTAATATATTATAATCATAATTTTACGTTCAGTAAAGCTTTAAAACTGTCTTGTCGCTGTAAATACTAACACTTTCTCCAGAAGATTTAATACAATATAACAAAAGAAGTTAGTTATCTTACCTTACTAGTATTCAAAATATTCGTCCAGTTATATTTGCAGTCTGGGGACCAATCAGCGTAGCCCAAGTGCGCTCCTTCTATTTTGACAGAATCGGGAAAGTTTCCTTTGAAGTGAGCCGTGTCTACGCAAATCTTCTGGATTGTGCCTGGGAACCCTAATTTGAATATGGCCCATTCTTGACCTGTGTGGGAAAATAAAAGTTAGTTAAGTCACCTTTTAAATGAAAAGAAACAATAATTTCAAATAATAGTAGTAAATATATAAATATTTAGATAGAAACACTACAACTTTGCAGAAGTAGGTTTTACAGACAAATTGTAATATAATTAAGGCAGTCTTACCGCTATTGCAAACAATCTTTAGTATCTAGTTACAAGTTCTAACTTAAGAAAACTGTAAACATTTTGCATACCTTATATTTAAATTATTTTCATTTTCACGAATGGCGGCATGTTTTATTGAACGATCTAAATAAAACAGTTTTATAATTTAAATTTAAAAGACAAACTTACCAGGCACTTTTAAAGTCCCATCATCATTAGCCTCAATAATCTCCGGCCTGTCCAGCCGCCTCGCCGTCTCCCACCCATCCGCCATCGACTCACTCTGGCACGGCTTGATCATGTTTCGGGGGTGACCGTAGTGGGCATTTGAGTAACCTGAGAAAGCACATTACCGTTAATTAGGGACAAAATGTTTTCTCATCATGAGGGAAAACATGCATCCTATTAATATCAAATGGATGGAGGAATAGATTTTTAACACTTAAATGGATTTAAATTCAAATAAGTAGCAAGACAGATCTTGAAATAATGTGACCTGTATGTTTTTAATCTCCTGATACAAATTCAAAACAAAAGTTAAACAAAAATATAAATATTTTTTATGGAATTTAGAAACTACGTCAAAATTCCCAAATATTTGACTAATTTTCCAAAACGAAAGCTTTCGTTTATTCGTTTCGTTTTTGGGACTAGACCTCCTTAGTCATTGTATTTTTAAATTACGTAGACTTCAGAGTCTGTGCAAGATTGATACGTCCACCAAATGCTTGATTAGGTACTTTCATTGACTTTTGATTGTTTAAAAGAAAACTTTGTTTTAGAACCACTATAGTGATCGATTTCAAAGACAGGCGGCTCCATTATTTCTTAGTTAATTACATTTTGAACAAAGTAAGTAATGAAAACGAATTGGTCCCTCATCGACCGAGACAGATATTGATAGTACCAGGTGTCATTGTAACTTTTGCTTAAACTTATTTTAATTAAATGCTTGACGACCTTTGTTGGGTTCACTTTTATCGACAGATTACAATTAAGTTACATTTGCAATTTCTAAAATGCAAAGAAAATATTTAAAGCAAAATTTTAGGTTTCAGAACGGCACTTTTCAAATAATGAGACTTAATTGAAGCACTTATTTAAATTGAATTCATTTGACAGCCTGTCTTACAATAGGCTGACTTTAAATTGGTTTATAATTTTTTTCTTACTAAAACTTTTTACAACGAACAGAAATGCCACTAATCTGGTTTAATATTCCAAAACTTCTTTCTTTATCCTAAATTCACACATTTTGTGGTTTCAGTTACTATTAATATTAAATATATAAATAAATTTTATTCTCTCTGTAAGTGCAAAAAAGTTCAAGTGTCCATAATGGTCTTGTACCAATTGTTAATAAGATAAAGCTAACAATTCCATTACAAAAAATAACTGCTATAGGTATGTTGTTTTGTGGTGCATTAACAGACTAAACAATTGAGTAAGAACAGATAAAAAAAACCTAAGAGCAGTCTCGTACGCATTGGCCATACCAAAGTTAGGTAGGTTAATGATAACCCGGTTTGAAAGTTCAATAGGCATAAAATAACTTCGACAATATCAAAGAATTGTGTATTGACTGAATATTTTTAACTATTTACCTTGACATGTGGTTCCGCTAAAAAGAGAAACCAGATTGACAATCTCGTCGCATGGAGGTGGTTCGGGCCTCGCTTCGCCGAAGACTCGAAATCTGGCAATTCCTCCATCAGGGTAAATGTTCAGGCGGATGTGTGTGAATGCTTCATCGCTGACAACCTGTTAATTGAACGATACAATACAATTTTGGTGAAGTAGGACTTGCTTTTCGGGATAGTCAGAGTGATGATTTCAAACGCATGGCAACAAAATAATGTCAAAATTATATCGTTTTTCCCCCTTAAAATTTTGATCAAGCGTTTTATGAGTTTATTCGTTTTAGAAAGTAAAGGTTTTTAAACAATTCATTAAATTTGCTAAAACCTCCTTTATTGTTAAATAACATTTTTTTTATCGTGTCAATTCAAACATTAAACAAACTCTAAATAGTTGTTTTCTTAACAATTCAGGAGGCATTGCAGGTGTATGACCAAATAATTTGTCTTTTGACCGATTTTGTCGCAACTACTTTGAACAGAGCAAACAAAATCCCAACTTTTAAATTAATCCAAAGACTAAATCCGCCTAGGGATATTCGCTCGCCTCCTTATCACTGAACACTAGACTGAATTACCTTTTGAAAATTGAGCCTAGTTTCCTCATATCCGGGCCGCAACGCTGTTACTGGTACAATCTCGTCCCATTTGTCAGAGCTAAGCCTTTCAATCTGTACCAACTCGGATTCGCTGCAGGCGGAACCCATTTTTGTATCTCTCTCAGGAATCAGTGCTTCCTCTGTAAGTTTTAGAAATTGATATTTATTAGTCCTTGCGTGAGTTTCAGTGTTAGCGTTGGTAAAGTTAGTGCTAAATAGTTGCGTTATTTAGTTTTATCAGTATTAATGATAGCAATAATACTAGTGATTAATGTGCGCTGTTTTAGGTCTATGAATAAAATAGACTAGCTGGAATACAGATAACATTTTTCAAATCATATTTTAGGGTTGTTGGGTCAATGCAGTTCAGTAAGACTAAAATAAGATGATAAAACCACTAAATAATTGACGTATAATAATAATCAATATTTTCATTAGGAGACAAATAATTATTTAGCTTTGTGAAATGCCATTATTAATGAATAAGAACATGTTATTACCTATAAAAACTTAATTATTTATCAATTCTTATAGTGAAAGATATCAGATGTTTGACTGACTGTTATTATGCTAGCATTTTTGTACAGTTCGAATTTAAAAAGCTGATCACATTTTTGCCGCGTCTACTCTCGAAGAGTTTTCTCTTAATTTTGTAGGAAGCTCCTAAGCGACACTGGGTAACTACAATTTTATTTAGCCGTAGAACATACCTTCGGGCGTCAGGCACGCTGCTTGGATGGAGTACTTTGGCGCGTAGTTCCCAGTGAAGAACGCTGTGTCTACAAGCAATCCTGGGGACAAAAACATTTTTAGTGCTAAAATTTGCGACGTTATAGCCGTGACTTTTACAAGAAAACTTTTTTCTTGGTTTACCTTGTTTCGTTAAGTGCTACATTTAAGATATTTCAAAATAGTGAATGTTCACAAGGGATTTGAAGTAGTGTGTTTGTATTAATCGTTAAAATACTGAAAAAGTTAACGTAAGTATATATAGCGATGCCTATTAGAGCTTCAAAAGCGTCTGCAGAATCAAAAACTCATAAGTACAGAGATGATTTTAAAATCTTTGTGTGCTTTCTTTATGTGGTTCTAAGATAGAGATACTTGGATAAACTTAATTAAAATTATCTCCGTATTTTGTTAATCATAACAAATAGCACTGCTACATAAAATGCATGCATAGGCAATGTTTTGGTTAGATAAACTTTTCAATTAAGTTTCATATATATTATACTAGCTGTGTATTATGTAATGTAATTATTTGTTATGTAATGATTTGTTTGAAAAACTTACCTCTAACAACACACTTAGTTGCCAACTTCAGAATGCACCAATCATGGCCAGTGACTCTCTTCCTGCGCGTCTCCCACCCATCCATCCATTTCCCAAACTCCGTGTACTTGTCGGGAATGAAGATCGGTTCCGAGTCTAACAGCATGTTTTCGCACGTGGCAAAGAAATCGTCCGTGGAGAAAACCACTTTCCCACCAGCCTGCAATAGAAAATAGTCTTGAGTTTTGGACGAAATTCGAAAGAAAAGCTTTAAAGGGAACTAGTGTTCATGTTCAAGTATCCAACTTTAAAATAATATCAAATTAAATAGGCGCCCGACACTATTATTAATCAACTTTGAGAGTATTTTTTGATAGATACCTATGTCAAATCAAATGGCGAATGTAATTTCAGCGCAATCCGTTTAATTATTGTTGGTTTGATCAGTAATGGCCGCTTTACAGTGAAAAGTATACTACCTACTAATTATAAACATAAAAGTATTTAAGAATATTTATATGTGTCTTAATGAATGTTACTCATTCACGTCCATACTATTGAATAATAAGAAATTTGGTAAAATTATAGATAGTAGTAACAGATAATAACCAGTTATATATAAAAGCATTCATCTATCTGCACTGGTCATTACATGTTGATCAAAATGTATTTCACAAATAAAAAACTTTACTTGGATCTCTATATCAACACTGGTCGATATTTATTATTGTGTATCACAAGTATTGGAATTATGCAATCATTTCCTCTATATATTATTGCTGCGGAACCTACCATCAAAAAACAAGCAAAAATATTAATGGAAAATCAGTTACTTCCGAATTATACGTTTTCATTGGAAGAAAACTGTTCCTCAAAGGTACAATTTCATCTGAATCAAGGAACCGTTTTCATGATCCACTTTTGTTTTGAGCCCGAATACTACACATAAGCTGTCTCGCTTCCCAATTTCCTTACAAAGCTCTAAAAGGAACTAATGAATTTAAAATGCGATGCTACCTCTTCTATCGTAAAATTCATAAAGCAACCGTAGAGTGCACGATATATACCTACTTAGGAAATTACGAAATGTAAAACTGTTTCAAATACCCTTGGGGAGCTCCGGTTGCTAAAAATTTATGGAAAATTCAGCTTAAATTTGTTTCAAATGTTCGTTCTGTTTACTTAAAACGTTTTTAACTATATTTCGTCGTGCTCACTTTGAATTAGAAAGCAATATAAAATTCCACCCCAATTTTGATGCTAAAAGAATAATTTAAAAATTGTTAATAATCTAATAAATAATTTTTCAATTATTCTTTTAACACTTTTTAACGATACATACACCTATGATAGTGAGGCGTCAAGGTTTAATAAATTCCAAAAAAAGCGATTAAAACCGCGGAAACTGTTAATTGAATCACTTTTAGTTACGTATCAAAAACATAACATATTGAACACACCTTTATATTTTTAGGGTTATAAGGTTATTTAAAAATCTTATAATATTCATTCAATCAAATTCCCAAAAAATAGTAATTTATTTTCAAGTTAAAAAGAGTTCTTAATTTCAAAACTTACACTAGTGCTGCAAAATTCACTCAGATCAGTAAAAGCGGGTGCCTTCTTCTCGATCATTTTCGATTATTCGATTATTCGATTGGAACGAACCGAGTTAAGAACTAATTAAATGTCAAGTGTCACACGGAATGTGTGAGTGTAGACTGATTAAGATTTACTCCGTCTGGCTTTTTATACTGTAGACAGTAACTGATAAAAACAATAATAATAACACTGCTGGGCTCAATAGGATCAAAGACAGTAAGGAACACATTTGAAGATTTTTAGATTTGGATTAGAAGAGGCGGATTGTTGCAAATTGCGAAGCCCCATGTTAGGTACATGGCTTTTTGCAGTGATACAAACTTTTTTGACAATCGTGCGACTACACACTGACACCAGAGATCAACACTTCAAAAAAACAAGAGCAAGGTTTTTTTTTCGGTAACTTTTTTACGCATAGTAATTACTCAAAGATTAGATATTTTTGTTTGATGGCTGTTTTCATTTTTTATTATATTTATGCAAACACGAGTTTGTGTCAACCGAGCAAATTTAAGTACTTATATGCAAAAAGATCTATGTATTAAAAAAACAATGATTAATCTGTGTGTTCGAAAATGCGCCGCAAATTATGTAAATGTGGTAGAAGTACCTACTATTTAGGAGTTAATAATCATAATATTTTTTTACCAAACTATAACCGTGTTTGCGTTACATTTCCTTTAATTACCCATACCATTACCTCTGCAACGCTACAGTAAAGGAAAAAGAACACCAACCTTTATACTTCACTGCAACCACTTTACACTATAACCGGCGCTTTATCGACGTGTTTTTTGTCCAAACTGATACAATTCACGGTATTTACCTCACAAACGATCGAGTTTGAGTCAGAATCCGGTCACAAGATCAAGCTCTGGAATACTCCACTATCCATTGTATGTTTCTTGTCAAGTCATGAGCAAGTGTGATTTAAAATAGGTAAACTAGCTGTTATTTCGGTTCCATCAGAATTTGCAGATGTGGAATCCATTGACATCACAAGGTGCCTCATGTTTTGCGTTGATTGCCTTGTATGGCATATATTCGGTTATTGTGATGCTTAATTAATGTTTGTGTGTTTTCTTTCTTCAATCAATATCAAGTTAGGTATAAATATGGCACATGCTACCACGCGCAATGTAGTATGAGAGAACAATATTTCAAAGGCTTAGGACTAGGACTCTTTTATTATTTGGGTCCCTCAAAAACATGTTGCGCAATTACAAAAAAAATATTCAAGTACTATTGGGTTTAATTGCATTAAGAGAACTATATTTAAATGGATACAAAAATGACTAAACGTCTTAGGTTCATCGATGAACTGGAAAATGCTAGATTAAAGTAATCAGTCTAAGAAAGTACCACGTAATGACTCATGCATGATCAGGTCACCTTGTATATTATCCGGGGTATTCTATCTCATTCATTACATGCATGAAAGCATGACTTAGCTGTACAAGAAAACATTCATTTAAACAACTATGGGAATAATTTTTGTTTGATTTTTTTTGTTGTTTATTAGTGGTTTTAGTGACCCTGAAATCTAAACTAAGAGTTGTAGTTTTGAATCTCTTCAATCAATCGTTAACACGTTGAATATGTTTTAATCAAATCTAACACGTGAACGCTGAATTTAGTAAAATGAACTTTACTTCATAATGACTACGACGTTACTCAGATAAAGGTTATCTTGGTATTTTTTGTACTTTTGGTTCATGCACAGTTAATTGGTAACACTTATACTTACTTTATGTTATGTAAACTTTAAATTGTGATAACTTACCGACTTGATTTTGATTTGATGAATTCACGTGCGTACAAAATTTGGGACAATCAATGGGAAAAACGGTTCCGTAACATTTTGACATAATAATATTTCCTTTTTGATATACTCAAGTATTCTTGTGATTTCCAATTTGAATGTAGGCTACCCTATACGTACATTTCATTTCAATTTATCGAAGAAGAGCGGGGTGAACTTTTGCTTAGCACTATCTTTGAGGTCGGTCCCGGGTCCGATTCCTGGTCGAGTCAATATGGAAAACGAACTTTTCTATATTGCGTCGGGTCCAGACATCAGAAGTGTGGTGGTATCTTTGCTATTTCTAATTTATACAAGTGCTTTTTAGCTACTACTTACCATAGAATCAGAGCGTTATATACGTGATGTGTTAGTAAGTTCAGTTCTAACCTTACAAATAAATTATATTTACACAAAATATTTGAAAAAGCTGGTGTTAGAGGTCATAATTTACTTGAATGAAGCGATGGCTGGCAATACGTCATGCTTGTGAACAGGTGCCACCTTTGAGGACTGGTCTGCTTCGGCATACCTCTCGAAAAAAAATACTTACTCGAGTACTTAATTGTTTCATCACTCATTAATACAAAATTATATGAGTCATATACACACAGCAACAAGTTCGGTACTGCTACTGTAACTAATCTACTGAGTTTCTTACCGATGTCTTCTCGGCAGATATAGGTTTCGTACCAAAGAATTTTGAATTGAAGTCAATAACGATTCAAAAATGTTAAATTGAACCGTATTTAATGAATAAGTATTTAAGTTTTAACTCATATTAGTCACTGCTTATATACTGTTCAGACTGTATTGTCCTTAGATGTACACGTTTAATCAACCGTTCCTAACTGTCAATTATCAGATTGTCCGAAACGGTTAATTACTCATTACCGCAACGTAACACGCAATTTGACGTGAGCACACCACAGGACTGTAACTCTACCACAAACAAGTGATTTACTGTATTTATTGCAGTTTAATTATGTAAAATAACATTCTTATGTAAGTTGTTATAAAACTATACCTGAAATAAAAAATCTCCTTAAAACTGTTAGTTAAACCACTTGTGATTTTAATTTTAAGACTTTCGCGTTCCGTTTTAAACATTTAAAATAATTTAACGGGTCAAAAAGCGACATCATTTTTATTTAGTAGTTATTACGAACTACTTACTGCCCGACGTTTCGGTTAGGTTGCACCAACCAGGTAGTAGCAGCAGTAGTCAGCTCGTGAGCACGGTTGGTGCAACCTAACCGAAACTTGTCGGGCAGTAAGTAGTTCGTATTAACTACTAAATAAAAATGGTGTCGCGTTTTGACCCGTTAAATTGTTTTAAACACTTGTGATTTATTTATTTCCGTTGATAAGTTCAACGGAAATAATTTCGTTCCTGTTTTGTAAATGTATTTTAGTGTAATAAAATAATTAAAGGTTTTAAAAGTTAAAATTTTTCACAAAGTAATAATCGCTTAGTAGTGTTTGTAATCGATACTTCGAAACAATAAACAATAAAAAATACTTATGAACTTGCCGATGATTAGGGATTTGAAATTCAGTTTTTAACACATTTTGTAAAAAAAAAAATTACTAGTAGGTATAAACATTTTTCATACGTGGCGATGTATTGATCAATTGTTTTGTTTTGTAATGCTATTCAAACGCCACTACCTAACAATTAACTTAAACCTGGAAAGATTTAAGAATTTTCTACGTTACTGCTTTTTTTATATGACAAAAACATACGATTTAATCCAACAATAGGTACTCGTACAATGGTTTAAACGGCTTAGCACCCAAAGCTTGCAAAAACTGATAACCTTGAAAAGGAAAAAAAGTTAATTTGTTCTAAAAATAAATACCTCCCATTCTACACTATTGTAGCCTAGAATAATTTTGCTATTTTTGGTATCATGTATCGACTTCTATTAAAAACTGAATCTCACCTTGAAGAAATTCGTAGCTGTATTTAAATGAAACCAAAATAAACAGTTTAAAAATAAGCTGAATAACGGTAAAATTTTCTGCAATCAATATGATAAGCTATGAGAGGATTTTGAAGAAAAATGCCCTAGTACTAATTTGTTTCCCATTTTGTAAAACAACCTCTTGATGACTTGATGAGAATGTGGACGACCTCCGTAGCTGAGAGGCAAGCGTGCCGGACTTTGGCGTCGCGTCATCTCTGAGGTCCCGGGTTCGATCTCCGGTCGGGTCAGTGTAGTAAACGAACTTTTCTACATTTTCTCAGGTCTGGATGGTGTTGTACCGTTGTTGTTTCTGATTTCTGTGACACTAGTGCTTAAGCTCCTTTCCACAGAATGGGAGAAATGTATGTGATGTTGTCCAATGTGTTGCCTATATATCAAATTATTCAAACTAAATCACAATAATTGATATGTATATAAAAAGTGTTAATTTTAGTCTTAAAAACGTAGCTTGTAATGTGTTTGAAGCCTTTTTGTAAGCAAACTAGCGGTTCACCCTGGCTTTGCATGGGTTAATGGTTTTTTTCATATCTTGGTTTGCATTATTTGATTTAGAATATATCTCTATTTTTTTTTCAAAGGATTCTTTTATCAAAAATGAGGTTATTGATTACTTACCAATCAATTTAGCTTGTCTTTAGCATATATTTTTAATTGTTGTAAGATTCGATTAAAACAAACTGACGTTAACTCATTAGGTAATCAATAAACTAATATAGAAGAATTTAATTATAGGCACCTTTTGTATGGCATAACAACTATTTTGCTAGATTATTCTATTAAGTGGACCAGTATACAAAAGTTTTTAAACTAGAAAATATTGTTTTATAATTATTTTCTCAGGATTCTTGCTGTCTAAAATAAAAGGATTATATTTTATTTATTTTTACCATTAATTAATTGTGTATGTTGATGAAAATTTGTGTTTTATTTGTTTTTTTTGTTACCTACATGTTGACATAATGTTCTCTCTGTTTTGTTTGTTGATATAATCTTACTGTATTTAAGGTTTTGCATTGCAAGCACTCAATTTTCTTCAATAGACACACATAAATTGAGGGCTCTTCTAACTATTATCATTAATCTCTTTATACTCAATATTATTCCTACTTCCGTTGCCAAGTGGCAAGCGGGCCAGATTTTGGCATCGCGGCATCTCTATGGTCCCAGGTTCGATTCCTGGTCGCGTCAATTATGGAAAACAAAGTTTTCTATATTCTTCAGCTACTTTATTCATCCAGTCTTTATTATTATAGAACATTTTGATTGCCAATACGCATATAAAGTTGAAATAGTTTTGATTTAGTCCAAAGTAATATAGGTACATGAAGTTACGCAGTAACTAACTGTTTTACTGTAGTATTCCACTCAGTTTCTTATCGGTATATTCTCGTTAAAGTGCGTTCGGAAACAATAAGTAGAGTAATTTATTCGCTGATATTTCATAAATAAAAGTCCCGATCCAATTCCTTATGAATAACATCGTAGATACTCGCTTTGCGTTGATTGCGTATTCGGATTCAATGTGTTTACTGTAATGTTTGCACTCAAAATGTCTCGTCTATCACGACTCATTAGTTAGACTTGTACTTAATTCACCGATGCTCCTTACCATATCACTTACTCCTTAACTGATAGACCAGGTCGAAGAGCAGAACTCAGACCCGCGAACTGGACAAAACTGGTTCAGTGTCGATAAAAGCGAGACGACACACTGAGCGTTGGCGACAGTAAACAATATTGGTTTAGATAAAAGTTACGTTAATTGTGTTTGAAAATAGACGAATGTTTGGAATAGGGTTAGTAGGCAGACTCGTTGGTAGGAATTATGTCCTCAAGTTGTACTGGTTTTACAGCAGTATAATCAGCGGCTTCAAATTCTTTTCAAAGCGAAGAAGCCTTCCAAGGAAGTCTGCGCGGCCAATCTTTCCCATTTAATCTATCGCAGTTGCACAAAGTTTTGACGTCCGCTGTACTGTCCTGTCAAAATGGGGTGTTTGTTGGTCCTGCAAGTACTACGGCCATGTAGGTAGGTACCACAGGCAAAGGGTGGGCTACTAGTATAAAAATTACAATAGTTACATTGTTTCTGAAACTAAAGACTAGCGCCATTTTACGATTGCCTGTCGCATTAGGTAATGTTTAATTGTTTTCAAATATTGTCTAATGTGACAATGTAATCGATGTTTATTTTCTTGTTTAAAATAGATCCAATAAAAACCCTGAGGTTTTTCACGATTTTTGATGATGGTTTGTCATCAGGTGAGAAGACTCCGGGCCCATGCAGTGATGATGGGGAATGTGGAAGTGATGATAATATAAAATAAAAGATGAATTTTAATATTTTATATAATTATTTATAACAAAAATAAAGATTGTCTGGAAGAGATTGCTTTCTAGCAATAAGACCGCCTAAATTGTACTTGATTATGTCTATAAAACCAATTTCTGTAAAATGTTCTGTGCATTAAGTGTATCTATCTATCTAAACCGTTAATACGACATACGACTGAGTACTAGGCATACAAGTTATTTTACTTATTGTGGCATATGAAATTAAACCGTATTTTAGTACTACATACGATACATTTTAGTACCTATCACAGGACAACGGGCGACTTTTTAGCATGTAGTGCAGAACACGCCTCTCCATGATTTTTCCTCATTGTATGAGGTCATGATTAAAATTATTGTCTTGATAATTGAATGGTCATATATCCGTGGGATAGTGAATGTTTCTGAACAAGTAACGAGTGAGAGAGAACAAGTGCAGTATGACAGAGATTTGAACTTGAATCTGTTAGGAACGTTAGATTAAACGATGTATTTAAGGACGACGGTAATTTTTCAATAGAATCATATTTTGATAGAAGAATAAACGAGATTATTACTGGGATTTCCCAGTTTGATATACAACATTAAATTCGAAAAGCAACCACGTAGGTACGCGATCTAACAACTATCATCTCTTTAGGCTGCCAACACTATTTTTTAAAGTTTCTGATATGCCACTGGACCGTTTCCATGTTTCTCAATCATGTTCCGAGATATTTTTAATCAACACGGCCATGACTCGCTCTTGGCCGTTTTAAACCACCGTCCATCCTTCTAGGTACTAAATAATGTCAGGGCTGATACAGCTAACTCGTGTTATTAAACAGAGCACACTCATTTGTTATCTGTTGTAACCGGTTACTAATCTTCACAGGTCGTAATGTCAATTGTCTTCGCGAGATCTCCGCGTGAACACTAACCTTAATTAGAAGAGCGATAGCCCGTATGGTGGCATGTGTGTGTCTCTTAACACACCCTTTGTGATACATATAGACGACCTCGGTGGCGCAGGGGCTAAGGAAGGCGGCCAAAGCGCGAAAGGTCCCGGGTTCGATTCCCGGTCGGGTCAATTTGGAAAACGAACTTTTCTAAATTGACTTGAGTCTGGGTGTGCTGGGATGACGTCCCCAGTTAGTATCCGTCGTCTGGTACTCATAGTACAAGGGAAAACCTTAGTTTGAGACCAGAAGATTGGTGTGATTGTCTGGCGCATTTATTATTATTTATTATTATATTCTTCTAATTGTATTCGTGATTAGAAACACGTTTCTAGAATTGAAATATTATAGTTATATTTTTTTTATTTTCGTTTGGCCGTGATCAAATTAAAACATGAGTTATACAGAAGCATAATCAGCATTGCAAAGTCATAACATATGATAATTTGATGTTTTCTTTTCTTCAAGTATACATACCAAAATTATATCATATTTTTTCGGTACTTGTAGGTTGGTATAATCATTTTGGTTTATTGAATAGTCAATTAAGTATAAGTGTTACGATTTGACTTTGAAAAACACTACTGAGTTACTTTCCGTTAATTTCACGACCGGTTGTAGCTCCATTTGGTTAATCTTAACATGATACATAAGCATTTAAATTGTGATTTGCATAAATTCAAAGATTTTGAGTTCAACCTAAATAATGTTTGGTAGGTATATTCAAGCAGTGTCTAGAGTTATGGTATATTATTTTGGATTTAGTTGAATCAAAATTCTTCTTACAATTGGACCTCGTCTTAACGAATAGACTCACAAATTATATCAAAGTTTGCAATGTTTCTTATCAGGACTAAATAAGTAATAAATAATTGTTATTTTGACAAGATTGTATATATGCAATTTAGGCCTATGACCTGAATTTATAACTAACTATCCATGTTATGCCAACCGAACACCGATGTTTTTAGGAAAGTTTTAGTTTGTGTCATTAAACTGCTTGTAAAACTGAGAGTTTACTTTTGGCTTTGAAATTAAAACGAAAAAAAAATTTAACTACAAGTGCTTTTTCCCTTCACCACTTCGTCAACCGTCATCATTTATTTCACAGTGACGTGAACGCGTAACGTCACGCTCTCACTTCCCGTCTCGCATCGCTTGTTTATGGCGCGCGCGTGATAGATGACGCTTACGTCATAGTTACTATAATAGCACGTTGAAACGTTGGTCAAATTTGCCCGTGCTTAAAACCTTTAAACTCTTAAAACCAGTAGGAGTCAAAAATGCTTTTCCATGGTTATCTTATTATGGTTTTAAATACAAAAGCTAAACAGATGAAGCTCAGGTTAGTTATGGTGGTTGAAGCATTTTTAAATACTGTAGAGTATATGGTAAGCAAATCAAACCAATGTTACAAACATGAACCACGTTGTAATTTGGATGTTTTCCAATTAACAAATCAATAGTGTGACTAATAGCTATGGTTAATAATAAAACTGTGCTTGGTCCTTACCGTCTCGGCACCCATACTCATTTACTTTAAAGCGGCGTGACAACAGCGTGATGTCACGCTCTCGGTTCCCGTCCCGTATCGTTTGTTTACGGGACCCGCGTGATGAATGACGAGTACGTCGCAGTTAGTCTGACGCGTTGACACGTTAGTCGAATTTGTCTCTCCTTGAATATAAACGCGTCATGGACGAAGCTGTAAACAGACCTTTAAGTTGGCTAAAAATTGTTTAACGTTAGATTGCTGGGCGTATAAGTATATTTAGTAGCTGAGCCATCTCTGAGATCCCGGGTTCGATCCTCGGTATAGACAATGTGGGAGAAAAACTTGTCTGTTATCGTCTCGCGTCTGTGTGTTTTAGTACCGTCATTGTTTCTGATTTCTGTCATGCAAGTACTTTAGCTACTACAGAATTAGAGGAAAGTATGTGGTGTTATCCGATATTTTAATATCTACATGTTTTTTTTTTACTTTTTGTTTCCAAATATCTCTGCAATCAAACCACAAATCGATTTTCATGTAGTTTACAACTGATTTGAGAAAGGGCATGGGTATGGGTAAACTTTTGTGGCCCAAGGTAAGAGATTGTAATAATAGAACATTTTGTCTCGTAAAATAGTTTGCAGTTAGCTTAACTTGCAGAGTATCAGTGACGTTAAGTGAAGGTCAGGGGTTCAAGTCCAAACTGCGAGAAAAGATAAAAAGAAACGTGTCTTCACTATAATTAAATTCACACGTGTGACTTGATATACTATAAAAAACGTGTTTACATTATGATTTTTTTTTTGATAATTTTAATATTAATAAGCTAACAGATAGTAGTTTAGTTATTTTTATTTTACTATCGTTACCTTTTAGGCCATTTAAAATTAATAAACGGATTATATTTAAATGAAGGGTTTATTTAGTCAAAACGAACGAAAATAACTCCGGATACCTGGGTATGGATATGCTATCAATTAAGTTTAAGATTCCGTGAATATATCCTACTGACGTAATGTGCATTATTACGTCAAAGGCTCTCGCTCGGTGTGGAACCGCCTTAACATTTAGTTCCTTCAGGGAGTAGTAGCTATAATGGCCGCTGCATACAATGTCATTGCGAGTCATCTCTTGCAGGCGCCACGGCCCGTCCTTGGGGAGCACAGCGATGTCCAATTAAATGGTTGGTGGCTTCCAAGTACTTGTATTTATTATTGCGCTTCAAGTTACACGCATAGTAAAGCATCTTTGGAAGTAGCTCATTTTATGCGCATTGTATAGTTGCTTGAATAAAATTTACCTATAACATATATTTTAACTATTTTATATCTCCCATTTTGAAAGGGGCTTTTACAATTTTCTGACAACTTAGCCAATACATATTTAGTATGAAATCTTATACTCGTATTTTACTCGATACGAGAATTGAACCCAAGACCCCGAGTTTATAACTCGATACATAAACCACCCGACAAACGGGTCGTCTTCGCCTGTAAACAATAAATAAGAACATAAGAGTGAACGACCTCTCTTAACACGTTTTCTGGCACAGACAGAGTCTTTATGGGAGATGTGGGAGTATGTTTGGGGCGGCCTTCAGGTTTACAGTTATGCCATTAAAACGCACACATATGACATGTGTCGCACAGTCGCTTTATAAAATTGCCATTTTATTTCCAGTCTCTGGTCGAGAGTTTCCATGAGGTGAATTTGCTTGTTCGCTTTACAATAACGTTGAATTTAAAGCCAGCAAAAAAAGTAAAATAAACATCAAAATCACTCCATCGCAAGGGATTCATCATTTGTGATTTAATATTATCGACATCCCCTTCCCAGTTTCATCCATCAATCAATTTTAGCTAGTGATTTTTAATCAGAAAAGGAAGTTCATTTTGCAACCTTTTTTATTTTGAAGAGTTACTTTATTATATGAATACCTAAGAATAGGCAAAAATCGGTTATGTTTGCGAACTACACAGCTTACGCTTGTTTAAATATCTTTCTAAATGTCAAAATTAATAATATTAAATAAAGTCATAGTATCAGCATGAAAAGCTAATCACACTTATGTTACAAATATGATATACTAGCTGTGCCCGCGACTTCATTCGCGTGGACTACATCCTTTCATGGTCGGTTTTACCCCTTTCTCCCCTAATATTCGAAACAAAAAGTTCTATATTTTAATCTAAGATTCGAGCTATATTTGTGCCAAATTTCATATCTCTAACTTCAAAAATAAACATTTTTCCATATAAACTTTCAAAGGTGGTATTACCCCCATCCCCCCCTTATTTTCTAATAAAAAGTATCCTATGTCCGTTCTTGAGATTCAACGTATACTTATACCAAATTTCATCAAAATCCGTTCAGCCGTTTAGGCGTGAAAGAGTAACAGACGGACAGACAGACAGACTACTTTCGCATTTATAATATTAGTATGGATGTTGTAATATGGATCGAATTAACAAAGCAAAAGTTTGGTCTAGTCATTCCAATGGTCATAGTTAAAAATAACTGAACTTACTATTCAGTTATCGTCCACTGTTAACATGTTTTCTGGCACCAGCCATAGTCTTTACGAGAGGAGTGAGAGTCCATTTGGGGACGGCCGTCAGTAGTTAACAGTCGCGCTAATAAAACGCAGACACTGGGGATGCGTTTCGCGACCGTTTCTAAGAATTACCATTTTATTTTCTGTTGTCTTTTCAGATCCCATGAGAAGAACTGCTATTGCAATTGTCTCTAATAATTCAAGTGAAAATAGCAAATTTAACCTCTATAATGCCATTTTTATCGATTGATAAAGAAAGTGAAAAACGCATAAGTACGAGTATAACTATTGAGTTATTGAACCTCACTTATTACATTCTTTTGAAAAGTGTATGATGTCGATGATCATTAAAAATGTTTAAATCATACATTTTTGCCCTTTGCCTAAAGTTTGAAAAAAAAATCTGTTGTTACCATTTGGGAACCCTAATAAAAATATCAATTTTTAAGTTACGTATAAATGAAGTAGCATAATTGTGAAAACCGCATCACATCTGATGCAGTAGTTTTATATATATATAATGCCGATACAAATACATAGTAATTAATTTCTTTACTAATTGTTACCTGAGTCTTCGTTTGCAAGATAAATTATTCGAGTACGTAAAGATAAAAATCAGATTCCATAACGTTTCTACCATATCGTTAAAGCTTATCTTATTCTTTCACTGTCTAGCTAGGCCATACGCTTATGGAATTTCCTTCTTTTACCTATCAGGGAATCCCTTCCCATTTTCAAATCAAGAGTTAAATCTTTCTTTCTTTCTCTTAACTAAACGTGAACTTCTTTAGCAAAGTGTTTCAATAAAGCTAAGCATTTGTTGGTATTTAATCTGATTTCATATGTTTATTATATATGTTTGTTTAAACCGTAAATACTTTTGGATTTGTATGTATTTATTAATATATATTTATGTCTGTAGTTTTTATTTATTTGTGTAATTATTTTTTATGTACTTTTTTTGTATTTATCATATTATGGTATTTATATTTCCTGTTATTATTTTCTCAATATATATTGTGCACGGCTGCACATTTTTCTCGATATCTACTATTTCCTCTTTCTAAAGGTGGTCTGGAAGAGATTGCTTTCTAGCAATAAGAACGCCTTAATTGTACTTAATTATGTCTGTAAAACCAATTTCAGTATTTTTTTCTGTGCAATAAAGTGTATATTTCTATCTTCTTTACTCAAAGCTTAAATCTTGTATGTCTTCTTTATTATTTAAAGCTTGAATTTCGTAAGTCTTCTTTATTCCAAGCTCGAATCTCGTATGTCTTCTTTATACAAACCTCCTGATTGAGAGAACGTGCTATATATCATACCACCCGCATTATTCCGGCAGTTCCGCAGTAGCGGCAGGAGACAAGATGACGTCCGAGGGTTTAACAGCTTCGCCAATAAAATACAAACGCCAGGAATGGTTTATGGTATAGCCGTTTTATTTGCAGTTGCCACGCTTAAAATATTCCCGTGTGAGAAATAGCTTAGTTATTCCTGTCGACCTGAAGTGCTTGGATTAATTATGAAGGACGTTTGTGCGCAGTCAATTTGAACTTAGTTTGATCCTGTAATGGTAATTCAATTTTGCGGATAGGGTCTAGGATTAAATAGATTGTTGATTGAAAGTTGTCTTTTGAAACAAAGGCTTTTACAAAGTAGAAGAGTATATCTATTATATAAAAATGAATCGCAAAATGTGTTGGTAAGCGCATAACTCGACAACGCTTGGTCCAATTTTGACGATAATTTTTTAAAAATATTCTTTGAAGTTCAAGGATGGTTTTTATGGCGAGAAAAAATCGAATAACTGCCGGGAAAACTCTTAAAACAGCCCTTTTCGTTTTCCATTACAAAATGTTTTCTAACTAAAATGTGGAGTCAAGCCACATTCCAAATCTTTTTGACAGGACAAAGCCTGTCGGGTCCGCTAGTTAATAATAAGAACGCGTGGATCACTAACTAGTCTGCTTGCCTGTACTTACGCGTTTTAAGTTATTTTAATAAGTTTTGTTCAGTTTTCTCAATCAATGTCAGGTCAAAATGTATAAAAATGAATTTGAATATCACACATCAAGTCCTACAGTTATTTTAATTTAAATGTTTTTATTTATTTCATTATATACTTTTTTTTTGTTTTTTTTTTACAACTGACAAACTAACTGTGTGTCTTGGTGCAAAATTAGTTATAAGTTTAGCTTTTGTTTGTAAAAAAAACTACTGAGTTTCTTGATACCGGTATCTTCTCGGTAGTTATAGGTTCCGAAGCGAAGGTAGCTTCATTTGCATTGTATAGAGACGATTCTTAAATATTACTAATATAATCTACATTAATAAAAATATTAACTTTGAAAAAGATGGCTTTAACTTTGAAAAAGATGGCTTTAACTTTGAAAAAGATGGCTTTAACTTTGAATAATGTAGCTGTTACACTAATATTATTAAGCTAACGAGCTTTTAAACGAGCTAGTCTCAGGAACTACTGGATCCAATTAGAAAATTATTATTGATTTGAATAATCCATTTATTGAAGAAGGTATTTATTTATTTAAAAACTTAATTGCAGAAGTAAGTAAAACGGGTGGACTTGATGCTAGGGGCATTCTCTACCAGTCAACCCTTGGGTCATGTATATGGGTGCGGTTATGGTGGAGAAAAAAAAAAAGAAATCATTTAAACAGAAATAAAAATAATATTTAATAACAGTAATATTATATATCTTATTTATACAATGATGATACAAATACTATTTCAATTAAATACAATATATATATTGTATTTAATTATATAGGTATACTTAGATTTACATAATAAAGATAATTTATATATAAAAATAAATACATAGCTGTAAATTCAGAAGATAAATAAAATGAATTGGTTCACCAATTGACAAATTCTTGACTACCATTACTTGTTAGCAAGAGAGAAGTATTCACGAACTTTAATTTACGAAAAAGGTACAATGCTATATAAAGGAATAGTGCTACCTATCTGATTTTAACCTAAAAATATTCAGATACGTTTTTTGAAAATAAAATAACACTCTTCTTAATTTCGAACCTATTATTTCGCCGCAACCATAAACATGTAGTTCCGTAGTACAATTAGGGGAAACAAAAAACAACTCGCACTAAATTGCTTTAACGTAACTAACTGCCCCGAAAAGAAAGACGCGACTGGAAACTAATTCAATTAAGTGGCCTGTAATTAAGTCCGAGTAATTGAAACACTGGCACGACATAAAGATCGGTGGAGTTACTTAGTAGAGCTGGGTAATTTAGTCACTGCAGCGCTTTAAAGGGAGGTACTTAGTTTTTCTTGGTCGCTTCAAACGCTAGTTTGACTTGGAGCAAACTTTTGCAAAGGCCCCTCAACGCGGTTGCTTAGTCAGTTGCAGAAGACGCTTGCAGCAAGCGCACTGCGCTACATCAGTAAAAAATCAGTAAAAGACTATCGATAATGGCTGCAATACCTTAAGGTACCACCTTACAGAATAAATAAATTAATAATAAAAAAATAATATTTTGGACAACATCACATACATCGCTCTGATTCTGTGGTAAGTAGCTTAAGCACTTGTGGTACAGAGATCAGAAACAACGACGGTACCACAACACCCAGACCCGAGACATTATAGAAAAGTTCGTTTCCCATATTGACCCGACCGGGGATCGAACCCAGGACCTCACATATGGCGCGACGCCAAAGTCCGGCCTGCCCGCCTCTCAGGTACGGAGGTCGTCATTAACTATTATTTTAATCATGAAGATACAATGTAAAAATAATGATCAACCATTCAAAACTGAATTTTGACATGCGCTTACCGTGAATTTACCCTTCACTCATTTTTGGAAATTGCGATTTAAAAAATAATAAGATAATAATGCGCAATTAAATATATGAGCTACCCTTTTCATCTACGTAAATAGAAACAGTAAGTTTATCCCTTAATAACAGACAAGAACCCAATACAGATCCTATTCACTTTTCAGGTCCGCTACAATTGCGCGGAATTGAATCAACTGATTTTGGAATTAGACGCGCCTATTTTTCCCCGAGGAGGTTATTTACAAATCAAATTCTTGCCAAACGAGTCCGGGGCTGGACCTTCGTAACATCATTTCGGACCGTTTCTACATTTCGTATAAAATAATATGCTTAGATGTTGTCTAAAATTTAAAGCCCCAAAAAAGAGGTATGCACTTAATATATACGACCTAAGTGGCGCAGTGGCTAAGGTAGGCGGCCAAAGCGCGATAGGTCCCGGGTTCGATTCCCGGTCGGGTCAATTTCGAAAACGAACTTTTCTAAATTAACTTGGGTCTGGGTGTACTGGAATGACGCCCCCAGTTAGTATCCGTCGTCTGGTACTCGTAGTACAAGGGAAAACCTTAGTTTGAGACCAGGTGATTGGTGTGATTGTCTGACGCATGTATTATTTATTATGTCTGAAAAGATTTTTATTTTAACTTATCTGGTCAGTAACATAAAACATCCTTAGATAAAATGCATGATAAATATTCGACATGCCGTTTTCAATTTGTTTATCCTAATTTGTTTTATGAACTGGCGCTTACTTCAGTGAGGTGAAACAAAAATATCGAGTTTATTTATGCTAAAAAAATTAATACAAAGCTTAGTCATAACTCATCAATGTATCTGGCTCATTCAGCAAGTAATGAATTTATTCTTCCAATAAGTCCTTTAAGCAATTTTTTGTGTATTTAACAACAGAAAAACTAAAACTATCAATTGTATAAATTCTTCCTGAAGTAATGAGAATTAAGATATTATATTATTATCAATCAACCTTGTCAAAGCCTAGGTATATGGAAGGTCCACAAATCCAGTTAACAAATCAGGTATTCGTATTTCAAAGAAACGCCCACCCGCGTTTAGTTAACAAAGTTTCCGCTAACAAACAATTTTAGACACCATTTATCCGAAGGTATCCCATTATACAAAGGCAAAATCCGTTTCACACATACCTGACACTTGACCCGCTGTGAAGTTACTAAGATAACTTGCAACATAACGCCACACATCATGTGTCTGACACAGAGAAAGTGTCGCTCTCTTATCTGGTAACTTGACACAGGGGCGCGGGCGTATTTTGAATTCGGGGTAATATTTAGATTCAGGTAATGTATACGTAAGGGGATAAGACGTTCCGTTTTGAAAAGGATCATCTCGTTTTCGAGGAAACCAAGGGAAACATTTGAACTTTGTAGAATTAAATAACAGTTAACAGGTGAGTCTGTAGCTTTTAGTTAATTCAGTCATCAAAAAGGCATCTCAGTCAGTCAATCTCCTTTACAGCATCACCCCAAGCAATGGGGTCAAATCAGGGGTTTTTGGTGGGAAATCCACCTCATTTCGGGCAAAGAGTCCCCACACGCTGTCACGCCTCTGGTGACGGTATGGCTAGTATATTTACCTTCGTTAGGAAAAAAAACCAGTCAATCTCCAACAACATGGATACTAACATGGATACAACATGGTTAGTGAATGATGCTGAAATTGTTGGTAATATGCAAATATTTTAAAGTAATGTTGTGAATTTTACTAAAAGTATAATTACCAATATTTGCAAGAATGTCTGGATATTTGTTAAGTTGCTTTTTTTGCAAATTGAGTATGGGTCCCACACGGATTAAAATTGGAATTCTTCTTCTTCGAAGTGTATGTAATGGAATGGGCTATGCAATTTAAAGTTTTTGGCTATTTCTACAAAGCTTTAATTAAGATATTCCATGAACCGGATGATATGCAAATGGTAGATTCACACCATTCCAATTATTATCGTCGACACCTATGTAAAGATAATTGAAAGAAAGAAAAAGACATATTTTTTTGTTCACCAACAAAACATTTATTGTGTTTGTGGCCAACAAGGTACGGGATTTAGCATAGCAGGGGGAAATGCCTACCGCGCCGTCACTCTCAGAGAGTTCACTGCGGGGAACAGATAGTGGTGTGTCGGGATTGCTCCGACTAAAACCCCCTCAGTGGCTAACGCTGCGCAGTTGTTGGGGAGTTGGGATCCCTTGCAGACTCTACACAAGCTCCCTCACAGCGCGTACCGCTAAGCGGCCCTCTACGCCGCGCAAAACGAAACTAGAGTATGCCGGGCCACAAAATCAATTATGTCGCAGAAGGAGGCAGCCGAAAGGGAGCGGGAGGACAGTCCGACCGCCCCCGCATGCCGCAGACGACGGCGGCTCAGAGCGCGACGGCAGTACCATCGCGCTCTATCACTGTCTGGAGACCAGCCAGCTGATGGTGCGAGGGCACTTCAGCTGGCATTGCACTCACGGTCTTCACCGCAAGGCGTGGAAAGCCTAGTGGATCGACCATCCTCACTCCTCCCCCAAAACATTCTAGGGGGAATCATCTCCCCCTTACTGCTTAATTAGCCGCCATTCCGCCGGAGATGCTGTGGTAGGTCTTCTGTTCCCATGGCATCACCATCATGGCGATGAGGTCCACCGGCGAGTTTTAGTGGGTATTTTTACCCGTACAGGGGCAGGGAGTTCCACACACGCCGTCACTTCCCTCGGGTGACGGTACGGTGCAACAATGCATTTCCCCCCGTTAAAAAAAATACCACAACATCAGTACACCTTGCATGCCACTGTTGCGTTGCTTTTCTGGCTGTATATTTATTTACCGCGATCGAGATAAAAAAATAAGAAAAAACATAGTTCGTTTATTAAACATAATATCTTCAAGAAAGAAGTTTAGTTAAGCGAAATATATTCCATCCCTTTTAGTGGAAGCCCGGTCTAACACAGGTGTGACAGCTCCGCATCTTATTAGGTGTTATCAAACAGGCATTTCTCCGAATCGTAGTAAAGGAGCTTATTCCGAACTGAAGGAGCTTGATCGATCAAACGGAGGCGTTTGGAGACGTTTTATGCGTACTGTAGTTACCGAGTCGATTATACTAAGCTGTACAAGCCCATCCTGGAACATTATCTTACCAAAAAGTTAGCAAGTACATACTAGATTATTGTACAAATGTCTGGAACTAAACGCTTGTCCGCTTTTATAGATCAGATATTCGGCGCGGCACATCACTGGTTGTAATTCTTTATATTTTTTTTACTTTTTAGAAAGCCTTTCAAACAAAGGCATACTTTGGACTTAGCACCGCCCTTATGTCGACTGCATAAGTGTTAAGTTCGAACTGCAAGTTACTTCAAATTGTGAATAGAGTTTAAATAAAAAGTACCTATACTATGCTTGTGCTAAACAAATAATTTGCTTCGTCAATGTAAATGTGCAATAAAAAGTAAGACGTTTCTTATAAATGTTGTTTCTTTCTTTCTTTCTTTACTACCTAGTCTGCTCACCTGTACTTGCGTGTTTTGTATTATTTTAAAAATATAGTATGACACATTTTCTCAATCAATGTCAGTAATGGGCCCGTTGACGCATGTAAGTCCTACACAGTTAATTTAATTTAATTTACAAATACTTTTGTTTTATTTTTATTTTTTTTTTTCAATAATTTATTTTTAATTTTTATTTTACAATTGACAAACTAACTGTGTGTCTTAGTGCAAAATTAGTAATAAGTGTAGCTTTCATTTGTAAAAAAAAACTACTGAGTTTCTTGCCGGTATCTTCTCTTTAGTTATAGGTTCCGAACCGGAGGTAGCTTCATTTGCTTTATATAAAGACTATTCATAAGTATTACTAATGTAATCTATGTGAATAAAAAAGATTGACTTTGACTTTGACTTTTCTTTATTTCTCAGTTCTCAAATAAATCATATTTACTTCTTAATTTATGGAAGCTTATTTTTTACACAGCCGCAATAGACTGTTAATTTACAAGTTAGTATGTGACTTGTAAATTAGCAGTCCGCAAAAGAAGAGTTTCCGCTTCATCGGCGCTTGTACTCTTAAATTAAGTGGGTAACAGCTTTTTGGTCACGTGTTAAGAGCGAATCGATCTCTCTAACCACAGAACGAGTCGGCCCGCGCATTACGCCTGTTAACGGCGGTCTAAAGCCGCTATTTGGCTACGGGCGCGACTCGGTTGCATTTGGGATTTTGGGATTTCCTAGCGTTTAACGTGCAAATGTGAGCTGGCTTAGAAAATAGTCCTTGAAAGTAAAAAACAAATACTTTACTAGGAAAGCAGCAAAAAGTCTGTAAACATAGTTATCCTTGAAAAAAAAGATGTAAATTAATTACTCAATTACGACATAGACTGTTTTATTTTGGGAAAGCAGCAAGTATTAAGAGATACCTCTCCGGATATACCTACCGGGCATAGCGATTTATCGCTCGAACTGGAGCACCCCGGCTGGTGATATTTATTTATTTATTTCTTCAATAACATATGACATGACAGTTTTATAACCAAGACGTACATATGGTAAACAATACGATACAATAAGTTAAATATACATATTACTTGTTCAGATATATACTATAATAGATCTCGATTTAAGCCATTTGTTATTCCCCCATTTCAATAATTTTATTATATAATCGAAAACAAGGGAGGAAATAACTTATTTGTAACATATAATTAAGTATATACCCGTAAAGTTATTTTAAATGTTTAAAAGTTTGTGGATCAAGAAACAATAATAAAACTTCATCAAAAAGCCATTTGATTGAGAGACACCAATTTATAACACCCCACTTTTTGATACACTATCTACGAAAGCCGCTACATTAAACTTTTCCTTCTAACTTCCCATCAAGTTAAAGGAAATGTTGAGAGTCTACGTTAGGTCTTAGAAAAAGCCGATAGAAACGTTTCAAAGCACAACCATTCAAGACTTATTTATGGGCCGCTTAGTGACCGCCGTTCAGGTCACGGAATTAATACTCCTCTACTTTGAATAATTACGCTTTTTTCTTAGCCCTGCGAGCTGATGATAAAACAAACAAGGCGCCCCAGTTATAAACCAACCATCGGTTTATAACTTGTGCAGTAATACGTCTATTATTAAAATAAAAACACCCATGACAATTCGATACTGGAATCTCAATTTGTTTTAACATATAGTACAAGTATTACTCAAACCATTTATGTATACCTACATTAAGTAAACAGAACTAAAAGTTCATTTATTCAAGAAAATGCTGTCTGTTTAACCGATATTTGTATTTTTTGTGAAATAAAGTGTATCTATCTATCTAAATACATATACAGAGCATTTTGTTGGCTGCTATCTTTTAAGATCACCTGTGTTAAGTTATTTTAGTAGTATAAAACTATGACAAGTGTGTGTTTCTAAAAAGGAATACAACACGTATCTGCGTATGTGTTGGCTGTAGTGGTTCAAATAAGCGGACGTTCGATTATTCGACATTCGGAAAATCGACGCTCGGAAAATCGAGGCTTCACTGTACTAAGAAACAAATCGCTGCTGAAAGTGACTAGAATAACATCAAAGGAAACTTTTATATTTAAAATATAGCAAAAAAATTCGCCGATAATAACCAAGTTACCATAAACCGACATTCTGTTGCCACGTTTTAGTAATCTACATAGGTAAAAACGTAACAGAACTTAAACGAAGTAACGATTGCACTTCTTCGTCCACGTTAGGAATCTATAATTAAAAATCCAACTTGATTACGATGCGAAATTAAAGCAGCGCGGTGCAAAGTTTAAATCACAAGGCAGGGACAATGTCGGTCTACAATGTCTTTCTTCGAACGAAATTGTTTTGAGGGAACTTTGGAACTATAAAATGCGCTTGCAGTATGATTTTGATGGTATTAATGACCTGCCGACTACAAAGAGATATAAGCTGGCTGTGCTTAAAAAATGCAAAGCACATAAGGCGTAGGCAAAAATGAAACCATCTTTAAAGTTTGCCAACTATCCGATTGACTCTTAATTAGTTTGCCAATATTATGCCATTTGCTTGCACTTATAGATAATAAATGGAACTTCTATACATAGTTGACTTTACTATATTACTAAATTGCTCGAGTTACACATTTGTAACGAGGTTGGTTTTTAAATAAAATAAAATATCTTTTACCAACACAAACAGCATTATGAAATGAGCTTGCCTATGATTTTGATTCAATTAAGGTTATATATTAGCCAAATGGTATCGATTATGAAATTAGACTTTTTAATTTGTTAGGTCATAATTCTTTAGACCAGAGTTAAAAAAATATTTTCTTATTTATAAAAAAAGCCGCTTACATTAAGCTGCACTCCTCAGACCAAAAATTCGTTCTTTTGCTAGCTATATATGGCCAGAGAGAAGTTCTAAATTTATATCTGACTTGCCGCCAAGTATACAACCATACATACCTGTTCCCAGTAGAGCAAAATAAAGGTCATTCTTACTTGCGCTTTTATACGTACATTTTCGCTTTCCACATTTTATTATGCACGAAACACGGCCATCAGTTTGGTTTTATTATATAAACACATTTTTTCTATTAAAAATGAAAACCACCATCAAACAAAATAACGTTCATAATAGATTTTTTTTATTGCACTTCAAGATTGACCTCATCCCACCTGATGTTAAGTGGTAATGAGGTCCTAGCTTAAGGGTGACAAGTACAGCAAAATAAATATGTTACTGGACTTCTCGCCCTTACCTTAAAAGCTTGACCCCTGCTACTAATGTAGCAACCCCCAGGAGCTCTGGAAACCTTACTCACACACAGGAACACAACAACACAGCAGTTAATGGCATACTATTGTAAATTAATTATTTTTTGTATGTTGAACTGCTTACCACTATTTTATTTTGACTCTACATAGATTTTCCAAAAAAAATCACAAATTGGTCCTTAATCGTTGAGTAATCCGTGAAAGTTTAGAAAAAAGGCTTCTAAGAATTGAAAACCCTCCTTCTTTTAATTTAAAGTCGGTTAAAACGTTTCCTAGCATACCGTTCGCTGAAATGAAGAGAAGTAGGTTTTTATCACATCGCGTGATGGGAAGCACTAAAAATACCGTTATTAAAGCAGTCAGCAGCAATATCGCTTAAAAGTTGCCTTTAAAATGAACACGACGACCATTCATAATTACCGTGTAAGCGGCTGTTTATACAAACTTGCTCAGCTTGTTTGTGCATTTGTTGAACGATAGTTGGTTTGATGACGGTGGCGTACGGGCCAAGTAAAGTTTCATGGAAAAAGAAAGAAAATACATTTATTGACATCACAAAATATACATACAAACACAACGCAAAACAATTTAACAGATATTATCATTATTAATTACCTTGTGAGGCCAATTTGGGTTCCAACTCAGCAAATGCCGCTACGACATTTTTAACGCCGCAGCAGCGCTGGTATTCTGGTGGAACCCCCTGCTTGGAAAATTAGCAAGTGCCCGGGCTCTTGCTAGTTCCCCACGCAATCGAGTGGTGCTAATGATTTTAATAATCTATAAATTACATGCTGTATTTATACTATAAAAACATACATTGGTAAAAACAGGCAAAGACAATAAACGATACTAAACAATCACGACGGAAGCAGACGATATAACTATTACATACAAAGGGTTTCATTATAAAACAATAAAAAAATACCTAAAATAAAATCGCGCAAACATTCACACATGCACATTCATACAAATAAATGAACAATTTGTCGTGAACCCCCTAAGTAGGCGCTTGAAGTGGGAGGAGTCCTAAGTTGACAAGTTCTAAGTTGTCTCGACCAGGTCAATTTGGGGAATGAACTCGTCTAAATTGACTTGGGTCTCCCTGTACTAGTTTAACGCAGCTTTACTCTTGGCATATAAAGTTTTTTCATGAAAAAAAATGTAATTTGTTTTATATACTATTTTAGCGTAACATAAAACCCGAAGATACTTGCGCTTTTGTTACTCAAGATTAGTTAAAAGACGCATATTATGATGCATACATATTCTATAGATTTGAGTTAATTGGAAATAAAATATAATAGAAAATACATTTACTTATGTAAACCTTTACAAAAGTATTTATGAACTGTCAGATTCTGTTTAATTGCTGCTCTGTTTAGAATGTTAATTTTATCGAGAAGAACAAGCAAGAAGCTCTATAGTTACTTTTTCTAAAACTACTGTGGAAACATGCTATAAAAAACAAAAAAGACTATTATAGCTTACGTCTAGTATACATTATTAATGCTATCAAGTCCATTATCTATATCCAATAACATTAACTATATACCTCGCTTCAAGCGACGTAGTAAGGCAGTATTAATGTAGTGTAAATTCATTATCATAAAAAGCAATTAACCTTGAAACAGTAACATGAAAACTTTAATTTTCGTGAGAGCTAAAAGCAATTTTTCTTGTACCTAAGTTTGTCACTTACGGTTGTACCGACTAAACTATGATAATACTTATTTTTCTTAATACTAATTTCTTAAATTTGCATTTGTGCCAATCTGTAAACGTAGGTTAAATAAATTAGGTACAATACAAGTAACTTTTAGTATTAGTGATTTCAATGCATGATGGTAAATATTTTAGTTCCTTGGTAATAACAAAACCAATTATCGAATAGTATTATGAAGTGAGATATTATCTTTATAATATAATTAATGTTACAGCAATGTTGTAGCATCGCTTCAGCGGTGAATAACGGAAAGCGAAATTGGCATACAAATCTGATACTATGTGGCATGCCATTTTTGTTTGATAAAATAATGGGGTGATTTAATGAGAAAATGATTTGTCCTATTTTACAAGATAATAGCAATATTCAAAATGACAAAACGATGCTACAGGTCCCATTTAACTACGCATTCAGATAAATATCCGTTACATTGTTCCCTCGCGGAATAAAGCAAAAGAACAATACAATTTATTTTCAAGCTGCACCGTGAAAAAGCACGTTACAGAGATCCATTTTACTGAGACACCACAATCAATTACTGAAACACAATTTTTTATCTTAATGCATATAAAATAAAGCCTGCTGTGCGGGAGTTCAGTTTGCTGTACAGTTGCCACTTTCTCTGGTTTTAACGTCACTTAAAATGTTCGACTAATGGCTATTGATTTTGCCGTAACATATGTGAATTGTAGCTGCCAATTTGATTAATGATCATTTATTTCTTGAAGCAGGTATACGTATTATTTTTAAGACAATACATTTTCTTCAAGTAAATACAGCCAATATTTTTTATTTTTTAATCGTACTATTACTGATTTAATTTATTACTTGCTTTTGTACGTGACTTAGTCCGTGTTATGTTGGGTTAAAATATGTCGTATATGTTAATTTTGTATATCGTCTCTCTTTATACCAAATTTCATTTAAATTCTTTCGATTGTTTAAGAGTGAAAGAATAACAAAGGCACCTACTTACTTTCGCGTTTATAATATACTAGCGACGCGCCCCGGCTTCGCACGGATGCAATGCGAATACTTCGAAATGCTGGTTTTTCTATCCGCTTGAATCACAATGTATAACAAACAAAACCGCATCAAATTCCGTTTCGTCGTTTCAAAGATTGTGTTATACTATATAGTGAAGTAAAGTTTTACAAAATGACATTGATTTTCAAACATTTAGGAATTTATTCTTAATTACCTGAAAAAAATAAGTCGGTTTCTTAACTTAATCAAAATAGTTTGGACCGGAGACTAACGGTTGATACAGCAGAAAAATTCCATCGCCTAAGATAACTTAGCTCGAACTGGAGCAGCCCGACTGGTGAAATACCTCTCCTTACAGAAGATCGCAGCCAAATAACAATCACTTCTGTGTTGTTGTGTTCCTGCGTGTGAGTAAGGTTTCCAGAGCTCCTGGGGGGTGCTACATCAGTAGCAGGGGTCAAGCCTTCAAGGTAAGGGCGACAAGTCCAGTAACAGATTTATTATGCTGTACTTCTCACCCTTAAGCTAGGACCTCATTACCACTTAACATCAGGTGGGATGAGGTCAATCTTAAAGTGCAATATAATAAAAATAAACTTGCGGTTAGCTCAGTTGGAAGAGCAGCACGCGCGATACGTGAAGGTCGTGGTTTCGTTTCCCGCACCGCAAGGGGAGATAAACATTTTCTGTTTCTAATATCAAAACAGTTTGGTTAGTATTTATTAACACTTCCTATACAAAAAGGTCCCGATAAAGGAAACTTCCATGCGTTCTTATAAAGGAAAGAAACTCACCCGAAACTCCAAGCCATCCGGCTCGTTCTCCGTTATTTGTACAGCAAAATTGCTCTGGAACTTTCCATGTAACAATAAGTGTTCGCAAAGAAAAAAAAGAAGCAAATGTCTAGAAGTAAACATGTTTGCGTCGGACTCGCCTCCTTTCTGTTACGTTTTTTATTTTTTCGAATCCCCGCCCGGGGTTAAATTGAATACGGAAATCTAGTTATCTTCATGACTTGCTTGAATTAGAGAAATAGGACGAATTGTTTGATGAGTTTCGTATTCCATTAGACGGTATACAATTTTAAGGTTTTTTTCTTACTGTGGATTTGTTCACAACGGATATACTAAATGAGGGAAGCGCTTACTGGTACATACCTCATACTTGTGAGCAGGCGCTATCTTTGGGAACTAGTCTACTTCTGCTTACTCCAAAATTATATACCTATTTAACTCCTTTAGACTCATCTTTACTTCTCTAAATCAAATCTAATCTGTATATGGTTTGGTTCAAAGTACTTTACGCAAATAAATTAGATACTGGATCATTCTTAAAGACTATTACAATGTGTGTCTTTGTGAAAAATTGGTTACAAGTTCAGCGTCTTTTGTTTTTTAAATCTATAGTAATAGGTTCCAAAAACTATCGTCCATATAAATAAAATAAAGCAGGTAAATAGCTTTGTTTGGTTTAGATAGACAAGCAGGCATGTGTATCCATTTTGTCATAATATCCGGGAGCCCACCACCTCCCTTAGCCAAAAAAAAAAGGTTATGAATGGAATAAAATAGAATAGAAACATATTAATTCATGTAAGATTTACAAAAGCACTTATAAATCGTCATTACAAAACAAGTATTCTACCGTCGTGTTCGGATATGGTCCATATAGGTTTGGTTCCCCTTGTACGTCTTGTAGGGGTCAGATGACAAATCTTTCTATTGTAATAACCATGCTTATTTAATTTAGGTCACAGTCGAAGTGGCTGTAATGTACTTATACACAACCGGAATACTTGCGAGGAGACAGAAAATTGATTAACATATGAACCCGTTTCTAAAATAGTCATCAAAATGTAAAAGTTTATCATCCCCCACAACTACGCACGCGAAATATTCTGTTTTTTTTTCAATATTATCAATTAATTCTTCGCTTCTAATGGTCTTGGCGTTAGATAGATACACTTTATTGCACAGAAAATTTACAGTAATTGGTTTTACAGACATATTTAAGTACAATATAGGCGGTCTTATTGCTAGAGAGCAATCTCTTCCAGACAACCTTTAGGTAGAGGAAATAGTAGACATCGAGAAACGGGTACAGCCGTGCAAAATGCTTGAGAAAACTACTAACAGAAAATATCAATATAAATACCATAACAAGATAAAAATATAAAAAAATACGTAAAGATAAATAAAACTATAATAAACAAATAAATACCTATATAATAAATAAATATATAAATTTCCATAAAGTATATATGATATAGACAAATAGAAATAAACATATGAAATTAAATTAATTACCAACAAAGCTTAGCATTATTTAAATACTTTGATAAAGGATACAAGTTCGGATTTAGTTAAGAGAAAGAAAGAAAGTTTTTACTCTTGATTTGAAAATGGGAAGGGACTCAGATTCCCTGATAGGTAAAGGAAGGGAATTCCATAAGCGTATGGACTGGACAGTGAAAGATTGTGAGTAGTATTCAGAAGTATGAGTAGGAAAAGTGAGTAGAAGTTTACGGGAAGATCGCATACCATGCTCTTTGATGGGTTGCAAGAAATGGAATCGTTCTTTCAGATACGGAGGGGATAGAGGATTAAATAAAATATTATAAAGAAGAGATAAAAGATGGAGGTCACGTCGTCGACGAATAGGAAGCCAGTTAAGCTGAGCCCGAAAATTGGAGACATGGTCATACTTGCGTAAGCCAAAGATGATGCGGATACAGAAATTTTGAAGACGCTCAAGCTTATCAAGAAATACCTCATTGAGATTTGTTTATTAAATATGCGTTATGTTAAATAGTATAAATCCTCCTTCAATAAATGGACTATGCAACATAAATTTTTAATTCGAACTAGTAGTTCCTGATATTAGCGTGTTCAAACAAACTAACAAACAAACTTCAGCTTTATAATACTATAGTTTAATACAATTATTTCTTAACAACATTTTTACACTCACATGTATCATAAATTCTATGAGAGAATAAAAATATGGATGTAACGAAAGCTTTTAAGCTTAATCGCATTTCAACCTAAAATGGAGCAAATTGTTATTGAGATACTTAGACTAAAAGGGCGAATTGCAAATTTTCGTACATTACTCACCATTAGGTACATGATTGACACATTATTGAAGTTAAGCCTTTTTCTTGCTAAGAGTGCTTTTATATTAAGAGGTATAGATGCGCGTTCATGTTATACAAATTTTATTTACATGCGTTATGTTATTATTAACATCCGTTACTATGAAATCTCGTCTAAGCAGTACAAGGGTTGTTTTTGCACTTCAGTTGGTGATTAAATAAATAGGGGTAAAAGTCATCTACGCTCCCCTGGAATCTTGGTGAAGAAGATAAGGTTCCGCAGTCATCATCGATAGTGAAGTAGGAAAAAATGCTTGTTTTTTTTAAATAAAATGCTGCAAGAGTTTTTTCTAGTGGTAGACTTAGAAATGAGGATATACGTAGCATAACTTAAGTCACTTATATATGTGTAAAAAAAAACAATTAAATGACAATGTGCAGACAACAAACATAGCTTATAGATGACCAATGCGGCAAATAGGTTTCAATATGATATGGTATATATTACATTTCGTATTCATACTAGATTACACGTTAATTTCTGCAAATTCTGTATGATAAATAGAGCGTAGAATGGTTAACTGAAAATCAAACCAAATATGTAGTCAGCATTAATTGTTGTGTTTAAAAAAGATTAGTAAACAATATTCTTTTTTTCTTTTTATTAAATTAAGAAATTAAAGGCCTGGAACAAATCATTGCCCTGAACTAATATATGTAATTTAATAGGTTTTCCGGGCCTTAGAGTCTCAAACCATAAACTATTGAGTATTTATCGATTCGCCCCAAAACAGAAACACGGAGCAATAAAATTTTCCCGACAGTCATTGTCAACGGGAGGCCCACACTAATTAAAACTTAACCGTTCCAGAGACAGGGGAGAGTCGAATCAATTGAAGAAAGCCTATTTAGTACGGGAGCTGATAAAAAAACTGGGGACAGCACAATAATAATATTATTGAAAACTAACTGTTGTAACTTTGTTCGATTTCTGGATAAAATATCCCATGTCTAATGTTAATATCTCATTTATCTTTCTACCAAATTTCACCTAAATTCAGTTTGTAGTTTTTGCGTCACCTTATATGGCAGTTACATCAAAATATAACGCGAAGGAGGTAATGTGCACAGTTACCGATCTGTAACTTCAAGATTAGAAAAAGTATAAGTATTCAATGCGACGTAATATTATGATTAGCTTGTATTTCTGAATGAATTTCACTCTCTACTTGTAATTATAAAAAAAAGAAATTAAATATGCTTAACACAATAAAATGTACAATACCACTGTATGTTATCATTTTTCAATATATGTAAAAGAGTCTCTGAACACTCACAAAAACGAATTTTACGTAGTATAAATGGCTGTGCCAGGAGTCTTTTCTGCCTTCGCAAACTAGGCTTCAAGCAATACATTTAAACTACCTTTACTATATAAACTCATCAATTTTAAGTAATTTAAAACTCCAAAATTGAAATGAATTTTAAAAATTCAACTTAAAAAAGTTCCTAATATTGCGTTTAGTTTTCGTTGTCAAAATATCAATACCTCCTGTACTAGTCCCAGTGTACAAGGCCGGTGGGATAAATTAAAAACGCCAATGAAGTAAATTGCAATGTCAATCAGCCCGAGCTACGTCACTGCGGTGGATAATCAATCTTCATGAGCCGAAGAAGTGCTGTAGTACTAGAGACAGGGTACGAGCTTAAAAAGCAGAACTGTGAAATAAGAATTAATTAAAAAAAACAGCAGAAGTTAGAAGAAGAATTTTCTTAGAAAGTATGAAAACTCCATACGGTTTTATGAAACAGGATTTAAAAGACGAAATTATAGGCCTCGAATAACTTATTTACTAAACTAAATATAAAACTAATCTTAATTTTTGCTATATTGACAGATGTCGTAGGTATTTCAATAATTATCTTTGTCACTCAAGACGTCTGCTATGCTCTGATTGGATGGTTTATCTTAATTCATCCAATAAATCTGTTTTAATTTCTATTCATAAATTATATGTCCTCTTACCTTATTTTTATCAAGGACTTTTATACAGTCAACGGCACGTTAGGGTAAACACTTGTAGTTTGAAATGAGTTCTTTTGCCAACGACATTAGAGAGGTAGGGCATGGCGATTTATCGCTCGAACTGGAGCAGCCCGACTGGTGAAATACCTCCACCTTACAGAAGACCGCAGCCCAATAACAATCACTTCTGTGTTGTTGTGTTCCTGCGTGTGTGCAAGGTTTTCAGAGCTCCTGGGGGGTGCTACATTAGTAGCAGGGGTCAAGCCTTCAAGGTAAGGGCGACAAGTCCAGTAACAGCTTTATTATGCTCTACTTGTCGCTCTTAAGCTAGGACCTCATTACCACTTAACATCAGGTGGGATGAGGTCAATCTTGAAGTGTAACATAAAAAAAAAAAGAAAAAGGTAAGTGAGAAAGCCCAAAGACGTGTTTTTGATCGTACATGCCAGTTATATAGCAATAACCGTAATAAAGACTACCATCCTTTTAATTCTAAACATCTCAAAACAACGTTGTTTATACACATGGCTTTTTGAGTAACAGTATTAAGACCGTTTTATTGTAATAAGTATGGTAGGACGTCGTTGTAAATAATTGCAAATCGTTATAACAACCTAAGGACCGTAGAAAATCTAAAACAATGTGTGTTTGTGTGCTTTTGGTTTAAACTATTGGTAACAGAATTTGGCTTATATGATCACAAAGTTGTCCGTTTTCAAATTGAGGACTTGACGTTGCTATTATACAAACAAAACAAATTTAACTCCATACGTCCTAATAAGATTGAAATATTTCCATATTATGGGATATGTTCAACTTATGGGCCATTATAGTAGTTTAAACGACGTTATTGGAAAATTGAGGATTTTCACCACGAAAATCTAAAGTTATATGCGTTAGATCATCATAAGTATAACTGATCATATGCCGGCATATTTTATGATATAAAATATTGCAAATTAAAAATTGATTCTATAAACTATGCAAAACAGTAGTTTATAGTATAAATTACCTAAAATTTACTAGTTGTTTTAAATGGAAAATACATTTTACTTCTGTAATCCATTGGTTGCAGTCTCCAGGCCTACATGTCTTTAAGAAAAATAAATTGCTTCCGTCACACGGTTAGAGAGATAAAGTTACAATATGAGTGTAAGCTTAGAACGTGAACGGCGTGTCACGTTTGTCCATAAACACGTACATTAATAAAGGCGCATGCCTTTTTGGAATGAAGGAAAATAGGCCTAACGCACATGGGGTGATTTGTCAAAGTCATCGGCCTCTATTTTGAGTGCTTTCTTATTTAGTATCAGGCTTATTGGCGTTTTGAAACAAATGATGCTTCACGCCGAAGTTAAAATACCTAATGTACCTACTTATTAATGTCCCGATGCAAGGAGGCTCCTAATGCTAAGGGTTCCATCATTAAAACCAACAATGACTGGCTTAAGCACCTTGCCAGTCAAATGCGGGTTGGTTTACTCAAACCCGAGCTATGTTCGTGATATCAGAAAAATGCATTGTTTGACCCGGGAATACGACCTAGTATCCGAAGATCATGATGCGAGACTTAAGTCATTAGTACACTGCGGCTTTAAAGTTATAAACATTACTATTTGATTACATAAATAAAGTTACTGGAAAGTGGGTTTCCAAAAGTTTGTATTTGCACGAGTATAATGTGCCTTTGAAAAGTTACTCACAATTTATATTCTATTTCAGGGTGGTTTTCAGGGTCTTCCGACTTTATTACCTATATCCCTACTAATATTATAAATGCGAAAGTAACTCTGTCTGTTACGCTTTCCCGCTTAAACTTCTCAACCGATTTTGATGAAATTTGGCATAGGTATACGTTGAACCTCAAGAACGGACATAGGCTACTTTTTGTTAGATAGTAGGGGAGGGGGGGGGGGGGGGTTAATGCCACCGTTGAAAGTTTATATGGGAAAATGTTTGTTTTTAACACGCTTTTATTAGCTCGGGTTGTATGTATCTATGTATGTAACGGAATCTTTGAATCTTAATTTGACCCACTTCCCGGTCTTTGATTAAGATGAAATTTTGCACACGCTCTGAGTTCTGATGAGAATACATGACTAGCTAAGAAACGTCATTACAAATCCAATATGGCGGCCTCCCCAAGATGGCGAACTGACTGTTTGAAATGCACTTCCATGATATGGGTATCAAAAGAAAGGGTTTGCTGTCAGGAATACGAAAAAAATAGTCACGTGATTCAAACACAATATGGCGGGCGTCCAAGATAACGGACAGGCTATTTGAAATGCACCCCTATGATATGGGTATTAAATGAAAGGGTTTGCTGAATGGGATACGAAAAAGAATTATATAATTATTGATACCTGAGAAAACTAAAAAGTAGAAAATAAAAATAATAGTTTAAAAAACTAAAAAACACGCTTTTAGCTCGCACTAAAAATTACAAAATAATTCAGACATTTAAGAAAGAAAGCGTGGAGCGTTTTGTCCAAAAAGAGTAAAGATAACATAAACGCTCCACGCTTTCTTTCTTAAATGTCTGAATTATTTTGTAATTTTTAGTGCGAGCTAAAAGCGTGTTTTTTAGTTTTTTAAACTATAATTTTTTTTAAGTTAGAGATATGAAAGTTGGCACAAATATAGCATAGGTATACGTTGAACCTCAAGAACGGACATAAGCTACTGGCAACAAGGATTATCCGAGTATTTTTTATAAATCCGGCTATTGGAAAACGTGTGTAAAATCTAGTATTTTTTTCTCACTCCACTTCCTTATTGCAAAACCAAATTAACTTTAACGATCTAAGCTATGCGCTTAATGCAGTTGCGTTGCTGTAAAACTAATTTACACTTTTAAAAACTGTAAAAACTTTGTAAAAGTGTAAATTAAGATGAAGATACTAATATTTTTAAATGTGTGATCATTTAAATTCAAATGAAGTTCGTGTGCTCGATTTTGAACCTTACTGTTTTAAAGACCCTTTGTACTTCAAACGCCACAGTGCTAAATGTTTCATGAGGATTCACTTTGTCATCAAATATTTAATACCCCCGTTATTCTCGATCGTCCACATAAACTTTATATTTCGAAGTTTATTGAACATCAGCGATTGAATGAGGAATTTAATACCGTTTCCTAGTAATATTCAAAACAAAACAATGTGTAAACATTTCAGCTATCAGGCCGTAGAGTATTATAAAGGCCATTGTTATTTTAGCTTTAGATACCTACTCCCAAAAACGAAACGAACAAACGAAAGGTTTCGTTTTTGAAGATTATTCAAAAATTTGGGAATTAATACATCGTTTTTGATTTGTATAAATAGTATTCTGTTTATTGATAACGCTTTATTCGCATTCGAAGTAAGTTGGTTGCGATTTTGAAAATTAAAAATTGCTATCCGTCGTCGGATCCGACATATTTTGTTTTAGGGAGTAGATCCCCTGGCTTTCATTATTCAGAACTTACAGAAATAAGTAACTGACTTTTTATACTAACATATACTTTTTAGATGCCATACTTTTAAAGGAAAAACTAACCCTAATGTGATCACTTGATCTGATTTTCAAAATATTTTTTCTTCAAAGTGTCGAATTTCACATTAATTTGCCAAATTAAAACCTGTAGTAAGACTAGAGAGACTAGCAAGTATTCCAAGCTCGATTCGAATCCTCTGGGATTCGAAGACCCCTTAACGTATATATTTACAAATTAATTTGTTAAAAATTGTTTATCTGGGCATAAAATCTAAGGCAAACTACATGAGACTTTTAAATGTTCACACAAAAATAAGATTTTATTTTCAAATATTTTTAGATATTGAAAATGGGCATTTGACTATCTTTCGTTCGAGTTAATTCAGTCCAGCTCTGTTGTTTCACTTTCATCTATTGAATATTTTCTTTAACAAAGCTGTTCTTTATCTAGGCTTTGCACATTTTTTTTATAAGCAGCGGACTAAAAATGGACCGTAGTCTGTAGTTTCAATATAAAAAAAGATAACAAAATGTTATTTACCCCTACTTAAAAAGTTCCAACTCTGTAATAGATCAAAAGAAGTGAAACATTTTAATTAAGCTACACTGAATTATGAGGCTCAGGCTTTAAGCTGAGCGGAGCTTAAAACGAAGATGATGAAAAAAATGCTTAAAGCTCTTCCTAATTTTACAAATAGAGCTTCCAAACCGATTGTTAAAAGACGCTTCGCTAAACCAAGGTCAAAGATAAATAAATTTGTTGTAGATTAGGGGTATATAAATTGTTTATTTTAAATTTACTTATTAAAATGTTTCACAGCACATGTAAAATAATGTTACTTTTAATGCCTTATTTATTGGCAAAGTTTGATCTTTCCAAGTTCTAAGTTAGTGAGATTTGGTTTGAATTTTGACATCACTTATACTGCCGTAAAACTTCCATGAAAATAACAGCTGTTGTCTACTATCGATATGTTGTCATATCGATACTATTGTATGACGTCATATCGATATTATTGATATGATGTCGTATTGGTAGTCGACTATCAGTAGACCACATTAATTTTAACGGCAGTATTTAATTAATTCATTGAGCAATTGTAATTCAATTCTATATAAATGTGAGTTCGAGGTAGAAAATCAAACAGGTGTCCAGTAGTAATGTCGTTTATTCTTCCAAAAACATGACCGTCGTCCTTAAATACGTCGTTTGATCTCTCATAACAGTCCTAACAGATTAAAATCCCTGTCATACTTCATCTATCTCACTCGTTACTTAATGCACATCCACTATCCCACATAAATAATCAGTATAATAATTATTTTTTACTATCTACTTAGCTAAGCTTAGCATATCTGGGGTGGTCTGGGTCGGAATACCTCTTTGTGTGCCTGTTTGTTATTGGTTCCTGAGGATTCTCGCGAATCCGAGGGAGGTGGTAGCAAGCGGGCCTGGTGCGCACTGGGTAACGGAGGCTGGCGACGTCCTTTTTAAGATATCTCTAGTTGACAGCAAAAAAAAGCTTGGCATATGTGTGGTATTCACCATAGATATATTTATTCTAACGTATTCACCATCTAATAAGTGAAGCTGTGTCGCTTCACAAATTTGAGGTTATAATATTAGTAACAGCCTTGCAAATCACAAAAAAGGCTAAGCAGATGTTATGTTACGGCTATTGTAAGGGAAATTTAATTAAGACTCCTTTAATGTTTTCGTCCCACCGCTAACTTAAGAACCTCAACCCAAATGCAGAGAAGCGTAAAGTTTCCCATTAAAACTTTTTATTCAAACTTAAATATCAAAGAGTAATTTGTTGCAATAAACGTTCATTTATTTCTTAAGTAATTAATGGTTTCAGACATGAAATATTAAAGTAAGCTAGCAATTAATTTGCCGTTGAACTAAGGCAACTGATAAAGCTGGGGCGCAAAGCCAACAGTTTGGACCAGAACCATTCTGTGGCTTTTCAAAGAACCAAGCTATGCAACTACTAAAAGAAAAACTAAAAGTCGAGTCGGAAAAATACTGGATAAATCAACCAGGCTTAAAACACTCAAAAACACTCATAGTTGGCTACTCGCGCAAATGGACCGAAGAACTGCTACAACTTAGCAGGCCTAGGGCCAGTGCGCTAGTTAGAGCCTTGACTGGACACTGTAAACTAAAAAGACACCAGTTTCATATGAAGCTGAGTGACTCTGATGAATGCAGATTCTGCAAGGAGGAAAAGGAAACACCTCTTCACCTCCTATGCGACTGTGAATCTCTGATCCACAAACGAAGCATCCACCTGGGACGACATATAGCCCAACCGGATGAATTAAAAACCCTAAAAGCTAGGAAAATACTAGACTTCCTAGAATCGACCCGGCTAAAGGAGTTACTCTAACTGGTGGCGAGTCACAATAGATCTGACAGGTCGCAGTGACCACAGTTCGCTGAACTGCATAGCCCCAAGTACCCCTAATAATAATAATAAGGCAACTGATTGTAAGTACGTTATTATTTTTAGTGAATTCGCTGAAGGTGTCCTGGTAGGGGATGTTTAGACGAAAACGTTATGTATAAATTAGCAAATTCTAATTTCACACAAATATTTTCTACATATAATTCCGGAAGAAAGTTGAAATAGTTACAATATCTTTAGATATGTCAAGTCTAGTAATAGTTTTACTATGCTATACTTTTCACCCTTAAGCTAGGAACTCCACCACCACTTACCACTTAACATTAGGTGGGATGAGGTCAATCTTGGAGTGCATTTTATAAAAAAATATATGATAATTTACAGTTTGTTTCATAGAAAGTGAGAAAGTTTTCTACACTGCCACTAAACTTCTTGCAGCTGACGATTGTTGATTTTTAAGATAATTGATTTAGCTACAATTTGAAAAATTGTCAACAAATATAAAATTATTTTTTACATCTCGGTTACCAACTTATCCTTTAAAGCTTTATACAAAAACAGCTGTTAAAAACCATTTTACAGGCAATAAATTGGGTTATTGCATTTTTGAGATATTTAGATAGATTAATTAATAATTACCGTTAACAAATATATGTAAAAAATATTCTGAGTAGGTAATAAATTGACATTACTACACAGCTAATTATTAAAACATTGCTATAACTATCATGAAAATGGTAACATAGTAAATCCGACCAAATAAAATGTATTTCGGCAGATCTCAAAATAAGTGTGCACAACGCACCTCTTTTGAGTCTTTTTATCTATTATTAATTTGCTTCTTTTTACTTGATATGTCATTACTTTAAAATACGTCATTAGGTTCTATTGTATGTTTTGTTACTAAGTTGCTTTTTCTATTATATTCTTTTAAAATACCAGTTTCCATCATTATTATTTACTATTTACACCAGCACATACAGTCCACCATTCATAATAAGTACCTTACATTTTAACAGTAACAGAGTTAAAACATAGTAAGTACAACGAACCAATTCCAAGGAAAATCTATTTCATTAAAACCAGCAGTTTGTCTCAAAAGTCAAATTACACCCTAAGCATCTGTTACACAGAACTAATTTTCAAGTTTGTAGGTAAAAGGGAATAATGAAACTTTTTCGTTCGGGATTCGAATCAAACCTTGTTTTATTATGTTCATAATGTTTGAAGGTTTAACACAGAAAATGGACAAACTCAAAGAAGCACCTCAACTTGAGTAAGCAATAATTAAAGTCAAAACGGTGCCTTATCCTTTTGGTTGAGCCATCAGGTCAGCGGTTAGTGGTAATTAGATTATTTAACTAATATATACATAGATTTTTAATATAGATAAAGTGACTTTATTGGCAGTTTTAAGCTACAGAGAGAGCAAACATATTTTTGAAGACTCGAATAGTGACAAATCGATCCCAGCGCGCACCGTGGTTAAACAGAGAAATTAGATCAGATAACTCTTTTAAATGACGCTAAGCGGAGTGTAAGTAATACTTGCGGAACCTTTTAACTTTTGCCGCTAGTCAAAGTCAAAGTTAATCTTTTTATTCACATAGATCACATTTAGTATTACTTATGAATAGTCTTTATACAAAACAAATGAAGCCTCCGGTTCGGAACCTATAACTAAAGAAAAGATACCGGCAAGAAACTTAGTAGTTTTTTTACAAATGAAAGCAAATGAAGGAATAGTATTAAATTACTAATTTATAATATTAGCTGTTTAATACCATCCCAAGTTTTAAGTAATTACTTTTATCCTTAACTCGCTTATCTCATAGCCATAGGCCTCAGTTTGATTGGAGCAAAGAAACAAAAGACAGGCAATTTATTATGAGCAAGAGGAGTCAAGAATAATAAAGGATTTCCTAATATTTCAAACTGGAAATTTAATAGGGCTTGCTGAGTCGTTTGTAAATTTCTAATATTATTGTTTGGCATAATACGTTTCTTGACGTCGCTTATTTGGGAAAGTACCAGCTTGAGCTGTTTGTGTTAAATGAAGAATAAATTGGGTAATTGCAGTTTGTAGATGTTCAGATAAGACTAAATTGCTACTGTTTACAAATATAAAATTACTTTTTCTCAGTTATAAATTAAAATAATAATTAAGTTTTTCTGTCTTTTTTTATTGAATTAAATCTTTATGTACCTAATAATAAAAATATTTTAATATGTTTGTATACGAAAAAAAAAATATATAGATAGGATAAAGGTTCGATGTAATACAAAAAAAGAAAAATTTTGTTAAACCCAAAATTTTCAAAAATATTCCTTAACAACAAAAAATTTGTAAAACAAAACCACTTTAGCAATCCAAAAAAATCTTAATGAGGCAGGTAATTATTACGAAGAAACCTATTTTTAATCCTGTAGATTTCTTTGCTAAAAAGTATTTCGACTATCAGCCTTTCTTTAATTTTTTATATTTTCCTCTTTTATACGTTCATCTTACCATCTCATCCTATATCATCAAATAATTATATTTATTCTTGACAAAGTAAAAAGATAACAATTAACACTTAATTACTCCGTTAAGCTTGTCTGTGCGGAAAATTAGCGCAACAATATCTTCAAGCCCAACTTTAATGTCTTATCCAGGATTCACTTTAATTAAACTTGTACAAGGTGTCGTTTATTTGGCTCACGATATTTGATTCTCAGACACCTACAAAGTTCTAAAGTTTAATTAATCATCTCCATTTGATAGAAGTCCGTATCAATATCGGGGATTTGCAGTTTAATGGCAATTGCATTAAGGCTCGATTTTTCAACTGTCAGTGAAACCGACAGATGGTACGCAGTAAATAAAAGCCGGAAGTATCGCCAAAGAGTTATATTAAAAGCACACTTATAATTACATTGCAAATTATGGAGAGACAACAACTGACACTTGCAGGCCTAGCATATACAATATGTCAAATTTATCGCATTAGACGACAAAAGTTTCGATGCTGCTGATTGGCTAATAGCACACCGCCCTCGTATTTTCAGCCAATCAGCAGCTGCGGCACTGACTTCAATCGATTTTGACGTTTGTTAAGAGCGCGATAAAATTTAGTCGCGTGCCGCATGCTAGGCCTGTTAGTGTCATATAAGACATTAAACTATCGACAAACTAAAAGAAGGATTTATTCAATTAAAAAACTATTGATCGCGTCGCTTACAGTCATTTAAAGTATGCCAAATAAATAAAATACAATACTACTTTTTTTTTTAAATGTTAATTTAATATTCCTTAATGACGTTCATAATTCAAACAGATTATTCCTTGTCAGCCTTTAATTTTTAACAGACTATTGAAAAGTTCTAAATCGATTTTAAAATTTATCTGATGGTTTGTTTACCCGATAAATTTCTTTTTTTTTTGAGATTTGACAAACGTTAAACCGTTAAACAGAATCTTTGAAAACCAATAGATCACAGAATATTCGTATTAAACTGTAAACTTTTGTTAATTACTATGTGAAATTGTGACAAATAGAACTTGCTGAAGATGCCTTATTGCCCTTAAATATTAAAAAATATCTAGGTCCAACCTATATGATATTAGCTAATTAACATAACAACATACTAACATAATAAGATGTTAATTAGCTAATATCATATAGTTATGTGTCTCTGCACTTCAATCATGAATTGGAATAGGTAACCGACGTATCAACCCATTGCTAAAGAAGTATATAGGTATCAATCGCTCTAAACCAGGCAATTATATTGCATGAAAGCAATAACACATTATTAATTAGTTAACATTTATACAATGACTATTAAACATCGCTAATATTATTGTGAGCATGGTTATATAGTTAATGTCGACAGTCCAACACAATCGATACTATTGATAGTCTGTATCAGGTGAAATCTATCGGTAGGTCGACACTAGTGGAGGGCAAATAACCTATTAAATGGTATTAAGCCGCCAAATGGCCATAAACTAGATTAAAACAGTACCTTTGAATTTATAAGATCAGTTAGGTACATTTAAAATTATTATTTTTTTTACATAGAATTTCCAAATTGGTTGGACATGGCAATTTTTATTCTTTACTATACATATGTTTCAAAATGAAGTTAAATATTATAATTATTACGTATATACTCCTAAAACCTCTTGTTCTTTTTGTTTCTTATTACCCACCAAAGTATTTTCCCGTTTCACTGCACAATACACATAACAAACAATTTTAACTCATCAATTGATCGTTAGTTTTTTTACGAGTAAGTATGAAACGTTGAATTCACCACATTTTTTAACTAAAGAAACTATTAGGTACACTTAACTCCGATTTTAACTTACATTACATTCGTGCTAGTAAAATCCTTTCTGAACAAATTCAAACTTTCACCGAACGCAAAGTGAAATAAAATCACAATTTACTGCTCATACCACACCCACGTCTCTCGTAGATTCCGAACGATTTAGCTATTTGAATAAATGAAGGTACCAAGTCGATTGAGTTTGAGTGAAATGCTCAGTTTACTTATATATCAGTGCGTTTCTTGAGAGCTTGAGAAAAAATTCAAGGATTTAACGAAAATCGTCACGCCTCACCATGGTCTTATACCTATTAACGTTAAATATATCTTACACGAGAAGTTACATTTCTTAGAAAAATAACATTTATTGTCTGTAAGAGAATCCTATGAATAATATGGTAAGAATAAACTTTATTTCAAAGATTTTATTAAAACTGATCTATTTATATTTGATGTGGATCCAAATTGGGTTAAAAAGTATATTACTATATATTTTATTTCATTCAATAGAATATAGAATACGGATGTTCTTTACTAATTGTATTGTATTTATGTAGAATCAGTAGTAGCAAGCACTACTGATTCTACATAAAGTACATGATTTTCTTACCCAAGATTCTACGATAAAAGCTTTTTTCTACGATAGATTCCAAGGCAACTCTAGGAATTGTAGGTCAAATAACGACTTCCTAAAAATCAAACTACAATGGTCAGTAAATATAACAGCTAATTTATGAAGGAACGTGTTTGTTTGATGAATTAAAATCAGTAATCAATATGATAATGTGACATTAAAATATCCAGATACTTCGCTGTTTAATCTTGTCCTTAAACGTCCGCATTGGTTTTAAGTTCAAACTAGCTCTGTACGCTAGAAAACCCAAGCAGTTTTGTCTAAAAATTCACCCGCAGATCGTCGAAGACGATGGAACAAATGTAATGCACGATTTCTTTTAAGATAACTTTAAATCTCGTTTTGAAGAGCTCGCGAGTTACCGCTCCTGAAACTGGAATGATTCCAAGTGGTGGTGTAAAATGAGTTTGGATTTGGAGCCGGGTAACGTTTCACCTGGCTGAAGATGAGGCTGTCTTATGGGAGCAGTAATATCTAAAAGTTGGGTGAACAAATTTCTTTTATCTTTTTGTTAACAATATTCCAGACACAATACAAGTAAGTTTGACGATCTCCGTAGCCAAGAGGCGACCGGGTCGGACTTTGGCGACGCGTCATCTCTGAAGTCCAACGTTCGATCCCAGTCAGGTCAATGTGGGAAACGAACTTTCTATAACACAAGTGCTTAAGCTATTTTCCACAGAATCAGAGCAATCTATATGATATTGGCCAAAAGTTGAATTTAAAAATCATTTTGTGACTGAAAAAAATCAATGTGTGTAAGTGGTCCTCACTCACTCGCTTTTAAAATTAAAAGTGTATGTCCAGCTGGGTTAAATTTAAACAAAACTTACGATCAATTACATTATAAATAAAAAAATGGTCAGACAATCAAACCGATCAACTGATATTAAACTGAGGGTTTCTTTGGTTCTTTAAGTACCAGACGACATCTTGGCACATCCAGACTCAAGACAATTTGGAAAAGTGTGTTTCCCGAATCGTACTGACTAGGAGTCAAACCTGTAACCTTTTATTTAATAGGGTGGACCCCATTTCAAACACGTTTTTACCTTACACATTTTCCATGACATTTAAGTCTGAAAATAAAAGAAAGTACGAAATGTAATGTAGTTCAGTGGGACACTTTTATCTGCTCCAAGACACGGTTCTCTTATCTATGGACCTCAAAAAAGGTGAAAAATGTCATTAGCACTAACGAGCTTGACCCCCCGGTCTCGGTTACACTGAGAGACTGCGCCGAAGACAGTTGGTATAAATTAAACGACTCGCTACATTTATAGGTACTAAGATTATGAAGCAGAAGAGTTCGTTTGTTTGTTTGCGCTAATCTTAGGAACTACTTGTACGAGTTGATATGGAAAAGGCTTAAGGCATAATAATTTTAAGAGAGGTAGGGCATAGCGATTTATCGCTCGAACTGGAGCAGCCCGACTGGTGAAATACCTCCACCTTACAGAAGACCGCAGCCAAATAACAATCACTTCTGTGTTGTTATGTTTCTGCGTGTGAGTAAGGTTTTCAGAACTCCTGGGGGGTGCTGCGTTAGTAGCAGGGGTCAAGCCTTCAAGGTAAGGGCGATAAGTCCAGTAACAGAATAATTATGCTGTACTTATCACCCTTAAGCTAGGACCTCATTACCACTTAACATCAGGTGGGATGAGGTCAATCTTGAAGTGCAATATAAAAAAAATAAGAAATAAAACATCAAGCTGCAATCAGTGGAAAATGTGGCGAAATCATGATGTTCTCTCACACATTGCAGTGCCCTAACGACCTATAATGATCTAATTTTACGAATACCATCTGTACTATAGCTACATTATAGCAGCAATAAATGATTGAATATTGAGTATTGTTAGTTCGCGTGCAAAGCCGCGGTGGGCCTTTAGAATTCTATATTTGAAAAGGACTAGAACTAGACTTGAAAAAGTAGTAAATTATCATCAATCAATTGATTTCAAATGAAGAATTGTTTTAATTAAACTATGAAAACCAGATGATAGATACTACTGTCCAGGCATCAACGTGCACTGTTTATATTCCAAATTGATGTGTCCAAAAGTTGGACATGATAGCATCAATATTGTCCAATTATTTAACTAATGATAAAACAGTTTACACCTGTATTTTCATTTTACACATAAAAGATAGGGAACATTAGCCGTTTCATTAATTTCAGTACTGTGTTCAAACACATTATCAATAACACGTTGTTTTTCCTACATTTATTATAACATCGCCACACTCATTCAACAATCTCGTTCATTAAATAAGGTGAAAGCATTTATTTTCTATAAAAACCAATAAACTAATTTGTTGTTTTTAAAATAATTCATATTGCACATTATTTGGTGCAGCTTAAATATTTTTCGCAGAGTAGTACCAGTGAGATAAAGTTTTTCCACCTCTTTGGTTTAAGAGATCTATTTTCAAAGCAGCGAGCTTTCAGAAGTAAGTGGAGATCTTGTTAGTTAGTAAAACTTTGTTAGCTAAATGTCTATTTATACATTTTCGATCGACAAACTTTGTGTCGAACAAAATGTACAAACTTTTATATTAAAAAAAAAGTTGTTGAGTATTTCGGTTTGGTTTGGTTTTTCGCTATTTTTAATATAATAGCGAAACACCGAGATATTGGCAAAAAATTTACAATAAGTAGATTTTTTATCTTTTGATCCCTAGGAATCCATGGATGACCAATCGAATAATCCTATCATGGGTAGGTTTTGAAACAAGTTTAAGGATGTCAAAATGAAGGTTTGTACGAACTTAGAGCTTGTTATCTTGATTACCGAGATTTGTCTGTATTTTGGTTAAAATGACTCGACTAATACCGTAGCAACCATCTTGGTTTTATATCTGATCTAAAGATTACTACAGCTTTCCTCCCTCTTTGATTTTTATTTCAATTTTCACATTTATTTCATTAGTTTTAAGGCCTGTATGAATCATGTTTGACTCATTATTTTCAGATGCATAGCATTTTCGATGTTAAATTACATTTCCCTCGACAAATTGTAAGCATTTCATTCCCCATATAAGTAGTTAAGACAAAATTAAAAGTGCAAATTTAAACTCATGATTAAAACCTTGGATGACCACCAAATTACCCGGGTTCATTGTCCCCTAGCGTCACCATTTTTATTCTTTGTCAGCCTTTGTATGGGAAATGGCGAATAAAGCACGATATCTTTTTACTCTAGGTACATGTTACCGAGAAGTGGCTAACTTTTTGTTTTACTTAATGGTTTTCTGGAATTTTCTACAAAATTAGTTTCTCTTCTTTCCTTTGGAAACATAAACAATCATATCCATAATGTAATCACATCAAGGGGTCAAAATACCTTTTTGTTTTACTTACATTTTAGTTCTTATTTTCCATTATTCAGAGTCACCTTTAAATAAAGAACGTATGTTCTTTATTTAAAGGTGGTGTAAACAACATACTTTCTTTATCTAAAGGTTATTCTGATGATATAAGTATTTATTTCTATATAAACTCTGCAAAATCAACTTCAAATAACTCATACGGAGCTTGTTAACTTATAAAAAGTTCCTTGATATAAACAGTTTAGGCACAGTATAATAAAGATACAAGTAAAAAAAACATGAACATCGAGTCAAAGGATACGACGAGTTGAGAACAAAGTTAAAAAAAGAAAAATATTGGACAACCTCACATACACTGCTCTGACTCTGTGGTAAGTAGCTAAAGCACTTAATCAGAAATAACGACGGTATTATAGTATACATATTAGAAACAGAAAAAATTTATCTCCCCTTGCGGTGCGGGAATTGAACCCACGACCTTCACGTAAGAGCAGCACGCGCGATACGTGAAGGTCGTGGGTTCAATTCCCGCACCGCAAGGGAAGATACAATTTTTCTGTTTCTAATATTTAGAGTTCGCTAGTACGGCGTATAGTACTATAAAAATAATAAAATCGATACAGTATACATACCCGAGACAATGTAGAAAAGTTCGTTTTCCATATTGAAACGACCAGGGATTGAACTAGCATAGATAATTTTCTTATCTAACATTTTACTCGTATGTGTTGAATATAAAATTGTCCTACCAAACTAGAAACAATCTTTTAAGGGATTGGTCGTACCTACTTCAGCTTACGAGCCTTAACACGTTAATACTAGATCACAGAGGCAGTTTAAGGTTTTACAGATTAAGTGTGTATACAAAAAAGTGAAATAAATTAATTCAGATACTTACGCAAAGTAGGTGTAGAATTCAGCTGACTTAATATTATCCCATATATAAACACGTTTAAGGTTCTGTTAAGCTGCATCACTGTAACATACAGTACTGTACCACGTCTTCGCTAACACGCCGCGGGCTCACGTCGATTTCCCGAAATTAGACTCAAATCTTTCGATTACGCCCAAAACTCCGTAAACGGAGTTTGTTAATCACACATCAAAATTTTAAACGAGTATATTTAACACACGTTTAGAATGCTAATTGATTTGAGTTTTTAATGTTTAGAGTCGTCTATTTTGACGATGTTTTTATTTATGAGTGACTGACCAGAGTAAGTGTCATTACAGTTTGATGGAAAGTAATGACATAGCAGAGGATTAAAGTTGCTAAGTCAATAAATAAAGTCTTGTCTTAAAAATACTCAAGGTGTTAGCGACTGCTGTGATCCGACCTCCACAGCCCTTTTGGCAATGGTTTTATATGTCAATATGATTTATTTTTCTACTTTTCTATTACCTTTTGTTTATTTAAGTCATTGATTGTAAGTGTGTGTACATATCGCTGTGGTTACTGTCTAATATATCGTACGCGCATATAACGAATTTAATTGTAATTATAGTGGCATACAGTTCATCATTTCATTATACAAGGAATGTGAGGAATCCTTAAAATATTAAACGAGAGATGCACGATTATAAGCATTTAATTGGGCTTAGTATAGTGTTCTTTATTTGGACCATGTTCTTATAAAAAAAACAGCAACAGTTAAAAATATTAGGTTTACTTTACTTTCAAGGACTTGAAGTAGGTACTTTTAACTATTCGAACATTGTAATTAAGCTAATTTCAATATTTTTAGATAAAGGAGTGTTACTGGAAAATTTTATTGAATTAATTTCGTTTATTTTAACATTTTTTAAGGTGTTTTAGACGTTCATACAGTTAAAGTGTAAAAACTAAATGTAACCGGCTAAATAGCTAAACTAACATATTTTTACAACCCAGGTGAAATTTATTTTAACAAACCGAATGAAAGAAATTCTAAAAACCATTTCAATTACATTCCAGTATTTCATCAAAGCCAGTTATTACTAGGTAGTGACGTATTTCTCATTTAGAAGACTCTAGCCCCGGCTGAGAGCCCTGAGAAATTGAAATACGACCTAAAACCATATTTCCAATCACACTTTACTTAACAACATTAAAGGTTCTAATAAGCGCTGCGGATGACGTATTTTTCGTTTTAAAGCCAAGGTCTCGCTGAGAGTCCCTTAATAAAGACCCTGAGCCCTGCACACGAGTTCATTTATACACGTCACGTGTTGAGTGTGAGGCGGCAAAAATTAAGGCCGTGACGTCAGAGATGATATTTACGACGCGGTTACAGTAAAATTGACTTTGAGTTCTGTGTTGATAAAGGTACCCAGCAGGGCAAGCTATAACTATATTTCTCTAAATATAATGAAAAAATATTTTTTGTGATAATAAAACTAATCTTATACGATAGATAACATTCGCTTAAATCTAATAAGCGTACAACCTAAAATATGTATGTTTTGAACATTTTAGAAATCTATTCCTTATGAAAAATCATGCGTTATAAAGATATAATTAAACCGCTAATGTGATACAAGCAAAAGTAGACAAGATTAAGAACAATCAACCTTTAAGTTCATTTTTTATTAAAACTGCATTACTTACTTTCGATGCTGTAACATAAGCTTTATATATTACTACTAGCTGTCCGCCCACGGCTTCGCCCGCGTGGAATTCGGTTTTCGGATCTCCAATCCATCCATCAAGCAAACTATATTTTTGTTTTCCCTCAAGAGTATCAATTTTTTCGAGATAAAAACTACCCTATTATTTAATCCGGACTTCTAACTTTACGTCTGCAAAATTTCAAAGCAATCGGTTCAGTAGTTACGGCGTGAAAGCGGAACAAACAAACAAACTCACTTTCCGATTTATAATATTAGAAAGGATAATTTGAGTATTTCATTTTAAAATATTTATAAAATCAGTTAAATTATGTCAATATTGAACAATTCAACGGTATATAAATATTTAACGTCCACAAAATTTCCAATGACAATTCACAGACAAAATACGCTACGTAAGCTACTAATAAGCAGTGCGGATGACGTATTTTTGAAACCATATTGCAAAAAGTGGGGTATTATAATTTCACAGCCTCAAGCTCCCGCTGAGAGTCCCTTAATAAAGTCCCTGAGCCCTGCACGCGAGTTCATTTATACACGTCACGTGTTGAGTGTGAGGCGGCAAAAATTAAGGCCGTGACGTCAGAGATGTTATTTACGACGCGGTTACAGCGCGGAATTAACTTCCGAGTTTTAGATTTTGCTTTATGCCAAAATTTCTTTTGACAAAATGTTACCTATTTTATTTAAGTAGCTTGAAATATTTTACAATCAGAAAAGAACTCACTAAAAATGTTTCACAAAAAGCAGGAAACGAACAAGATTGTTTTCAAGCATTTATTTTTTATTTTTTTTTATTTAAAAACTTTATTGCACAAATAGGTACAACAGGTGGACTTAATGCTAGGGGCATTCTCTACCAGTCAACCCTTGGGTCATGCAGATAGTTTGTATATGGGTGCGGTAACATGGGAGAAAAAAAAAAGAAATCATTTTAAACAACAATAAATTAAGCATTAAAAATAACATTACGGTATCTTTTAAATATACGATAATAATACACATACTATATAAATTAATTACAATATAATATATAAAATATGAAGGTATACTTAGATTTACATAATATTAATAATTTATATATAAAAACAAATATCTACATAACTATAAATTCAGAAGATAAATAAATTGGTTCAGCAATTGACAAATTCATGACTATCATTACTTGTTAGCGAGAGAGAAGAAGTATTCACGAACTTTATTTTTAAAAATTCCCTTAGTCAGGGATTGTCGGATATCAGCGGGCAGAGCGTTCCAAAGCCGAGCGGCTTGCACAGTGAAAGACTTAGAGAAGAAGTCACTTTGATGTCGAGGAATGTTTAAGCTTAGGTTGTCTGAGGAGCGAAGAGATCGGTCATGAGATTGACAGAGATATTGAAATTGTTTTGTTAGATAGGATGGGGACAATGGATTGTGAAGAATATTGAAGAGCAGGCAGAGTATCCTGGTATTTCTACGTTGACGTAACGGAAGCCATTTAAGTTGGTTGCGAAAATTAGAAATGTGATCATACTTACGGAGCCCAAAGACAAATCTGATGCAGTTGTTTTGAAGACGATCAAGTTTTTTCATTAGGGTTTCAGAGAGATCAGGATAGCATGCGTCTGCGTAGTCGATGATGGGTAAGATTAGAGTGTACACAAGCATAAGCTTTGTAGTGAAAGGTAGAAAGAATTTAAAGCGATAGAGGCTCCTCAGACAAGCCACCACCTTGCGACTAACCTCAGTGACATGAACAGACCAGCTTAGAGTGGAGTCTAAATGAAGTCCGAGATTTTTCACGGACTCACAGTAAGGGATGATTGTTCCATCAAATTTTATTGTTTCTAGGTCGGGCACGTGAAGTTTGGCCAGTAATCTGGAGCTGCCAACGATAATAGCCTGACACTTAGCAGGGTTAACAGAAACACCAAAATCATGAGACCAGCTACGAATGCGATCCAGATTAGCGTTCAACTTGCCGATGGCCGAAGTTAACTCACCCACCTTTGCACTGGTATAAAGTTGTAGATCATCAGCGTACAGATGATACGAGCAGTCAAGAATATTGGAAATTAGGTTTATAAATACTGAAAAAAGGATGGGCAAAAGAATACCACCTTGGGGTACCCCAGTAGATAACTCAACCCAATCCGAGGTAGCAAATTGAGTAGAGACGGATTGCTGACGGCTGCGAAGATAAGAGGACATCCAATTCAGGACAAGAGGTGATAAATTTAGTGAAGATAAGATAGCAAGAAGAAGATCATGATCAACGGTGTTAAATGCATTAGAGAAGTCAATCAGGACGAGAATGGTGAGCTTAGTACTATCCATAGCCTCTCGTATGTCGTCAGTTACTTTGACGATTTAACAATTTACTCTTGTAACTTTCGCTCTTTTTCGCAGTTTTATAGATATAGCATAGAGCATATTTAATTTTAGCCTAGTAAAAAGAAATTACATTTCCTTGAGAAAAATATAACATAATAACAAAAACATGATTGATAAAAATAAAGAGAGAAAAACACCACATAACATTATTTGTAGTGTTTTTCATCACATTGAAAAGGAATAAAATATTTTACCTTAAATAATGGTAGTTTTGTGTTCATTGGATATTTTTAAACTCTGTTAATAAAAATAAATACGATAGCAAGAAATGAATTTACTTTACTGCTTACAGTTCAATTTACATTCATTATTTTGCAATCTATAAGAATAAATTAAAACACGATATTAGTTTCCATTTCAAACTTTATTCATAATTATGTCATGTTATGAAGTTAAAAAAGAACAGCCTGCAAAGCAACTCGTACTCTGGCGTAATCACTAGACTTGCAAAATGAGGTTTGGAGATTACCTAATTTAAGAGAATCCGTCACATATTTTGCTCATTCCTGAAATCGAATACGTCACAACTCACAACCATACTTTAAGTTCACAGAATAACGAGGGATTTGAAGTTTTCTCGATAAAACTTATTGCAAATTACACGAGACATAAAAAATAAGTGTTTTTTTTTCTGAACCATTCCTATTTTAACACAGAACACCATTTACAAGAACTAGCCTTATTTTCTAAAGGATTTCAATCGATCGAGTGCGCAATGCATTGGAATGGCAGGGGTATAATAAATTCTTATGAATAATGAAATATGCAAATCCGCCGTCAATGCAACAATAGTAAGTGAAGCGAGCTCTTCTGCTAACGTACTGTATACTTAGTATACTTAAGGATCTAAAGAAATTGCAGCCAAGGAAATTTTCTTTGTGGGAATTGAGCGTGTAGTTACCGTTGGACGCCAAAACCACTTTTTAACAAAAAATTGAACCGACGAAAAAGGAAAGGCACTAAAAAGCTAAAAATAAAATAATCTTTTTTTCTAAGGTTTGTGTCGGCGCCAAACAAACAAATTAATTATTACGTACGGTGAAATAAAGCATGGCAGCTAAATGCGCGGGGAGTGGGGGGCGACGCCTGTCGATTTGGCGCCGACTCAAACCTTAGAAAAAAAGATTATTTTATTTTTGGCTTTTTAGTGCCTTTCCTTTTTCGTCGGTTCAATTTTTTGTTAAAAAGTGGTTTATTTTAATTTTTTTTGTGGCTCATAAAATTATTCGTTCTTTATAATTAATTATAATACATAGTAGGCATATTTATATAAAACATGGGTAAGGCTACAAAAAATGCTTGTGGTTGCAACTTTTCAATGTACGAATTATGTTATGGTGACATAGAGCGCAGAATGTTGCCGTTATTGCGACCCGTCGTCGTCGTCCGGCTAGGAAGAGTTAGCAGTGACAATTTGACACCTGCATATTTGGACTAGTGAACATGTGAACCAAGCCTTGGGCGTCTGCCACTGAATGAATAAGCCCATACACAAAATAGCTGCTGCAAACCGTTGAGGAGATCCCTCGACTGTCTTTCGTCGTCACCATCATATCAACCTTGCGTCTCCGTCATACTAAAGAATCTTAAGAACTACATATGTGTGCCAAATTTCAAAAGAATCGGTTCACAATTTAAAAATCTGTAGACGAACGATTATTCATCCCCTATTTTTCTACCCTCAGGGGTGATATTTTTGTATTCCAACTTAAAAAGGACCCAAGTTGAGGTATACCCTTTCAAACAATAAAAAAATTATCGAATTAGGACTACTCTGTAAAAAGTTATGCGTGGTCATACATAAAACATAAAAAAAAAAAAATATATACGTGTTGACTTGAGAACCTCCTCCGTTTTTCGTCGGTTAATGAATAAACACATACAGGGTTTACACCCTGTTTGATTCGGCATATAATTTTTATGCCGAATAAGCTTTAATAAATACCAACATGGATCTACGCCAGACATTTTTGATTTTTTATTGTGTCTGGGATTCCGGCATTTGACCGCTTGAGATTCAGGATATAATACAAACCGGCCACGTACAATTCCGATATATGAACTGCGGGTTGCGTAGTCTATTTTATTTCCTACCATTTTTACTTCTAACCTGAAAAAAAAAACAATGTGCTAGTTTCTGAAATATGAAGAGAAAATAAAACAATACATTAAATTTTATACACTCAATAATACATACTTTTAGATTTTTACCCATGGTTGAACTTGACCAAGCAGTACACCGTAGGTTTAGTATCTTGTTAAAATAAACAAAAAATATATAAAAACAACAGTTTATACAGTATTGACCAAAACTTTTTATGTTTCTCACTATAAGAGAAGTAGGGCATAGCGATTTATCGCTCGAACTGGAGCAGCCGAACTGGTGAAATACCTCCACCTTACAGAAGACCGCAGCCAAATAACAATCACATCTGTTTTGTTTTGTTCCTGTGTGTGAGTAAGGTTTCCAGAGCTCATAGGGGGTGCTACATTAGTAGCAGGTGTCAAGCCTTCAAGGTAAGGGCGACAAGTCCAGTAACGGCTTTATTATACTGTACTTACTTGTCGCCTTTAAGCTAGGACCTCATTTCCACTTAACATCAGGTGGGATAAGGTCAATCTTGAAGTGTAATATAAAAAAAATATAAATAAAATTTTTAGGGTTTCACCAGTTTACATATTTAATATAGATGAATATCCTTGCATTCCTGATAAAAACGGGTCATATGAGACAGAAATGGATAACAGGTTAATTTGTTTGTGCTGGCGAGAAAAGAAAAAAATACTGTTCATCTTTTTTAATAAAAGGGCTCGGAGCTATTAAACTTTAGGGTGCTGAGTGAGCTAATCCCGCTTTTTAAGGATTAGAAGAATCCAACATAGGTCGTTATCGCCTCATGTAGTATTCACCACAAGAACCACCAGTTTATGGAGGTATTCTTTGCAATAACAGTTTGAAAATTATGCACAAACTCAGTATTCGACGCTCACAAATTTGCGTGCAAAAACTAGAATACAAAAATGTACCTTCTTCAAGTCTTATTTCAGGAATACCATAGACTGGAGAATTGCAGTAAAAACCAAATTGTAAGTTCATAACAAGAAGTGCAAAAATAAGTTTGATGTCAAACCTAAGTAAATAAAATAATTCCACTGACAAGTTTACAATGCTCCCAGTCGATCTGTTTATTCAATCAACGATTACGACCTTGTTAGCATATAGTTAATGTGTGAAGTCGAGTGCACAAAAATTATCATACTTCCCGCGACATTCCCACAAAAGCGCTGTAAAATTCGAAATCAATGCAAGTCGTCAAAGCGAGTTTGCATGGCTGCGTACAATGCCAACTTTTTTGCAAAAATGAAAAGTAAAGAAATGAACTTGGTCGAAGAAGAATAACTTAAGATAAGGGGGTTCCTTCACTGGAAGCGTCAGTTGCATCAATTTAAGTTTAATAAATAACCAACGATTTAACGGTTTTCAAATTGCATAAAATGTATGAGATATGGCAGTTTTGACAAAAAAATCCAGGTACTTTGCTTGGTCCAGGGATTGAACCTCATACTCCTGTATATAGACCACTGAACCATTCAGGTGTTATCTTAATTGTTAACTTTGATGTCTTCGCAAAATTTTTCAGAGGGATCACTAGTAGAGTTACAAATGTAATCTCTAACTATAAATATGAATCCCTATTTCCCTTTGTCACGCTATCACGCGTGAACGACTGGACCAATCCTACTTTTTTTTGTAGTATTTGTTATTGTCAGAAGGTCTTCGCTTAATTTTTTTAGAATAATCCTTGAAGTAGGAGAATTGTTCTTACGTAGACGAAAATAAGTTTAAATATGCCGGAATCGTACGCGTGCAAAGCTGAGGCTAGCCTCTAGTTTACCATAAAAAACTGATTCATGTCTTCTACACATTTATTTTAAGCGAATGAAGGTACTCTAATAAATGATTAATGGTTTTTCAAATGCCAATCGAACCCTAAGTATAAAAACTGGGTTCGCGCCGTGAACAACGTTTCATTACGCGATGGGAATTGAAAATGCTCGCTGTTGATTTTTTAACTCGCACTCGAGTGTTTCACTATTTTCATTTGTGTGCCAGTGTTTGCGATTTCAACTTTGTGCAAATTTGTTTTGCTAAAACCGGCTTTTGAAAACAATGTGTACTGTTTCGCTTATGCCGGCTTAGAGTATTGTGTTAAGGGATTAATTGGATATGGTAATTTAGAGTTAAGTAACATTTTATTAATGACTACCTGTTGCCCGGTACTTCGCCCGCGGAATTTCGGGATAAAACGTATCTTATACGTTAATGTCATCTCTCTTACTTACCAAACCAAATCTGTTTAGAAGTACTTGCATGAAAGAGAAATGCCTCCTCCACACTACTCGCGAAGTTGAACGAAGTTAGACGAATACGATAGTGTAGAGAGGCACTTCGGTTCGCCTCGTGCTCGCCGCGTCAAGCTTTGCCTCGCCTCGGGCAAACATCGCCGAGTAACTTCGCGAGTAGTGTGGAGCAGGCATAACATCCAGAAATGCATATACATATTTATACATATTGACAAAAAATAACAAAACCTCGTAGTAATACTGTGGGACAATCGTAGGTTTTGATTTTTATAAAGGACATGATCATCACATTCCTTACTCTGATTCTGTGGTAAGTAGCTCAAACGCTTATGTTACTAGAATTAGAAAAAACTACATTGCCACAACACCTGGACTCGAAACAATATAAAAAATAAGTTTTCCATATTGCCTCGACCGGGAACTAAACCAGAGACCGCAGAGATAGACGCGACGCCCAAGTGACATATGCTTCAGCTTACTTTGGGATTACGTCCTTGTTCATAAGTGATGTTGTTAGGTAAATATTGTTTTCATTGGTTTATTACATGCCTTTCATTTTTATTTTGTAGTCAGTCTAAGAAATTGGAATGAAAGCCATACTGGACACTTGAGGTATGATAGTAAATATATTTAAGATATGAGAAACGGATCGGGAATCAAATAATAGATGTTACTTGAATGAATACAAGTTTATTACTATTTCTCAAACTGACATGATGAGATTAAATATACATCAGTTTTAGGTCAAACTTACACATACTTACATACTACGTACATTCATACATCATATAGACAGAGATTTTGGAGAGTCAAAGTAAGAGTGTAAAGACAAGAATAGTCATTATAAAAGTATATACTTAAATATGAAACAAACAATTATCTAACCAGGGTTGTGAGTATAATATTATCAAAATAGGTGTTGCGGCGCGACGGACCTCCTTGTCGGCCTGGTGCTGGCCGGCAAGGCGACTAGGCGATGACGTGAATAGAACTTTACTTTTGAATATAGATCGAACGTACATGACAGCGACGAGACAAAGTGTGTAATTGAAAATAGTGAGATAATTTGTGTGCTTTTTAGTTAAAAATATATTTATGACAGTTTAAAACTCGTACTTTTTTTTATAACGTCGACTAGACACAACAATAGGTTTTATTTGCAATCAGCTTACTGACCTAATCATAGATCGGTTTGTTTGCATGTAAAGTACACAATTTCCTTCTATTATAATCCATTATTACGTATAAGATTAAAAGCATAAACAATTAGAACGCTATCAGGTAGAGCTGTAGCTATTAGTTCACTACAAAGAATTTTATAAGGAATGAACACGTGCATGTTTACGTATAACTTGTGGCCGGTTCACACGACTAGAAAACTAAGCTTCTATAAAAGTCTACTGGAAATCTGTACTAATACTGTGAGGCTGAAGAATTTGTTAAGTGAAGAACGTACTAATTTCAGGAATTACTGGTTCTAATAAAAAAAAATTTGTTTGTGTTGGAGAATTCGTATATTAAGGAAGGCTTTAAGCTCTATAACCAGTTTATAGTAGCAATATTGTTTCGAAATCCGAATTACTCACTTGTACAAGATATTATGTACAGTTTGCATTAAACAATATAAAAGTCCAGTTTCCATAGAATTAAAAAAAAATACAGGAAGGGATGTTATGGAGTTTCTATTTAAAGCTGTGTTTCATTTTTTGTACAATGGTTTGAGAAGAAATTGCTTTAAAATATCTGTAAATTACTTCACTTTTTGAAAATAAAGATCATATAAGAAAGTTTTTAGTCTGTGGCTATTTTTTTGATAATTTATATATTTCTTGTAATCCAGCCTTTACCATGGTTTCAAGAATCTCTCGAACCCTAATAAGAATAGCAATAACACCGCCTAAACTGTACTTGAATATGCCTGTAAAACCAATTTCTGTTAATTTCCGGTGCCATAAAGTGTATTTATATATATATATATATATATATATAAATACATTATATTGTTTTTTTACCGAGTCATCATTTATATATATATATATATATATATATATATATATATATATATATATATATATATATATATATATATATATATATATATTGTTTTTTTACCGAGTCATCATTTATATATATATATATAAATGATGACTCGGTAAAAAAACAATAATTTTATAAATAAAACTTTTTTATTATTAACGGAATTTATTCCGTTAATTAGATTCAAATAACAAATTCCAATGAAGTTTGGTTTTTACTTTTACAAATAGATAAAAATTGATTTAGATACAGCGCATCAAAGTTCGGTGGCCCGCCACTGAACTGAGTTTACGCTGTAAAAACTGTAAAAAGAAGTGACAAACAGCAAAATTTAACTTAAAACAGCAAAAACTTACTAAGATTTTTTGTTCCAAAATTGAACCTAAAATTAAACGCACTATTTGCTGATCTGTACGATAGAAGTCTGTCAACTAAACATCGAGCACTTGCACTTTAATATCGCGATTTGCCGTGCCAAGTCTGTATTTCTTAACGCGAGACAAGCGAAGTTCCAGAAACGCGCTCCGTAACGGAAAATTTGGACTAACGCCAAATGAGTTAATGGTTGATAAGCTAAGGTTAATTTAGCTTTGTTTCTGAGCGTCTGCTTGAGAGTATTAAATTTACTAAATGGGCCCTGAAAATGCCTCAATTGTAAGCTCGAACTTACGCCTTTAAGTTCCGCAATTAAGTTCCGTTTTAAAACGGCGCTCGTGTTGCGGCGTGGCGTGACGGGTAAAAATGAGTAAGATTAACTTCTACGTACAATAACTTAGGAGACTGATTGAGAATAAATGGCAATGTTTTTCAACGGTTACAGTAGGCACGATACTGTGTGGACGTAATTATTACTTGCACACGCGTTCTTGGAAGTCGGTTATTATTATTGCGAGCGTTTTGGCATTCAAAAGAAAATGTTTTTTCGCTATTTTACCTGGGAATGTGTAAGATGAAGGTAAAACTATTGTATTGTATATTTGACCTACTTACGCTTTTTGTTTGATAGCGGAAACAGGAATGGATAGCGGCGACGTACTTTTGATCTTGTTTGAGCTTGCTGAAAGTAAATCCTGGAATACAGGAAGTTAGGTCTGGAGCTAGTGACACTTTAGGTATGATGTTTGTCTGGACTTCTAGACTGGTATAATTGAAAGTAAACCTTAAGATTGACCTAAAATAGATTTGATTGAAAAAATAAAACATGCATTTTGTATTTTTTTATTTATGTTACGTTTAAAGTAAAGCATAAGCCTAAATACACTGCAGCAGTTGGTTGCTGAATATTTATTGAGAACTTGAGTTCGAAAATTCCTTAAGATAATTTCCTCAACTTAATAAGAGAACTCAGGATCTCTAAGTCTAAATCAAGTCCTAAAACCACTAGATAATCGAGGTTTTAATTTTTACATTTACTTATTTTGTAACTAAAATGATTGAAAGTGGATACAGATAACTTATTTTTTTTTTCAGCCACATGCACTCGATAAAAGTCGGCTTTAGTCGCTTTTATGTGGCACAAGAAGTAAGTAAGGATTTCCGTAAACTTTTTACAGTGGACTATCTTATTTGCTGATCATAGAATGCTATAATTTATTATATTATTTAATTTTAAATTGCATCAGCTATGAGACTTGATACAAACAAACGTATGACACAATTTACACACCACACTGTACGTCTTAGTGCAAAACTAGTTATAAGTTCAGTTTTATTTGTAATATGAACGACAGAGTTTCTTACCAGGATCTTTTCTGTAAGTTATAAATTCCAAAACGGAGGTAGCGTCATTTGCGTTGTATAGACTTTTCATAGATATTTCTGATGTAATTTACATAAATAAAAGAATATGTTGAATTGAATGTTGAATCATCTATTTAAAATTATTTTCATAAATTAAGTCCACCATTTGTAATCGTCACGTTCGAAATTACCATAGCTCTTCTTCTATGCACTGCTCTTGTGAATGTAATGCTAAAAAGAAGCTTAGAATAAATATTCCAAGACAAGTTTCAAACAATATCCTTGGCTGTAGTCTGTTCCCGCTTTCGGGGGCATTGTGACCAACTGGCGTGTGAACACAACCTGCATTGAACGTCGGTTTCGCTCGCACCAGGTTCAAGAGGAAAGCAAGGATCTTTTTGCTGTGAAGGATCTGGTTTTCTGATCAACAAATGTTATGCAGAAATGACTAAAGGATTATTGAAGTTGCATTTTCTTTGTGCCACTTTAAAAATGATGCTGATGGTATTTCAAAGTATTTCCATATTTTTTCGTTTTTATAAAGTAAAATGTCAGGCTTAAATGAAACACTAAAAATAGATGTATACGTTATGTATTGAAATCAATTCATTATTCCATTTGGACGCAGTAGTTATGACTTTGCTTTTTCTTACAATTAAATTAAAATGCCAATAAAAGAATCAGAATCAAATCTCAATCATTTACTTATAAATATGAAGGATATTGTTTGACTTCCTCGTGTGGGAGACTATTTGATTTATTGTTAATAATTAAATTTTAAATTTAACGCATTGGTACGCACGTGGTTATGAAGCGAATAAGAATATTTCATCCTCCAGGCTTTAAACCTACTCTTAGTAAATATATGGACCTAAAATATCTAATTTAAATGGTCATATAAATATTGCATTGTATATTAACTTTAAGTAAGAACCTAAGTGAATTATTATTATTTTTAAAAGCAGTAAATGTCGAGTTTCTTGCCGGTTCTTCTCGACATGATCAATATTCCGAACACGACGGTAAAATACTGAACTTGTGCTGACGATTCATAAGTGCTTTTGTTAAGCTTACACCAATAAAGATAATTAACATTCTATTATTTTCTTCTTTTGCAGTTGCCATTTTTGAAAGTAAGGTAAAAAAATGCATGATCTTTATCTGTTGACATTTAAAATAGGAGACGTTAGTTTCTGTAGTAATTTTAAGTCCTTATCTATTTTAATTCTATCTAATTTTAAGTGTTATCCAAGAAGTTAAGATAAAAAGAGGGTTAAAATATAACATTATCCCGTTGCTTTAAATATCCATAGCTGCACAGTACACGCTTGCTACGCCATTGTGACCTACTGGCGTGTAAACAGGCTGCACTGTGCGCTCGGCTGGTTTGCGCCAAGCTCGACACAAGGATTTGAATGAAGAATCTTTCTAAGAAAGTTTTGTTTGAAAATATAAAAATCAATGTTCACATTTTCATAGGTCTCTTTTTCCTTCTTAATTGATTAAAACAGGTGAAATAGGAATGTAAACAAAAGAAAGGTTTCGTTATTTTTTAAAATATTAAAATAAATACAATGTTTCCAACATTGTATTTTTTTTTTCGCGTTTATTCATGAAACATACCCGTATCATTTAAAATACAAAATATTATTATTTTACAGCTACAATGTAACTAGCGTCTTATCAATCAAATATTTCATACCACAACAGACATGCGGTGGTGGATTCTATTATTTTTTTCTAACACTTAAAAATAAATATTTATTGTGTTAAGGCACGTCAAAATTAAAAACCGTTTTTTACAAATCCATAGAAGAATACTTGATTTTATTTTATTCTGCTCGTTTCATTCAGTGGTTATCAGTCTATGGCCACCTCATCGCCAAAATCCGTGCTTTTCTCAATTGATTGATTGTTATAAGAACAATTCGCATATTGATTCGATTTTGGAATATAAAATGAGTAACTTATTTTTTTTATTGTTTGCACAAAAATCTCAGTCATGATAAGTAAGGCGCTGTAAGTTTTATATTTGGGGCATTATTTCTAACATTTAATGTCTTACTGCCGGCTAATAAATGAAAATAATTGGCATTAAACACTAACACTTTGATTACAACCGTATTTATAAAACGGACGGCAATTTCCATTTTCTTTTACTAAATTTAAAATAAACGATCTTTTTTTGTTATTGGGACCACCAAAATTATGTGTTATATTTAAAATTATTAGTATCTCTTATAAGTAAGTTTTTGTAATAAAACATACCACGTATTTGATATCTGCCCTTCTAGGTGCAGTGTATCCAGCCATATTGTGATCTACTGACGCGTGAACAAGCTGCGCTTGTCTGGCTTGCAACGTGTTCGGCCAAAAGAAAGCCAAGATCTCAATATTCTTACAGTTTTTTGCAACTTAAATAATTGACTACATGCTATGGGGCACAAATTATAAATAAAACTTTTCTTGAAATGTTCAAAGTGTCACAATAATTAAAAGAAATTAAAAAAAGACAAGTTTCGTTCAAAATCAAGTGGTGATAATAATATATTTTTAACGTTTGCGGAACATAAAAAAACGCTATCGTTCAATTACACATCGCCAACATATGTGGTGTAGAATTATTCGCTTAAATAACTAATTCCAAAATTACAAATTGATAACACAACATTTAATTTAAAAAAACAGAATTTAAAATTTAATTCTGAAATCTTTACAAATGTTATTATTTATGCTAAATCCCAATTCTGAAAAATGTTACTATTGTTTTAGTAGTCTACTTAATGTAACATTAAAAACAACACGTCCTAGAAAGACCAAGTTTTAAATATGAGAAGATGTACCAGTAAAACATATTCCACCATGTTAGATATCCGCCCTTGTAGTCTAGGCTCGCTGCGCTATTGCTACCTACTGACGTGTTAACCGGCTGCGTTCGCGTAGGTTGCAACGTGTTCCGCCAAGCGGGAGCAGAAAACTGTATAAGAATTTAAAATATACCATTATCACGTTTAGAATGATTCTTTTATGCTGCATTGTGATAGATCTTGGTCCTATTTTACCTGTACTTGTAATATTTTTGACTGAAGACAGTGTATTTTTTTTTGTTTTTCCATCGGATTATGAAGATGAAGGAAGAAAGTGTGAAATTAATAATGTGTTGCGTAAACGTTCGGACACTAAAAAATAATATTTTAAGTGAGGTACTGGTGAAATACAAGCTTACAGAAGACCGCAGCCAAATAACAAGCACTTATGTGTTGTTTGTTTCTGCGTGTGAGCAAGGTTTCCAGAGCTCTTGGGGGGTGCTACATTAGTAGCAGGGGTCAAGCCTTCAAGGTAAGGGCGACAAGTCCAGTAATAGATTTATTATCCTGTACTTCTTGCTCTTAAGCTAGGACCTCATTACCACTTAACATCAGGTGGGATGAGGTCAATCTAGAAGTGTAATATAAAAAAAAAAAATAAGATTTGCGTAATTGATTAATATCAATTAGATTGGCAACTCGGGTCGGAATTGTTCGGGGTGATACATATTTAAAAGTAAGAGTACATAATAGTGATATAGCTCTCGTGGCGTTGTAGCGCGTCATGCATGTTTGCAGAAGCACAAATAGTTGATTTCTACGCCATTTTAGGAAAAAGGCGCCTCTTTGCTCACCAGGCTCCTCACCAGCTCTAACGGTCTCCTTAAGGTGTTCAGAGACCGATGGGACCGCCTCTTGCTGCAACATTGGGTGACGCGTCATGTCGAACAAATACCTCGCAAGTACTAACATAAGTTTTTAACTTACAAAAGTAAGATAACAATTGCAATAAAATCAACACTATAGATCCTGATTCTGAAATAAATTATTTCAATAGTTTTTTTTTCTTTGTAAATGTCAATTTAGAGACTTTCAAAATCGGTTAAGCTCTACCGTTCAATGACATTGCTAAGGTAGTATTTAGGTTCAGAAGAAGATTTGCTTCCCAACGTACCAGTAAATTATAAATGAATGTTTTATTCAGAGCTCAAACGACGCCAAAACCTATAGTAGTAACAATGACGTAGATGTAAAGTGTAAATGGAAAATATACATATTTTAAATATTGTCTCAAATGTTCTTTTAAGGTGAATTATTTTTCATATTATTTACACTGTGTAGACTCTTTAAATAGGCATATGGCGTGATTAAGAGGTAGCTTGTGAGCGTGATATCTAGTGAAAATCATTGCTTTGTTTTATAATAATTACAAATTAAAACGCGATGTTAGACTTGTGCCATTGTACTAGGCTTAGCCCTCTTACTAAGACCTCTGCTTAGTATGCACAAACGTTGAATTGAGTCAAAATTATCAAAGACTCTGGTACTGATGAGAATACTGATACTATTTATAGGCTGTTAAAACAATTACACTTAATTTCAACTAATAAGCAGTTAAATGACTGTTTTATTTTAACGTATGTTAAAAAAGCTTGCGTGTCGCGTCCTTTTTTTTTTTTTTTTTTTTGTTTCCCGGGAGAAATGCCCACGCACCGTCACTCTCTGCCACGGGGAGACAGAGAGTGGTGTGTCGGACTCGAACCGACTAAAACTCCCGGGGTGGTCCTACTCTGCGCAGTGGTGGGGGGGGCCGGGAATCGCCATTAAAGCATTACGCAATCCCCCCCCTAAACGCAATTGCCGCGCGTGGCGCAGCGCGTCTCGGTGCGGCAGGTGGAATTGCCGCACCACGGGGCATGCCGGACCACCCAGCATGCCCCGTCACCTCGAGCGACGCCAGAATTCCCCGTTCTGGCGCCTTCGGGACTCACGGCCTTAAGGGCCTACTCCCCCGTCATCTGGACGTCAGGGGCGGGTCGGGCTGGTTGCGACGGCGGCTTGTCGCTATTCCCAGCGGCCCGTCTCTTGGGCTTCGCGCTCTTGCAGGCCCTGCCACCTGCAACATGGTCGGCTTTCCTTCCTGCCGCACTGCAAAAAGTACAGTGCGGCTCATGCCCACAATCGCGGGCTAGGTGGCCGTCCTTACCACACCTGTAGCATTGGGTGCTACGATCCACCTCAGACCCGCACTGCAGCCTGACGTGCCCCTTTTCGAGGCACCGGAAGCAGCGCAGGTCCCTGGTCTCGAGAAGTAGCACCCTTGCTACAGACCAGCCTACCAGCAGTCGACCCGACGCAACTAACTTCTTCGCCACCGACGCAGGACAACGAGCCCAGCAGGCCCCCATTCCCCTGCCTGCTCGGCGTATCGGACCCAGTTTGACGTCCCCCGCCGAACACCCCCCCGCTTCTGCTATTGCGGCAGCGACCTCCCCGGTGGTGACCGAGTCGTCCAATTGAGAGATGCGCAATTCTGCGCACCTCTCAGGCCGGGCGAATCTCACGCCATCCACCGGGACGGCCTCGCGCAACTTTTCCACCAGCTGGTCCGCCTTACTGCGGTTCTCAGCTTCGGAGCCGCCGCTAAGCTCCAGAAGTCGCCCCCCCGTCAACGCTGGACGAAAACTTAACCTCTCGATCCCCAGATCTCGTATGGAGAACCGCTCTTTGGCCCTGGTGAGGACCTCCATGTAAGTCAGGCCCCGCTCAGCGGCCTCCGGCAGTATCGTGATTGATACTGCCGCCGTTTGAACGGGGCGGAGGTTCGGCAGTTTTGGCCGTCCCTTCTTCTTCGCTTGTGGTTTGGGCGGAGGCGGAGGCGGTGGGGCTTCCGTAGCCCTTGTTGTTCTTCTCGTCCCCCTCTTAGTCACCGTCGACCATGCCGCGTCCATCGACGCGGGTGGAGGTGGCAGGGGGCGGGATTCCGTAGGAGGGGGGGGCTGTTTAGCTCCCCCCTTTTTCCCCTTCTGAGGCTTCGACCCTGGCGCTGGGGCGACGGGGTTCCGCATCGCAGGAATACTGCTTGCGGGAGTCCGTGGTTTTGGCCCAGCGGCCGGACTCTTCTCTAATGTCGGGCGCGACGACGGTTGTGTCCTGCTCTGCTGCTCTGCAACTGGCGGAAGCCGCTTCTCAAACTCCCGGAGTCGGGAGTCGAGATAGGTCAGCAGCCTGTCCTGCTTCTCAGGGGCTCCCTGAGCCACCATTTTTGCCCTCAGCTCGGCGACTTCTGCTCGAACTTCCGCCAGTTCTTTGTCTTGGCGGGTCAGACGCTCCTTAAGCCGATCGTTCTCGTCTGTGACCCGCCTGGCCGTCACCTCTAGCGCTCTTGTCTCCTGCGTAGCGCTGCGCTCATACATTTTGGCAGCCACTTTCTCCCACTCGTCGGCTGCCAATTTAAGGGCCTTAATGTACGTGCCCTTTAAGTTGCCGGATCTCTTTGCAATATCGCGGACAAGGTCCGCTGTCCGCATTGACTGGGCGACGAGGAGGAACGAAGGCCGGTCTTCTAGGTTCTTTGTTCCCTCTTCCCGCACTAATGTCTCTGGCGAAAATGTTCTTTCGACGTAGACTATCTCCTCTGCCGTACGCTGTACCTTCTCGACGTGTGTGGAGATAGTCTGGTCCCAGGTCTCTGCGGCCTTCTTCTTCTCCAACTCCTCCATTTGCTTTTTAAGCTGTCTTTTGGCTTCCGCCACCCCCACATATTCGCCCGTGGTGGGCGGACGCCCGCGGCCCCTCTTCGCTTGTTGACCTTTACGAAGGACAACATCACCTTCCTTCCCTTCTTGACTGGGCCGTTTCCGTCCAGCCAGCGATCCCACAGACGTACAGCTGCTGCTGCGACTTCTGATCTCGGCGGCGCGACCTGAGCGCCGTGGTGTTGTCCGAGACACGTCCATCTCCATGTCAGAAAGCGTAATTTCCGACGCGTCAGACACATCGTCTGAATCAATTTCCCCCCCGACTGCTACTTTCCCCAGTTGTTGTTTTTGTTTTGTAGAATCCATTGTTGTTCCCACGAAATTTGCTGGAAACGGCGGTCACCCCGTGCAGAGCCAGTTGCACGGGGAAGCCTATTACACACCCGGGGTCGGCCGGTGCCGGGCGGTGGGGTCGATAAGAGGAGCTTTGACCCATCTCCTCACCATCCCTCCGAGGGAGAGATGGCCCCGACGTCTCGTGCCACTCCCAACGTCGGGCTTAGGGGGTTTTTTAATGAGGTATCCTTCCTCTTGGGCCGGCCAATGAAGGCAAGCCCCCTACCCCTCCCCCCTCCCCAGGCCTACCTGGGCTACAAGGAGGAGAAGCAGGTTTGCCGGTGGTGGTCCTGAAAAGGACCGCGTCTCCCCAGCCACTTTGGCCAGTTCGACCCACCGAGCCCTAACACCTACGCGCCTCGTCCTCAACTGCTCTTCTCAAACCGAGAATAGCAGAGAGGACGGTATTCCCCACCCCCCCAAATTCCCCACCCCCCCCATTCCCCATCCCCAACCCGCCTACCCCACCCCCCCAGTGTGTTTGGTCCGCGGGAGTTAATCTCCGACCGCCGACCGCCGTCCGTAGGGCATCCCTGTAAGCGGGAGTACCCTCCGGGCGGCGGCCGACAGCTTCCCCTATCCGCCACCGGGGGACGCGCCAGGTAGGGGTATCACCTCCCCCCCTGGTGCGTGTCGCGTCCTAAGCCTACAAGCATTTAGAACAAAACTACTCATACATATTTATTTTAAGATAACATTGGCGCATGCGTGCGTAAGCGATAGTTTTGTTATTTTTTCAATTGTTTATTTTTAAGAGGGCAGATTGGGAAATGCGTTTCTGCCTTACTACTTCTTTTAGGATGATCTGCTGATCATGCTAAAAGAAGTAAGTGCGTGTGAGGGCTCTGAGACAAGCGGAGACTCATCATTTAAGACCCCAAATATAAAACAGGTTAACTTTGATTGCTACGGCTTTCCATCAAATGTTTTTTACGAGTAGATGCTTGCAATCTAAAAACTTGCACCGGCAAAAACAGGCATCACACAGTATTAAGCCTTCTTTCAATCTCATTCGCATGACCACACGCGTGACAATACGTCAAAAATGAATTATTCCCAATTAGTAGTAGTGTGGTATCCCCACAACCGCATAAGGTTCAAATTAGAGCCTCTTATACGACACTTTAAGCCTTTTTGCAATGCTTGTGTCAACTGTAAGTGTTTCAACAGTTCAAAATTAGTTCTTTTGTTTATTAAGGGCGGTGCAAAGTTCAAAGTGTGTGGCGTACTTTTGATCGTATATTATGACGCGAAGGACAAGAATCTGTTTGTATCGAAGCTTAAGACGCATCTTTAATTTTTTTTAAGTCTTTCTGTAAAGTGCTGCTTCTAGTAAATATTCATACTTTCTTAAATCCACGGTTTGCGGTCATAAATTGCAGCTGGTTCGCGATCGATGGCCCACTTATGATACATAGTTTCCTGCACCGGACTCTCCCGATAAAACCTTGATTTGTGATCAACGTATGAAACCGCTGTTTCGATCTTACGCGTCTCATAATTCCGTGATCTGAAATCACGTGCATAATGAGATGAGAGGTGCGAGGGTCTTTCAGTAAGTTGTCTCCGCTCTTATTACACACGCTGCTAAAGAGTGCATATAAGCATTTCCCCATCCTCCCATCCCCTCATAAAGGTGCCCTCACCTTGTAAGGAGCTCTATCAGAATTTAAAAAAGCAACTGATAATAAAAATGTCGCAATACCTATGTAAGACGGTGTGACACGGAAAATTTTTACTTTTGGAAAACGTACATTTTGTAGGCTCTTTGAAATCTGGAGAGGGGGTTTTACTAAGTTATGCACCTGACATAACATTGCTCAAGAAATAAACTATTTCTTGCTGGAAAATATCCGTGTATTTTTCAATTTTGAAGCATACTTGACATGCTTGCGAGAGAGATTTTTACAATAAAAGTTCCTTTTTTACCATCTTAAATATAAAAATCCAACTTCGTTCGTTAGTCTCGCTCAAAGTTGACAACGGCTAGCCCTATTTGGCCAAATGTTACTTTTGAAATAATCATAGAGGTTTTAAAGGTAAGACATTTTGGAAAAAATAGGCGTTACGACGTTTATCTGGACATTTTATAAGTTTGTATAACAATATTATAATACCCATTTAGAACAAAAAACGAGTACACTACATATTAAATTACTCCTTTCACACCAAAAATAAGCAATATATAGTCTGAAAACTATAAAAATTCATTCGATATGAAAATTGAGATCTTAAAAACACTGTTTTTTTATAAAGTACAAATTCTAAAACCACTGCTTACGTAAAAAGTTGTAAAAAAAGAAAACAATAAACTTGTATCAAAAGTGATGTACATAAAAATTATTATATAATGTAAAGAGGATCGTATACCTACAACTTGTCGTGAACAAGCAGTAATCTCTATTTTAGAAAACATGAAATCTAGTCCTAGGAAAACGAATAATACAGTTTAGAATTAGGTAATACGTATTGCCATTTATCAATGGCTGTCACGGGTCAGCCGCTACTTGGTGGGGTAAAAGCATGTTTTTGCTAGTGCAACTCAAAATTTAGCAATTTTATAGCTGCATCGTTTGTTAGCTATCGGAAGCAGCTTATTGAATTTGCTGACGGTACAGATTTACGGCGCGGCCGCTGTACCGGTCGCAAAACAAACATTTGTTACGCGGTCTTCAAATACACGGATCTAATAGTGCAGAAACCATAACAGTGAAACAACAGATGTAGTCTAGAAGAAGATGCCAGTAAATCTTAAAACCATGTTTTTCTTTTAATAATAAATTTTTGTCAAATTATACTTATAAATACCGTTCCCCGTGTCTTAATCCTCCCCTCGGTTTTACTACTATAGTAATGAATTTTTGAAAATCTTTTCGTAACTGATGGCAGCGTATATCTACGTGTCAATCTTCAGCATTTAATAGTTTGAGTTGTGTGTTGATAGAACAGTCAGTAATTATGTTTTTTTTTATATTGACGAAAGATTATTAAACTAATCTTTAACACCTTCAACAAATATAAATTTATGTAAGTAAATGTGACCATTTATCTAAGGCTTGAAATCGCTTCACAGTCAATTTGCTGTCTTTATTATGTTATCTTAACGCGTTGTAAGTTCTAATAGACTTTATTACTTTGTTTTTTAATTTAGGATGATTTATTAAACTAGATATATTTATATTTCATAAATTATTTATTTTTACATTTGTTAGCTACCAAGCTTACCATATTAAAAAATTGTTAGGCAACAGAAGTGAATTAACAAAACTTGAAGTAATTTTATAATTCTCGTATCTTATTCAAGATATTTTTTTTAATTTCAAGCATCTGCAAGTACAGTTCAGACAAAGAAAGTATAAAACCTTAAATTACGAATATTCTTTAAAGTTACAACTTATGCCTATCTCATATTATCAATAATTTTGTTCTAACATATTTCACTGTCACTCATTATACTACGTATCAAAACAGTGGTGGAAATTATATTAAATTGGAATGTAACCGCAGAACTGCGAACGGTCATTAGTTCTGTACCATTAACAGTTTAATTTCTATTGTACACACGTTTGTGCCACGCAAATGATTGTTTATTTACGGATCTGTAATTACAATGAGCTGCAATATTACAGATGCAGAAATTTGATGAACATTTTTGATAACAAATGGAAAACTTCGCTGAGAGAGAAAGTGACGAACAAAATCTTACACAAAACAAATGCTCATTTGAACACTCTTTTGCCAATTAGTAAAATTTAAAGAATCTCAAAAACCTTAACAATAATGCAGTATTCTAAAGGTTTGATCAAGTAGTCTTTGATTTGATTCGTTATAAATACATACAAATCTATCCTCTTTGTAATATTAACGCAGGTTATGATCAAAACTTTGATAGCAATCAGTAAAAAAACCCGATAGCACCATGCTACACTATAAAAATAAATATAACATGTAAATTTCTACATCTTTCGATGCGAGGTTGACTTTCGCATCGCGCCTTCTCTCGTTGTTGATTGCCTGTAGAGTAAGGGCAATATTTAATGCAAGGCTAATAAGATCAATATATATTTTTTTCCAGAGTCAAGAAAAACGATTTAGAATCACAATTTTTTTTATAAAAAGACACCAAACCTAGCCCTACAAATTTTGATTACAATATAAGATTACATTTTGAACATAGTTTATATCTAAAATGTTAAAGGACAATTGTAGTTAATGATTCAGGTCGTTACATGCAGTTAGGTGACATGAGTTTGTCAACCCGAACGGCACAAACTATTTACTAGTTACTAAGTTTGCACCGTGTACCTGCCTGTAACTAGTGTTGCTTTTCAATTATACCCATATTATCGATAGTTTAGATATTATCAATAGCTCAGATCCAGGCGATACTTTCGTATCGAAAAATAAAATCTAATAAAAATCTATCGAAATATAAACTTTCAATAATATATGTCTGTAAGAATTTTCGTTTAATAACACAACTCTTAAAACATGGTTAATACTATTCTTACTTAGTAAACTTTCTATACTTACTTACTCCCATGGCTCGGTGACCCAAAGTGTGTCTTGGCCTCCGATATGAGATCTCGCCCATTTCGCGATCCTGCGTGCTGACCCGCCAGTCACCAACTTGCTATAGCCTAAAAAAATACCGAGTACCGATAAACTTTTGTAGAGTAGAGAGGGGATGTGTAGGTGAAAAATAATATATCACAAATACTGTACAAGAGTTTATTTACACACACTCCACCAAAATAAATATTAATTACAAAAGAAGGAGAGAAAGAGGTAATATGAAACTGTACACATAAAATTATAACTATAAACACAAACATAAATTCGGGAATAATAAAATTTTCAACAGAGTGACGTATACATATACAAGAATGACAGTTAAAAATATTTCTTTTTAAAAGTGAAAGGAATAAAATATTTGTACAAGAAAGTTGATATAAAAAAACTATTTATATACATTTTGGTGGTGAGACGCCACACTTTCAATAACGAGCAGCAATAATGTCGATACTATAATTTAGTCTTCCCGACTACCGTACCTTTTATCCATAGTTTCGAAAACTTTGCTTTTTACTTTTTTTTTTGAGGCAATTTTTTTCCTGATTCTGAGCTATTGAGAATATCGATACTACGAATTGATTGCAAATTTTAGTCGTATTGATAAGATACGACTAAAAATTACATGAGAGCTTATATCGACAGTTGAGCAACACTACTTGTAACGCTCAAAGTGCACTAATGGCTAATGCATTGCTAATAAATACAACGTCAGGCTGCACCACAGCTCGATACGCAATGCATTTCGGATTATTGTTCCACAGACAGCTGTTGTTTTGTGTAATGTGATAACGAAACTCCTTTAAAAGTAAGGGTAACGTATAACCGAAAAAATACTGGTTTTATTCATAGACTTCTACAACTTTTTATAGTGCATATAAGAGAGGTAGGGCACAGCGATTTATCACTCGAACTGGAGCAGCCCGACTGGTGAAATATATGCGTGTGAGTAAGGTTTCGAGAGCTCCTGGGGGGTGCTACATTAGTAGCAGGGGTTAGGCCTTCAAGGTAAGGGCGACAAGTCCAGTGACAGATTTATTAGATAATATGCTGTACTTGTCGCCCTTAAGCTAGGACCTCATTACCAGTTAACATCAGGTGGGTAGACATACTTTATTGCTCCAAGAAAATACAGGAATTGGTTTTGACAGATAGGTAAATTATAGTTCAATTTGGATCGCCTTGTTGGTAGAATGCGACCTTTTCCAGACATCTTTTAAGTAGAAGAAATAGTAAATGGCGACAAATGGCAGTGCAAACACATACCTATTGAGATTATATCTAATAACTAACCCATAAAACATCAGGCCAGCAAGAAGCTTATGCAAGTCCGAAAAAAAACCTATTTATCAGTCCTAAATAACCCCACGAACATCGAAGCGTACCCACAAGGAGTAGTTCCAATTAGAGCTAATACATTAACACAAAACAGTACCGAAGCCGTCCAATAACTCACGCGTGGCCTACAGACGCCACATCATTAAAATCACTAAGGCGCTCAAGGTCTCACTTTGTTCTCCTAGAATTTGCCGAGTCAACAAGACCCTAATTTCTGATGTAGCACCATTTGAGCTCAGTGCTCACGCACGGCCTCCCTTCCGATGATTACGTTAAGGTACATAAGGGCACGGTTGTGTTTACACGCCCTTAATCAATAGTCTTAGAGTTCCCGAGTATATGCGGGGCACAAGATTGTCTGATTTCCCCGAGTTATTTGTAGTACGGGATGGCATAGGCAAAAATTAATATATGTATGCATGGCCGTATCCATTCCTCGTCGTCTGCTTTTCCTCAACCATAAGGCTGGAAGGGATCACTAAACTATGATAACAATACCTTGTTTTAAATATTTTGTTCAACGAAGTATATGGACTTTTTGGGATAATGAGCTGCTTTACTCTTTAATGGGATTTCTCTCATAAGATAATTAATAGAAAAACTACTTCTAGATCAAAATCATTACCAGATTAAGCATATAAGGCATTTCTATCATTTTAATCTATTTATTATAAGTCATTTGTGTATGTCAACATTTCACAACAAATCATTTTATTTTAAAAGGAAACATAATACTACTATAAAATGCTTCTTATTTTAGGAATCGAACCACAAATTTTGTTACAACCTCCCGCGCTATTTACACTCCGTGGCGGTAAATAGCAGGGTTTAGAATTTTAGCTGGTTTGCAGAAAAGAGATTACGAAAGAGTTCCGCTGAATTTACTCCCGGGATTGAATGATTTACTAGACGCATTTGAAATCGTGACAAAATTTAATGGCGAGCTAAAGCGCACTTTATTTCTTTGTAACGAGAGTTGCTAATTTGTTTAAGCATCATTACTGAGCGGTGCAGTTTGTATTTGTGGAGGTTTTAAAATGGGTTTATTTATTTTATTTTTATTTTATTTTTTAATTTTCACAAAATCCACAGCTCATAATTAAGTTACAAAACAAAAATTTAAATACTAAACTTATAGCTAATAACGGATTTTAAATACATTAATGTTCTAAGTAACAATGACAAAATAGACGATCGGACGCAGATGATGCACACATGTAACCACATATATATATATATACACACACACATATATAAATAGATATATATATACACATGTAAGTATAAATAATATATATATATAGACATCAATAATATATAGGAATACAAGAAAGTGAAGAAATAAATAAATACAAATAATAAATATGAATAGTATTTACCTAGATAGTAGGTATATTACCAATGTCTTTTTTGAACGATTGTAATGATGTACAGAATAAATCTGTTGAAGTAAACCTGTCATTATACGTTTTTTGAAGACGACGAATAACAGAATTCCGAGCATAATTACTGTGAACGAATTTGCAACTGAAAAGTGTTGTGTGTCTGGTTCGGGTTGAGGGAGCACTTAGAGATAATGTTCTGGATACTAGATCCAGGCCGTCTATTTCGCTATTGCAAATCTTATGCAAGAAGGTCATGTTGATAATAAACAATGCTAAGTAACAATTAAAAATTTCTATGGAATATCCATGACTATGAATATTGATTCTATTCAGATCCTCTTATTACGTAACCTACGTACGTAATAAGTTTTAAGTTTATTGAATGGTGAATAATAAAGAATATCTGATAATCAATACCAATTACTTTCGATCGACAGAAAGTGCTTTAAAATATATTTTTTGTACGTTGTATCGTTTGTATTATTACGTAACGATTTATTTTCGTGTTCGAAATCTTCAAAAGGGATCTGTCACAAATATAGCGCTTTGTTGAGAGATCTGTAAGTAACATTAATTGTACCAAAGGAACAATCGTTCTATTCTTGGAGACCAGGCATGTCGTATGCCAATTAGAAATCCGATGAAATAGGAATCATTATCAATATAATTGAATTTAGAAACGGACCTGGTCTGCTCCACTTACGTTTAATTAAAGGGACTATCTAATACAAAAATAATGTTCCAATTTGTATCAGTAGTTTCTGAGATTAGGGCGTTCAAACACAAAAAAAACAAATAAGTAAGTTTAAAAAAAACAAATAAATTAGTTTATTTATTAGTTTTATTTTTATTTTATAGAGCTGAAGAGTTCTTCAGCTCTATAATATTAGAATAGGCTAAACATTCTTCATGACTTTATCATGTCGGTTTCAATTTAAGATGTAAACCATTTTATGGTAATTTTTAAAACGTTAAGCCGTAAGTAACGCCAGTTTTTCCTCGTATTTTAACAAGGCTCTAGAAATTCAATCGCATTCGCAGTATAATCCAAAATGAAGATTATTTGTATGACTTAGCAAATAGATACATTTTACCGAATAGAGACTGAGGGTTTAATGGTCGTCATATTTTGATTTTTATTTTATTTTTAATTATAATACTAATTATCATGGATACTAAGACTAGTTACAAATGTAAAAAATGTACATAAGTAGGTAGGTATATTTTTTGAGACGTCGTTGGAGCTATATTCTGTTACCTGTGCTCGCTTCGTCCGCGTTCACTACATACTTTCGTGGTCGGTTTTACCCCTATCTCCCCTAATATTCGAAACAAAAACAAAAAGTAGCCTATGTCCGTTCTAGAGTTTCAGCGTGAAAAATTACAGACCAACAGATAGACAGTAAGAGTAACTTTCGCATTTATAATATTATTTTGTATATTAAACAAAAAACATAGTATTAAGTCAATAATTCATCCGTTGCTCCGTATCTGTTTTCAGTCAACAACATCCATACTAAATGTAAGCTCCTAAATCCTAAGGGAATACCGACACATGTTACGCTACAACCTTTAACTACAACGTCTCCGTAACTTTAGGGTCGATAGCCGCCTTCACGGTACGTTTAGCGGATAGATGTCCTATGTCCATCATTGTCCAAGCCCTGCCTCTCTCTGGCTGTTTGTCACGGACCTGTCTAGCTACCCTTATTACACTGATTAAACCCCAGCTCGCACAAAACTCGACTGTAATTAGATAGACGTAGAGGTGAGAGTTGCGGAGGGAGACGTAATAATACATTTTGCTAACCTAATCCACGCATTGTTCGCGGTAAACCAATTAATAATCTCTGTGACGGGTCTCGCGCATTGCCTTAGAACGTAAGGCGGTTGACGTCTTTATACAAGTATGAAGTGCATTGTGTTATTTACGATACAATAATGGTGCGAGTGGGAGTGATTTGAATAATTTTCTTTGTTGGACCAGTTTTGTTCGTTAATCACTTGTTAGGTTAAGCACCTGTATATAACATTTTTGTGTGTTTTTTTTAATCTTGCCGAACCGTGTGGCTTCGATTCCCAATCATTACATGATGAACATTTTTTTGTATTAGGTAAAATAAGTGTTATTTCTAGGTATTGTAGATAGATAGATATACTTTATTGCACAAAATCTTTACAGAAATAGGTTTTACAGAATAATTATAGTACAATTTAGGCGGTCTTATCGCTAGAAAGCGATCTCTTCCAGACAACCTTAAGGTAGAGGAAATAGTAGATGGCGAGAAATGGGTACGGCCGTGCATCATAAACACAGTTTTTATTTTAGAATTATATTCAACATAACATGATAAACATACATAAGCTCATAAATATATAACATTATAAATATATATATATATATACAAATAAAAATATTTAACATATATAAAATCATATAAAGAGTTTTAACTCATAAAATAATAATAATAATGTTAATAAGTAGGATAAGTGAATGAAAATTACTGACAACCAACATGCCCAGCTGGAATTATAGATAGAGGACATAAATTAACATTCATTAAGTGAGAGGAAGTACGATTTAACCCTGAGTTTAAAAATGGTAATAAATAAATTGTAATAAGTTTCTTTAAAATACGCAGAGAGCAAAAGAGGCAGAGCGAGCGATGGTCATTTAGTTAATTCTAAAGATACAAATGTTTAGTATTCGTTTCAATGCTCCTAGACCAAGTAAATCTTTGTTCGCTGTGATTCTAAGTTCCGAGTAGTTGACGCTTTGTGTGCGGCAAACGAAGTTAGGAAGCACTTGGCATATTGTGTAGTTAGAGCAACACAGCATGTTCGGACGACAGTACATCAAGGCAAGCAAACATTTGCAGTTCAATAGTTTGAGTTAATATGAACTCTAGAAGTCAATGCACTTTTACACTTAATATTATTATTTTATTCATTTTAAACTGAGATATACAATAATATAATTTAAAACTTAAGGTTCGGCTTTTGAATCAGCAAAAGTTAAATGATTTGCAAGTTTCGTCCTTGCAGTAATTATACAGAAATGTCAACCATCTATTTTTAACTGACTTAAAAAAAATAAGTTCCTCAATTCGACCTTATTTTTTCATTTTTTTATTTGTAAGGTGGTATCGTGAAATGGAAATCTGATGAAAGTTTACCTGAAAATTTGAAGAAAAGTAGTTTTTTTTTTTTGCTTAAAATAATCATTGCAAATGACAGCAATAGCTAGCTCAACTGTCTCTTTAACCAAGATCCAATATTGATTACTTTGATAACAACTAAAGGCCGAGACAGGATGCGAGCAAATACTCAGTTCTCTTAGGACACGTAAATTTAAGGTTGTAGTGATTATATGTAAGTCCTAAGTAGTTGACACTTTGTGTTCGGTCAACGAAGTTAGGAAACACTTGACAGCTGTCAACGTGCTATGTAATAAGAACCACACTGAATACTAAATACTCGGAGTGGAATACAAAGGACTTTTTGAAAAGGTAAGGAAATACTTACGTAATAATAAGAAACAAAGATTGCAGCTAGCAACGTCTTTACATGTGCCTAAAACTTTGTAATAGCCGAGTAATTTTTTTTTAAGTCACAATTTTTTCAGTAGTATTTCAATATCCACATTGTGGGGTTAGGCATCGACCTATCTCGGTACACTACATCAGTAAAGTTGTTGCTATTGGTTTAATCAAATTAACGTTTTATCGATAGCAAACAATCGACTGGAAAAAGTAAAATTTGTGTGTACATTACAACAAGCGATACTAACGGCAGGAAAAAAATACTTTCTGACTTCTCCAGAATACATATTTATGTAAATTTTCCAAGGTATAACAAGTAACCAAAAATAATACAATGCGCAAATGCACGAATGCAAGAAATGCGTAAATAACTAGTTCTGTGTACTATTTACTAGTTATTTATGCACTTCTTCTCTATTACCGCACCCATAAACAAACTATCTGCATGACCCAAGGGTTGACTGGTATAGAATGCCCCTAGCATTAAGTCCACCTGTTGTAGTTATTTGTGCAATAAAGTTTTTAAATAAATTAAAAAATGCTTAGAGGGATCCCGATTCTGTGAAAGTGCAAATTCTCCCAAGACAAATAAATCTTTGATCGCAGTGATTCTAGTTACCAAGTAGTTGGCGCTTTGTGAGCGACAAACGAAGTTAGGAAGTTTCTACTCGACAGCCACCAAACGTGATGTCTAGTTAGAGCGACGATGACTACTAAATGTGGGGTGTGAAATGTAGGGAATTTATAAAGAGATTTGGTAACCTGTGGAATAGAGACGTTAAATAAAATAGGTGAAGCAAGGGAAATAGGCGAGTGAGAGTTGTCGAACTTTGTCATCTTTTCGATGACCTCGGTGGCGCAGTGGCTAAGGTATGCGGCCAAAGCCCGAAAGGTCCCGGGTTCGATTCCCGGTCAGGAAAACGAAATTTTCTAAATTGACTTGGGTCTGGGTGTGCTGGGATGACGCCGACGTTAGTATTCGTCGTCTGGTGCTCATAGTAGAAGGGAAAGCCTTAGTTTAGGACCAGGTGATTGGTGTGATTATCTGGCGCATTTATTTATTTCCACATGTATAAAATATACATATAAGTTCGGCTTTGCACTTAGAAAAGTCACATGATTTTTAAAAGTCAATTGTCATTTGAAACCTGTTAAAATAATTCCGAAGTTTAAATAGTGTTAAATAGCTTTTAGCTATAAAGATATTTTTTTACATGTTACAAATTTTTATCTCAGGTGCTATGCAAATGCTAATTTTAGTTTCATGGAGTTCTTGTCAAGACACTTGGTCAATTTCTTATAATATTATATAATCATTATTTGAAAATACTACTTGGGCGAATACCCAAAAAGAAATGTTTTTGCTAATTAGTGCTAACTCCCAAGAGTGTCTTTTAGTACACACAACAAATTTTCTTAGATAAAATAGTTGATATTTTGCTAGAGTATATAACTACAGTATATAAATACACTCTATATATCTCGACTGTTTATTGTATGTTCACAAAAACCTGCACAATATTTCTAAAAAATCAGATAAGTATACATAGCTTTAACACCAGAAATAAACATAAACTTGCTGTTCCAAATCGCAGACTCCATAAAATAGGAAATTCATTCGTTGGGTTAAGCATTAAAATGATTAATAAGTTACCGCAAACTATTGTTAAATTACCTATGCACAAGTTTAAGTTAAATGTAAAAAATCTACTAATGAAAAAAGGCTACTATACGGTTAATGATTTTCTAATAGATAAAAGATTTCCGGCCTGATACATGCCACTGTTCACATGCCTGCACATGTACCTACTTGTTTCTTTTTTTTTTTCTCACTTTTATTGTGTTGACATCTTTATGGTTTCAATTTATTTTATTATTAAAAAAAAAATGTTATAATTAAATATTTTATACGATGGACAATGATGAATAATGATAATGCTATTTGTATTTATCTGAATAAGATAATTTTGTATTGAGATGACATATTTTAATTTTTTTTTATTAGTTTAAGAAATGACATTATTTTTTTTTTGTTTGTTTATTTTATGATGGACATAATATAATGATAATGCTATTTGTATTTATCTGAATAAGATAAAGGTAGGTTCATGCTTCGTGCTCCAGGTCCTATAGTTAGGTTGATGATCTAAATTTTTGTTAATTGGTCGCGTTCTAAGTGGGACTGGAGTAGTCATGCTCACTAAAACGTCACTGGGGTGGTGGCGCTATGTGGCGGGTCGTTACATTCCCTTCAATATGGTTGAGTAAAGCGATGGCTGGCACATACGACATGCTTGTGAACAGGTGCCATCTTTGGGGACTGGTCTGCTCCAGTTTACCTCTTAAAATAAATACTTAATGCTTTTTTTACTCATGAAAATAAAACTGTATGACTTGGTCCAAAGTGTTCTACACATAGCTATAAGTTAGATACTGCCACTGTAACTAATCTGCTGAGTTTCTTACCGGTGTCTTCTCGGTAGATATAGGTTCCGAACCGGAAGTAGAATCACTTTGCATTATATACAATGACGATTCGAAAGTGTTATTATATGTAACCTACTTGAATAAACAAATATTGAATTTGAATTTGAATTTGAATACATCATAATTAGATTAGAAGCCCCCAAATCAATCAGTGAAGGTTGTTAAACGTATTGTGTTTGCTTTAATTAACACTGCTCCAATTAAGCTGTGTGCTTTAGATTTAATTAGCAGAGTTTTCTCTTTGCCAGATGTTTGCTTTCAAACAAAACTAATTCCTATTTAAGCCACGCCATCATCGTGATATCTACATAATATTAAGAGTAAATATACAAATTTTAGACACGCCTATATAATATATAAATTTGGACCCGCAATAAAAAATGTGTTATAATAATAATTATAACCAAACACTGTTATACAATATTCAACGTTACCTCATATTTCAGACAGTTTATTGAAAAATATGAAAAAATAATCTATATATATATAAAATAATCCCTATTTCCCTTGGTTATTACGCCATCACGCATGAACGGCGGGACCGATTTCATTTTTTTTTGTTGTATTTGTTATTGCCAGGAGAAGGTTTTTTAAAAGAAAATGCTTAAACAATTGCGAGGAAAATTAGAGAATACTAATGTTGGTGTGGGTGAAAACCAATTCGAATTAAATAGTCGTCGTTAAGACAGGACAACTATATGTACTGTAACTATATGATTTTGCTAGTAAACTACTACATTAGGGACTTAAAACACCCAAATGACTTCTAGTTACTACAATGTAAACTTTGAGGTGTAAATAACTCTAACTTCTATTCGAATTCAATCTCAATCACGACTCACATCAACTTCGTCAAAAAACTGAACAAAATAAAAACAAATCAATTGTGCCCTCGTATCATCATTCATGCCGTCGGAAGGGCATATCATAAATCAACCCTAATATGTCGAGGTGCACCGCATTGCGAAAATGAAGAAAAAATTTAGTAGTGTACTACTGCGAAAATCTTTAGGCACTACAACACGTAACAAGAAACTATCATTGATTAACAAGATTAGAACCACCTTAGCAATAGAAATAGAAAGATATTTTAACAATGTAAACATACAATTATTTACGTGAGTAACAATATATAATTATTTATAATAATGACACACATGATATACCTGACACATTACGTCAGGGGCCGACGCCTCCTCAACGCTGGTCTTCCGTATGTGCCTAGAGAGTTATATCATTTTGGACAAAAGCAGTAGGGGCGATCCCTTTTTTAAGGTTAACTTTAAATTGTGCTGAAACAGTCACATATCTACAGTTAAGCATTCCCCCATTCTCCGAATTCATTTTACACCGCACGATTCATGCCCTCACTCAGCAGAGCTCAGTCTTCGGCATTCACCATCTACCCCACGTCAGTACGTGACGATTTTACCGAATAAATCACAATAAATCGCCGACGATTGTGTTAAAACCGTCGAAATTTTGCAAAGCTAAACTTGTAAAGAGCGTACGTGATAAGAAAACCGAGTAGGGAAAGTAAACACACCTTTGTTTTCGCCGGACCTATTTCTCGTAAACTGTTGGCCAATTTTAAGGGTTTTTCTAGTGTAACCTTCGTAGGCAAGGGTTTTGTTAGCCCGGACACATCTTACTTGCAAATTTGATGGAGGTATGTTTTTGAAGATGTTCTCCGTTTCTATTGCTACCTGCGATTCATTCGTGATGCTGCAGAGATTATATAAATTGGCCTTAGTTTTTGTCTCGAGTTTATAGTTGTCCTAAAACTTTATGAATGGATTAAAAAATTAACATCGAAAATAAAACTAATCATATCGTAGTTTTGGAGTAAAGGTGTTAACAGCCTTTTTTATATTGCACTTCAAGATAGGTATTTCACCAGTCGGGCTGCTCCAGTTCGAGCGATAAATCACTATGCCCTACCTCTCTTAAAGCTAAAGAGATTTGGGTAAAAATTGATAAGCTAGAGTAACATAGTGGATACTTTTTATTCAAAAATACAATAAAATACGTCACAGGCAATTTCCTTGTAAAATTCACACCGCGTTCTGATTTACGAAAATGCAGAACATTAACCTGGCAGTATGTTTGTTTCACAAAGCTCTCAAAAAAAATATTTAAATACAATTGTATACGAATCGAAAACCTATTGCAAATTTATATTTTTGTCTAGTCGGTATATGTTTAAGAAAATACATATAAGATGAAATCGGATTCCATTTTTTGTTTTTTTTTTCGATCAGTTCTATACAAAAGATTTTTGAACATTTGAGCTGCCATACTTCGAACATTTGAACGTCGAGATTCTGAATTCGAAGTTAAATTTACCAACGTTTGGATTGGTCTTTGGTTCTTAAAAATGCTGACTTTTATTAAGCCGTTTTCGCAAGCAGGCATCAAATTTTGGGCAAAAAATGTAATAATGCAAATTGTTGTTTGAACTAATTCAGTTTTAAAACTAGACTCAGCTGACATAGTTGTAAATACGTTTATACGTACTTTAAGTATCCTTACCACACAAAAACGTTCGAGTTCTCTTAAGTACTTATAAATGAACCAGTTTAAAAGTTTTTTACTTTTTTCCCAATGCGAGGTTTCCCCTTTCTGTGGATTTAAAAAGATCTCTTTGCGGTCTCGGTCAGTTTAAACTTTTCGCATTTTTTTTTCTTCATTTGTAATGGAAAATCTCTGTTGCCCTTGAAGTAACTGTTGGTTTTTTTAATTTTTGTTACAACATTTATTTAGATATTCCTTACATCGTTTAATTTAGGCTGTTCTTTAAATCAGTTTGCAATTCAGCCAAAAACTTGTTGGCTGTTCATAAAAAAATATTGTCGATAACCTTCAATAGATTTGTGTTTCAGTGCACATTTCTTGAAAAAGTTATCACAAAGCATCAAATGAACACATCACATCTTTAAAGCACCATGCGCTCAAATATTATAGCTGCTGCCAAATAAATTGTTCGTTCCTTAATCTTTCGATCTGTAGCAAAAGAGAAATCCGCTCCTGCCACATTTGATGTTTCTTCCAATAACGAACTCATATTTTATATTGGAACCTTTAAAAGGATTGGACATTTGAAGCTAGGTCGTAGTTTTTGAAACATACCTTTAAGTTGTTTTCATGAAATTGGGAGATAAAGCGTTGGGGTCTGATTTCGAATTTCATAGTTTCGTAATTTTATTGCTAGCCATTTTATACTTTACTTTAAGTTTTTTTATTACTATTTAACTTCAAACATTTATTTTTCAAAAATTAATGAATTTAAAACCCAAGTGTTTTATAATCATTATTTTAAGTAGTCTGATTAAATTATTAATTTTCGAACGTTGTAATATTGTCTCAGACCGTCATTTGAATTGTGAATTCCAATGAGTACTTTTGTACGGTACGAGTATATAAAAGTCAAATAAAATAGCCTGTTTCCATACATAAGTTGTTGTTTACATTTGGAACCCCTTCCTTCTGAGCTGCCGCATTTATATAACAAGATCTATATGTGGCAGCCAATTTGGGTTTTGGTTCCGAGTATGATCCAAGTAGATTTAGTTTCTGTGAAAGGGTTGCGGAGGTCAGACATCAATTTTCCTCATTTGTGAACACATAATGTCGCAGAATGAGGCGGAAGAGAGGGAGCGCGATGAAGTTCCACTTGCTTTAGCTTTTCGATAACGCAAAAGGTTGCTCGCGAGGCGGTAATCACTCTGCTCCTCCAAACGGAGACCAATTGGTCCTGGGTGTGGGAACAGCCCAACTGGCCTTGCACGGTCTTCCACAGTTGCACAGTAATCGTTTCAGACCCTCAACTATTGCCTTCTATCTCTCGAAAAGAAGGGTCAGTTGAAGAACATGTTGGTACGTTCCGCCACCGGACCAAAACCACCGGCTGTTCCGCCGGGGGCGCTGGCTCTAATATTTAATCTACATTCCCATGACCATCACTTAGGCAATGAGAGGTTTGAGGGGTTCTAATTAGTAATTAGTCTCTGCTCAAGAGCGGGGGTGCACCACACACTCCCCCAATGCATTTCCGCCTAACAAAAAAAGGTCAGATTGCAATCTTATTAATAATAACTATTCAGGCAAATCAGTATTATAGTCCTAAGAAACCCAGGGCTGGTAATGAAATCATTACCCAGTGTATCCCACACCATGTTGAAAAAAAGGTATACTTCTAAATTACAGCCATAATAACACGTAACTGTGAATTGAAAGAATAATAATAAGATTTGGGTTATACATGATATGAGCAATAAAATTCCTGCAAGACGTGCAACTTTTTTCGTATTTTATCTTTAGCTCTTAACTGACGAAACTACCTTAGTTGGGCAACGATATACCTGTGCCTATCACACTAAGGTACTGACAAGAAGAGCCAAGAGTGAGGCACGATGTGGTTCTCGTAATGACAACTGTGTCATTCGAGGTCGAGTCAGTCTGAGCAGCCGTTGGGGCCGGGTTGCACTGTGACCAATTTCATTGTCTAAGTAAGCGGTTCTCAAATAGTTTGGGACACGACGGTCACATCGTTACATAGAATATAGAAAAAATTCTTTTAACGGCATTAATTCAAACTCAAATTCATATATTTCTTCATTCAAGTAGGTTATATATAATAACACAAATACATATGAAACACTTTTGAAATTACAATGCAAAGTTATTTTACAGCCGGTTCGGAACCTATATCCACCGAGAAGTACTGGTAAGAAACTTAGAAGATAGTAACAGTAGCAGTATCTAACTTATTGCTATGAGTAACTCACTTTGGACCAAGTCATATGGTTTGTTTTGATGAGTGATGAAACAATTAAGTACTTAAGTAAGTGTTTAATCAATGTTAAATGGCAACTAAGCATATAAGTACAATTAAGTATTTATAAATAAACACAGGTGCTTAAAGCTATGGATCAGATATGGGATAAAAATAGTATTGCAAGGACGAACTGTTTGGACACCAGTGTATTTATGTCCGGCACGGAGTCAAGTCACGTACAATCCGGTTTCGGTCGACGCTGCATTGTCAATACTTTCCGAGTCACCCTCTGGATGAGGGATGATCTTTGTTTAAGGGAAATCAGTTTATCTCATTTACATTTATGATATTGATGAGCTTCTAGTTCTTGGATGCTTTGTGTATTTTATCTTTGATAATTCCAAGTTTTACAAACATTTTTATAATTTAAACATGCTGATACATTTGTATGCTGTCAAACTGGGTCATGGTAGACTAATAAATAAATAATAAATATTGGACAACATCACATATATTGCTCTGATTCTGTGGTAAGTAGCTAAAGCACTTGTGTTACAGAAATCAGAAACAACGAAGGTACCACAACACCCAGACCCGAGACAATATAGAAAAGTTCGTTTCCGATATTGACCCGACCGGGGATCTAACCCGGAACCTCAGAGATGGCGCGACGCCAAAGTCCGGCACGCTCGCCTCTCGGCTACGGAGGTCGTCAACTAAGTGGTATCGAATCATTTTTTTCTTAGTTGGCATTAATAGATTTGGAATAATTTTACACCCACTTCCACAATTTAGAATAACGTACAGAGTGTCATAGGATAAAGCAGGTATTCTTTAAATTATTTCAAATGCAAAATAAATGCTTATTAATATGGAATACTAAAGCCTTCCAAGCAAGATGGTAACCCTAAAAATCCGTGCTCTATCGCTAAACCAACAGCAATAAGACGGCCCGCGCCGCATTCGCTCGCAATCCCCGGTTGCCACTTCCCAGTTTTTACATACATGTGCTTGCGACGTTTTTGCCGCGAGCTTGTAAGAATAGCAGCCACATTTCGTGCTGGCTGCGGTAATCCATGCGGCGTAACAGATGAAAATGCAGTAAGCCATCTCCGTTCTACATTTCCTATTTTTAAACTTCAACATCGGTGTACAAACTGCCAATGATATGAAATATAATAAATAACTAATATTAATTGCACGTCTAAAAATGATGCTATTGTCGAAGCCTTGTCGACAGGTCAACCGGTTAAGTAAAATGGAAATGTATCGCCGGTATTTCAAAATTATCTTAAAGAATAATACGTAACGGTTTTACTTGCCACAGAAAGCAGCTGAAGCAACAGAAATAGTATAGGTCTACGTTACATCTGCTTGCAATCACATTATATCTGAGCTTTCTCAACAAATTTTTGAAATAAACTTTTAATTTTAAAAAAAAAGGACAAAAAATATTCGCTCGCACCTTGATAAAAATAATGTCTGTTATGAGTAACTTAGGTCTTGATCGAAAGCTTTTAAAGGCATCCTTTTTTTTGGTTGTGTGAGCTTAAAGGCGCCCTATGTTCATTATAAAAGGCTGCTACATATTTCAGAGCATTATAAATGAAACGATGCTTAAATAACTTTCCTACTGTACCTACTAATCTACACTGTGTCATCACCGCCGGGATGAGCACGGAATAGTGACTGCGTCACGTGATATTCACTGTGATATTTTGTGGCAGCTTCTTTATATGTCCGACTTTTGTAACTTATTTGTCCAATATACCGTATGATAGAGCCCTGCAAATATTTAAAAAGGGTTGTGCTTTACGCTTTACACTTTTAGTACAAACTATTGTTTAAAAATATGTTATGTTTGTTATATCCATTTGAATGCCTGTCATAAAAAGATTATTTTTTTAAAATTAAAAATAAAATAACGGATCAAAACGTGATAACATTTTTAGGAGTTAATACGAACTACTTAGTGTCCGACGTTTTGGTTTACTTGCACCAACCGTGGACACGAGCGGACAATTAGACGATATAACTGATTGGTGCCAACATCTAAAACGTTGGGCAGTGAGAGCATTTTGAATCGTTAATTTATTTTGAATGTTTATAATAGAACGTTAAAGTCTTTAATTCTATATAGTTATTTTGTTAAAAAAGTATAACAATTAGTTTACCTATTTCCATTTTTATCTGATTTAAGAGCACGTAGTTATTACAGAAATGAATTCGCGTTAATTTTTTTATTTATTTTACGTAACAGACTTCCTTTTTATTTGATCAATGCTTTTAAATAAAAGCTACATTTTGAAGGGTTAACGTTGTATGCAATATTTAATGTCTGCAGAACGCTTACCCTCCCCTTACTCATAATAAACAATTAAGGTGGAATTGAATATGAATATAGACAGCGGACTAGAGCTCAACAAATAAATCATCCTACAACAGTATATATTTGAATTATTAATTAAAGGATTCTACCCAACCCATGTCAGGAAGTTTCACTTAATTCCATTTCGTAGTAGGTACATGCGGCGTTAAATCTTTAGTATGGCTTGTCTTTTAACTAAAATAGGTACATTGGGTTAGTTAGTTAGAAATGTTTTACCAGAATTCACACAGTTAAGTTGGACACAATGTACATTTTACGTTTCTTTTACATTTTAAAAAGATGTAATACAGATTTTCCTGTATAATTTATATCTACTGATTGAAACGATACGCCGGTGCAAAGTTTGCATGAAATAATTTTTCAAGTAGAACATGCGATTTATTATATTAAAAAAACTACTAGTTGAGTAAAATATGGCATTTATCATCTCTTCGACTTAATTAAAAAAATAGAGTAAGAACTTTATATGGAAAAATAATATGATATAAAAATATGGACTCCAAAGTTCATAAAAAAAATTTGTGGTTTTAATCTGTTTTTCATAAAAAATGTTTTGAGTTTTATATTATACAAAAGTGTTTCGTCAATTTACGAAAATAAAAAACTAAGGACGTGAAAATGGATGAGCTAAAGGACAAAAATGCAAAGTGGCCAGAGCTTCGAGCTAGTTAATTAGTAAGCAAATTTTTTATGTTTTATGATAAGTAAATAGTATAACAGGCTAACTTTAAAATTTACTAAATATCGGTGGAAAAATATACCGACGTAACGTCATCGTCATCAATGTAAGACATTAGTGTTTTTTTTAAGCTGTTACTGTTCTTGTCGATCTTACTTTGAAAGCTTTACCCCTGCTACTAATGTGGCGACTCCTCAAGAGCTTTGGAAACCTTACTCACACGCAACAAAGCAACAACAAAAGACTTCTGTAAGGAGATATTTCACCAGTCGAACTGCCCCAATACGTCTAGTTTAAAATAAGTAACGCATTGAACGATACCAACTCCAAAAATCGTTTTCCTCAATAAAAGTTTGACCGTTCTCGCAGAACCTTTGCATACAATGCAACGCGTCCAAAGACCGCTTAATTCTAACTCCGGTTGTTATCTCCAGAACTGGGCAAGGATCCAACACTCGTGCGGAGTCAGCGAGACGTCGGGACGGGTTCTTGTGATCTGCAATGAATGAAATAGGTACTTAGATTTATTTTGCTCAGGAGTTGCGCCAAACATTTGATAAAGCCCTCGCGCTTCTATGTAGATGATGTTATTAACTTTGCTTAACCATATGAGCTTTATAGCTTCACAAAACATGGTAATCGTTATTGATTTACTATTAAAGCTAAAACTACGATAAAAAAAGACTTATAAATAAATCGGACTACATTTAACCATGTGTATATATTGATCTGATCCCACAGTAAGTATCAACATACAATTTTTGATACCTAATTATAGGACAAACATAAATATATTTTATCCTAGGTGGGCATAAACCTACGGCCTTGGGTCCAGCTGGCAGTACTTACGAGTACCATTATTTCACTAGGCTAGTCCATTGATGAAAAAATATATGTACCTACATAATTATGCCAACTTAACACTGCTTTTTCCATGTAGATAAATGTAAAATACATAACGAAACATGTCGTTCTTATTATTGATTTTTCGTTAAGTCTAAAATAAAAACAATATTTGCTTGAAATCAAAGAAAAAAAGTGTGTTTCACATTTATTTACAGTTTTCAACAAACAAACAAGTAAATTTAGTACATTTCAAACTACCCATTTGGGTTTTAAATATTAGAAACAGAATTTTTTTATCTCCCCTCGCGATGCGGGAATCGAACCCACGACCTTCACGTATCGCGCGTGCTGCTCTTACCAACTGAGCTAACCGCAAGTTATCGTAAGCGATGAAATTTTTCTGCTGTATCAACCGTTAGCCTAGGGCTTGTAGGGGAGATAAATTGTTTCTGTTTCTAATATTTTCCATTTGGGTACCTATCATAATCATCAGATTAAGATTGCTTTCTTACTCTGATGATTATACTTTTTGTGGGCGAGAGATACTGTGTGTTGCACCGTGCCGCCACTCGATGGGGGTGACAGCGGGACTCTCCAGCTTCAAGAAGGGCAGAAACCCACAAAACCCCCCAGGGACCTAATCGTCATAATCGTGATGCTGTGGGAAACTCTACACCACCACAGCATCACTGGCTATAAATATACTCCAAAACACATATGCGCTGAATTTTTCCGATTCCAGTTTGATTTATAAATAAAACATAACTTTTAAAATAAACAGGGACCGCAATTTAACTTAAAAAGTTTCAGTGGGCAACAACATTTTCCGAACTGGCTCAGATATGGCGGTTCGCCAACTGCTATCATAACTCATTGTCTTTCCTTGATAACAGCATGGCATTGCTAAATGCTTACATTTGAAATTGAAGACAGGACACCACCTTTTTAAAGCCGCTTAATATCTTAAAGACTTGTTGTATTTTAAACATTTAAAATAATTTAACGGGTCAAACCGCGAGACCCTTTTTATTTAGTAGTTAATACGAACTACTTACTGCCCGACGTTTCGGTTAGGTTGCACCCACCGTGGTCACGAGCTGACTGGAATTGTTGTATTTTTTTCTTGTCACTGGTAGAATTTCACTTTCGGTTGTAGAATTACTTGAAGTCCCATTTATGTCAGAAGTTTGTAACCCTCAAAGTCTAAAGAGGGATGTTACACATGTAACTGCTACTTGTGGTGTTTCTGAGTTTACCTATGGCACCGTTGCTTATAAACAGGTGAACCGCATCTGACAGTGGAGCTATCTATATAAAAGTAAGTTTCCGCAAACGTTATGTTTTTAACATTGGCGTAATTATCTGGCTGGAATAGAAAGAAAGAAAGAAGAAAGAAAATTTATTTATTGACGATCGCACAATTACCGAACACACACAATATTAGACAGTCTACATAAAACATAAGGTATCGTTTGAGGCCAACTTGGGTTCCACCTCAGCAAATGCTGATACGGCATGTATAACACCGCAGCAGCGCTGGTATTCTGGTAGAATAGAATAGAATAGAATAGAAAATGTCTTTATTCATGTAAACTTTTACAAAAGCATTTATGAATCGTCAAGTCAAGTAAACTACCACCGTGTTCGGAATGTTGATTCTATCGAGAAGAACCGGCAAGAAACTCGATAGTTACTCTTTTCAACCAACTGCCTGGTAAAAACCAACTGCCTGGGAAAATAGCAAGAACCCTGGCTCCTGCTAGTTCCCCATGCATAAGAGTGAAGAAGGAATAGAATAAGTTTGTTTACTTAGTTCCTGGAGGTATACCTCGATTTTTATTTTGTCTCAAAGGTGAATTAATCTGTAGTGTTTTAGCTATGTTTAAGGGAAATTAATTCAAGATTATGGCCGCTACTAAATCTTAAAAACAAATCGCATACTCTTTGACTCAACTCCCTCAATAAAGCTATCAATTAAAAGGGCAATATAATACCTACTTATCAATAAGTAGGTACTATATAACACTATACAACTATAGGCCGTGGGGTGCCGGCTTAGAATATTGCACCTCCCCATCTCTTCCCGTGGGTGTCGTAAAAGGCGACTAAGAGAGCACCAGGAGAACGGGCAGCAGCGTTCTCCTGAGTAACACAACATCTACTGCGATCGTCAACCCGCCTGCCAAGCGTGGCGATTACGGCAAAACCTCCTACATGAACAGAGGCATTATCACAACGGCCCCGAGTCACGGCAGCCCCGCTATTCCGGCTCACGGTGGCGGGCCTGGTAACGGCGGGGTGCGGGTTGCTAAGAATCTCCGGTCGAGATCCGGCCACCAAAACAAACGAACTCTGGCCCTGGTAACACATAACATTCGCACACTCAGGACCGACGAGAGGATCGCCGAACTGGAAGAGGAATTGAGCAAGATCCGGTGGGACATTGTAGGGTTATCAGAAGTCCGAAGACAGGGGGAAGACACGATAACCCTCCGGTCTGGAAACTTGCTCTACCACCGGGAAGGCGACGATTTGTCGCAGGGCGGTGTCGGGTTTATCGTTCACAAGTCTCTCGTAGCCAACGTGGAGAGGATTGAGAGTGTGTCGAGTCGAGTAGCGTACCTGATACTCAGAATAAACAAACGGTATTCGCTGAAGGTCATCCAGGTCTACGCTCCAACCTCGACACACCCGGATGATGAGGTGGAGGCTCTGTACGAGGACATCTCGAAAGCCATCCACTCATCCAAAACTCACTTCACTGTGGTTATGGGAGATTTTAACGCGAAACTAGGCAAAAGGAAAGGCGATGAGCTGAAAGTGGGGCAATTTGGATTCGGGCAGAGAAACCAGAGGGGGGCAGAAGTTGGTTGATTTTTTGGAGAAGGAAAATCTCTACGTGATGAATTCCTTCTTCAAAAAATCACAACAAAGGAAATGGACCTGGATAAGCCCTAATGGTTCGACACGGAACGAGATAGACTTCATCTTGTCAGACAAGCGGCAAATATTCAATGATGTCTCAGTGATCAACATGGTGAAAACCGGGAGCGATCACCGAATGGTACGAGGCACATTGAATATTCGTGTCAAAGCCGAGCGGTGCCGACTGATGAAGTCTACCCTACGACCTACGTTTGCCGAGTGCGAAAACCCCGAAAGTTTTCAGCTCGAACTCGAAAATCGCTTCCAATGCCTAGACGAGTGCGAAAATGTGAACGATATGAACAACAGGTTTGTGGAAACTGTCCACACGGTGGGGTCGAAATTCTTCAGGACCCGCCGTTCCCATAGAACCAAAAAACTCTCGGACCACACCCTCGAGCTCATGGATCGGAGGAGAGAGATGACGGTGCAGTCTCCAGCCGCCTGGACTGAGCTAAGGCAGCTAAATAGACAGATCTCGAAATCGGTGCGACGCGATATTCGCCTCTACAATACAAATCGTATTAAGGAGGCGATCGAGCGGAACCAAGGCTCCAAAGTGTTCGCAAAAGATCTGTCTATTGGGTAGAGCCAGCTAACCAGGCTGAAGACCGACAACGGCACTGTCGTTTCCTCCAAAGATGAGATCTTGAGTGAGGTCGAGCTGTTCTATGGACAGTTATACAAGACATCCCATATTCCTGTTGTCGACTTGGTCCAAGATCCACGATCCAAGTTAACCCGACACTATACCGAAGACATCCCGGACGTCAGCCTGAACGAGATCAGAATGGCTCTCAAGCAGCTTAAAAACGGTAAAGCATCGGGTGATGACGGAATCACAACGGAGCTTCTGAAGGCGGGCGGCAAGCCGGTCCTAGTGGCCCTTCAGAAGCTATTCGATTCTGTCATCCTCGAGGGCATCGTTCCAGAGGCGTGGACCAGGAGCGTGGTGGTGTTGTTTTTCAAGACGGGTGACAAAACCCGCTTGAAAAATTTATCGACCTATCTCGCTCCTGAGCCACGTCTATAAGTTGTTTTCGAGAATCATTACAAATCGACTCTCGCGCAGGTTCGACGACTTCTAGCCTCCCGAACAAGCCGGTTTCCGAAAGGCTTTAGCACCATAGCCCACATACATACGCTGCGTCAGATTATACAGAAGGCCGAGGAGTATAATCGGCCTCTGTGTCTAGCGTATGTGGACTAGGAGAAGGCCTTCGATTCAGTCGAGACTTGGGCGGTGCTGCAGTCCCTCTAGCGGTGCCAAATTGACTATCGGTACATCGAAGCGTTGAAGTGTTTGTATAGAAACGCCACCATGTCAGTTCGAATCCAAGATAGAGGCACGAGACCGATCCCACTGCAGAAAGGTGTCAGACAGGGGAACTGTTCACCGCTGCATTGGAGGACGTCTTCAAGCTTCTCGATTGGACCGGACTCGGCATCAACATCAATGGCGAATACATCACTCACCTTCGATTCGCAGACGATATCGTGGTCATGGCAGAATCCCTGGAGGACCTTGGCACAATGCTCAATGACCTCAGCAGTGTTTCCCAACGGGTTGGTTTACGGATGAACATGGATAAAACCAAGGTAATGTTCAATGTCCATGTGACTCCGGCACCAGTATCTGTTGGGAATGCGATTCTCGAAGTTGTCGATCATTACGTCTATCTGGGACAAACTATCCAGCTAGGCAAATCCAACTTCGAGAAAGAGGTCAACCGACGAATCCAACTCGGCTGGGCAGCGTTCGGGAAGCTTAGGCATATCCTCACGTCCAAAATTCCCCAGTGCCTGAAGAGAAAGGTCTATGACCAATGTGTGTTACCAGTGATGACTTACGGAACTGAGACGTGGTCTCTGAATGTTGGCCTCATAACGAAGCTCGAAGTTGCGCAGCGTGCTATGGAGAGGGCTAAGCTCGGCGTTTCCCTACATGATCGGATCCGTAATACGGAGATCCGTAGAAGGACCGGTGTATCCGACATAGCCCGAAGAGTTAGCACGCTGAAGTGGCAATGGGCAGGCCACATCGCTCGTAGGACCGACGACCGTTGGGTAAAGAGGGTCCTCGAGTGGCGACCACGTACCGGACGACGCAGCGAGGGGCGGCCCCCAACACGATGGACTGACGACATCGTCAGATGTGCGGGGAGCCGCTGGATGCAGATAGCGCAGGACCGCGCGTTGTGGCGTTCTGTAGGGGAGGCCTATGTCCAGCAGTGGACAAAAAGAGGCTGATGGATGGATGGATGGATATAACACTATGACAAATTTTAAATCCAATCTGGCCACTATTACAAAACGGCAAAATTATAAGCCAAACGTTACAAAGTCAACTTACAAACTTACTTTGACCGCTCTTAAGACGTAATTATAAGCGTTAATATTGAAGTGAATAGTTTTTTAATATATTAATGTTTTTTCAAAATCTAGTAGGCTTTTTGTTAAGTTTTTATTTGTTGCGTTCAGGTAATTTTTGTGATACTTATATTATGTTAAAATTTAAGAAAGCGGTCTCGTAGGACGTTAATTTTTTTCACGAACAACTCCAATATTAGTACATTGAGCTTAAAAGAAGTTACGTGTTCGCATAAAAAAAACCTTCAGGACAATTAAAGTTTATGCTAGGATAATGGTTTTGATATATTTTATTAAAGTGGGTGTTCACAAGACAACCTGTTTGCCGCATTGATTTATTAAAAATCCAGCTTATCTTAGCAGTATTGTGACTCTTAATCATATTACAGTTATGAAACAACTTCACAGCTGGAGACCGGGTGCTGATACGGGATCCAATTAAAAGTTTTCGCAGTTAACAGTAAACAATGAAGTGAGCAAAATAAATAGTCAAGAAAAAAAAACAGAACTGAAATTTAATTGTTTGTTTGCAGTACGATTGAAGACGAAGACTTGGATAAAAAAAACTGTATTTGATTTATCTTTGATGTGATAAGAAACAACAGCTATATAGTTACTAATGTTTTTATCCCAAAATCAAGTGACATCTCTTTTTTTAATATTAAATGGCAGCTTAATTTCTTAAGTGCCAATGTCGCATCAAAGATTAATATAATAAGCAAAATCACAATAGGTAAAAATCTATCGGTTCAAATTGAAATTTCAACTAAAAAAATATCGTAAAAACTTTACAAAATATATTTTATATCTCCATCTATATTTTTTCAACCACCCCAATACACCCCACCCATCCTTGCTATTACCGCGCACAAATACTAACTATGTGCGTGACCCAAAGATTGACAGATATAGAATGCTAATAGCGTTAAGTACATCTTTTGTTCCATTTTTGTGCAATAGCGTTTTTTATTAATATTCAATTTATAAAACAAAAAACTTTCTTCAGTAACACGTCACATCTGCATGAAAAACACGGAAATAGACGTGTTAACGAACGGTCGTTCGAACTTAACAAAAACGTCAATACGCCCAACATACAAATGAGGCCAATTCGGAGCACGGGTGCTTGGAAAAATACAAACGCACAAATTGAGCTGACGGATAAGCCCACGGTTTGTGTACACACGGGCGGTAAGTTGGTGAATGGACGCAGCAGTTTTGTTTCTACTGATTATTGTTATTAGGCAACTACCTACTTCATTATCTACTGAACAAGAGAGGTAGGGCATAGCGATTTATCGCTCGAACTGGAGCAGCCCGACTGGTGAAATACCTCCACCTTACAGAAGACCGCAGCCAAATAACAATCACTTCGGTGTTGTTGTGTTCCTGCGTGTGAGTAAGGTTTCCAGAGCTCCTGGGGTGTGCTACATTAGTAGCAGGGGTCAAGCCTTCAAGGTAAGAGCGACAAGTCCAGTAATAGATTTATTATGCTGTACTTGTCGCCCTTAAGCTAGGACCTCATTACCACTTAACATCAGGTGGGATGAGGTCAATCTTGAAGTGCAATATAAAATAAACATGATTTTTTTAGGAAAGTGCAGCGGCGCGACTGAGCCCTTGCCGGCCTGGTGATGGCCGCCAAGGTTCTTGGATGACGGAACTATGACATGAGTTTGAATAAGACAGAATGGACATGACAGCGACAAGAAAAAAGGTCTATTTGTAAGTGTTGGTGGTAATTTAAGTGCTTTATAGTTTTATTAATATATTCATATAGTATTCTCCGTGTGCAATTGCATTTTTATTAAGAAACGTTGACGAGGCGCAACAGAAAGGAAAGGGTTTGATGCCCTGTGCCTACCAGTGCTTGGCTATAAGAGCCATGCCACACGATGCGGTGCGGCGCCGCACCGCAGGTCATCTCGCCGGACTACCGACCACACGGTGAGTGCGGCGCCGCAACTTTTAGCGGTACCGTAGCAGCGACGTACTCGAGCTCCGCAATACACACACCCCGCCCAGCCTCGTTCAGATTCCGATGCGCGTGCGGTGCAGCGCCGGAGCGCACCGGACGCGGCGCCGTGAGCCATACCATACATGTCTATATGTAGAAAACTGGAGCGGCACCGGTCAGGCGCCGCACCGCCGCCGCACCGCATCGTGTGGCATGGCTCTAACGGCGTGTTTGCGTTGTCTTACGTCTCTTTTATTAATGGCACAATTTACCCGCAATTATATTTAAACGGTGGCTTCTATAGTATATACTCAAAAACTGAGTTTGCTCGTTTGAAATATTGTAGTGCATCTGATTTAAATATCTCGTTAATTAAGTTTTATTTTTTAACTTTGCTTAATTAAGCTCAATAACATTCATTAAATTCAAGGTTTATTTATTCAACTCTCAACTCAACTCGAGGTTTATATATTATAATTAATATTATTTATAAACGCACGATTAACTGGACATAACGGCAAACTCTTACAGTTAGATTTATTAGTCTTTATGCCCATAACATAAAAGCAGAACAAAGTCCGCATTGCATAGTTATATATGCTACGAGTATTGTTTATGTATCGAAAGCAGAGCAAAAAATAAAAATAAAAGAGTGGCGTTTTAGGTGCCTCCTACATGTTTTTTTTTTTAAATTTGCGTGGGAAAGTGCAAAACAGAGCGTCGGGTATACCCAAACAAATGAACGCCGCTGCCGAAACACAAATTACAATAAACTAATTTCGTACATTCGCGCAAATGAAATCCACCCCTAAATCAGTGTTCCGATTGACGCGGAAACATTTGTTTTTTATCGCTAAACCTTTAAACGATATTATTTCAAATTGGAGTTAAGTCCTTTTGGCATGAAAGCGGCGCTTACAAAAACTAAGTCTCATGTGTATATTCATACACACTTAGTTTTCCTTTTAAATATTCTATTTAATTGTTATTGTAATAGTAGACATTTATTTATTTGATACAATGTTCCTAATAAAACGAGACTGTCAGCCAGCAACAACCCACGATTTTCCCTCGAATTTTGGCATGGAAGCGGCAAAAAGACTGAACTCCAAATCATAGAGTTCAGTTTAAGTATTATTTACAAAAAGTATCTTACCGCACATTTGCGATTAAGTTACAATAATATTAGTGACTTCTGATTGTTTAAAAGCTGGTACTAGACCTCATCAAAACAAAACAATTGTACTCAAGATCGACATCAAACTCGGTTGTTAAACTTATCAGGCTAACTTGCCATAAAATCTGTCTGTTTTGCAAAGGTAATAAGGTGATTAGCAAAAGCCGAGAATAATTGTTTGAAACAAGTACATGCATACGCTGCATTGCGGTTCTTTTCAGTGTCCACCAGTTCTTGAATAATTACAGATTACTTAAATAGTAGTTTTAAGAGAGCCAGTTATTTGATATTGTACACATACTTACTACATTAATTTATGTAAGTAGTTCGTATTAACTACTAAATAAAAATTGTGTCGCGTTTTGACCCGTTAAATTATTTTAAATGTACATTAATTTAAGTCCTAATGTAATTGTAAAATTGTATTCTTGCAAATAAAATATTGAGGGATTGGTTGATTGATGAAGGAAATACACATTTTAATTTGCAAATTACAAGCATGTATTGATTGGCTCGCACCGACTAAAACCACCTCGGTGGCAAACGTTGCGCAGTTGTAGGGAAGTCGGGATCCCTTGTGGATTCTACACAGACTCCCCCACAGCGCCTACCGCCAAATGCCCATGGAACGGTATCGGAGGCCGGGTGGCAAGGCCAGCTTCAACGCATCGGACCACAGGGTTACTGAGCCCCCCCATCGCAACAAGATGCGAGCGGGGGGGAAAGTACTCCCCTCACGCAACTTCATATCACTTATCAAACTTTATCAGGGTAGTAGGTTAAGTTAGTTTGCTTAACTCAGTATTATTCAAGCTCTAACAAGCGCAATGCAAGTGTGTCGTCACATTGTGCTTGGAGCCAATTATCACGCGGGGATCCTCGTGCCGCGTCCAAACTACTGACTCGCTTTGCCCTTAATGAGGCACTTTAATGCAGTGTCTAAAATTAACACGACTTAACTCAACATCAAATAAATAAATAAAAGAGTGTCTATTTGTAATATTGAAATAAATGCTTTTTACTGCATGCGTATGAATATATTTACGGTACGGTACATATACCAAAATATAGATTTTTTTTATTTAAAAATTTATTGACAGGTGGCTGACGTTATAATGAAGAACTTAGGCTACTTTTATTTTAAAAATTGACTTTTACTCTAAAAAAATATTTAAAATCCTGTAGTCAACGCGAGAGAAAATGGTAGGAATATATTAACGTCAAAATTTATGTATGTTCCTCTTACTTCCTATTACTGTTGTTTTCCCATGCAGTAAGACAGATGATGTTTTAGACCTCCTCAGCCGTGTTCTGGGCCCCATAAATAATTGGTTAACAGATCACAACTTACAACTGAACATACCTAAAACAAAAATAATGCAGTTTAAACCTAGACCAAAGCAACAAATGCAATTTAGCGCTATATTTAACCAAGAGACCATTGAAATTGTAGATTGCGGCACATTGTTGGGTGTTGTTTTCGACTCTGGTATGTCTTGGAGGCAACACATTGAGAAAATTGCAAATAAGCTATCTCGTTTTACCTATGCATTAAATGAACTTAAAAAGTCCACAGATTTAAGTACAGCCAAAAGTGCCTATTACGCGTATGCATACGCATGGCTGAACTATGGTATAATTTTGTGGGGAAATGCTGTAGATGTAAGCCAATTATTTGTTTTGCAAAAAAGTTGTGTTAGAATATTAGTTAATATTGGAAACCGAGAGAGTTGCAGGCCTCATTTTAAAAAACAAGATATTCTAACACTACCATCGATGTATATCTTTGAAATTTGCAAGTATGTCAGAAATAATATGCAACATTATAACATAGTGAATAATACCCACACAAGATCGCGTAATTTGAGACATGACAACAAGATAAATCTTCCACGCTCAAAATTAGCTTTGGTACACTCCGGGATACATTTTATGTCTATAAAAATTTATAATAAACTCCCTGGTCGATTAAGAAAACTTGAAAATAAATTAGAGTTTGAAAAGCAAACCAAACAATTTCTAAGTATTTATAGTATTTATTTTTTATAGTGTTCAAGAGTATTTCGACCTCTCAACAAAAACTTAAACGCCTTATTTTTATTGTTTTTGTAAATTGTAAGTAGCTAGTAGTATAATTTTTATTTAATATGTCGCCTAATGAAAATAAGATTGCTGTGCCCTTGCAGGGTTTATGTGTGAACTATTTTTACCTATCAATAAGACCTTATGTAACCACATATTGCAATAAATAAATTATTATTATTATTATTTTATTGTGTATTTTATTTTTCTCTCATTTCTGAGGATTACTCATGTGCACGCGGGTTGTAACCAAGCGTGCAATGATTTTGTGCTGTGGCCTAACTTTGGTTCTAAACTGCTGTAATACGTGATGAGGATAAAAATTTTCGGGTGGTACGGCACGTGTTTAAAATTATAGCTTTTTGAATTATTATTATTATTATTATTACATGCAAAAACTACAAAGCTAATTTGGATGAAATTTTGGTACACAGATAGATAAAATACTAAATTAATAAAATACTTTAATAAAATACTTTAATCCCGAAATAACATGGAGAAAGACGCGGGCATTAGCTAGTCTAGAAAAGTTAACGAAGTTTAATTATTTTAATGTATATTGAAAGAATTGAATATCAATTAATTTTAATATTCTTGCACAAATTGTTATTCATAAATTCTTAAATGGCATTTTGTCTGTCGAATCGAATATTCTTGTATCTTCAATTCCAATTTAACTTTATTTATGTTTCAAATTGTTGCAAATTCAGGCGTACTTTATTGTTTTTCGCTTGATTTATTTAATAATCAATGCGGAACATGTATTTAAAACAGTAATTCATTTGTGTTTTACTTTGTATAGCTGTTTGAATGAGCTGAGGTATACTGCAAGAGGAACATTACATTATAATCCAAACAAATATAAACCGAACCATATTGAAAAGTACTCAATACTCAATATTTTTATTGCATCTTTAGTGTTTACAAGGTGGTAACTTAAAATTAGATCACTAAATACCCTGTAAGGGCACTGCAATTAGAGAGAGGACGCTCACTTTTTAACAAAGCTAACACGTAGCTAAGTAAATAGTCCAGATGCTCAATTCGATACAGTTAAATATTCTCAATACTCACGGAATAATATTTAGGGCAGCATAACATTTTTTTATATATTGCACTTCAAGATTGACCTCATCCCACCTGATGTTAAGTGGTAATGAGGTCCTAGCTTAAGGGTGACAAGTACAGCATAATAAATCTGTTACTCGACTTGTCGCCCTTACCTTGAAGACCCGCCCTGCTACTAACGTAGCATTCCCCAGGAGCTCTGGAAACCTTACTCACCCGCAGGAACACAACAACACAGAAGTGATTGTTATTTGGCTGCAGTCTTCTGTGAGGTGGAGGTATTTCACCAGTGGGGCTGCTCCAGTTCGAGTGATAAATCGCTATGCCCTACCTCTCTTAAAATGTTAACTTGGTAGGATTTTTAAATATACGCACTTGCATGTAGCAGAATTCATGTGATTTAATTAATTTTTAACTTTGTTGCTCTTTTAACTACCTCAGTAGCCGAGAGGCGAACGGGCTGGATTTGGCTTCGCGCCATTGAGTTGAGAGCGCCGGGTTTGATCCTCGGTCGGGTCAATATGGTAAACGAACTTTTCTAAATTCTCTCGGGTCTGGGTGTTGCGGTACCGTCGTTGTTTCTGATATCTGTAACACAATTGCGTTAGCTACTTACCACTGAATCAGAGCAATTTATGTGATGATGTTCAATGTTTATTTATTTATTTGCTACATTTTTGGGACACTGTTTCAATCAAAAGACATGCTTATGTAGTACAATCAAAAGCATGTCTTTGCACCGCCCTTATAACAGTGATTATAAGAACTAAAATTGAACTTCCCGTTTTACTGTTAGTGTACTAACAGTTGTTAGGAGCTGTGGTGAGAAGAAGGGGGCAAGTAGGTTGCAGAATGTAAACAAAATTTTCCTTATTGTAAAAATTTGACAAAAAAGCATTATTACCCAGAGATATTTTTGGGAGATTTATAATTGATATTTCTGTTAATTAGGAATATAATAACGTTCTTTACAAATCCATTGTACTTGAACTGTGATAAGTAAGGATCTTATTGTCTGTATCAGTTGACCCAGGCAATCGTCTAAGTAAAAGGACAATTCGAATCGTTCCTTCCATTTTAACCCTCAGTTAGTCGAATGGGGTCAAAACGGCTTCGACAGTTAAAATAAGGACTTTCTTTACGACAATAATTGGTCTTGTAGTTTCAATGGCTACCTAAAGTATTCTTGCAGATATTTTAGCATCAACTATGACTCTACTTGATGGCTCGTCTTTGTCCTCTCGAGCTATGAACCCATACGACTAATTAAGTAACTTTTTAATGAGTGTGAATAGTATAGTAATATTAATATTTTTTGATTTCGTGTGTTTGCTCAGGTTTTTTATTAAAAAAAAATCTGGGACTATACCTCATCATATGGTTTTATCATTGAATAGAAGTTACCTAAAATGTGACTTGTTTTGTCATCGTCATCTCTGAGGTTCCGAGTTCGATACCCGGTCGGGTCAAAGTGGGAAACGTTTGTTTCTATATTGTCTCGGGTCTGCATGTTGCGGTACAGGCGTTGTTTCTGATTACTATAACTCAAGTGCTTAAGCTATCTTCTGAATCAATGCAATGTATGTGATGTTGTCCAATATTTATATTTATTTGTTTATAATACAGACCTCATGCTAGCATATGTGTAAATTATTTCATGGACTTAATTAAGGGTTAACTAAAGTTGCTCTCATTTAACAATGCAAAGCATTTTTCCATCGAATACAATCCAACAAAGAACATTCAGTCCAACCGGCCTTTCAATGTAAAGCACTCGAGACTTTCAGAAACGATTTGTCAAATAAATTAGCCCTCCTTATATTTAACTTAACCTTCGACCTTCACAAGTAAATTAGGCTCTGGTAAAGTTGACGAGGTGCCAAGGGCGCCGTATACTTTACTGTTTCGTTATTAACTGTTTTTTGGTTGTTATAGTTGGTAGAAACACCATGTCACGGTGGAAGTTATGTTTGTAGTAATTACTGTAATCCATTTGGGCAAGAAGTTTTCTTGCGTATATTTAAGATTCCGTGTTCAGATGACAAAACATTTCTCTTTTACTGAGACTCCACTTGTCTTGATCTTGTCTGACTCCATCTGTCTGAATATCACTAAACTGTATCTCCTGAACCGTGATAGTAGATTTTTCCATTGATGATACATTTCCATTGCCAGAAGGCATTGATAGGGATCGAAAATATATAAAACCAGAACAAATTTTACTTTTGAGGGGCTCACATTCAACTGACATGATTCCTTGTTGTTTTTAATTAGTATTAAGTGGTATGAAACCCTTGAACGAGAAACCGATTCGCCATTGACAGGTTTTTATTCGTGGCTACGATCAAAATTAGGCAGTATTTTTCGGTAGAAACTGAAATTTGAAAGACACTTATCTTCTAATGTACTTAATTACACATATAGCCGTAAGTTTTCCTTGGTAAATGGACTACCAAATACAAAAAGAAGGTTACCATTCGAACCTGTATTTCTTAAGTTTAGCGTGTTATCTACGTCACTTACACGAGGACCGCTGAGGCAGCCCTGCCCTCTTTTCACCAGTAACATATGTCGCAATAGTTGTTTGCGACGAAAGTATGAAATGCTGCATCAACGACCTACTTTGGGCGCCGCCGATTTCCGGAGCCTTCGTGATCGTCACTTCAGAACTTACATCGTCTAATTTCCACACCTACCTAATTATAATTAATAGTAATTTCTAATTTTAATAATTTTTTTTTTTTTAATCCTCCGGCCGCATCCTACGTAATTAGTGCGTTCAAATAAACAAACAAATTCTTCAGCTTTATAATATTAGTAAATATTTATTTTTTTATCGATTCAGTAGCTTTTAGTCGGTGTGCCCCCACGTGAAAAAAAGTTAAAAAACCAATATCATACAAGAACATTTCCTAAATCGATGATCGAATATTTATATCGTATTTCCAACATCTCGATGCTGCTAAATATCGGAACACCAAAACTGCCTCTCTAGTTCAGCCCAGGGGTATCCATCTGAGGCGGCGTATTGGAAAATATATTGTTTGTTATTGCCTCCGAGACCGACTGAATTTATCAGGCATGTTTAGTGTTTTAATATTTGATCGGGTTTGCTTAATCACGCGTCGGTCGGAAGCAGGGCGATTCGATTATTTTGGCCGAACGACCTGAGGGAGTGTGGAATAAACAAGTGGATGTAAGCGAATTGATTGTGTATGGTTCCCGCGTATGGTTTATTGAGTATGTTACGGGAAATTGATATTGGGAGCTTGTTTTCGGGTTACAGTGCGAGGAGTGAAAAGAACGGTTCAGGGCTCGTCGGGTTAACTGGGTTAGTTGGGTATCATCAATTCCATCAATTTGATTCAAATTGGAAAATGAACTTGTGTTAACTGTTTCGGGTCTAAGTTTTGTGATACCTTTTTTAAAGAAACAGAACATTTTTATCTCCCTTTGCGGTGTGGGAATCGAAACCACGACCTTCAAGTATCGCGCGTTCTGTTTCTTTAAAATATTTAAAGTTCAATAGTACGGCGTATACCACTATGAAATTATAAAAATCGTTTTTGTGATACCGCCATTGTTTCTGATTTTTGTAACATAAGTGCTTAATTCACTTACCACAGAATCAGATCAATGTATCGGATGATTTCCAATATTATTAGGTACAATCTCATTGTTTGTGAAAACAAGGTAGTTGAGGTTAGGGGCCCTCTATTTCTCTGATCTCCCGAGATCTCCACGCCTCTTAATCCAGCCTTGCTCCTAACTGACCCATTTCGCGCACAATATAATTTCACCAAAACCAAATTTTTTTTGTAACGAAAATTCCTTTCATCATACAATCGATCACTGCGTGATACTATCGCTTTTTACTCCCAATACAAATTAGTGTTTGCTGCCTTAAATTAGGGCGCACTTTCCTTTGGGCGAGATTAACAAACACTAATAATTTTCTTGCATTTATGAAGGCAGCGCCGGTTGCGTGTTCTGAGCGCGTTTTTTCGTGTAGATTCTTATCATAAAATGAGATGTAACTTATTTGCTCGTTTTGATAAAAGCGAAAATACAGGCTGAACAATGTCAAATCGCTTAATCAAATCGTAACTGTTTCCTTTGTGCCTTGTCTTCACGCAACATTTTGGTCTGTCAATTCCTTTTTAAGAAAACACATTTTTCATCAATCTACTTAAGTAATCCAATTTCTATGCCAAAACTAGCTTTTTTATACATTATATTGGCTTCTTCCAGCCTAATGGGAAGTGAGATAGGTACCCTCCGGACAACGGATTTGAGGCCGTAGTATCCTATTCGTTAGTATCGCCATACTAGCCCGCAAGATGTTTCTTCACGCTTCTTTTGAAAGAATCCATGTCAAAAAAAGGAGGAAAGATTTAAGCCGGCAACGAGTTTTTAATGGTGCGGCAAAGGTGTGTGGTGAGTTACCAAACTTTTTGGTAAGCGATGGTATATTTTCCACGATTAAGCGATGAAACCTTTTGTCTTCTGTGACGGATAGGGGAGAAAAACATTTAACTTTTTTTAAGTACTAACATCATCTACTAATGTCAAAACAACATCCAAACCCGATACAATATCGAAAAATTATTTTCATATACTCGACCGGGCATCGGACCCGGGTCCTCAGAGATGACACAACACGAAAGTCCGCCCTGCTCGTCACTCGGCTACAATAGTCCTCAAAACAATGGGTGTTAAAAAATAACTCTGTTTTAACACTAATACTAGTCTAACAAACCACAATTTTCATCAAACGACTGTCGATCCTGATTGGGAATCGAATCCACGATCCTTAGTGTAGAGAGCAGGACTACTACATAGGGCCGAACAAAGATAAGATACAAAATCTACGAATTCGAACAAGTTGTATTTATTTTATGTTCGAATCACTTAAAGCTATTGAAGATCGAATTTAGCAATAAAAAATGCATAAACTTTCTATTTTATAGTCCTGATTACTGAGCTCACTGACTTTTATTTCTATTGGATTTCGTAATAATGTAACGCAGTAAAAATGCCTTTAAAAGTTGATGCGATAAAATAAAATCATCACTTAAAATTGCCATAAAGATGGCATCGCGGATCCACTAATATGTTATTGGAAACATAAAATACTTTTTATTACTCATTTCATGGAAAAATCAGCCAATCGCCTCAAATTATTTTTCTTTTAGGTAAATGAGTACCATGTTGCCTGTAAAAAGAAAATTAAGATAGAAAACTATCATTGTTTTTTAGGAAAACAAAAGTGTCGTATCATTTATACAAACCTAAATTATTATTTGCGAATACGGAGGTTCCGTAGCCGAGAGGACACAGGGCCGGACTTTGGCGATGCGCTATCTCTGAAATCCCGGTTTCAAACCCCGGTCGGGTCAATATGGGAAACGAACTTTTACATATTTTCTCGGGTCTGGGTGTCGTGGTACCGCCGATATTTCTGATTTCTGTAACACACTATTCACAGACAGGGCAATGTATGTGATGTTTTCTAATATTTATTTATTTAAAACTCTTAATATAATGACACAAAATTACTTTCTATCAAAATAATATTAGAGATATAAGAGAGAAATAGTATATTGGTATCGTATAGCCTTAAATATATTGTCGTTTCTGCATATCTGTAATCTTTGCAAAGAGGAAATTAATATTTTTTTTAAGACAGAAGACAGAAGTCTGAGACATCTTACTGTACACATTCTATTTAATAACACATACATATAACCTTCTGGGTATATTATATCTTTTTATTTAACACCACAATTCCATGTATTTAATTAATATTTTTAAGTCTATTAAGTGCTCACTATATTCACTGAATACCAGGGGGAGGCCTGGATACCAGAAAATATCAAGCCTAATATAGGCTTAGTTTCAGGGTCCAGTCTCCCACAAAACTACAATATAAGCAATTCAGCACTTTTGTGAACATAGTCTTTAAGTTCAGTTTTGTGGAAGAAAATAAACTTTATTATTATATATTATTATTATTATTATTATTATTATTACTTGCAGCCCGCCGCAGCTTTGATCGCGTACGATCCTGGTAAAATCACACATTTTTGAAAAAAAATCTACGTAAGAACCATCCTCACCCTTCAGATAATATTTGAAATAGAGTTAGCAAAATCGCTTTATGCTGTTCTCAAAATTTGAGCTTAACAACACATTCAACGATTCATTTTATGAATATATAAATTATGTAAGTACATATTTATATGTGCCTTTCTCATAAATACGCATCCGAGTGTAGTAGTTTTGAAAGATTGACACGTATTTTCTCGTAATTAGATGTTACCAGTGACTTCGTTTACTTTAGGATAAAAAGATTTTTTAGAAATTCTAGTATTATAATGTAACTAACTACCGTTTCTGATCCAAATTCAGTAGCTTTTACGTGAAAAAGTAAAACAAATCTATACAAAAACCAAAAAACTACGTTCCTTTTTAAACTTTGCCATAAACTCTTTGTGATACAAACTGTCGTAATGTAAAACAACGCTCCTCAAATAAATAACACTTTATGTTGTCATGTTCCAACTCAAGTTAATTGGGACAAAAACAAAAACCATTCCTTAGTGTCCAGTCGGAGCTTAGTTCAAAAACTTCGTCAAACTTGTGATGTTAACAAGCAATCCCTTGTTTATGTAACCAGTTCTACAAACAAAGCACATGTCCTGTCCAGATGTGGCCAAGCGATCTGATTTGCTTGGAAAATAAAACAAACATTAACATAAACAAGATTAAAATTTTTGTTAGTGCAAAAGTAAACTTTAGAATTTTAAAGAAACAGAACTATTTTATCTTTACTCCTTTTACAGTATGGGACATTCAATCATGACTCGCACATATCATAATACATAAAGGAGGACCAAGCGAAGGCTTAGAGTCTTAAAACAAAAAAACATTTAAAAAACCCACGACAGTTTGATTTAAACGCATCTTGGATAATATGAACATTATCATAATACTACTATACTACTACTTATCCTCTTCAAGCCCTGATTACCGTGCTGAATATTTGCCTTTTTAATTACATAATTTTATTAATAAATTGCTGTTCTTTAAATGTTGTGTCATGTCACTAAATATTATTTTTTTCTTTTTTCTTTTTTTCTTTTATTTGACACCTTTAAGGGCGTAGTGTCAAAACATGTATTCTTATTAAACCAATTTATAGAAATTGGTTTAATAAGAATATAAGAATATTGTTTATATAAGAATATTGGTTTAATTTAGGTATGTTTGATAGAAACATACCTAAAAATACTTTAGACAGATTCACCTTTCAATAAAATCAGTATACTCATCCAGGAACTACGAAGTCAAAGACAGAGCCAAAAACAGACAGACATACAAGTTAAACTTACAACACTTCGTCGTTTTTGTGATATTTAAACATTAAAAGCTACTGAGTTAGTCGAAATAAACCTTTCAAGGTTCTTCTTGGACTGAGTCCATGCTAGTCCATATTGTATGCTTAATATTGGCGACCCCACATACGTCCCAAGTTACGAACTCGGACCGTCGTCCAACCTCTTCGCAGTTCGGACTTCAGAATTTCTGCTTTGTGATCTTCGATTTGTGTCATTGTATAAATAAAGCAGAAGTTTGTGAGCTAAATCGAGTCGTGATTTGTTGCAGTAGCGGTACTCTTTAAAATGTATTGCTCAAGTTTATGAAAACCAGAAGAGATTCGGAAATTTCATATGTAACTTGGGTTTTTTTTTTGTTTTTCGTGCATTGAAGATTTCTTGGCTTCAAATATGTGCTGAAAAGTATCAAAAATAGAAATATAGCTTCTTAGCGGGACTGGTATAAAATTCTACTGAACATTGTTTTGTACTTTGTTCTTGTTTGTAAATATGTGCAATAAAGTTTAAATTAATTAGAGAGTTACATTTCATAATGCAAGTGGTAAATACGATTGCATCCATATGAACATTATTGAAATCAAAGGGCATTTAAAATTATATATCGTTTTCTTTGAATATTTGTTGCGTTTTAGAAATGGCAATTCATTTAAAGGCTTGGTATTAATGATTGCTGCTTTTCTGGCAATCCATATTTAGTGGGTTCGATTCCTGCAGGGGCAAATTTTTATCAACGTTAGAATACATTTTCAATATTTTTGTTTTTCTTAAAACCAATGCAAAATTTTAGCCATCATTCACTTTTGAAGAAAAAGAAAAAACCTACTTTGGTTTAAAACTGATTCATCGCCCCCATGCATAATTATGCATATTCTACAAAGGCCCCGATAAGTGAGTCAGTCAGCGAGTGGTTCTTTGGCTTTATATATGACACATTAGAGACACATTATATATATATATATATATATATATATATAATGTCGATATTTTTGTATAACTAAAAATATACCTTCTTTAAAATATAATATTGTCCGAGTAATGAACTGTAGAAGATTTTTTGCTAATATAAAACAGTCTAATCAATCCGTTTTTGTAGACCTCCTACCAAAAACGAAACATAAAATCGAACGTCTTCTAAAACGTATTTAGAAGACAAATTGAAAATTCGGAAGTCAAAAAGTGATTATTCATTTGCTAAATAATATTTTTTAAACGGATTTGAAGTGAAATGGTTAGGTTGGTAAGAATTGTCTGACATATTTCGTTTTCGGTGGTATGCTCCTGCTAAGCCGTAGTCGCGTTAAGACCAAAATATCAAAAGTGTTGCCTATCCAAAAATTATAGCCTCCTCGGGCAGGCATTTAAAAGACTAGTCCATTCAAAGCGAGCGACCTTTCGCCGTGTCACGCAGCGTTCGCGTGACGCCATTTCAAATTGTTATTGATTCAAAATAATTACAGGCTTCGGTTGAACAAACAGAAAACTGGCGTGGCAGACTACGAACACAAGTCGTTCGTGCCGATACGGCGATGTCAATAAATAAGGATAAATAATATGGAAATTGGTTGCCTGTTGCCGTGCCGAAAGTGAAGAATGAAGGTTGGAATTCGTAATATGACAATGATTCAAAAGTTTGCTCCAAGTTTCCCATTCTTCAAGAGAGAAACAAATAACAAGCGTAGCATGCTGCGCAGTTCATGGTCTCTAACTAAAAATGATTTTTCAAACGTAAAATTTACTCACACTTGCGGAACTTGATCACATTGAAAAAAAATAAAATAGTATTCCGCTGCTTTAAGGTAAAATGACGTAGGTATCTAATATTTCTAAAATCAACAAAATTGGGTTAGATATTAAAGTTAGAAATCAGAAAAGAAAGTCTAACTTAAGCAAAAGGGAACTCAATTTTGATTAAAATGTAAGATACGTCTTTTTTGACGGCAGCATTAGTGCTTAACTTTGCATTTTCTGCGTTTAAGTTTCGATATAACAGCAGTTTCCAGATTTGGTTACGCAGAAAATCCATTAGCGTTAAGTTTAAATACTCTGAACTTAAAGCTGATAAACAGTTTATGTGTTAAACATTTAAAATAATTTAACGGGTTAAAACGCGACACCATTTTGTCCCGTTGCACGTCAGCTGATCACGGTTGGTGCAACCAAACCGAAACGTCGGGCAGTAAGTAGTTTGTATTAACTACTTAATAAAAATGGTGTCGCAATTTGACCCGTTAAATTATTTAAAATGTTTAAAATGGAACGCGAAAATCTTAAAGTTTATAACCTACGAAAATACTTAAATACTCGTAGCAAACTCGAACAAATCCTTTTGATCTTACTAAACAATGTATGATAACTCAAATACAAAAGGACATAGTTTCGTTGTACGAAGAAGATAAAAAGCGGCTCTTGACTACACCTGCGAGCTTTGAATTATGGAAATTACACTCGTAAGGGACATTTTACTTAGCTTCATGAAATCTCTTGCAATTCCAAGCTAGCAGTGGAAACATAAATAGTATCATATTGCTTACGCTACAATGTTCTTACAGCATTGCATAATAAGATTTAAAATCTTTGTTCTATTTTGTTACTTAGGAAGTTTAAATAGTGGCGTGATACCGAAGCTAGGTGTGCTGCGGTTTATTTGATGGGTGATCATTTCATCCGATTCAAGTGATATTAAAGGCTGGTTAAATTTGTTTTTGTTCGATATTTAAAAAGTTGGTCGTTAGTTAAACTCGAATTTGGGGTTTAAATATCTTCGTTAATCAAGTTTCTGGGCAAACAGTCTTATGTGTTTTAATTTACCAAATACAACAGCAACAAATGTACAGACAAAAGCACGCACTTTGGACTTTATACCGGTCTTATGGCGTGCACATAAGAGCGAATATCGAACTGCTAGTGTTTACCCTGACGTGCCGTCAACCGTACATAGTTTAAGCGATAAATGATTCCTTTTCTATATTTAAACATTTGTTACTTATCAATACGTTACTACGATACGTTACCTACAAATGTAATAAATATCCAACCTCATTCTTAAGTAAACCTTATGGTAACGTTATAAAATCTCAAATGTTTACATTTATTGCTCGTGCCTGAACCAGAACCAAACTGTGTCCCCACACGTATTCACCAGGGTACAATTTCCACCCATTTGTTAAGACAAGGCGGCATCTGACGGGACACTTTCCCGGATAAATTGAACTAGATTTAAACTGCAACTCGAAGTTTCTGAGCCGGGTACAAGCCGATCTTTAGATTAGCTCAATTTAGATATAGACTACCTTACCTATTTCGTAATCCTCAATACTGCACTTGTAGTGTTACTTCAAAAGAGCAGTAAATAGATTATGCAGGTTCAAAATTGCGTAAAATGCTCTTTAGTGTTAAAATTAATTTTGCATCAAGTGGCCGGAGTCCGACTATGATCTGACGAAGACTGTTATTTAACTTCCGCAAACCTTTAAAAATACTGTTATTTGAAATCATAGTCGGGATCAAGCCAACTATATTTTTAAAAGTTTCAACTAGATTTCATGCTTACAATCCTTACCAAACCGATACACCACACAAAGTGAAGGTTAAATTTTAAACAATTCAAGTTGTAATTGAAATAGGTACAATAATAAGAAAAATATAAATAACGGCAAAAAATCAAGTCTGATGTTTGGACGTCGTCTGTGAAAATTTTATTTGTCTTACTTTCATAGTTTTTGATACATTCTAATGACAGCCGAACTGAAATACAGACAGTAGAATCTTAGTATTAGGGTACCATTTGTAGTTAAAATTGTATACCACGAAACCCTAAAAATGTACCTCAAACGTATCAGTGTACAACGTTCGTCTGGATAAAATTTGTAGATACATACGTTAGACTAAGTGCCGGTCTACAGTCGCCAAGCCAAACTGAGCCCTATCGAGCAACCGCAAATAGATGTTACTAGGCACGAGCAGCCAGACCTTAGATTAGTCCAGACCGCTACCTGAACACAATGCCTGCCCTGACTCACCTATTACTAAAGCTGATAGTGAAGGAATATTGACTTGCTCGATGGCTCTATTAAGAGTAATTAAATAAAGAGTCTTAAATCTCGATGGGATGAGTGGTTAACTGATTCATTATCTCGGAGTCCCGGTTAAATTTCAATATGGAACAAAGTAAGTTTCCGATTTCTAAAACATAGCACGGATTTGTAAACATTACAAATAAGAATATAACGGGTCAAAATGGGATAACATATTTAGTAGTTAATATGAACTAATTACTTTAATCACGAGCTAACTGCCGACTGGCCATACTCGTCGTCGTCTGTCCTAGGTAGCTAGCTAGCTGATGAGATCAGTTACATACAGTTATATCAATGTTATTGAAGTCACTTTTACACACTACACTGACAGCTGCCGGAATGGTTTTAGATCGTTCTAACCGCGGTAAACATATTTGATTTAATGCTGATGATATTTTTTTCCGTTATCTTATATAAAATGAATAAAATGGAACGGAAAAGCATTAAATTCTTTACCGTTACCTACCCGCAGTTGGCTAGCCCTTTTATGCTATAAATTGTGATACCACTATTTATTCTATTTTCCCTAATGATCAACCCTTGTAACAACAGGTAATTGAATGATTTGTAAAGCATAAAGAGAGATTACGTAGCTACGTTTCGTAAAGTAAGATATAATAAAATATTATCTTCACGATACAAATAAACATCTTATCTATCTATTCTTTACCTCAACAAAAAGCGAAAACATCTACGCACAGTCGGCCGTATAATTCCCAAGACAAGACTCGTACACTCAACGTTTCTTTCGGCGCGAAAAAAATATGTACAACCGTAGAAAAGTTCGTGACACCTCAACGCCAGGGAAGATGGATGGCCATAATTTTTTCCCTTGTAAATAATATATTACCACCAAGATAAAGGCAACGGAACTCCCACCTTGTTTTAAGCCCAGTCGCAATAAATCCGGGCTCCGTGGATCGAGTTAACTCTGACAACAAATGGCCGCGTCTAAAATTTTCTGTATCAACTTTTTCAGTGTCCGGTTTCTTGTTGTGGATTAATTTTTTTTTCCGTCTGCTCGGCCGGTGATTGATTGCGGTTTGAAGGTTGCATATTTTGGGATACTGCTGCGTCACTAGTTCTGTTTATACCTTCACAATCGTCATCTGCGTGGCTAGTAGTAAAAAATTGTAGTCGCTTTTAAAAGGAGGCCAAGTCGTTATTTATTTTTCTTTTACCTAAAGTGTTAGTAACAAAACCATACATAATCTATTTAAATAACATAACTGAGCCATAGGAGTATTTGATTTTAATTAGTAATATGTTCTATATCTAATACTAGAACATTTATCTACTGATAAAGCTAAAAAATGTAAATAACGTAAATTGATGTAGAACGTAAATAGTTGGATAATTCTACTAATGGCGATTCGAAAGGCGAACTTTTATAAGAATATATGGATGTCACGATGTATGTTTATTTTTCTTTCACGCATAAACTGCTAAACGGCATCCAGAAATGTATTATTAAGAGAACTTTATTCGAATAAAAAAGTTTCGTTTAAAAGATTAGTTTGAAATACGCCTCACCTAATCTGTGAGAGCCTTTAAAATTCATCCAAATCGATGTCACCTTTTTCATCAAAATATGATTTACCACCAACCGTCCGGGCGCCGTGAAAACATTATCAACGGAATATGGTATCGTTAATTTTATTCACGTAATTAAATTCATTGGCCTATCGGTTTCCTCGGCGCATTGAGGTCCGATCCAATTAATCGTTTTCGTTACCCGTATACCCATCACACGTCATCACTAGCACAGCACAGATGAAGACAGAGAGACAATTTTCCGTAAAATGGTACAATTAATTTTTTTATGCGGATGGCTGATAAATAAACTTCAGCTCTTAATTCTTCTTCTCAGCCAGTGTTAAGTTGCCAATCTTAAAAATGACTACCCCTATCAAAACATATACTGTTAATATTGTGAAGGCTAGCCTAGGCTAGTTATCAGACTTAGATACATTTCAACAAGTTTAAATATTATGGCCTCTTCTTTAACGATTCCCATCTCAATATAATCTCAGCTGATTTCACCCTATTAATAATATATTACATGAAACTTAATTAAAATAAACCATGAGAAAAAAATACTGCAAGAATAGAACTACTGGCTGTTACCCACAACTTGCTTATTTCAGGATAATAACTAAAAATTTTGTATTTTTTCTATATTTTATAACATGTTATCTAAATTTGTTCAGTAGTTTTGGAAGGGCAACAAACATAAATCCAGACAACTACTTATTCTCATATGCTTTCACGTTTGTAATATTTGATAATTTTCGTTACTGTCTCACTTGTTTTACTGTTCCCACGTTTTATATTGTGATTAATTTATCTGCTACCGGTGTGTGCCAAATGTTGAAAACGGATCAAAAATGTAAAAACGATATTTGTGATGTATATTTTAGAATCGAAAAATTATCTTTAAATTTCATGTTATCGGCATGCATTTGGGAGCTAAAAATATTTGTTTTTATCCCGATTTAAATGATTATTATTTTACTGGAAAATATTTATTAGTGCGAGTTGAAGTTAATTGGCAAATTAAACTACCAGATTTGTTTTCAATTTATTTTCACTGAAATAATTTCAATCACTCAATATAAAACCACATAAAGTTTTAGTTAGTAAGGTAATGAAGATTTTATTATTATAATTGTGTGAATCAAATTGAAAACACGTTTATCAAAAATTAATGTTCATACATATTCAAATTTGTACGGTTTGTTATTTATTTTGCAGTACATAAATCCTTTTGATTTATTACACCACTCGTAATTACTGTACCTAACTAATTAGTTGTTCGAAAATGAACTTTATGATCATACGTTTACTATTCTTTCCCAATTTCATATTGAAATAACACTTGCAACAAAAAAACACTGTCTTATTTTTTCGCATACCAATAGTAAAGTTTTTTGATATAATCGTTTTTTTTTATATTACACTTCAAGATTGACCTCATCCCACCTGATCTTAAGTGGAAATGGGGTCCTAGCTTAAGGGCGACAAGTACAGTATAATAAATCTGATGCTGGACTTGTCGCCCTTACCTTGAAGGCTTGACCCCTGCTACTAATGTAGCACCCTCCCCGAGCTCTGGAAACCTTACTAACCCGCAGGAACACAACAACACCGGAGTGATTGTTATTTGGCTGCGGTCTTCTGTAAGGTGGAGGTATTTCACCAGTCGGGCTGCTCCAGTTCAAGCGATAAATTGCTATGCCCTACCTCTCTTAAAATCGTTGAAAACTGTGATTGAGAAGAAGTAATAGTGTGTGTTGAGACTAGATGTTTGGCAGTTTATAGGAAACAGTCAGTCTTCAGTGACTGTCGTTTGATTGAGGTTCCACAGTTACCTAGGCATTGTACTTTATTCTAATAATGTAAGAGAGGTAGGGCATAGCGATTTATCGCTCGAACTGGAGCAGCCCGACTGGTGAACCTCCACCTTCCACCGCCAAATAATAATCACTTCTGTGTTGTTGTGTTCCTGCGTGTGAGTAAGGTTTCCAGAGCTCCTGGGGGGTACTACATTAGTAGCAGGGGTCAAGCCTTCAAGGTAAGGGCGACGAGTCCAGTAACAGATTTATGCTGTACTTGTCAACTTTAAGCTAGGACCTCATTGTGGTAATGAGGTCCTAGCTAACATCAGGTGAGATGAGGTCAATCTTGAAGTGTTAATATAATAAAAAAAATGTGCATCATAGTCCTTAAACCTGGGTTTGTGTACCATCCCGCTGGGTGCCGTATTTTGTCACGACGGGGAGGGGGAGGGGGCAGTCTGTAACCCTGATCCGCTGCTGGGACCAGAGACACGAGGCGTGGGATGAGCCTGATATCTGATATGATCGATCCTGAGGAGGTGGGGCGTGTCAAGTGGCCTAGGACGCTTCAGCCGCACGCGTTTTACATGGTGAGGAGGGCCGCATAGCAATAGGCTCTATGGGGGAGTCTGTATAGAGTCCGCAAGGGATCCCGATGTTATCCACCGAGGAGGTTTTAGTCGGTGCGAGCCAGACACACCACTCTGTGTTCCCCGCAGAGAGTGACAGTGCGGTAGGCATTTCCCACTCAACAAAATAAAATAAAGTTTGTGTATCTCGTTATTATGTGTCTTTTATGAGGTATTTTACACTTAAAATAATTCAATCGTGGACTCTGTTAATCGAATATAAGTAAATTATTATGGCATTTTTCAACTCAACGACTTCAAAAACTCTAGGAAATTGGAAAGAAAAGCCATAGCAGAGACTTGAGGTAAATAAACATAAAATAAAGAGATAGCAGAGCGTAGTTAAGAGTTAGTAGAAAGACAATGACAGAGTGTAAACAAATAAGAATAAGAAGACATTATCAAAAATCAAACTCAGATCTAGAATGTCACTTGCCAGTGTTGTGATTATATAAAACAGGTTTTATTTACAAAAACAAAATAACAAAACCCGTTTCTTTACTCCTGTGTCTATTACAGCGTCGTTGACATGCGTGTAAGATTGAACGTAAACCAAGAAAAGCAGACAAGGAAAGTGTGCCGCACCACCTCTGAACTAATGTTTGAGGAGAGAGGAAAATGTCGCAAAAAACACATCATTACAAAGGAAAGGAGAAACATCGCGTGAGCTCTGAACGATTCTTGCTGAAAATAAAGGGTGAGAACGTAGTAAATTATAGAAAAGTAGCTTGTTTTATTGAATAATGAACTTAAAATACATTTAGAGGTACCTTAAAAACATAGATTAAAAATCTGGGTGGTTATTCTGATAAAAGTTAAAATCTTGCGAAAATAAACAATTATCTAGTTCATTAGTCTTCTTAGCTAGAAATGTCAAATGTAAAAATATGAGTATGTCAAGTGTATTTGATATACGTTTAAAATTAATACATATATAAAAATATTAGGTTTTTTATCATTATTTATGCAATTTGGTACAATATATGCGATATTATGTTAAATTGCACATAAATATTGCAAAAATAATCGTGGCCAAAGTTAACCGTTATGTTAACCTGTTTCAGCTAAAACAGGATAATATAGCAGCTAAACTTTAAGCAGATTTCTGTCACAAGGAATATGACATTTTCTGCATACGTGGTATTTCTTTTTCATTTGGAATCTTCTTTCTTTTTATGGGGCACCTAATCAATTAATCTATTTGGAATTTGAAATTTATAACTATGGTCTCATCGGTATCTAGTCGGTATAATTTAGCAATATTCTTAAATAACAAGCTCAATTACTAGCAATTTACTAGTTTAACACCAAGAAAGAAAAGATTCATTGTGTACGAGAGGCTGTGCGAGGTGTAAGTGATAGAGTTTGATATTGATATTTAACCTCTATAGGTTCTTGGTATTAACACCAATGGCCTCTGTAACCTTTATTTCCATATTCAACTCTCAACTTACTTCCGCAATATTTACTATGTCGCGTATTTCGAGGTTGGGAATTAAAGGGAGCACGTTATGTAAGTGAAATAAACACATGCCCGCTGCATCTAATGACCGTCCCAATTACGAGTATGTTTCCAACTACCAATGATAGCAGAATATGGGGTGAAAATGCTTTGTAAATTTATATTGGCGGTTTCATGGAATAGAAACGTTTTTTAGTTTCCTAACCATTTTATTTTCCTACAATTTGCTGAAGCTGAAGTTCGTTTGAATGCGCTAATATCAAGAACTACTTGTTCAAATTGAAATAAATATGTTTGTGTTGGATAGTTCATCTATCGACGAAAGCTTTAGGATATATAACATGACACTGTGACAATAATCAGTGAAAAATGTAGAAAAAATTAAGTGATTAAAACAGGAATCTCAGACCCAAGAGTCTGACCCCATCGCCTATCAGTTGAAATTCTGTAACGTCAAAGCCTCAAGATATTCAGAACTCAAAAGTATTTTGCATCAGTGGTCTCATTTCTTAATTGTAAACTTCAGCGCTGTGATGCTGACTTACAAAAAATGAAAGACAAAGAGATTCAAAGTCCTCAATTCTAAAGCGCAGAACAATGTAACCTCGATCATCGTCGCCTTTTTCTAGTTTGGACCCCTTCGGGTTTTCATTAAAATTCGGCACAGTTACAGCGTTTTACTGTGCGCCCAGATGTGCCCAGCCAACACGTGTAGCTGATTTTATGAACTATTACTTCTAAAAATGACTTACGAGGCCCGTTTTCAATTGTTGACATCTACTTGAAAATACGTTATTGTTTAACGTTTAAAAAATACTAAAATTTGTTTTGAGAGATTGTCAACGCAATTCATATTTAATTGTAGACACCCGTTGCTCTGAACGTCAACAAAAGTTTGTAAAACCGAATAACAGAATCAAAATCACAAGGAATAAAGCTTGCGTTGCGTAGATCGTAGATAGAGTAAATATTCGATACTTTCTGCCTAAATACGTTTTTTTTCTGCTTCCATGGGGATTGGATTTTACTTTGAGTGGTTTACCTACCTTCGTTAAAAACGTTCAGCCTGATTTCGTACTTTCGATAATATGTGTCGGGCTCGACTGACTAAAACCCCATCGGTGGGTCAACGTTGCGCAGTTGTGGTGAGGTCGGGATCTTTTGCTGACTCTACACAGGCTCCCCCAAAACCAGTAACCCTTGGATCAATCGACACAAATACTGACCAGTATTTCATTAGGTCAGTCACTATTAGAAGTATGTTTTTACAATATTTTAGTCTACGTAAGATTTTGTTCCTGTAGGTCTAGTTTAGTTACTTGGTAGTTACTATTGTTGTTTATTATGTTTTTTTATATTACTTATGCACTTTTTTACAATTACGTCACCTATAAACTAACTGTCCGTTTAACCCAAAGGTTGACTTGTAGAGAATGCCCCTAGCATTAAGTTCACAGGTTGTACTTTTTTGTGCAATAAAGTTTTTAAATTAAATTAAATTTAGTTCGGACTTAAGTTCGTACAACAAAAGTTAATTAAATAGGTATATCTATTAGCAAGACGATTAACTTGCCAAATCGCAAGTGTATCCTTAGCATTAGCGCTCCATTTTCCCTGTTCCAACAAACTCTGTTAGCGGAAAACGCAAGGGACGACCAGCGAAGCGACCGACACGCGACCTCGTAGAGTGCATGCAATTTACGACCGTATTGGGACACTCCGACATATTCCAATTTTCTAAATTAAAACATCGATGGTTGGCGAAAAATGTCCTTTTTTAATGAGTCCAAATTCCAATTTTAGTTTCATGTCATTGATCTGGTTGCCTTAATTTGGGACTTTTGTTGAAGTTAAGTAAAGTTGATAAAATTTGAAAATACTCGATATCAGAAATAACTGATACTGTAAACCAATTATGTAGAAATCTTTTGTTTGAAAACATGTGTAATTTCTGATAATAGCTACTATGGATGGATACCATGGATTAAATTACCAAAAACAAATATTACACAGAGAGGATATCTTTTAAAATGAATTATGGTTTGAACATTGATGACGAACACCTGCTTAATGAATTTTCATTATAATATGATCAATAAATTCTAAAAATGATCTCACTATGTTAGCAAAATTTGCTGCAAACTCATGCTTCTACACAAAAGTTCACTACACACTCCACATTTAGTTTACAATAAATACTCCGTTCATGTAGTTTCTACATAAACCGATGGGGTTCATGTAGTTAACCCTTGACTGTTGGTGTTAACTATCACTAAAAACTCATTATTTAAATGAAATAGTAATCATAATAATAAGTAATGATAGTCATGAATTTGTCAATTGCTGAACCAATTTATTTATCTTCTGAATTTATAGTTATGTAGATATTTGTTTTTATATATAAATTATCAATATTATGTAAATCTAAGTATACCTTCATATTTTATTTATTATATTCTAATTAATTTATATAGTATGTGTATTATTATCGTATATTTAAAAGATACCGTAATGTTATTTTTAATGCTTAATTTATTGTTGTTTAAAATGATTTCTTTTTTTTCTCCCCTGTTACCGCACCCATATACAAACTATCTACATGACCCAAGGGTTGACTGGTAGAGAATGCCCCTAGCATTAAGTCCACATGTTGTACCTATTTGTGCAATAAAGTTTTTAAATAAATAAAATAAAAATTTTAACACTTTGAGACTGCTATTCCGTACATAAAAGGTACCCTCCTACTGTTTCGAAATTTACGAGTATTTTCAACATCGTATTTGTATTTTACTAATTACTATGCATACATTTACTTTAAATAAAGTAATCCAGCTTTTGTTATATAAGCAAAGCGGTAAAAAATAAGTAGGTATGTTATTTAAAGCTATACCTTTAAACCAATGCAGGTGCCAAATTTGATGACTGCTCTGCTTCAGCTTACAGTAGCTGTTCTGTTCTTAAATATGGCTCATGAATACAATCATAATATTGATAGCCATCGCATCACTCAACTGCAAATGTAAATGTCCGATTCAGGGGGTCTACTCCCATAAACGAAATATGTCGGATCCGACAACGGATGGCAATTTTTAATCCTCATAATCGTAAAGAAATCACTTCGAATGCAAATTCAGCGTTTTCAAAAAACAAAATATTATTTATGGATCACAAAAACCACGTCTTCATTCCTAAACAATTGAATAATCTTTAAAAACGAAACCTTTCGTTTGTTCGTTTCGTTTTTGAGAGTACCCCTTCAGATGCTGATTAAAAATGGCGCCCATTTTATATCGTTCATAAAGTGTGGTCTCCTTACCGTCGTGGCAATACCTTGATTGATTGGGATGACACGACACAACGGAACCCGAGCGCCGAATTACAATTATACGCGTACCTACGCATTATGCAATTTGTGCTTGGATAAGAGCCCAAAACTGACAGATAAACCTTATATTAAAAATGTAAGGTCGATGAGTGTTTAATACGTATGCTGTATACGATTCGTCTAACATCAAATGCCGATTCGTTTAATAATTTTCAAAAATATTTAAATAATTTGTTTTCTCTAGTTATAGAATATAATATAAAATAAATTTGCTCATTTAAACTTTTACAAAATCTTTATGAATCGTCAGATTAAGTTCAACTACCACTGTGTTCAGAGTGTTGATACCATCGAGAAAAAACATACAAACATACGAACAATATAGCTTATGTCTAGTGTACATAATAAATGCTATCAAGTCTAAACATGTTTGTCATTTACATAGTCTTCTATTTTATATAGCCTTTTTTCATGAGACAATTTTTAATCAGATACTTAATATTTAATTAAAACGAATAATGTATGTCTGGCGGCTCACGGCTCTAAGTGTAGCCCCATTACTGTGTGTCACGCTCTTTTCAACTCGCTTCGAGGTAAAAACGCCGGATTTCGAACTGCGCTTGATGTGCCGTGTTTTAATATTAAATGGTTCAGACCTTTCGTTTATCATTCGAATATAGTCGGTTGTGTTTCTCACTTCTGCTAAATGCCTGGTTTATCAGTTGTTGATAAATAAAACTATAAAAATTTTTTCAAATTCAAAAACTAAAACTAACAAAACTAAAAGTGAGGTAGGCCATAGCGATTTATTACTCGAACTGGAGCTGCCCGACTGGTGTAATACCTCCACCTTACAAAATACAGCAGCCAAATAACAATCACTTCTGTGTTGTTGTGTTCCTGCGGGTGAGTAAGGTTTCCAGAGCTCCTGGGGGGTGCTACATTAGTAGCAGGGGTCAAGCATTCAGGGTAAGGGTGACAGGTCCAGTGACAGATTTACTATACTGTACTTTTCGCCCTTAAGCTAGGACCTCATTACCACTTAACATCAGGTGGGATGAGGTCCATCTTGAAGTGTAATATAAAAAAAAAACTTTTAAGTGTACCTGAAAACATATATAATATCTAAGATACTTTAAAGCGGGAACCCAAAACCTGAAAGATATTTGCATCCCTTCAAGTTCCAATGGCTCATTACGCCAAGAAACAATTGATTTTTTGTTGTGCCTAGAGTTTTGGTTTATAAAGAGTTTAACGGCTTCAATTGATTAATTTTTTAATCATGAAAAAAAGCCTATTCGAGTTAGTAAGACTTTTAAAAGTCAAAGATCAGCGTTATTTTTATAATCTATTTAGTTCGCAAAAGCGAAATAAATAGATTATAAAAATAACGCTTAATTTGAGCCGTGACAAATTTAGCACAATAAGGTTATCTATGTCTAAAAAACACAGACAAATACTAAGAAAAAATATTTCCTCAAAACATTTTCCGAAGGTACAAAGTTTACCAAACCAGTCAGTTCTGAGTAATTATAGATATACTCTTTACTCAACAAAATAACTACTTCTCAAATATACCGACAAGATACAAGAGAAACTATTTCAGGACAAATCAAATAATTACTAAGCTTGATATGTAATGATCCGACACTTTCTATCAAGAGGAATTACGAGATAAAGGCGGTATGCGTTCGATACGATAATCCCAAATGAGATTCGGATCACCGAAAAATACTAATCCGAGAATAAAACGATAAAACGGCGAGATTAAAACGACATTTTGTCGATAATATAACAAGACGCGCAAATGGAAACGGTTTTGAGACTGAAACTATAAATAAAGACATTGCATTTGAGACTAATATCAATGTTTCATGTCTATGGACAGGGTGTAGAATGTTTTCAATTTTCTGAAGAATGCGACGGTCTCTACGCGAGCCAACGCAAACTTTTCAATGTTGTTCCAATCAATTGTTCAGTTTGTGGTTTTGTTATTGTTACAAAGTTCTCGGAATAGAATACGAATTGTTTTGAAATACCTATTTTAACCCATTACAAATAAAAATGACGACGGTTAGGTTGCGCCAACCGTGGTTACTAGCTGACTTCTGAGTCAGCTAGTCTGAGCCGAATAACCGAAACATCGGGCAGTAAGTGGTTCGTATTAACTACCATGAAAAGGTTCTGGTGTTGCGTTTGAACCCGTTAACTTATTTTTAAACTTAAAATGGAACGCGAAAGTCTTAAATTTTTGCCTAATTAGTCGTAAAAATAACAGTTTTGGCACGCATAAGTTAAAACCCAGAATTAATACGAAGATTTTTTTATATAATCATCACTTAAATTCTCAACAACTAGTAACTTCTAGATAACGTATAAAAATATAATGTTTTTCATCCTTGTTGACGTTACTTAAAAAGTATGCAAGTTTATTTATATAAGCTAAGTACTCGTACCTACATAAACTCAATGATTTATATTATTATCTCTCTGAACTAGATTAATGAAATAAAACCACATGATCCAGCTTGGATTTGTTTCAAATTGTGTGATGTTGTTAATGTGTTGGAGCTTTGTGGCTTCAGTAACATATTCAACAATTAAGCCCTAAGTGCTAATGTTGCTCCTATACCAATTATAATAGATAAATGTTGATGTCAGGTCAACCGTCATTTACCAGTTAATATTGCTTAGTAAAAGAATTATCTACACTAAAAAAAAAAGGAAATCTGTGTCTGTTTGCATTAAATAGAACTCGAAAACGGACTCCGAAACAGAGTAGTTTTGGAGTACATATATATTCAATGACTGGTCAAGTGACCGATTTGAAAAATTCGTTCACTCTTGCTAAGCTACACTATCTGCGGTAAACATAGGCTATATACAATTTTCAAAAAGTTAAGAACCATACTAAAACTCCAATAAAGTAACCAAAGGTCTGAAAAAATACCAAAAAACTTTCTTACATTGCAAACAAAAACTACTGATTATAGAAAAAAATAATAATGTAGTAATTGTTAGATAAATAAATAAATAAATAGTACATCTTTACAAAAAATTTAATGATCGGCAAAAACATATCACAACAGTACCACAGTTATGTCACAATGAGGTGAAAAAACGAACATAGAAAAAAGTACGCGTACGAAGCCGCATGGGGACTAGTATTTTATTAAAACAATTTAGTTTTGTGGATTCGATCGTTTAGCATTTAAATTATTTCTAACAAAAAATTAATTAAAAACTTATATTTACGCAGATAAAAATGAGTGGAAGAATTAATCAATATACAGTCAACAGCGCATCAAGGTTAACTCTTGCAGTTCGATATAGAAAGAAAAAAAAATTATAAGGTACCTACTGTTTAAAAAAAAATTAAAGCAATGCGGAGTTAACTAATATGATACCTAAAGGTCTCCGCTCAGCATAAGTCGAGGTGACGCTGTCCCCATTACGATGCTGGTATTCATTGGAAACCTGAGTTTTATATGAGTATTTGTTCTATCGTCATCATTAATATAGATCGCTCAATGAAGGTTTCAACGTTCCCAATGCTAACATAAAACTTTATAATGAGGCGTGTTTTACAGAGTTTTTTTAAACTTACTTTTACTTACAAACAAACTTGGCACAGTATTGCGCGTGAATTAACAGAAAATTTCAAAATAAACAACACTGTCTAGCCCCTATAATCACAAATGTAGGATACGGATTCGATTTTGGAGGTTTTGTATCTTTATTAAAGTAAACTACTGAATAGAGACACTCTAAGCCAAACATACTTTTCGTATCTGTTGTTGTTGTTGAATAAGAGGACTGTAGCGCTACTACTAAGAACGAAAGAACAAACAAAAGCTTCCGTTTTATAATTGATCGATTCGGGATTAAAAACGTGGCTTTTATTTAACATTAAAGATATTTAGTTTTTTTAAAAAAGATTCATTTACATTCTAAGTGAGTTGGTTGCAATTATGAAATTAAAAAACAAACGGGGTGAGCTAAATAAAACCGTTTAAAAACTGCGGATCCGTCATATTATTTCGTGTTTGTTAACGCAATTGTTAATCTGTCATTTCAAGGCCTATACCTTGAAATGACAGATTAAAAAATTGCGTTGTCATTTATGTTCCTAATGTGAGCCAGTCCAGTTTCTATATCTAAATTGAGTAAAACTATTTTCAGGGTAGGAACTCATCTTTAAATTATGCCTTAACTTAAATGGGTTATCATAGTGTACTTTAGAATCTTAGCATGTCACACACAACATAATGACATTGTCCCAATCTTAGAATTGCAAATTCTCATAATAACCGCACCGATGTTCAAGACCAAGTGTAGGGTAATAGACATTTTATTTGTACAGTACAGGATTAATACATGATCTATATCGTAGATTATTAAATACTGTCCGGTGATACTAACAAAAGATACATTTATAGTGTTCGAGGAAGTTGAGTGAAGCTGACAAGCCATTGCTTCACTTACTCACTTATGTGTCCATACGTCATGCTTTGGAACAGGTGTTGGGTACTAGTCTGCTCCAGCTTACCTTCCTCTCGAAAGAAATACTTACTTTCGTACTTAATTGTTTCATCACTAATTAAAACAAAACTGTATGGATTGGCATTCGGGCCAAACATTAACGAGATTTTCATTTGTATTTGTTTTGTGTTTAGGTGTGTAAGTACCTATATAATAACGATGCCCCCCCCCCACGCCCCCCGCAGGGTTCCGTATCTTGTTGCGATAAAGAAAGGAATATAATAACCATTTATACATTATCTCTATTTGTTTATTTTTAAAAATTTCCATAACAAAAGAGCAATAGCTATTTAGTTAAGGGTAAAGTGTAATTTTGTCCCAATATTTGCGTTTCTTTATTTACTGTTATCCCATTTTTTAGTGCAATATATTTAAAAATTGTGGTTCCATAAAAAATATCTCATTAATTTTTGTTTCTCATGAAAATGTACACAGACCACGCCATTTTATTTCTACGAAAAGGAATGTTATAATATCAGACACAATTTGCGTCCAACTGATACTGAATACAAAACGTAATCTAATCACTCTTTAACTTATTCAGAGCATGTATCTGAATACGTGTCTAAAAATATAATGTCACTCGTAATATTGAATTGTAGTACCAGACTAGACTGAACAAATAACAATTGAATGGAATCTATTAAAGTTAAGTATGAAAATGTTTTTGGGCTCTAAAATAATGTGTGGGTATTGATTGATTCTATATACTTAAAACGTATAGTCTGCCCTGGCTTCGCTAGATAATTTTATAAATAAGTGTTTTGTAATAAAGACTGCAGATTTTCTTGCCGGTATCTTCTCTGTGGTTATATGTTCCGAATCGGAGATAGCCTTATTTGTTTAAGATAGTCGATCTTAACAATATTAGGTACTGATGTAATTGTTAAATATAACTGATGTTATTATTACATGATAAAAATATACAACGTGTAACGGAAAGGGTATAACAATATCAAAAATACCAAAGCAGTTAACGGTTACAAACTGTATGGGACCATTTGTAGCTGTGTACACGCATTTTATTGATTCAATAATTTTTTTTGAAATATCAGTCAAATACAAGTCAAAATTTTGACTAAGTCACGCTTGCACAACACTATCACAGTATTGTTGGAATCGTCGAAAGACTTGGATGTACCTACCTATTATGCTATTAATTTAAATATCACAATGGTGGTTCATCTTTTAGTGTTTACTGAATCACATCTGAAATTTGTTGGTTTAGCGTTTCTCATTTTGACAATTCAGTTAAGTCATTGAGTTGTCGTCGCCGTGACAACATCTTGTGTTTTTGCCTTTCTGGATTACCTACTTACTACGGATAGCCTAGTGATATTTCGTGATGTCTTTGAGCAATCAAGAATATTCGAGATGATTCTCTGTGTCGGAGCAACCGACGGCAGCGTGATGGCCGACCGAGAGCTAGAGAAAGAGATTTACGAAACCATCAAAACGCTCGTTTCCATCTGTGGATTGGGCGAGGAGGTCGTATCACATGGCCAGCTCGGTCACCAGACCTCACTCCGTTGGACTTCTTCTTGTGGGACTAATTTAAAAGGAAGGTGTACGCTGTAGCATGCTCGTCAAGGGAAGAGATGATAGAAAGCATCAAGGCCGCGTTCTGTACAGTGACACCACAAATGTTGCATAATGTTCGCGCATCTTCTAAGAAAGTACTAGGCGCGCATGTCGAGGAAGGAGGTGGAGAAATTCAGGATCGCAGTGTTTGTCGTGAAGTGATAACGTGATTTGGGGTCGCTGACCTCAATAGTGTTGTGATGCGTTTGTTTACGTTTTAGTCAGTCATTATAGTTAATCATTTTTTATTTCATAAAAACAATAAAGTGTTTATTTTAACTCGGGATTTCGTATATAGAATCTATACAAGGTATAGTATCCACCTACTTTACATTGTTACCCCCTTTCCGTTACAGGTTGTATATAATAGCGTTCCCGGCGAACTTCGTTTCGCCTTAGATAATTTTTCCCGCTTTTCTGTTGACATTTTTCAAATTTTTATCAAGGATCCCTAATTTTGTAGCCTATGACAAATTGGAAGAATGTAGCATTCTTTTGGTGAAATAATGTTTTAAATCGGCCCAGTACTTTTTGAGCCTATTCATTACAAACATACAAAAATAGGTACAAATCTTTCCTCTTTATAATATTAGTGTATATAACATAAGACCTTGGAGTTAACGTAAGATTCTTATTTTTTTACATAAATTTCTTTCCGAATCTTTTCCGGTCGCATTAAGTTTCGAACCACCTGTAATTTTTTGGTTTAAAATAATTTCAACGATATTTAAGTGTAACTTGTATCAACATTAATAAATAAATTGATTATAACAATAATGTTTTTAAAAATATATATGTCATTTCACCCGGGATGGTGTAATTTTCCAACATTAAGAGAGTATTTTAAGTTGTTTCAATAATTTTAGAGCCTTCAATACAAACAATACAATTTTTCCTCTTTGTAATTTCAGTATAAAAGAAGAAAAGCAAGCACACATTTTACTAAGTAAAGCAATAAGAGCTTTGCAGTCGTCTGCTTTCCACAAGCTCGCTAAACAAACAGTCGTTCCGAAGGCAACCGTTTATTACGTTAATAGTAAAATAAAAAGTACAATAAAAAGTCGGCGACGCAATAACTTTCAGGGCACGCAATATTTTTTGTCAAGTAATAATTCTATCCGTGAGCGTTTATTAGAATTTACATAGACGGACGTTCGCTCTTATTGATGGGGCGTTAGGGTTGGGTTTTGGCTGAGTGAGGGTTGATGGGAGTGGCGTTTAATCGGTCAGTTTTCACGTTGCTTTTGATGTGCCGTGCGTGATTTTTGTGACATACGACCTTTGAAAATGGGAAGCGGTACAAATGGTATTAAAGTTTATTTTCCTACCTATTCATTGGTGATGGTTACGAATTCTGATCATATTTACCCAGTGACAGTGAACACTGACCACTTTCATTTGTTGCAGAATTTTCATGTACACGCTTGGATTGAAATCTCAAGAATAGTATTAGTCATAAAAGAGTACTTATGAAAAAATAATTTTTGGTACAAAAATTTTTTTCACATTAATCTCCTGTTACACGAGTCTATTTTTATACTTCCTTGGCCTCACGTTTAAGTAATATAAAACTTTGGGCTTAACACGATTATATGTCGAGCATAGCATGTTAGTATAATACATCTAATGCTTGAATTTTTTTAAACGGGCTCAGTGCAGCTTAATTAAGGGTAAGATAAAATGCAAATGTCTTTTCTGGAGATTCATGCTTCTCTGTTTAATCGATTAGTGTAATTTTAAATTCGAATTAAAATCTAGTTGGCGTTTTGTAAATTACACAGGCCTGATTGCCATTCTTCAGTTCCGTGTGTACCCCGTCATATTGCGATAACCCCCGTAATGTGCTTTGATATTAAACCTTCCCGTTTTAATAGCTCTGACAGATGCTGTTTCTTTTTTGATTGGATTCTTTACTCGCTCGCTTATTACAAGCTATAATAAAATTTGCAGTATAAACATAAACTGTATATTGTTGGAGTTAAGCGTATCGTAACGAATAAGTTGAAGTTCTTAGTTTGTGTGCTTTTCAATTATCATTTTTGACTTTCAATTGTTATTTGTTCAATAATAATTTGCTGTTTTGATCTTAATTTCACTTTTATTTAGATTTATTAAATCAAAATTTAGTATTAAATAATCTTAATTATTTTATGTAAAAATGTTATTGCTCAAAAAAAGTACAAAAGGCGGACTTGATGCTAGAAGCATTCTCTACCAGTCAACTGTTGGGTCATGCAGATAGTTCGTTTATGGTATGGATTACAACAAAATGAAATACAAATAGCAATAAATTAAACACCAGAATATAATATTCATACAAAGGTTTTAAGAGAGGTAGGGCATAGCGATTTATCGCTCGAACTGGAGCAGCCCGACTGGTGAAATACCTCCACCTTACAGAAGACCGCAGCCAAATAACAACCACTTCTGTGTTGTGGTGTTCCTGCGTGTGAGTAAGGTTTCCAGAGCTCCTGGGGGGTGCTACATTAGTCCCAGGGGTCAAGCCTTCAAGGTAAGGGCGACAAGTCCAGTAACAGATTTATGATGCTGTACTTGTCACCCTTAAGCTAGGACCTCATTACCACTTAACATCAGGTGGGATGAGGTCCATCTTGAAGTGTAATATAAAAAAAAACTTTTAAGTGTACCTGAAAACATATATAATATCTAAGATACAAAAAAAAAGGTACATGGTAAATTAATATAATAATAGAACAATATTAAATAATACATATATCTTATAAAATATTATAATTACTATTTATTTTTATTTATATCTTATTCTAGCTTATATTATTATATATAAATCTGGTATGATTTTAAGACTACATTATTTGTAAAACTTTTTGAATATGGAGCCACTTTAGTTGAGGCAACTGTTCACCTCATGAAAGATTCCTTTATAGATAATAAGTAATTGACTTGAACCATGGTGTCCAAGATTTTATATTATTCTATGATTAGCTTTGATAACCGAGTTGCTTAATTTTCGACATGTTGAAAGCAACACTGACGTTTCACGAAACACACAAATGGAAGGTAGACAGCAGTGTAGGGAAACCAAGCAATATTGTACAATCTAAAATAGTTCGTAGTTACAGGTATTTGAAGCCAATTTACCACTTAACTATCGATTACAGCACCCAAAACTGTAGTTGGTCACCTCATTGTTTCGTCTACGCAGTTCTATGATAAAATTCTTTGAGCAACCGAACCGAAGCTTGAAGAAAGATTACGGCGTGTGAACTCCTCTACCCCGAAACGGGTGGATACTACCCACTAAAATCTTTCAATGATGCCGTGGGAAACTCGCCTCAGCCAAAAGCACAGCATCAAAATAAACCGCCTAAGAAACACATCTTCACTTCCGAAAATCTTCCACCTATCTCCGTACGAGAACAGATATTTATAGCACGCCAAGTATGTCATTTATGGCGACCCTCGTAACTCGGAGTCGGCGTGAGTCATTTATCAGACGGAGGTCAGCCCGGGGGAGTTAATTCTGACTGACAAGTGACGCCGAGCCGAGGGTGAGGAGACTCTGGTAATGTGTATTTGTAACTAGATTTGATAAGTTGAATTAGCTACTGGATCCACATCCATAATGTACATTTGTAAGATAAATACACCTGCGAGAGAGAAGTGATAGTAAAAAAAAATTTGCGGCGTTCTGCAACGCGAGCGTCCTTTCCCGTCAAATTTCAGTGCCTTAATCAGGTATATAATTATCTAACTTGAAGACAACCACCTATGGTGTATATTATAGAAACACAGATACATATACAGTATTTATTTATTTATTATTATTTATATTTATTATTTGCCTATTTTATAATTGTTTTTTTACATTAAAAATCCGAAGTTACCAGTAGTAAAATTATTAGTTTTCATTAAAAAGGCATTTTTTTAATCGACGCAAGTTTAATATTTAAATATTTTTATACCTGTAAATTACATTGTAATACATATGAATCGTTCATACACACATGCGATTCTACCGCTGATTCGGAACAGTTAACTACTGAGAGGATACCTTCAAGGAACTCAGTAGTTTTCTTATAAAAGACAGCTGAGCTATTAATTTTCCACCAAGGCATTCAGTTTAGTTTCTCTATGATAATTAAATAAAAAAATGGGATTAATAAATAAACTGCAAGCAAGTCCTATTGCACATAATTCATGTTAATCATTTCATACTTTCCTATCACCTATCACCTTCAAATAGGTAACATAAAAATAGATTACAAGAACTGATTTCACAGTTTTTTTTTCAGTTTATCATACCGCACGATAGATTTGAAAGTGTTAATAAAACTGTTTTTAATAAGGCCCTTTTTTTATATTGCACTTCAAGATTGACTTCAACCCACCTGATGGTTAGTGGTAATGAGGTCCTAGCTTAAGGGCGATAAGTACAGTATAATAAAGCTGATACTGGACCTCTCGCCCTTACCTTGAAGGCTTGACCCCTGCTTCTAATGTAGCACCCCCTAGGAGCTCTGAAAACCTTACTCATACGCAGGAACACAACAACACAGAAGTGATTGTTATTTGGCTGCGGTCTTCTGCAAGGTGGAGGTATTTCACCAGTCAGGTTGCTCCAGTTCGAGCGATAAATCGCTATGCCTCTCTTAAAACACATTACGGCACACAACAATACAAACGTGCACTTGACAGTCAGGCGTCTGCATTGCTACACCAGCAATCAATATATATTTGTACCGATCGAAAAGCAAGTTTATTAGTACTAAATAACACTAGAAAAACAATTCAATTGCGACTGCATAGCGATTGTAACACCGATTTGAGCGCGCGTGTTTAAGGATCTGATTTGTGATATCGATGATGCAACACGACTGCATCGCTGCTAAATGAAGCAGTGTGTTAGGTGGCATATGTGGACTAAATACATTCATTGTCGGTTTTACCACTATATTGGAAACAAAAAGTAAACCATTTATTTTAATACAAGTTTCGAGGTATATTTGTGCCAAATTTCATATCACCAACTTAAATAATAAAAAAAAATCATATAAACTTTCAAGAACGGTATTATCCTCATCCCTCTTTATTATCAAAACAAAAAGTATCCTATGTCCGATCTAGAGGTTAAATCTGTACCTAAACCAAATTTCATCAAAATCACTTAAGTGGTTTAGGCTGAAAGCCAGACAGACAAACAGATATACAGAGTTACTTTAGCTTTTATAATATTCGTATGGATATGGATACCTAGACCATATCACTATACACGCCAGTACACCATAATGGAGTTGTCTGCCACATCGTCGCTCATACTGGCCTGTCTCTCAGCATTAGCTTCAACGAGATAAATGATCACTGCTTTATGGGAAAGCGCTACCTACGGTAGGATTACTTTGTGAAAAGTGTATAAGTCATGGTGGGTGTGATATACTTTACTTTGAACGTGTTATGTAGAATCATTTCTTCTTGTACGTACGTAAAATGTTGCTTTCAATCGCTGATACGTACGATACGAACGAAATAAGTTGCAATACGCAAGTATAGTAGTTTAACCGTAAAATAAATACATTAAGATGGGCAAACGCAACCGATTAGAGTTAATAGTCGTTGAAATTCATTAGTTAAGGTTTTAAAACATAAACGTAGTGGTTTCTTTGGTATCAATTAAAATAAATACTATTAAAGTTAAAAACTTCGCACTTATTGGCTTTTTTTTGAGTAATCAACGCCTAGACTAGAGCCCTGACTCTTGGTGGTTCCCCAGATAGGAGTAAGACTGACCATGAAAGTATATAGTTCACGCGAACGAAGTCGGGGCACAGCTAGTATTGGATAATTATTTTTTTTACTATGCTTGTAATCGTAAGGACAATGTTTGTAAAAAAGCTGCCGGGATCATAGGTTACGTGTTCAAAACCGCGGCGAGGCTGGCGGCCCGGACAGACAACATCGGACGGATAACAGACTAGCGTCTGTTATATAAAAATAAAACGCAAAATGTGTTGGTAAGCGCATAACTCGACAACGATTGGTCCAATTTAAATAATATTTTTTTAAAATGTTCGTTGAAGTCCAAGGGTGTTGTTTGCGGGGAGAAAAAATCTAGTAATTCCTGGAAGAACTCTAAAGGCAGCCCTTTTCTTTTTCTAGTACAAACGTTTTCTAACTAAAATTTAGAGTCAAGCCACATTCCCAATATTTTTGAAAGTACGAAGTCTGTCGGGTCCGCTAGTTTTCAATAAAAATTGTTTAAAGTAAAAAGTTTTCTCGTATATTATTATTTGCATTTTTATGTATCTACTGAGCCAGTTTCCTTCGTGTCTCTCGTTGGGGTTCGTCATCATTTTTCATCGCACATAATATTGATAGTGCAGGGATGAACTCTCGCCAATACCATTAGTCAGCGGAAGAAGATCATAGTTTTGTTTTTATTTCTTTGGATTCTAATCCTTTTATCGTACTAGATTACTTTTGTATACGTTACAGGTAAATAATACTTATGGGCTGTTAGGAACTATGGCATTACTATAATTCTTTGTTGGCGAATGTAGACAATGATCATAGCACTAGGTCTTTGCTCTCCGGTTGATTTGTCATTCCAAGATTTAATAATTATGATGGAGGGAAAAAACAGAGTCATGAATAAGACTTTCATGTTTTAAGAAGAGCGGAGACTACCCACTATACTGCCCCCCCCCCTTTCCTAGCTCTCATTGCCCGATGAAGGTGCAATGGAAATATATAAAGAATTTACAGCTGCCATGGCGTAAGTAGCTGAACTATAACATACTCTTAAATACCTGATATCCCTTCGCACTTTACGAGTAATCCAATATTCAGGTATTTCCAGATGTTTCAGGCAATTAGCAAGCAAGTAATCCTTGCAGAGCGACCGGGAGCAAACCTTGAATGCTTGAATCAAGCTCAAGTTTGAAGCGATATTAGGGAAGCTGTTTGTTTAGGCGTATGTCTGGAGATGAGATCTTCATCAATAGCTGAACTGATTGAATTTTCAAAGTCTATGATAGTAGTAGTTTATCATGGTCATCAATACCAGCCTTTATTAGTCCATTGCTAGAAATTGGCCTCCCTTAATGAGCCATCACTCCTGTATTCAGCTTGATGTTTTCAGCATCTGCCTGCAATTTATCATACGTCATCAATCCACCTAGCTAAAGGTCTTCGTACACCACATTTACCGACGTTTCCACTAAGAACCCGTTTACCCTAGCGGTTATTGGTTCTAAGTGAGATTTTGCCCACTGTCACTTCAGCGTGCTAATTCTATAAGCTACGTCAAATCTCTTTGACCTTACAAATTTTCCGCTCCAATGTGAAAACCAGACTCCTAAAAAAACGACATAAATAATTCTAACCTGTAACAAACGTGATTGTTATTAGCAAAATTAAATGATGGGCATAGACAACAAATAATAAAAAATTGTAGTGTGACAAAGATCGTTGAATTTTGTAGATAAGAACAAAATTAAGTTGTTTAATTAAGTATCAAAGCGTGTTAAAGGAAAAAAAAGTTTAAACATTTTAATGCTTACTTAGAGGAAATGTTGACTCGTATTTTTTTTCTATTAAGTTTGTATAAAAAGTAGTGATTATGATAGCACCCATTATAGTAATGATGTTTTTATAAAAGTGATAGGAGCATTCACCTTCAGTAAAAGTAAGGAGTGGTATGTCTATGATTTACGTTTAACTATAAATGATTGATGAATCTGGTTCCACCAGAATACCAGCACTGCTGCGGTGTTAGCACCATAATTATGCTGAGGTGGAACCTAATTGACCACATATGTTCTGTGTGGATTGTTTTTTTATTGTTTTAATATCGTGTTGTGTCAATAAATATATTTATATTTTAATAGTCTTTCGGAAATTTAATTTTTCTGAGGCACATGATGCTACAGTGGTTTCACATTTTTTTACCGTACTAGTAAAAAACTATACAAAATAAATAAATATACAACAACATTAGATACATTATTCTGATTGTATAATAAAAGGTAATAAAGCACTTGTGTACACATCCGAAACAACCATGTTGCCACAACACCCAGACCCGAGAGAATATCGAAGAGTTCGTTTTCTCTTTTGACCCGACCAGGAATCCAGAACCCGGGACCTCAACAATGGCGCGACGCTCGTCTCTCGGCTACAGAGGTCATCAACCAGTATTACACAACACAATACTTGTTTTGTATTTGCATTTCCAAATGGCAAACTACAAACGCACTGCGCAGAGATAACCTTCGAATACCTGGTTTCCCGCAAACAGTTCGATAAGCCCCTGCAATTTGCTAGCAGGTAATCTTCGGTAGCGAACCTTTGATTGCTTGAATCAAGCTCAGGTTGGGAGCGGGATTACGGGAACTGTTTGTTTAGGCGCTCGAGCTACCTTGCACAGTGGTTGTAAAGGTTCCGATAAATTGAGCAGTTTGTGCAAGTAAGTTTCAATAAAAGGTTTAACACCCGTATTAATAGATAAGTAATTAATTTGTTAGTACAGCCGTCATCATATTGAATTAATTGTCTATCGGACTAGCATTGACTTCTTTGTCTTTTTAACAAGCATAGTCCTGCCTATCTTTGATGCATTAAAGAAGTGAGTAGCTGACTAAATAGAATAACTTAAAGAGAAAATAGAGTAATCAATCGTCATATTGTAATAACACTACAACCAAACCAACAAGGTTTTTCATAGAATATTACTTTTTTTTTAATATTAATACAACATTTAATTTCTTTTACATAAAATAACACAAAGTAGCTTATGAAGTCCTCGGAGTTTGCGTAGAAACGCAAGTGGTTCCAACTCCCCCACAACTGCTCAGCAGCAGAAGCGTCGCGACGGCCATCAAAGGGATTTTAGTCGGAGCGAGCCCGATACATCACTCTCTATTCCAAGCAGAGAGAGACGGTGCGGTACGAATATCCCTCTCAAGAAAAACAAAGTATACAGATACATAAATAAAAACAATTATATACTCGTGAGTATTAGATCAATACTTATTTTTTACTCTGAACAAGTTTTTAACATTTAAAGTATAAATATCAATAAAGATGGCCACTGTATTAAGTACCTAATGGAGGTTACAAAACGTCGATAAAGTAAGGAAATGATTCGCTATCTGTTTGAATAAGCTATAACTGGTTTTCTAAGAAACTTGTGAATATTGTCAAGTACAACATTGAAACATCACAAACATGCTCTGATTCTACCTACATGTTTGTTAATTTTCACTCAAAAACTTCGATAACCATGCTTGTTTAATACTACCATAAAATATCAAATACTTTATTTTCCATTTAAACAAAATCATCGGCTGCTGCTAGAATTAAAAAAAAAACATTGTTTGAGAGTAAAAAGTTGTATATTTAGTAAATAACCAACTGAAAAGTTTAGCTGCTATCACATAAAAGATCATCTAAGAGTATTAACAAATAATACAAAAAATAAACAAATACGTACCATCAACATTCTATCAAAAACCTTAAAATTAAGTCTCTTAACTTAAGTCATTAATGTAGATCAAACACCTAATTCACATCAATGAATAGCCAGAAATATGATTAGAAACTTCAAAGCCAGTGTTTGGCTAAATATGAGCCAAGTTTAACACGAGAATTAACTCATCATTCAGTCTACGGTCTAAGTTCAGAATACGGCGGTCGATTCACCCTGTTCTGCTTGACATGTTTCAGCGGTAAAGGCTGGTTTGTTTTGCCATAGTCACTTTGGAAAGTAAGCTATAATCCGACTAGTTACGCAATATCTGCAATTGTTTCGTTTCTGAAATGAGTAAGGCCCTTGTATGTTGGACAACATGATTTGCCGTTATCTTCAGAGGACAGAAATTACATGTAAGTATGGCTGTGATGTAATTATTATAATTATTAGACAACATCACATAGGTGCATTGCTCTGATTTTATGGTAAGAAGCTAAAGCAGTAGTGTTACAGAAATCAGAAACAACGACGGTACCACAACACCCAGACCCGAGACAATATATAAAAGTTCGTTTCTCATATTGACCCGACCGGGGATCGAACCCAGGACCTCAAAGATGGCGCGACGCCAAGTCTGGCCCGCTCGCCTCTCGTCTCGGCTACGGAGGTTGTCGTAAAATGGTAATTACAAAGTCTTTCTTTTTCTTCTTATTTATTAATTCTGAGTTGCTAGTAAACTTTTTATTCTAGAAATATCGTTTTCAGAATATAATGCATATGTATAATAAAAAAACATGTTTTCTAAAAACAATTCAATTTATATTTCTAGTTACGAGTAATGATGCTTCATATAATTTGTTGTTACATGCCAAAATGAAAAACATCCTAAGCAAAATGCTTTTTTGCTAAATTTTGCTTGATTAGAACTAAAATAGTATTGTTTAAGGTGCGGTCTTCTCGTAAGGTATTTTACCAGTCAGGCTGCTCCAGTTGGAGCGATTATGCCCTACCTCACTTAAAATCAACATCAAGTTAAAGGAAATCAACGTATCCTACTTTTCAGCACTACTATGAGTGGCCGTCGCCTCAATAGTTGTAACGCGGTTAGCGCACTTTGTAACTGCAACTGTGTGCTTTACTGCCGCTCGTAAATTTGCTAATCCGAATTGTGTGAACTGTTCGTTAACGACCTCTGTCTTTGGTAACGATCTTGTATGGAGCAATTCTCTCCTCCTTCGTCTGGTCTGGGTAATCGTTTATGTATCATGCTAAAAACTATTTTTTTTAATATATAACTTTACTACATTGAGTACATTTTTGCGTAGCCTAGTGAAACAATTCAGGTTTGTAATTTTAATGAGTGAGCCAGATAATTACATGTATATATATATATATATATATATATATATATATATATATATATATATATATATATATATATATATATATATTATTATATATATTACGAACTGTTGTCTGCGACTTCACCCGCGTTATTTCAGGTGAAAAAGGACCCTATATTAGTAATCTAGTATGTCACCTCTTTTCCATCTAAAATTTATCCAAATCCGTTCAGTAGTTTTTGCGAAAGTGTAACAAATATTTAAACATCCATACTCACAAATTGTACATTTATAATATTAATAGGATTGCTGGTTTTCATGATCAGGTGATAAATATTATATTATCGAGATAAAAGCCAATTTATAAAAGTTCATTTCCATAATCAATCCGACTAAGAATCGAATACAGTATCTCTTGCGCTTTACTTCAAGCAGCAACTTAGCTCTTGCCCCAAATCAGGGGAGCACACATAGACATATTTATTTAATAGCTGAATTTATTGTTGTTATTTTCTTTTTCTAATTATTTTCGATAAACTTTACTACTATTCATCAAAAACTGCTTTGTAACAAATAAAAACATAACACAATATTTTAAAAAGCTTTGAATTGTTTTTTTCTCTCTATATAATGACAAGTTCTTTTATTGAACCTCTTAAATCTTTCTTGAACAAGAAACTTGAATTTTCTAATCCGAACGAAGTCAATTAGTATTATCAGTGAATGCAACTGGTAAAAAGTTATTGGATTAAACGAAACGTTCTTTCTTTGGGATGCATCTTTAATTAAACTTTAAGCCGCCGGATCCCGAAGGAATCTATTGGGAGCAAAATCAAGGACTGATGTTCTGTGGATATGGTATTTTCCTTTAAAAAAATGCCGAAAAAAGCTTTCAGTTGGTACCCAAATATTAGTACAAGTATTTGGTGTCAATTTTTTATAAGAAACCCGAGTCTTACTTTTAGTTAGTCTTGATTTTTAATTAACCTTACTAAATAGTAGGTTTTCGTGATATAATTATTGTTTAAGTTTTGAAATTACTAATGGTTTCTTTCTTTCAGAAAATTGTTTTTAGTTAAAGGAGACTAAACAAAAGTGAACACCAATAACGAGATTTATTTAAAATTAAATTTAGTAAATATAAAAACATTTAAAGTAGGTTAAGTAAAATAAACTGTCTGGCTTTTCTAATATCTTTCTATAATTAGACGAAACTCTATATATTTTTGGTTATCCTCCTTTGTAAGAAGAACAATAAAAGAAAGAGCATTGCATTACACTTGTGTTAATCGTTTGGCAAAATATGCACCCATATTATTCACTTTTTTTTGTTTCCCCATTTCTGTGATTAAAAAGGATCTACCTACATACTACATTATACAAAATTACTTTCGCTGTTACGTATTATTTTTAAAGCATTTATAACCCATATGCTTTCTATAGCAAATTCAATTGTTAATAATATATTTTTGTAATTTTATAATGTTATTTTCGATGTCTCCTTAATCCGTTAATTAAATCTTTCCCCTAAATTAACCTGCTAAATTAAAAATTGTTGTTTGACAACTTTAGGGCAAAATTTCTTAAATAGCTATAAACTATTTACCACGATTGCACCTCTTTCCAAGACTGCTGGAAGTTACTATGGATCATAAGTAATAAGGCAGATGTAAATGGGTAACATTGAAAAAAAAATTAATAGATTTTGAAGTTTAGGTTTAAGATTCTTTGATAAGGTACCTATTAGGCTATTTTTTTAAGTGTGACTTTTGAAAACTAGGTAAAATTATTCATTAAATTTTTACTTCAAGTACGACTCGCGATGTTTTTTAGAACTACTATTTTTTTTGGAAAATCATGTATTTTTTAATTATTTATTTTGTCACGTCCATATTTACGACTCGCTGTCCCTCAAACAGTTGCACAGAGCTCTCAGATAAAGTCAGCCTTCTGGACTCATTTAACTTGTTACCCCCTCTGGCTTTGCCCATTCATTTCGTTGCCTTTTCAAATTTTGCCCAGTTATGATTAAGCAGTGACTTATTTACGATTTTCAGACCCGACGGCTTATTAACCTAATAAAGGAAAATGCAAAATTTATTGAATTATACAACAAACATTAATTTTAAGTTCGGAAACTTAATTTATTTGGACAGTAATTATTGAATTACAGGTAAAGTACTGGTACAAAAGTATTTTAACAAAGCATTAAAACATTTGAAATCCGTTAACGTGTCCAAACGCGATATTTTTAGTAATCAATGATTAACTGCTAAAAATGTTAAAATGGGAACTACTTGAAATATAACGCGAAGTCTTAAATTATATTGAACAAAGTTTTTATTTCACCCTTATATGAAATGAAAGATTCTGTTGATTAATTCGTGATTAAAAACCAAATCAAATGTTGTTTGCTCACTTTCGATATCAATTCCATGCTCCGCCATTATATTTTCTGCTTAATTTGCCTAAGTACTTCTTGTAATGCTATATAGTTCAAATAAACATAAAATATAAAATGCGATACAGTTTAAATATGCATTGGTTTAAAAGCTATTATTTAAAAAAATCCCTTAATTGTGTTTCTACTACTCAAAGTTCTTAGAATAGAGATAAGAATTCCAAATAAGAACTAAATTTTTTTTAAAAAAACTGTCCTAAATGTCTTGCAAGCCGGCAAGACTTCTGAAATAATTCAACACATTTGCATTGGAATCCTAGATATTTAGGTATTACACTGATTAAAATATAAAAATACGTGTAATTCCATGCATGGCAATAACATGTGTTGTTTACCACTTTGTCATAAAGAGGGCACTAAAGTTCCCTCTATAAAACACTCGGTAACAAAGCTTATTAAAAAGCTCATATTAAAAATAAATGGCAATAACGGTTGGAAAATCAAAACTGGCCAAGCGTGATGATCACGTGTAACTTAGAGTTCAGTTGAAGCATTTTTTTTCTTTGCAATGACCAAGTAATACACAACAGTAAATTGTCGAAATGTATGAACGCGCATGACTTAGAAGAAGTGGACCAAATCGGCAATTTTTTTATTGACGATTGACAAGACAAGGTTTGTATAAAAAAAAATCTAATTTATCGGGATAATGTGCACGAAACTGCAGCAAGATGCTAGTGATACTCGTAAATAAATCAAACTAATCACCTAGCTTCGAACTTTCGTCTTTCTTTGAAATATGAGAACCAGACGGTGGATACTAATGGGTACTTAGATAAGAATACAAGCCAATTTAGAAACGTTATTTTTGTGATTAAAAAAGGTAAACCATGAATTACAGTTACCTATTATTACAATTTATAGCATAACATGCGTAAGGAAAAAGAGTTACAGAGGAAGAGAGAGGTAGGGCATAATGGCATAGCTATTTTAAGAGAGGTTGGGCTTATCAATTTATCGCTCGGACTGGAGCAGCCCGACTGGTGAAATACCTTTTTTTTATTACACTTCAAGATTGACCTCATCCCACCTGATATTAAGTGGTAATGAGGTCCTAGCTTAATATAAATCTATTACTGGTCTTGTCGCCTTTACCTTGAAGGCCTGGCCCCTGCTACTGATGTAGCACCCCCCAAGAGCTTTGGAAACCTTGGTCACACGCAGGAACACAACAACACATATGTGATTGTTATTTGGCTGCGGTCTTCTGTAAGGTGGAATACCTCCTCATTTATAATAATAATAGTATGATTAGACTATTATTCTGCCAGTACTAGTGTTTTCTGCAATGCTTGTGTTGATACACAGACACCTATATACGGTCAACAGCACGTCAGACATTACCTTAGCACCGCTCTTATTCCGAGCGCATAAAAACCATAAAGAAGTGGAAATTCCTTTGACATGGATTCCTTCAAAAGGAGCGTTTAGAAACATCTTGCGGGCCAGTATGGCGATGCTAACGGATAGGATATTACGGTATCAAATCCGTTGTCATCGCGATGTGGGTTCCTCTCTTGCTTACCATCAGGCTGGGAGGAGCCAAAATACTATACAAAAAATAAAACTAATTTTGAACTTTCAGTGTTTACGAACGTCATGCGGGATACAACATTTATTTTGTATTTTGCATAGAACTGTGGATTGGTAATATCTCCTATCCAGGCATCAATTTTGAATTTCGAATACGGTATGAAAAAATGTTTTCCATTTTACAAAATGTACGGTAAAAACACGTTTGACAAAAACAGATGACTGTGTATAAACAGCATTAAAGAAGCAAAGGCACGACAGATAATAATACTCTTATGCCGTGCACATAAGATCTAATTTTGAACTGCCAGTGTTTACCTTGACGTGCTGTTACCTGTACATTGGGTTATCAAAGGTTGCGTTTGACAGGTATGCGACAACTTTTTCTTTTTGCATTGTTGCTCTTAAATGTTTTTTTTTTAAAAGGAATATTGTGTACCGATGGCAGGCGTTCATATTACGAATTTGTATTTGTTCTGTATAATGTGGATTTAAGGTTATTCATTAGTATCCATACAAATATAATAAATGCCAAAGTAATTTTGTCTGTTTGTCAGTCCGACTTTCACGTCTAAGCCACTGAACCGATGATGCAATTGGATATAGGTATCAGATGAACCTCAAGAGCGGATATAGGCTACTTTTTGTTTTAAAAATAAGGGGGGATGAGGGTAATATCGCCCTTGGAAGTTTATCTGGAAAAAATATTATTTTTAAGTTACAGATATAACATTTGGCACAAATATAGGCTCGAAACTTGGATGCGAATATGGACTACTTTTTGTTCAGAATATTAAGGGAGATAGGGTTAAAACCGACCATAACCTATATATCGGAAAAATATTTGTACAATTTGGACTTTGAACCTACGTCTTAGGATCTTATTGCGAAAGTATTTGCTATAAGTGTTTTTGACTGCACTTGCGGGGGAACACGGGACAGTTGCACTCATTTATTTTTAACAGCAGCAGGCAAGTCAACAGTTTTTGTTTTATATACTTTATCCCGTGTATATAAACAACGCAGTGAATCCGCTTGTCGAGTGTTTAGAGAGACACGTGTTTCGACAGTTGTTAAGTTACAAAAATTTATGGAGTTTGTCAGTTTTGACAGCTGTCAAATCGTTCTGTTATACGAGGGGTTGGATTTTGGATTTTAAAAAAGAAAGTTTTTATTTTAACACTGTTTAATAGACAGACACTAATTTAGTAACACCTTTTAATTTTAGTGGGACAAGCTTTCCGAATGATGGTTGCGATCTGACTGAGCTCTACACTTACAATGAGCTCACTGGCTTATATCTAGGATTCTGACGCAGCAGCATTACCCAGGGATGTCAGCATCCCTACTTACAAATATAATATATAACAGTTCGTTATTAATAAAGTTAGGTTGGTTACCCTAATATTTTTTTTCGTTTCTTTCCTTAAATGTAAGAATGTATTTTTCGTTTCGTTGCAGTGGCGGTATACCTTTGCTTTATTACGGCTTTATAGTGCATATCTGACTATGCCTTAGATCTCGGGCGCACGGGTGGTTACGAAGCTATTATTTATAAATTTTACTTAATGCCTACGAAACCCTAAGACGGAATTGCCTACAAAAAGAACCACGTTTTTGCTCATTCGAAGGTCTTTTATTAGATCGTTTAGTGAATAATCAATGCTAACGCGGTTCGGCGTTATAAAAAAAATTCTCACAACTCAAAACAGTATTTTTTTAATAACTGACTTTTAAAATTTATGCGCAATTTATGTTTGAAATATAACTCCACAAACGGTGTAAAACGGCATAATACGATTTTAACGTAGTTAATTCTTTATGATGATGAAATTTCTGGATTAACGACGTATTAAATTATAATGCTGATTGCATTTCTTTCCGCTGGGACTTCATTTGCAACATATTGTGTCCAATTTTACAATTTCGACTGGCTTAGCCACTTTGTTTTGTTAGTTGGGGGCCTGGGGGCCATGGTATCCTTCTGCAGGCGGAATAAACGCTAATGCCTGTCTATCTGTTTGTATGTTTCTTCTCTTTAATTAGCAACAAAATGTTTGTAGATTTTGGTAAAACTGTTGGACTAATGAACTACTAAGTAATAGCGGATAAGCTAGGTATTATTTAAATATTTATATAATAAACCGTCTGTATAGCGTAATGATTAGAGTGTAAGGCTCCAAAATTTCGAGGTCATGGATTCGAATCTCGTGAATAACAAGGAAAGCTTGATGAGACATTGCTGGCTTGCATCACCTGATTGTCACATGTGTCACCAAAGATGAATCAGGTTAAGAGGGGTAGGGCATAGCGATTTATCGCTCGAACTTGAGCAGCCCGACTGGTGAAATACCTCCACCTTACAGAAGACCGCAGCCAAATAACAATCACTTCTGTGTTGTTGTGTTCCTGCGTGTGAGTAAGGTTTCCAGAGCTCCTGGGGGGTGCTACATTAGTAGCAGGGGTCAAGTATTCAAGGTGAGGGCGACAAGTCCAGTAACAGATTTATTATGGTGTACTTGTCACCCTTTTTGTTTAATTAATATCATACAATTATAAAATTTCTAGGGTCATTCTCTACCAGTCAGTCAAGCTTTATGATAATTATGACGACAAATTCAGTAACAGCGATTATAGTGCTGTACTTTTCGCCCTTAAGCTAGGAACTCATTATCACTTAACATCAGGTGGGATGAGGTCAATCTTGAAGTGCAATATAAAAAAAAAGGACTCAAATATGATTCTAATAGTTTCCTTATGTCCAAACGAAATACGTTCCATTTGGCCTTAATAATACTTGATGGAGGACCTAAATAAGATCCGAAGACCAGCCGCCGGCATTAAGCCGGCCAATCCTGCCCCAGACGCCGAAATGGCGGGGGCATAAGCCCAATGGGCTGAGAGTCCGAAGGCGCCAGAAACGGGGACTTCTGGCGCCGATCGAGGAGTACGGGGCATGCTGGGTGGTCCGGCATGCCCCGTAGTGCGGCAACACCATCTGCCGCACAGAGGCGCGCTGCAATTAGCGCTGCACCTTGCGCGAAGGGGGGGGATTGTGACGAATCGCTAACGCGCATCCCGGCCCCCCCCATCTGCGCAGAGAAGGAACACCCTGGAGTTTTAGTTGGTTCGAGTCCGACACACCACTCTCTGTCTCCCCGTGGCAGAGAGTGACGGTGCGTGGGCATTTCTCCAGGACAAAAAAAAAACCTCAATAAGATCTAAGTTGGTACACGTTCGCTTGAAAATCGTTCAATTTGGCCTTAAAGATATGCAGATTATAACGTTCCAATTTTACAAACATAAAACTGATTTTGACAGAGAGTTCCACTCCTTAATTTGTGTCGGCATAATCAAAGAGGTAAACCGCTCCATGCGTAATGGAGGAATGTTTACGATAAATGTGTGAACCTGATCGCTGTGGCTAGTCGTTCGGTGATGGAAAGGGGGAAAAGGTATCAGGTTAAGCAAAACCTCTTTATACTCACTGATATGTAACTGATAAAAAACCGAAAATCAGGACGCGTGTCTTAAGTACTTCGTTAGTCTTTTCATCGATTCATTTCCAAATTTGAATCCATTTCGCGAAAGAAGTGATAGGTAATTGCTGCAATGAAGATTATAGGATACAAATTGATCAAATTAGAATTATAGTATGCACTTACTCCGGACACTGTAGTGGTACCTCAACCAGGACACGTGCTAGGAGAGAGAATGAAAGTGGATAAGTTATGGAAAATAATATTTGCCAACAATTTATTTATCCCAGTTTAACAATGTATCCAAATTATCCTTTGATTTACAACTTCAAACAATCCGCAGCTCTTATAAATGTAGCAGATACTCCTGAATTGTATGGAACCGAAATAAATGGTCCGTTCCTTATCTGGTCTGTAGTAATTAAATAAAACAAGGTGGCGACCGATTTATGACCCCCCGAGGTACTATTGTCGTGGTTTATACGGACACTCTTCTTTTCATCTATTTGGGATCTTATTTCTAACACAGTAAGGCTTGGAATAAAACACGCAGGGTTGCTTGTATAATTGCCCGCTTCTGTTTCAACGTCAGTACTCTGCACATTGTATTTTGTATTCACAGTTGAGTAAGATGAGATCAGATTTTGAGGTGAGCGTTTAATAGGAAAAAGGAAAAAATAACAGGAAGAGTAAATATTGTTCCTTTTATTTTTACTTTTAATCATTTTAAAAGCTAAAGACATTTAAAGTCACCATTAAAAACATCATTCAGTGAAATAAAGATTTGGTCAATCATGTCGTAATAATAAATATATATGCTTCTAATATAATAAAAGCGAAAGTTACTAAATTCGTGGATGGGTATTTGTTTGTTACCAAAAAGCTATAAATAAAATCATTTGAAATTTGGTAGACACATTATGATAGTATTTAAACAAAAATAATGCTATTCTTTCCAAAACTATCGTAAATAAAATCGCGTACGATCACTAGTGAAAAGTTAAACATAATATTGATAATAATTACGTTATGGAATGGTAAACAATGTTTGGTGAATGTAAAAATAGATCCCATAAAAAACAATACTTGTCAAAAATCCCAAGTTTCGCAACACAGTTATTAATCCTACCGTAAAAAGTAATGAGATCCATGTAATACCTAACTTACAAAAATACTCAGTCCATAGTTAGGGGTCCTTTTAAGTTGTTACGTAAATGTCAAATCTAACAATATATTATTGTGACCATATCAATATTAAAAATCATTAACGTTTTATATAAATAAATTGACTTGGCAATCGCACTAAATAATCTCATTAATAAGTATATGTTTTAATTGTGAAATATATTTCGTTTTTATGCCCCCAGATATATAAGCGAAATTATTTCTACAGTCTCGAAAATGGACTGCATTTCGAAATAATTTAGGGTACTGTGCAATTTAGGCGGCATTCGACAAAAGTTCCAATTCACAAACTCCACAGAAATTTTACACGTAACTTATTTGCAAAGTCAACAACTTTATTTTACTACTAAAAACCTGAAGCTGAAACGGCCAAGTTTCTTTGTAACAAACTGTCTTTAATACTAGCTACCGCTTTATCACAGTCTATGAATTACCTCAGTCTGGAAAAAAACAAAAACACACGACAAGTCATTTGCGTGAGCAAGACAACAATAGCCTAGCGACTTTCAAACTTTCGGTAATGCTATTCGCAAATGCCATTTGTCTAGGTATCCATATCAGTCATGGATAAATGTAAACGTAAACAGGCACAATTATAATCAAATATATAAATCATGTATTTAATTAATTAGATGTGTAGTTTTTTTTTATTCAAACTGAATATTTGGAAGGAATTTAACGGGTTTTACTAGAATTATAGTTACTGACCATACATAGCAGTATAAAGATACATCAAAAAATTCTTCTTGATTTACTCTATTTATTTATAAAAATCATGAAAAATCCAAGCATACAGAAATAAGGCAGTGGAAAAAAAAATATTGTGTACTATGTAGTAATACACAAATAATGTGGTTTCTTAAACAGAAACTGATTGATTAACTTGGAAGAATATCACAAACCAGGTAACTAAGGCCCGCTTGCGTGCGAGTGTATCCAAAAATTTATATTTATCGTAAATGAGAGTTACTAACAAAATAACAGACTCATATAGAAGTCATTTATATAACTTAAAAATGATTAAGTGAGTGCATTTTTTTTAGCTTTAACTGCAGTATTATATTAATTGTGGCCTCAGCGTGCAATTTAAATTTTTGCTATTCGTTTTGCCTATAACTCAAACTTATCTGCTAACACAACTACCTCGCGTGCTGACGAGAATGAAAGTGCATTTAATATCGATGTTAGTAGGAATGTTTGCTTTGTAAATGTAGGGTAGCTTAAGCATTCTTGCAGCACTGTGATTTTAAATTTAAATGTGAATAAATATCGCTAACAGCACTGTGTAGCATTTAACTTTTGTTACGAATATGTAACTAGAAGCAAACCTATTTGATGAGTATCATGATTATGACAATTTAAAATCGATATCAAAATTTGCGAAAGTTAGTATTGAAATAATGGTTTTCCGTAAGATTATCCGAATACTGTCTAATTTAATTAAATATTTAATATATGCTTTCAGTATTGCTAAAGTTTATTTTGTGGCAACTACTAAATATAATTAAAATAACTATAAATTTATTTATAACATGTCTAGAATATTTTATTTATTTAAAAACTTTATTGCACAAATAGGTACAACAGGTGGACTTAATGCTAGGGGCATTCTCTACCAGTCAACCCTTGGGTCATGCAGATAGTTTGTATATGGGTGCGGTAACTATGACATATGACAATATATGACAAGTTAACTGGTAGACCATTAGCTAACTGTAAAAGGCGTTACTCAAATGGCTGGACCGATTTTAATGAAATTTTGTGCGTCCATTTGAGAATAATAATCCTCCCTATTAAGCGACGTAAGGGTACTTGTGGAACAAAAAAATAGTCAATAATTCCAGCATGAAATGGTCTATACAGTCGTATTGAAAATTGATAAAACGACCTCTGTAGAAAGCAATCATCCTTTGGGTTAGGTGTTGTCAAGCTATGAAGTAATCTTGACCAAAATTAAATTAACATCGACACAACAGCTTATCATGTTATCGAAAACACTATCATTATTGTTTCCATCTGTGAGAAATTCGGTGTGTTTGACGCTTCCTACTGATCTTTGCGGTAGTTCCAATTCAGAACTTTCGTGGAAAAGAACCGAAATAAAGTATTCTGCAAGCAGAATAGTATGCAAAGTTGCTCTCAGAAGATTGTTCCCGAACTTTGTGAACAGGTGCGGCGTCAGTGTCGTAGGCCACTAGTACCAACTTATCGTCTGACTTTTGACTGTCAGGTCTTTGCAATGCAAACCTACAATTTAGTGCTTTAATTACATTGGAGGATAAGTTATGAGAAGTCTTCACGACCGGTCTTTGCCCACGAGAGATGAGGGAAACGTGCATGACGTCGTGATGTGTCGCGAGATGGCCTACATACTTGGCTTCAGATCCTAAGTACACTAAGATCCTATTCTCACCACCAGTCTCGATTTAGAATTTTAGACCCCTACAACAATATCGCCACAGCTTAAACTATTTTGACTGTAAGCGCTGAAGATACCAGTCTGTTTCAATACAGTCCACTATTATTGTTACTAGGTAACCATCTTGAACTGTAAAAATGAAAGTGACTTGAAGATCGATCTTAGTAGATCAATCATGGCTTAGATTGATGAGGATTTTGTTAATATTTTTTTACACATTCGATCATTTGATTAAATCAAAATTATGGTAATTCAAAGGCCCATGTACGTTGAATCAGTTGTTGTTTTAGGATTGCTGATTTTTAATACCTACATTTATGCCCGGTTCCAATATATTACGATTCGTAAAGTGTCAATAACGACTGTCCCTTTTTCTACGAGTCGTTAATTCTTATTTCAAATTTACTTTCTATATCAAATGTCATCAGTCGTTGGTCGGTTGTTTTTAGCTAACGTGTCGTATTATTTATTACTATCTATAACTAGAACGATTACTTTATCAAATATTGAAACTGGGCGTAAGACAACCGTAGTATTACATTCTCACTTAATAGAAGACTAGCTGTTAAAAACCTTTCCTTTTTTAAAAGTGATAGGTACGCAAAGTTTGTTCAAAAAAGATCGCAGGCAAAGATTCCAGCCAGGTGTGAAGTTATGACGTAAGCGTAGAGTGAGTTGACTCCTGAATGCCTCCAGTATATTCAGATTTTTTAATCTCGCCAAAGCTACACTGGGCTCTACAGTTTAGTATTCGCTACTAATTCAACTTTGCGATTTTGTTCTGTACAGATTGGGGCCAATCAAGTCTAAAAAACTCTTGCTTGCTGTGTTCGCTCAGAATTTGACTGAAAAGAGAAGTGGACATAAATTTGTTTTAGGAATATGGTGAGATACATCATAGTCTCGAAGGTACTGAAGGCCGAAGTAAAATTATTTTCTTGCCACGAAAATCGGTTTCTAGTTAATTTGTTAATTGTCATCATCATCATTGGCCTATACAAGACCACTGCTGGACATAGATCTCCCTAATGAGCGTTATAGAACCTAACCTTTTGCTTGGCATATCCAGCATCAACCTGCAATGCAGGTTTGCAGATCATCACCTCACCTCACCATAGGTTGTTACTACACTACGCTTACCGATTCACGCTCTCCACTCAAGAACCCATTTACTGCAACAGTCGTCAGTATCTTCGTAAAATATGGCCGGCCATTCTGCCATTTCATTGTTTATACCGAAACCAAATTCCAAACATACGTAATTAACCCGTCAACCGTCCCCGAAGTCAGACGTTACTACAAGCATTGTGCCTGCGGACTGCAAGTGCAGTTATTGCAATCGTAAAACAGGTTTTAGCGTCGCTAGTTCAGCGGTACGTTGCAGGACAGACTTATTGGAGCGAACGGGTACTGAACCCAACTAGAGGGGTGGTGCAAGTTACGAAATCTAGTCAATATTGCTATCTAATGTTGGGCAAAATTTTTAAATATGAAAAACAGTAACAGCATATCAGAAGTTCAATACTGTTAAGCACAAAAATTTGCCGTACCTATATAATATAAAATGTTAAGTCCTATATATAAATATGGACTCCATGAATGCATGGATTCATTTATTTTATTTTATCAAATCAATGGCTTTGGTTTTGTAGTAAGCAGCTAAAACACTTGTGTTACAGGAATTAGAAATAACGGTGATACCACAACTCTCAAACAATATACAACAGTTAGTTATCATATTGACACGTGTTAAGCGCGGTGTTAAATGCGGCCTTTTGTTTATTACAATTATAACAATATTTTGAGTGTTAATTCAATATTAAAAAAACAGGCATCTTCTTAATTACAGTATGTTACAGGAATTCAGGTTTCATAGGAATTTTTGTCTGTTCCTTAAATTTGTTTCAATTAACTATTTGATCTAATGCCAACGGCTATGTGGCGTTCTTTTATCTTCTTACTTAGAATGTAAATCGTGATCACGGAACAGATTAAGCAAATTATACTCTAACAAACAGATAGTTTTTAAAATACCTAAGTTACCTGCCGAGATTTTCCAAGAAAACTGTGGCCGCGATCTCAGGACAGGAGGTTTTTACGTTGGTTTCTTCAAATAATAATTGCAACATGAATTTGAAGGATCAGAAAGTTGTGTAAGATAAAATTAAATTAAATTAAATTAAATAACATTTATTTCAGATAAGTAACATCCATAGGTGTTAGTAACAGTTAACTTAAGGGGTATTGTTAGTAACATAATTTTTAGAATTCTAGGTAGATAAGTAGGTAACAGATATTATTAGGACTACAAACATGAACATAAATGTTCGTGCATGATATGACATGTTTTAAAGTGGTCTACACATAGCAATAAGTTAAACACAGCTCCTACAACTAATCTGCTGAGTTTTATACCTTTGTATTCTCGTTAGTATAGGTTCCGGACCGGGAGTACACTTTTTACGTTGTATTCAATGACGTTTTAAATTTAATACTAATATGATTAAGGTGAACAGTTTTTTTTAACGCACTTATCTCAGGAACTGCTGGTTGGAATTTAGATATTTTCTTTTCGTTGGATAGTTAATTAATCAAGGAAGGCTTTATAGTCCAGTCACAATAGACTAAATTATGATCCAAGTTTGCATTAGTTCCCAACAAGCTGGATTTTTGCGTGGGCCTTAAATACGTCATTACACATGATATGTCAAAAGTCCCCATCGATCCCGCTTGTGCGTTGTTTTTTATTCGAGGTCAAAGGTCACAAATTTGCCTTTTTTGCGTATATCTCTGAAACAACGAGAGTTATCGAAAAATGGTTTGAACAAAGTTTGTGGATCCTAAAATTGTCTACAAAAAATATGTCAACACTTTTTCTTGTTCGGTGCACTGTTCTTGAGATATCATGATTTTAGACTGTAAGAAAATCGTATTTTCAACTATATGCACACATTGCCGCACCACCTCTGAGGTAGTATACACGGCGCTTTTTTTTTAACGTGGTTTCCCCAATAATGACTAAGTCATATTCGTATTGAATGCGGGCAATGACACTTCTTGCTAGCTCATCAGAACGAGTCTGAGCTTCCTTCAAGATGGTTTTCTTGAAGTCAAGGGTTGAAACTTGCGACAATCTTCGTCGAAGATGCTGCGCTTTTTTTCATTTCAGCCGTTTTATCTGCTTCATGGCCACAGAACAAACAGTACTTCTTGAAATAAAAAGACGATTCATTACCTCGTACTCTAGTACGAGGAGGACTAATCCCAGATGTAGTAGCTATCTCCGCCTCACGCTGTCTTTTGGCTGTAGCGATGCTGCTTTTCCGGGTGTATGCTTTACGACACTGTTTATGTATCGTTACAGATGTTTTGTCCTTCAAATATTCATTGTACCCATCACCCCTCTCAGTACTTGAATCCATTAAAGTCTTTCGTCCACGATCAACAACCACAATTTCACTTTCAGTCAAAGATTCATTGCAAATAAAGCAAACTTCTGACATTTTTACAAAATTTTGTAACGACACTGTTCAAAAAGAGAATATAATTCACAAACACGTCTATTCTCTACGGAAACCGTTCAAAACAGGCTGCATCTACTAGAGTTTATATAATTGCATATTTTTTACGTACTTGTGTGCATGGAGCAAATAAAACTATGTTCTAATATTTTAAGTGTAAATGGTTAACCCGATGATGCATACTAGCCACGTATAAGTGCATATTCGTATTTTCTATGTTTAAAATAGCCATAATTCAAGAACAGTGCACCGTACAAGAAAAAGTGTTGAGATATTTTTTGTAGACAATTTTACGATCTACAAACTTTGTTCAAACCATTTTTCGATACCTCTCGTTGTTTCAGAGATATAACCAAAAAACGCAAATTTGTGACCTTTGACCTCGAATTAAAAACAACGCACAAGCGGGATCGATGGGGACTTTTGACATATCATTTGTAATGACGTATTCAAGGCCCACACAAAAATTCAGCTTCTTGGGAATTAATGCAAACTGAAATGTCTATTTTGACTGGACTATTAGGTTAAATAATGTTATGCTGATTAAAAGGAAAGAAAATGTGAAAAAAACCGGGGATATTTCGCGTGTAAGCCGGCGGGCCGCTGGTTGTTTTAATGTACCCTTATGGACTTGTACTTGAATAGAGACATATTTGACTTTAGAGAACCTTTTTAAACCGACTTCAAAATAAAGGAGGAGGTTCTTAATTCAACCGTAGCTATATATTTTTTTTAGGAACGTAATAACTGTTCTTCTGTGACTTGAAACCGTATCAAGTGCGTTTGACTGTCGCCACTTTGAAAGCGTACTGTTCTCGACGGAGTTTTCTTTATTTATACTTTATAGAACTTCCCAACTTTCTATATTTGAGTGAGTGACTTGTCGTGTAGTTCTATGGAGGCTGAATTCTTTCATATTGTATCGAGTAGTTTCGGGAGTTTTACCTTTGTTCTTTGCTGTCGAAATTTCTAGCTTGTTCCTGTTTTTTTACAAATGTGTATTTGTCGTGCTGATGTTATACAGAGTTAGTTTTATTTTACTCCAAACTTCTTTATGAAATACTGTACCTATATCTTTTTGCTATGTCTACCCAAACCAAAAATATTTTCATGCACCCCTTAATTTAGTTTAAAAAATCAGATACATTTTTATGTTAACTGAATTCTTTCCCTTCACCCATTCATACTAAATTTGAAATCCCGTTTTTCCCCCTTAGAGGATGAATTTTCATAAATCCTATCTTAATGCTCCCCAACGCTATAAAAGGAATGCTTGTGCAAAATTGTATGTTTCTAATGCTTATAATTTAGGCTCTACATTGATAAGTGAGTCAGTCAAATTTCGCTAAATTTAGATTTAAATTGAATAAATGCTTCGTTATAAATAAATAAAGCCTATTAATGTATGTATTCTATTTTTAAGAACCAAATATATTAGAAACTAGGTATTAACCCACATTTCAGCCACTTGGTAGAAACTCGAGAATCTAGAACGCCTAGCGTAGGTCAACAAAATCTTGACTCAATTAGGCCAAGTGTTCATTTACAGTTGATTGGAAAACGTTACTCAAGGAGTTTCTTGAGAAAAATGTTTTGCTTATTTTCGTTACTTATAGGACGCAATTTTAATATTTAGTCGTCAAGAGGGAGTCAAGTTTATCATATTTTTTAAGCCGTTGACTAAAAAGTAGGCATAATTTTCTACAGTTCTTTTTTTGTGTCAGGTTGTTAGTTTTTTAAACAAATTACGTACATCGCCGTCAGATATATCGGAGCAGACAAAGTGACCAAATACTTCTGAATAGTTAATAAGCAATAATATCTGAGCAGATGCTAGTAAATAATTTCTATACACACAACTTACCAATAATATCTGAACACTCATCTATACAGGTAGCTAAATGAGACACATGACGTGCGTGACACATATTGACATTGTGAGTGTTCAGATGTTATTGGCATCTGCTCAGATATTATTGAAGTAATGAATGTTCAGATATTAATGGTAACTTGTGGTGTATAGAACTTTTTGACATTTTAACCGTTCAGAAGTATTTGGTCACTTTGTCTGTCCGATATATCTGACGGCGATTGTACAGTGACCAAATGTATCCTTGATTGTGTAGGGATCCCGATTATCTACTAGTTTCTTGGGTAGTTCGACCCAAAATTGACCAAGAATTATGAGATACTAGCTGTGCCCGCGACTTCGTTCGCGTGGACTACATCCTTTTATGGTCGGTTTTACCCCTTTTTCCCCTAATATACGAAACAAAAAGTAGTCTATATTTTAATCCAAGGTTCGAGCTATATTTGTGACAAATTTCATATCTCTAACTTTAAAAATAATCATTTTTCCATATAAACTTCCAAAGGTGGTATTACCCCCCTCCCCCCCTTATTTTCTAATAAAAAGTAGCCTATGTCCGTTCTTGAGATTCAACGTATATCTACACCAAATTTCATCAAAATCGGTTGAGAGGTTTAAGCAGGAAAGCGTAACAGACAAACACACAGACAGACAGACAGACAGAGTTACTTTCGCATTTATAATATTAGTAGGGATGTCGAGAACAAAGGTCCGTACAAATTATAAATTCTGAAATCTATAGAAAGACTTAGCATTCTATTTAAAAAAAATGTGGGTCAAAATGTTATAACTTTTTAAAGTACCTAGTTAATACGAACTAACTTAAAGAGAGGTAGGGCATAGCTCGAACTGGAGCAGCCCGACTGGTGAAATACCTCCACCTTACAGACGACCGCAGCCAAATAACAATCACTTCTGTGTTGTTGTGTTCCTGCGTGTGAGTAAGGTTTCCAGAGCTCCTGGGGGGTGCTACATTAGTAGCAGAGGTCAAGCCTTCAAGGTAAGGGCGACAAGTCCAGTAACATATTTATTATACTTCACCATTAAGCTAGGACCTCATTACCACTTAACATCAGGTGGTATGAGGTCAATCTTGAAGTGCAATATAAAAAAAAGAACTACTTACTGCCCGACGTTTCGGTTTGGTTGTAGCAAGTGTGATCATGAGCTAATCGTATTACCTAACTATTAAAATATCTGATTGCGTTTTGACCCGTTAACTTATTATAAATTATATTTTGTTATTCTATCACAATAATGTATTTACGATTCAAATTTATTTAAAATAAAATTGATTAAAACCTTGCATCACATTTGTTTAACTGAAGCAAAAGACAAAATAAAAAACACATCGTAAAATTTAAGTGTATTTATTTAACATAACTACTTTATTCAATTGGTGGAGTACAAAAGAACATGTCTGACCGATTGACTAGTTACATTGTTACATAGTTTTGTATTTAAACACCACATACTATCATTTAAGCTTTCATATAAACTTTCAACCTTATGCCCAGTTCTATATTTTACAATTCGTAATATGTCTAAAATGACTGCGTTCTCCAAACGACAAGTCGTTAATACCGTTCCATAATTTACTTTCCATACCGGCTGTCATCAGTCGTCCATCTTTCTTTTTTAGCTTACGCCTCGTATAATTTATAACTATCAGTAACTAGACCATGTCATGTTATTGAAAATTTGTTTCCTTTTGTGATTTCAACGAAGTTTAATGTACATATCCACCATTTCCGAAACCGTCTAACCCTGGATTGACGCCGTTGGATGCAAAATCGTTTGCAGACTTAACTGCTGGTTGCCATTGAGGTGTCGGTGTAAATAGATCCTTACCCCTCTGAAAAGAAAACAAGATATTAATAATTTAAAATCACCTGCTACGCAATGATCCTTTGGCTAATGTGTATGAAACATTGATTTTTATGAATGACTAGCTGTGCCGGCGACTTTGTTCGCGTGTACTATGGATATAGTCATATATGGATATGAAAGGATTTTCATGGTCGGTTTGACCCTACCCTAATATTCGAAACAAAAAGTAGTATTTATTTTAATTCAACTCTCGAGCTATATTTGTGCCAAATTTCATATCTCTAACTTAAAAAATAAACATTTTCAAATATAAACTTTAAAAGGTGGTATTACCCCCATCCCCCCCTTATTTTCTAACAAAAAGTTGCTTTTGTCCGTTCTTGAGGCTCAACGTATACATATACTAAATTTCATCAAAATCGGTTCAGAGGTTTAAGCGGGAAAGCGTAACAGACAGATAGAGTTACTTTCATATTTATAATATTAGTAAGGATCTCACAATTATTGCAAAAATACACCAAGCAGGGCATTGATAATAAGATGAAATATACTCACATATCCTTTGTACAGCGCCCAACAGATTCCTACCGGAAACAGTATGAGGGTAGAAAGACCAATAGCCCATCCTAGCAGATCAGCAAAAAGTGGAAACACGTAATCGTTATAGGAAGGTGCTGTCCAGTCGGAGAATATGAACACCAAGATGCCCTGAAAAGAAAATGAAGTAGTGACATAGATCTAAGAGCTAATAAACTAAACTGGCAATGGGCAATTACGTAGATTGTTCGATGGGGTAGAAAGGTAACAGAAAGCGCAGAGTAGGACTTTTCAGAACATTGACAGACAATCTTATCTCAGTGGGGATAAGATGGTATACAATGCGTAGTCTCTGGGTGGTCTAAGTTCAGTAAGTAGCAGATGTCCTTCGGCTGAAATTATGATAGACTTTATTTCAGAAAAAAGTGTTAAACGCTAGGAGCATTCTACTAATGTCAACCCTTGGGTCATACAGATAGTAAGTTTATGAGTGCGGTTACAGTAACAAAGTGTAAAAAGCAATAAACTTATCACAGTAGATATTTAAAAAATCATAGACATACTTATGTAAATACCGTTACTTATTTCCATGATGCTGTTAAATGTAAAAGAAAACAACATTTTTAATGTTTTGCATTGAAAATGAATTAATAAAAAAATTTCAATGTGACTAAGAAACACTGTCGAAATTTTTTTTTGTGATTTATCCAATAACGATGTACCTTCCTTAGAAGATGCCTTTTAAATCAGACTTTAAATTCTAATTATTAAAAAAATATGTGGATAGAAATGCAAAACATGAAATATTTCGCATGTATCACAAACGATAGTGCGAAACGTTTCGCCCTGACAGCAGGAATATTGACCTATGGGCCTAGCATGCTACTAAATTTTATCACGCTCTTAACAAACGTCAAAATCGATTGAAGTCAGTGCGTCAGCTGCTGATTGGCTGAATATACGAGTGCAGTGTGCTATTAGCCAATCAACAGTATCGAAACTTTTGTCGTCTTATGCGATAAATTTGACGTATTGCGCATGCTAGGTCTGATAGTAAATGGTCTATATATTGATATGGTGATATTTATAATCTCGTTATTTTTTAACTCACCAAGCTTCCAAAAGGCACAATGACGGTCCACACAGCTTTCCAATAGAAATGAGCGTAGCGGTTGAACTTCATACCCATGTCGGCGAGATCCCTCATAGCCCGGTTGATTCCGTAGCTCCACGATACTGCAGTACACTATTTGTCAGGGGATTGGTAATTAATATGGATTCGAATGGACGATCCGAAATTCGAACGAGAGCGTTTACTAAACCTATGAGTGGTCTGTAGTAGATTATGGTTTAAACGATAGATTTTCGTCGCTGAGATAATGGTTTAACCTGAAGAGTATATTGGTGTAGGATTACTTCATAGCCAGCAGGTACTTTGTTGCTTTGTACCTAGATTACTTGTTAGAAAAACTATAAGCTACAAATTAAAGTTTTTATTGAAACAGTTGTTTGAGTGACATAAGCAGAGCCGGGGTTAGGATAAGCGTGGTAAGTGGACCTTCCAGGGCGCCAGCCATAAAGGGGCGCCGGAAATCTTATGTAACGGGGAGACCCCCAAACCAAAATCTTGGTTCACACACTAGACGGGACACTCCATGAAATTGGCCCAGGGCGCCAAATATACTGAAACAACCCCTGGACATTAGTTATATGTAATAGAACATATCTATTCTTTACTATGTTTTTTTAAGTGTTACAAAAAATTACTAAACTACATGATCTGGACGTGCCCCAAAATATCTGTCCATCTTTCTTTCTGAATAGCAAAATATTTTAAGTTTAATTTTTGTAGTTAAGGCTGTCTGATAAGATACTATTATTCGAAGCGTGACATTCTGTGATCATAAAAAATATTAGGTATCTTTGCCACACAGAAAGTTATCGCACTGTAGTATACGTCATATTTAAGCTTCCGTTACTTTATTATACATTTTTCTATCACAACTGTGCATCTCATAAATGTTTGATCGAATAAAAACATTTCAAATAAATTCATGGGTTAAAACGCGCGCGGTAACATATTTTTTTTATATTGCACTTCAAGATTGACCTCATCCCACCTGATGTTAAGTGATAATGAAGTCCTAGCTTAAGGGTAACAAGTACAGCATAATAAATCTGTTTCTGGACTTGTCGCCCTTACCTTGAAGGCTGACCTCTGCTACTAATGTAGCACCCCCCAGGAGCTCTGGAAACCTTACTCACACGCAGGAACACAACAACACAGAAGTGATTGTTATTTGGCTGCGGTGTTCAATAAGGTGGAGGTATTTCACCAGTCAGGCTGCTCCAGTTCGAGCGATAAATCGCTATGGCCTACCTCTCTCAAATAAATAGTTTGTATCAACCAATAGGACATTTCTCGTTGTGATATGTTAACTGTTTGGTTTCGTAAAATGGAACGCGAAAGTCTACATCTTAGATCGAAAGTTAGAAACTTGGAATTTAGAAAATACGCGTTTCGGGCAAAGATAAATTAACAAGGGCTTTGGGTACGAGCTCGATAAAAGGAAGGGTATTTGATTGTGCATTCTATTATTTTCGATAGCATGCAGCTGCTGGCGCGGTCTTATTTTATTTTTAGAGCAGCGATAAATTGATTCGCTTTGAAAAAAAAAACTAGTAGAGGTTTTATTCTAGAACTACGATCAATATTGCCATTTTCTACTCCAAATAATTATAAGATTACAATCCAATATGGTTTGTTTCCTTTACATATTATTTCAGGATATTGAAGCAGAGGAAGTAGTTAATAGTTGAAAATCAACTTTATAAAACATTTTTTAATAAAACTTTTTACTTTGTTCGGGTAGAGATGTAATAGGGTATAGGTATATTTGCTAGACTAAAGTAAAGAAAAAAAGTTAAACTTTGTTTTTAATCGTCCGGTTTTAACTTCTAACTTAGATACACTTAATATTCCAAAAGAAGCTTCTTGATTTTTCAAAGATAAAAGGCTAATTGACGTCACCATAAATTAAATAAGAAATCTTCTATCACCTCTTTAAAAATCAAGTTTCTGAGGTGCTCTGTGGTAGATAAGTCGTTCTTTTCTAATCATTTTTTATAGATTTTATTTTATTTAGTATACTATTTTTTATAACAACTACGAAGGTTCATTTACCAAGTGTATGCCTGTAATTGGCTCACTCATCAGATAATTAAATAATAATGTTAACTTTTTCACTTATCAATATCGTGTACCCAATAAATGAATAGGAGAAAGAAAAAAAATGTGAAATCAACGTAAATAAATGAATACATTTCAATTTACCTCAGCTATACCGATTAGAAGGATTGCCCATGAAGCGGTATTCCAATCCAGCAATGTGAAGAGAAATACTCCCCCGCTAAAGCACATTGGGAGCCCTAGTATGAAGCAGGTGAAACAAGTACCTGCAGTTACCTGGAAATATAAAGATAAAATTAATCAAACCACACATGTACAAAGCTAGCTGTGCCCGCGACTTCGTTCGCGTGGACTACAGGTTTTATCCATCTACCTTTAGGTATATACTTTCATGGTCGGTTTTACCTCTATCTACCATAATATTTAAAACAAAGAGTAGTTAATATTTTGAAACAAGTTTCGACCATTTGTGCCAAATTTCATGTCTCTTACTTAAAAATGAACACTGTCCCATATAAACTTTCAAGGGTGATATTACCCCCATCCTTTCTTATTTTCCAAACAAAATCCGTTCAGTAGTTTAAGCGTGGAAGCCAAACAGACAGACATAATTACTTTCACATTTATAATATTAGTATGAATATGGATATATGGAACTCTCGTTTTCCTATAAAGCATAAATCTATGTAGCTCAGCATTGGCTACCCCAACCTGACAGTAAGGCAGAGAGGAACCCAATCCCGATGACAATGGATTTGATACTGTAGTATACCGACTATCCGTTATCATCGCCATACCAGATGTTTCTTCGCGCACGCTTATCTAAACAAAGACGTTTCCTTTTAAATGTTGCTTTTAAATTCACTTCAAACCATTGTTCATGGCATTCATTCTTCAAGCCACTCAACATTACCATCCAATAATTCTTCCTCAAGTTCGGCCAGTTGTCCACAATAGTTGTGTTGATAGCTTCGATGCCGGCGAACTGACATCCGATTCCAAGAATGAACAGCATGAAGAAAAACAATATAGACCACAGCACTGGGATGGGCATCTGAAGAATCGCCTCTGGGTATGCAACGAACGCCAAACCAGGCCCAGACTCTGCAACGTCTAGGAAAAAACACAGAGGAGTTATAGATACAAAACTGCATTTGCATAACTCTTAATTTCAAAACTTAAGATATCAAATTTCTTAATTTAAAACTTAAGAAGTTTAACAAAAGTGATAAGTTGTTTCTGGTGGTGATAGTTCTATGTTGGTATTTTCTCCATTTAGAGACACCAAAACTTCCGCAAAAGGCAGATTTATGTTATAGAATATTAAACAACACATTGAATTAGTGTTCTGACTTCGCTCGCCTTATTTTATTTGTCTTTCTACTAAATTTCATAATATTATTTTTATTTAGTTTTGTGTGAAAGAGTACAAAAGAGCAGAGTACTAACAAACATACATCCTTACATTCACACATCCATACATTATTAAAAACTTTCGCGTTTATAATATTTTCAACTTTTTGTAGCAAAATGTTACATACTGTTTTAAAATATAACTGTGCTAAATAATTTTATATAAGGTTTTACAACTGATGTGTTTGAACACTTTAACTTTCATTAAATTCCTGCCAAAGATCAGCCCAGTCCCTCTCTCTATATAGATATGGAACAGGCTATACTTAACTACACTTATTTTTGTTAACAGGATATTTTCAGGAAAACTGCTTGTCACTCATAATCGATCCAAGCATTTTAGATCTATTTTCCTTCATTCGAAAGGTACAAAACATGTTCAAATTATTCAAATTAACATTCTTGCACGCAACATTTCAATCCGCGGATTTATTAGACTAAGGGCTCAACCGACCGAAACTTGACACGTGACAATCTAATAAACATGAATGCATTGGCAATTAAAGAATATAAAAGGAGTGTAGTATAATTTGCAATTCCTAGACTACATTTTCATATAAATTTGAATTAAGATGAATTTTCAAATAAAATTTTGAAAACCTGTTTGACTGTGAATAATATGCACATTTTTTAAAAAATACCAATAACCTGTAAGTGATGAAAAAAAAATCGTACAATCATGTAAAAGTTAGTAACCATTTCCAGTCTACTTCTGAAATCTTTGATTTTTTTTTAAATTGTACACATTTAACGGTTAATAATAAAATAATTTGGAACATCAAACGGTTTAAGAAATATACAAGTGTTTTTCTCTCAACTCAAGTTTTGATTTATTTTGATAGTGACAACTTGCCCCGATAACATACACTTACTTCAATTGAAAAACATCTTTTGCGTTATGTGAAAGTCGTGGGTTCGAGTCCTATACTCTTGTAGAGATAGGGAGATTAAATTTTCTGTTTGCTTCCTTTTCATTTAATTACTGCTCGAATTGATTTTATTATATACATAATAATAGTATTAATAATTAGTAACACGCCGCTGTCATACCCAAGCATTGGCAAAGTCCTTTTGCTCGACAAAGTATTCAATAATAACGCCTTCAATGTCGATAGCTCCTATTCTAAATGGTAAACGAGTGGGATGCATCAGACACGTAACGTATGATTCCCTGTTGATTTGTGCAGCAACGTTTCTGTTTGAATTTCGCTTGTGTGATAATGGATTGATTGAACAATAAATATTACATTCGTCGGCGGTTCGCTCTGCAAACATTATGAGATTGGTTGCGATCGCGAAAGAATGGAATATCGCGTGCTCTTTGTCGGAACGTTTGTTTCGTATGACGTGTTGAAAGTTTTTAATCATCGTTGATGCTTAATATTGTTGATAATTTTAAGGCTTATTGTCAATGGTTACATGTTAATCAGATTTGATTACAAAATAAAGTCTTAATTTGGAAATGTTTTGTTGAACAGTTGAATAGCGAATACCGGTTATACTCATGAATGTAAAATTAAAAGATGGTTAAAATTTCTTTCACATCATAAATGTTGCTACATTTTTGGAAATAACCTTTTTTTAATCTGATTATAAATAATTGTAAATATGGTCGTAAATAAAAGGAATTAAAAAAAAATTAAAAATATTGCATGTTTAACGAGTTCTAATACGATCTATTTAGAAAATTCTATACAGTCTTAACACTAGAAAAATTAGAGTAAAATACAATTTGTATTTTTTAAATTTTAAAACCTTTTTGCCTGAAAACCTCTTACCTTCTTTAGGAAATTCTCTTTTACTTAAGTAGGCGTAGTCTAAGAAGAGCTCTTCTTAGTAGTTAAATGGTTTAGATTTTAAGATGTGATTGTATGACCAGATCGCTATTTTTAGGGTTCCGTACCTCAAAAAGAAAAAACGGAACCCTTATAGGATCACTTTGTTGTCCGTCTGTCCGTCCGTCCGTCCGTCTGTCAAGTCCCTTTTTCTCAGGAACGCGTGGAGGTATGAAGCTGAAATTTATATCAATTACTCAGGTCTACTGTCCCTTGAAGCTGTGAAAAAATCAAACTTCTAAGCCAACGCAATCAAAAGATACAGCCGTTTATGCCGCAAATTTTCGACACTTGCAAGGGAATCAAAACCTACAGGGTGCTTCCCGTGAACTCAGAATCTTGAAATTTGGTACAAAGCAACGTCTTATAGCATAGATAAAGGAAAAATTACGAAAACCATAAATTTTTAGTTACATCACATAATATATTTTTTTTTAATAATTTTAAACTTACTACCCATTTCCTCATAAACGCGTAGAGGTATTAAATTGAAATTCATACCAAATACTCAGGTCTATAATACCTTTAAGCTGTAACAAAATCAAACTTCTATGTCAACGCAATCAAAAGAAACAGCAATTTAAGCTGCATATTTTGAAACTCGCAAGTACTCGCAAGGGAATCAAAACCTAAAGGGTACTTCCAGTCGACCTAGAATCTTGAAATTTGGCATGAAGCAACGTTTTATAGCACACATAAAGGAAAAATTCCGAAAACCTTAAATTTTTAATTACATTACAAAATATTTATGCTCCTCCATCTTTCCCCATTGTAATGATATGAATTTCATTTTGCAATAAAAATACCATAGTTATGACTCGATTGTCGTAATGAACGAACTTTGTAAACCTTGCAGGTTTGTACGGAACCCTCGGTGCGCGAGTCCGACTCGCACTTGGCGGGTTTTTTTTTTCCATATTTTTTACTCAGTATTAAAGTAATGTAGGCATAAAATGTTGTTCAAAATTAATTTTAAATCAATGTAACAATAATGGATACTAGTTTATCACCACGTGGATCGATAGCAAACAAGCCATGTTCGAAAAACCTTAACTAAATTTGCTTTACCTAAGAATCTAACTCAAGAACTGGAGATAATAAATAAATACACTAACGAAATGATCGTATCTTCTCTTGCATAAAATTGAACTGTTTTTAACTTTGACCCCAAGGCACAATACGAGATTTTTTGTTGAAATGATTCCGCTCATTCCAAGAACTGAGTAACTGTTGTATGTTTCAAAAATACCCCGCAATGCCCACGATACTGAACAAAACAAAACATGTCAATATTAATCGGTAAAATAATTATCTACTACCTCGAGATAAAATGATATTTATCCTGATACGAAGGCCATATTAAGCCGGGCTATCATGCTGTCACGAAATATTGGCAATCCTCTCGACTTACCAGTTATTATCTATAACAAACAATATCATACTAACTCATACATTGTTTGTGATAATGGTTGCTATTTTAGCAACAGGGGGTCTACTCTCATAAACGAAATACGTCGGATCCGACAACGGATGGCAATTTTGAATCCTCATAACCATAAAGAAATCACTTCGAATGCAAATTAAGCGTATTCAAAAATCAAAATATTATTTATGCAAATCAAAAACCACGTCTTAATTCCCAAACTCTTGAATAATCTTCAAAAAAGAAACCTTTCGTTTGTTCGTTTCGTTTTCGAGAGTACCCCTCCAGGTCTATCTAGGTATATCTACAAAGGGGTTATAATATATTGGTTATTCATAACATATATCTGCAACCGCGCCTACGTTAATTCGAGATATAAAGTATCGTATATGTTAAATTAGTGTGTCATCTCACATTCGTCCAACTTCCATGTAACTCTGTTCAGAGTTTTTTGCGTGAAAAAATAACAAACATACAACCAGACATCCATACATTCTCCATACATTACATACAATATCCATTCTATAATCTCGTTACTTTATGGCGGCCTAAGCGCGAATAGTCCCGGGTTCGATTCCCGGCCAGGTCTTTCAAAAGGAACTTTTCTAAATTATCTTAGGTCTGAGTGTGCTGGGATTTCGCCCCCAGTTAGCATCCATTATGTGGTGCTCATAGTACAAGAGTAAATCTTAGTTTGAGACCAGGTGATTGGTGTGGTTGTCTAGCGCATTTAATTTAATTTAGTTAATTTATTTTTGCCTGTATAATATGAGCATAATCTAAGGTGACTAATACATATAATAATATTGGTTGGTTGATAAATAGTTTTGATACTAAAAATAAAATAAAGGAGTTCGCCAGACAATTATAATCAAACTATTAGGTATTCCCTTGTAATAAATGAGCACCTATATATACACTAACTGTAGAGTTCAACCCATAGTTTGTTTTCCAAATTGACCTTACTGTATTGAACCCGGACCCTTTCATGAATGGAAGACGCCTGAAGTCTACTTTAATACCTACACCACCTAGATTGTTACTTAACGCGTTAGGCATGCCGGACTTAATAGTTAATAATCCAAGATAATAAAAATATTAAAGAAAAGCGATTCTTATCCTGCCGATATTTAAAAAATTAAAAGTTATCGATTAAACTTTCACATGTTGTGGTTATCAAAAACTAATCAATTACATCGCGGCACCCTTTAATAATTTAATGCCACTTTTAAAATCAAAGATAGCAAATCGATTTGGCTTCTGGGCGTTAGGGTTACAAATATGTATCATCGGTAAATAAAAACCACGATTTATCCAAATTGGTCGTTTATCTGGCAAATTTGTAAATTGACAACAACGTTGGAATTCAAGTTGACTTATAACATAGCACTTCATACTATGTTTTAATTTGTAAAATACTGTAACTGACAAGTGAAAAATAGCTGAAGAATCTTCTTTCTCATTTCTTTCTTTCTATATTAAGTTAATATCATCATTAAAAGGAACATGTATTACTTTCAAACTTACATCCTGTTCTACTATTGTCCTATTTTTATTATAACCACGAAAATTTAAATAATGTATGTTTGTTTCTCTTTCACGTCTATTCTACTGACTGAATTCGGATGAAATTCAGTAGATGGAAAAGTCAAAGTCGTGGGCAAAGTTTTACCGCCCAAGTAGCCGGCATTATAAAATCGGTTATTTTTTTAAATGATCCAGCAGTTATTGATAAAAAAATGTATAAACTATAGACCTGGACTCAAGTAAGAGTTTCGAGAGCTATACAGCCGAAATAAGGAAAGAGTTAGACATAAAACCAGGAGGACCGAGGAAACAGAAGGTGTAAAAAGATATTGAAAATTTGCCGAACGCAGTTTTCTGGAGTGACAGTCGTGTAGGATTTTAAACATGTTTTTTGGATAAGAAGGTGTTTTACTAGTTAGGATCTAAAAAGTTAGGAAAAAGGGAACAGATAAAAAAGAACTATCATAAGCTCTACTAGTTTACATAAAATTGGAAAGGTAGTCGACAAGCAGTAAAATTACGGTAAAATGTAGTATTTGAGCAGATCACCAGCAACCAGTTCACGAAAAAAAACATTTCTAACGCTTGAAAATGGCACTACGAAAAGTAAGGCACGGTGGGCGTGGCTAAAAATAGTGAGCTAACGACTATTTCCAAGGTACCACATACCGTTTCCAAGGACGCAGCAAGGCACAAGCGCGGACCAATCACATCGCGTGCTCCATGATTCTAAATGACATAACTAACCCTATTTGTCGACCCAAACGCATTGGTCTTAAAGTTTTTTTTCAAGTGTCGACACTTTATTGCTATGTTGTGTATCTATTTCTAATGTGCTTTACATTTGTGTGTTTTGGTGCCGATATTCGATTAAAGTTAATATGACGGAAATTCTTCTATGTTTTTTTCGTTCACTGACGGCAACTGCCTTGCTCACTGCTTAAAGGAATTACCAAAACTAAGTAACATTGCTCACAAATGCTACGTCAGAAATTTTGTTTGCTCGGTCAGTCGCGCTCTCTTGTTCGCATATTGACCCTCGCGCTTGCATGCTCGCGCGTTCATTATCCACGGCTGTAGCCTCAAGCATGCTGTTATCCAAACTACTGAATAAACTAGCATGCTTGCGGCGCTTGATTTGTAAATGCATTCAGTTAATAACATGAATGAGTGAATAACAGGTCATGAATTTGTCCTTTATAATATGAAAAATGCAAATCGAATGCCATTGGAAAGATTTTTTCCTGCATCTATTGTTATGCTTTCACCAATGTAGAAATTAATCTGGAAGAACAATTTTTTTTTAAAGTCCCTAAGTCCCTAGGTCTTGGACTCATTAAAGAAAACCCGATAATTATTTTATCGCCAACATAACTCAAAGTAATAGTCACTGGATGAATTTTTTTTTCGCGTTTTTGAAAGATTTTTTAACTGTGATAAATGATAAGTCAAAAGTGTCATATTAAAGTTATAAACGTTTAAGTTTTGATCTATAGACGTAAAAGAAAAAACATCTTGTTCCTTTTCCACACAAAACTTAGCAAGCTGATATGGCAATTAGATAGTATTTAACTAAAGGAAAGTTATTTAATCTCAATTCAATGAAAGAAAAACTTAAGAAACAAACAAAAAAAAGAAATAAATGAAGGAAAAAGAAGGAAAGGAAATACATCTATTGACCGCATGTTATTAACAATGAAAAATAAACGATTAACAATCTTACCGTCGACACTGACGCCCATCTGGTTAGCCTGGAACCCGAGCACAGTAAAGATTGCGAACCCAGCATACACCGACGTTAAGAAGTTGGTCATGGTGACGAAGACTGCGTCAAAGTGGCAGTTGTTGGTGAAGTTGTTGTAGGAAGCCAGAGTAATGAGTGAACCGCAGGCCACGCCGAATGAGTAGAAGATCTGTTGGCAAAAAGAAATACAACTTTCCAATGACATGTTGTTAGGCCCCAGGTATTGCTGGAGGGACGCAGTGCAGAAGGATCTAAGTGTTTTACAGGCAGAAAACTAACAAATGGCGCTTGATAGCTAGCTAAAAATTTTGGGTAATTGCGCCACCAAATTAGGTATACTGGCTGTGATCAATAAAAGCGTCTTTAACTATCGGAGGCTAAGACTCATTTTGGGTCATGCGCCATCAAAGTAACTAAGTAAATTGAATACTGGCTTTCCACGTGACCCTATTCACCGTATTTTAGAATAAAAATAATTTATGTTATTCTAGTATCAATATAGCTACAAGATTTCATTCAAATACATTGACGAGTAGTAGTATTTGCTTAGAACCGTTATCGTGTACAGTCAGCATTCGTTTGTCAACTCCTTAGTATCTCATCACATTTAATCTGTCAAATTAAATGTAGTCGAATACTTAGTTAAGTTAATATGAAAAAAGAGTTGTATACAGTAAACAGCACATCAAGATAAACATTTGCACAGTTCCATTTCGTCCTTATGCCCTCGATACAAGGACGATACAAAGTCCAAAGTGTGTATCCGACGTGCTGACGTACACCGTTCAAATATGACTTGGAAAACTAGTATAAGGATTTTGATGATTAGGGCTGATCTTGTACTTGACCTTTAGCAGTAGAATACACTATGACCTTAATTGCATGATGTATACGAAAAGAAAAACAAAAGCGCAACAGACATTAATTTTCATTGACACTTCTGCATTGTACTCAATAATAACGGCAAACGAATGCAGGTTTAATCAGCAGAGCGAAATAATGACGTAAAAATATTGACAAGGCCCGCACTTCACTGACATTTTTAATAATATTTCAATGCAGTCATGATATTCATTTCCAAATTGGCATTAAATAAATACATCGCAATAGCTTTGGGAGAGTAACTCCAATAAGGTAAAGAATGGACATAATTGTCTGCTCGCTCGCACACCATATCTTTAAGTTCTCTCAAGCCCTAAATATTGTAATACATAAACGACCGAGTTTCTTACGGGACTCTTCTCGGTGGAATTCAATTCCGAACCAGACGAGGTTCCAAATTTAACGATGCATAAGTGTTACTTGTAACCAACATGAATGAATGAATTGATTGTAATTATCTTACACTGGACAAATGCTTGCAATATTTAGCTAACGCACTGCCAAAAACAAAGCGCTTGCAGCATCTCTACCGATAATTAAACTATTTTACGATACTATCAAATAATCCTGACCATTTCATGAAGTAGAGCGTTTAATTGCCCGTACCGAAAAACGCTTTCTTAACATGAATCTACCCAAAAGTGGTCATTCGACTGTAAACATATCATGAAACAATCATTTAATTTTTCTCTGTCATTTTATGAAGTGAACAAATATACGATATAGCCACGACATATCTGACAAATTATTAAACCAGTGATTTGCAAAAACAAAAATGCCTAATACCTATGACTAAGGTGCAAATATCGCATGATAGGTTGTTTATTTTTAATCTGTCAAGTAATAAAAGTTTTTCAAAAGTAATTAATCCATAAAGATAGATTAATCCGCTAAATCGACTTCCACCGAGTTTGGAATAAGCTATCTTCCAGAATGATTAATAAAATTATTCCACTTCAGTGTGTTCCCCTGTTTTCTTAAGGCTGAGTATCGATGGTTGTAGCTAAACAAACAGTATCAAACAAATTCAGCTATGCAACTCAGTACTGGAATTCTGAATTCATGATCTGGATTTAGTTTGGAACTTTAAAAAAAAGTAAGACTTTTTCCTTTACTAGTTGACTTAACTGCAGGATACTAATAAAAAGTTAAAAACAAAATTTGAATAAAATTTGCCTGCATATAGTAAATGCACTAAAATGTACTTGACGTTCTTTGCAAATTAAACTTAAGTCAGGTTGATAAAAGTAACTTAAAATTAGAATTCAATAGTTTATTAAAGTACATTATAACACTTTAGAAATTGTCATTTAATACAATTTTATTCAAAGTGACACTTCTAACGGTTTAAAAAAGTAACATAAAATTATAATATGTTTATTCAAGTATGTTACAACACTTCAGAAATTGTCATTGAATACAATTCAAGTGACTCTTCTAACGGTTTAAACCTACTAAGAAAACACCGGCAAAAACTCAGTAAATATAGTACAGTAGAGTGCTAAATAGTGATTTACCTTATCACTATGTTTTTAATACTTCGTACCAAATCATACAGCATACGTTAGATAAGTGTAGTGATAATAAGTAAGCTGTAGTAGATCAGTCTCCAAAACTGACACCTATTCACAAGCATGACGCATCAACCATAATTAATATGTTTAACAGTGCAAATAAATTGTAAGTTTGTTTCTCTTGGGCACTCGGCTTTAGGAATGTACAAAATTATCGTACTTTATTGAGAAAACAACTTCTTGGAAGTTCCTATTAGAAATTTATTCACCGTAAAAACATTTTAAACACGTAATTAGTATGAGCACTCTTTATTGGAACTTTCGTGAAAACTTGAAAGGCTTGAGGGAAATAAGGAAAAATAAGTTTGAAAGATAAACCGGAGACGATTAGGAATTCAGAAATTAATTTTTACTTTACCTTCTCTTGTAATAAATGTGGTTTCGAATCTGACTTTTAGAATCTAAGGCAGTTTATTTATCTTTTTCATAGGGACGTTGCCAAGAGTGATAATCTTTCGTAACTAGGCTTGAAAAAGATAATTTCCTTGTGTCGAATGTAAAACAGACATCTACAAACATCAAAATCAGTTATATGTTTCAAAATCCCTGCCGAAAGGGCGTGGCAATCAGCTTATTAAGTATACTAATGTCCGCCAAGTTTACAAAATAATTGTGGAATGTGCATCGCCAAAATGAATATAAACCAAAATTAAAGCTACAGCCGGTTCGGAATTTCATCTTACCGAGTCGAGAAAAATCCAGCATGAAACTCAGTAGTTTTTCTAAACTTTACAATATTGAGGGCAAGAGAGAACTTTGATATGTATGTGGTATATGAGCGAGTAGACAATCATGTCACCTTCTACATAATTTATCGTTTAAATATTCATCAAGTTCGTGGTAGACTTTTTTCATGGAACATGATTTAACATGGATTATTATTAGTATTATTGACCTACCAGCGGTAACTTGTTGGATATTTTGATACTTAATCTAACGAAAGCTTTTCTCGTTTTATAAAGCTTCTTGTTTGAGCAAGCTTCTGTATATTCCTTGTGATAAAACTATGTATATCGGATTTTTTTTAATAAATTTAAATTTTTCCATACATGCATGATGCAGTCAGAAGAGAAAGGAAACGGTTAAAACATCAATTTCTTGAAATAATTATTTAGGTAAATCACGCGATCTAAGGCCGTATATACATAAATCGGTCGACTCTCTTCTGTAATACAATGTTTTGTATGTAAGGATCAGAGTCCCGCAGCGAAGCTAAAATATGAGCCAGACCTGTCTTAGTCCTGGGCACATAACACCATGGATGATTTTTTTCTACTAATAAACGTGAACATTAAAATTACTTACCTGCGAAGCGGCATCACCCCACACTCTAGCATCGAGGAGGGTTTCCCAGTTAGGAGTCAAATAGAACATAACACCATCAGCTGCTCCCTCCAATGTAGCCCCCCTGATCAGCAGAATAGTCAGCATGAGGTACGGGAAGAGGGCCGTAAAGTACACCACTTTGCCGGCAGATTGGACGCCCTAAAATAGAATCAGTAGATGACTAACAAGATACACTGACTGGCACACAATAATATAATTTGAACATAAGGCTCACTTCTGATGATTTATGAATAATAAGGTTCAAAATAACTTCGTCAATCTGCTTTAAAACTCAAAATGAGCTTTAATGAGATAAATGTGAATTCTGATGTTAAAGAGATACGATACTTTTACTCGGGTTTATGAAGTCTAAGCAAGTGCTTGGCATTCTGGCACAAAATAAATTTAACAGAAGGCTCATTTCCGACAAAATTTCAATTTTTTTTAGATTTAATTAATATTATCTTATTTTTCATATGGTGTCTATAATAATTGTATCTCGTCGGTTAAATCGGTTAAATTAATAGACTTAGATTCGTCTGATTTAAACCATAATTTGACTTTCAGAGCATTTAGACATATACATTTTAGGTTATATGGGTACTAAGTTATTTTGAAACTTAATGCCGCTTAATGGAGAAATTGAAATTTCATTGTAATTTAATCCTCTAAATATATTATTATACGACCCGGTTACGAACCGACGTCGTTACGACGCCGGTACGATTTTCAGCCGTATACACAAACAAACCATTCCGCAGCGGTACGGTGTATTGGTTCTGATACATAATGGGTAGCCTCCTAGACTAAGCGTGGACTGACTCGCACTTTGCCATTTTTATCTGTACTTATCTATTTTTATCAATTAAAATAGCATATTAAAAACAATTTACCTGCCAAGGTGGATACGGTACCGACAACATAGAATAATTGATTGGTGCCGTTCGACAAAAAGTGATAATCATATTTCAAAATATGGTTAATTCTTACTGTTTTTCATAATTATGTCCGTTTGACGACCTTTGTAGCCCCAGAGATGAGCGGGCCGGACTTCGGTGTCGCTCAGTCTCTGAGGTCCTGAGTTCGATCCCCGATTGGGTCAGAATGGCAAACGAACCTATCTATATTTTCCCGGGTCTGTCGGGTTCCGTTTCTGGGTTGTGGTACCTTCGTTGTTTTTGATTTCTGTAACACAAATGCTAAACTACCTACCACATAATCTGAGCAATGTATTTGATGTGGTACAATTAAATAATGTTCCTTCTAACCCGTAAAAGAAGTAATCCACTTACTTTTATAACGCAAAGGAATGCTATGAACCATGATAGTGCAAGGGTCCCAACCAAGTGCCATTGTATGGACCCCCAGTTGCTCCATGACGTATCAGCATCTCTGCCTAGTACACGACCGCTGAAAATGTAAAATAATTAGTACCGATGACAGTACATCAATATGTAGTTTCTAACATGCTTTGGACTTAAATTCACTTGAAACAACTTTTAAAAATAAAGAAATGATTGAAGAAAGTAGAGAATAATTAGGGATACGTAAGTTAAAACTATAAGAGTTGATTTCAAAGTCATATTCGTCAAACCAAAAAGACGGGGTAATTGTCGAAGCTTAATTATTTTGAGACACAACTCAAGAGTACCTAATTTGTGTTTTGTAAGAACGTACATTGTTTCTCGCAACGTACATTTGAGATGATTTCCATAAAAACTAAAAGTTCCTGAACTATTCCTTGATGCACAGCTCATGAGGTTACGCTTGGAGGAAAGAGGTGTATCCAAAAATAACTATTTTAGAACGCCTCGTTTGACCTTTCGAGACTATTTCTCAAGGATACGTGGACAATTCACGTACTCTTATGCGTAACGTGCATAGCACGTGTACGTAGTAAATAGTCAGCGCAGTTATGACACCGAACCCTAAGAAAGAGATTCATTCAGTAACTATCAAGGGTCACTCACTTGTAGAACTCCTCCGCTGCCAGCGTTCTTGTGACATTCGTATACCAGTTAACATATGTCCCCTCATTAGGCACAGCACAATGCGTGGCGTTGTGTGCCTCGAATCCTGTTATCTGACATATAAATCCAATGCTGTAACAATCCCTACGGAAGTATGTCTGTGTGTCAGCTCCGGTATAATTTCGTGATCTACAGTCTTTATCGTAAGAACCGCTGTAGCAAACTAAAAAAAAAAATTGAATGTTTTAAAAGCCGTGCATCATAATTATACAATTCAAACTATGGGCCGTTTCTGTTGACATTTGCAGTGAGGCTAGTGCCCAGAAAAAGTCCCTGTGTATTTAAAGGATCTTACAGCTTTTATTTTTAGACGGAGGTGTAAGCTTCAAATTAACTTAGCTTGGATAAAATTTTGACAGGTCTCAGCATAAAAATGGTTTCCATTAATACCCTTCAAGCTAAAGGCAAAAATATATTATATTCATAATCAGATCTGCCTTATCGTATGAATCTGGATCTTGAGCCATAAAAACGAAGGATGAAACAAGACTTCATGTTTAGCAGATATAAGAATGTTACTTTAACATTCTAATATGAAATTCTGGATGAGTGAGCATCAAGAATATATAATAATATAAATGTATATTAGAGGAGGTATAAAAGTAGCACTGGTGGCCCACGAGATGAAAGAAAGCCGTTTATGAAATGGATATATGATGAAAAGGGATACTCACGTAACAATAAAAAGATGCTCATGACTGTTTGTCTGTATGATAGAAGGGTAGACGAAGATCAAAAAAGAGATAGATGGAGTGCGTAAAACATGACATGAATGAAATATATTTCAATAGTTCTGTGGCTGCTAATAGCTCCCTAGTATCTTATTAGAATGTAAAACAAACATATTTTTTTTTTGCACTTCAAGATTGACCTCATCCCACCTGATGTTAAGTGGTAATGAGGTCCTAGCTTAAGGGTGACAAGTACAGCATAATAAATCTGTTACTGGACTTGTCGCCCTTACTTTGAAGGCTTGACCCCTGCTACTAATGTAGCACCCCCCAGGAGCTCTGGAAACCTTACTCACACGCAAGAACACAACAACACAGAAGTGATTGTTATTTGGCTGCGGTCTTCTTTAAGGTGGAGGTATTTCACCAGTCGGGCTGCTCCAGTTCGAGCGACTAATCGCTATGCCCTACCTCTCTTTACGCCACATATTGCGCCGACTCTAAATAACTTGGTAAAAGGGCAAGAGAATAATGATGCTACCCCTCATTTTTGTGGATCAGTGGTGCTCACAGCGATTGGCGATAATTAATATTCAATTCATTTAATAATTAGATGCATGCATAGGGAAATGAGTATAAACCCAATTTGAAACCACCACCGGGTTCGGCGTTAAAGAAATGATTATATAAGTAACAAACGCACGCACATTTTTGGTCACAGAAAGTTTACCATTTCGACTGTTTAGTGACTTTTTTTTTACTAAGCTCATGGTTTTCCTCCTACTATGTTATGGTTAAAATAAAGAAATCGTTTGTTCCAGTAATTCATTGCAACGTTGATAAAATTATTTTTTATAAATTAATGAAAATAAACAAGTGACTAATACAATTTTTTGAATTGACGCAAATTAGTTCGATCACTGTTAATATTGCGTTATCAATAATAGGTACATTTAATATGGCATTGTACTACTTCAAGGTTTTTATTCATTAAATGTTGTCAATGTAGATAATGTGTCATATATCAGCTTCTGTAAGTCCAAACATGACTATATCGCTTTCAGATAACGGACCTTTTTCATGAAAATGAAAGTATGATAAAGTATTCAGGACGATAAATGCTGGTGATAACAAAAACGATTAGTAATATTTTGACAATATAATCAATACGTTATTATTTTGTTCTACCACGATTGATACTTCACACATTTATTCAAAGAAGTAAACTGTTCAAAACGCGCCAACCTTATTTAGTAGTTTATTACAAACTACTTACTACTCAATCCATTTTGACTTTGTAATTTTATTTCAAAGCAGCAATTGATTGATTGATTAAAAGTGTCTTAAATGTTATTCCAGAATCGATTGTTTGAAGCTACCAAATTTAATTTAAGTATTGGTACAAATTCTGAATGAAAGAGTAATATATGTCTGACATCCATATAACTGAACTCTCACATTTTTAATAAAATTATAATTAAAAAAATGCTAAATCTATACTAATATTATAAAGAAGAAAGATTTGTACCTATTGTTGTATGTTTGTAAGGAATAGGCTCAAAAAGTACTGGGCCGATTAAAAAAAATTCTCTAAGGCGGAACGAAGTTCGCCGGGACCGCTAGTTTTATATATGTATAGCTGTAATATCCAGAAACTCAGAAGCAATCAATTGTGTCTAGCTTTTAAAAAGACGCTAAGCCGTATGACGTAATAAAGTTTAGAAACTCAACCAATATTAAGTTTAGATTAATATTTTACCCAAATAATAAGGTCCACCATAAACCTTTTTATGTAAAACATAGTCAAAACGAGAGGGTGCTCACATAGCGTGCAGTGTCAAAAAGTTATCAGAAGTCATTTAGAGTATTAACCCTCTACGATACTAACTCTACAAGCATATTGCTTCAGAACTACAAACTTAACATTTTTGGTAATCCTCGTACTTACAATCAGTATTGAAATCGTTTTCACAAGAACCCCATCCAAGGTCTCCAGTTAAAGACACGAACACGTAGAATAAAGTCCAAGCCACAATCACCATATAATAGATGGAGATGATACTGATGACCACGAGGGTACAGTAGCCCAGGCCACTGAAGAAAGGCGATATGGCTGAGAAGGCCTGTGTTGGTCCAAGGCCAGTGAACTGTCCAATATACAGCTCTAAGTAGAAAATCGGAAGTCCAATTAAAATCAACATCAGGAAGAATGGTATCAAAAATGCACCTGAAACAAAAATTTAAATAATTACCTATTTCTAGAATAAAATAGAATACAATATAAAATATCTTCATTCGTGTAAGCTTTACAAAAGCACTTATGAATCGTCAGTACAAATAAAGTATTCTACCGCTGTGTTCGGAATTTTGATCATGTCGAGAAAAACCGGAAAGTAACCCGCCACTTATTCTTTTCAATGTAAAAATGTGTCCTTAAACACATATATTTTGATAATGTGTTGCTTAAATTTGACCAAAAGAGTGGTTTTCATAGACAAAAAAATAAACATCGAAAAACATTACATCCATTAATCTGATGCCACAGTAATAAACTCCAAAGTTTGTGTTATGGAAACTAGAACAGTAGTATTCCAAATATACCTTAAATTCATGAGTATTTTAAGTGCATTTTGTAATACTAAACTACTACTACTAGATAAACATTTTAACATAATATAAACATCATATTAATATTTTCTCCGGCTGAGGATTTAACCCCTGACACTGGTTAGATAGCCAGGAACGCTAACTATTGAACCTTTGGGTCAGTCAGAAACAAATCTTATTATTTCACTCTGCAACTATAATTAAATGAACAGTTAAAATACTGTATAACATATTATAAATTTTCTCTCCAGTAGATATTTTCGTAATATTGCTTCTGTATGTAACATTATTTATCTACTTGGTATCTCGGTAGATACAATTAATATACCTAACACAAAATTCACTGGATTCTTATGAATAAAAAGCACCACCAAAATGTACCTAAATTATGACGAAGTAAAGTTTTAAATTGCGTAACTATCTGAAAACTGATACAATCTAAAGCTGATATACAGTTTATTTTTTTAGATCGTTGTGTTAGATAAACCAATTCAACTTTTTTGTTAACTAGTTCCATGTTTTATTATTAAACCGTTTGATAGTTTACCTGGAAACTCTTGCAACTAATTGAAAATCACTGAATTTTTTTCTATTAGCCTAACTTCTAATATGTGACAAATTTAGTGGATACGCAAATTAAATCTCACTGTTTTGCATAGAGATGGCAGGTGGCGACCATGTTTTACGACTGCAAAATTTATTAAAGCCTGTTTTTTTTTTATATTGCACTTCAAGATTGACTTCATCCCACCTGATGTTAAGTGGTAATGAGGTCCTCGCTTAAGGGTGACAAGTACAGCATAATAAATATGTTACTGGACTTGTCGCCCTTACCTTGAAGGCTTGACCCCTGCTACTAATGTAGCACCCCCCAGGAGCTCCGGAAACCTTACTCACACGCAGGAACACGACCACACAGAAGTGATTGTTATTTGGCTGCGGTTTTCTGTAAGGTGGAGGTATTTCACCAGTCGGGCTGCTCCAGTTCGAGCGATAAATCGCTATGCCCTACCTCTCTTAAACTATTAACTTATTGTTAAGCAGTCTGCAAGTACTTATTCCAAAAATTAATCGGCTTTTATTTGTTCTTGAGAAAAAACTAATTCTAGCTCCGAATATGCGGCTAAAAATTTCAAATTGAATTATATGGGACAAGTTTATCTGTATGTCTATAATAAGACAGTCTTAAAGCGGATAATGGCGATGAAAGGCATATTTTCAGAAGTGAAGATAGTAATTATGATGATTAAAAAGTAAAACACCAACACTATTTAAAAATGAAATTTGAATAACTTACCTCCACCATTTCGGTAGCAGAGGTACGGGAACCTCCATACGTTGCCAAGGCCGACTGCATAGCCCAGACAGGCAAGTATGAACTCCAAGGGTCTACCCCAAGACGCTCTCTGAGGGACCTCGGACCCTTTAACAGAACAGGTGTCACTTGATGGCCTGCCATTGCCAATCGAAGATGACTGCAAAAAAAATGTGAAGTTTTTTCATTAACCTAAAGGGCGTTAAAATTTACCAAATGCCCTGCCCCTGAATATGCATTGAACACACTTTGTATTAAGAATAGTCTTAAGTAACTATTAAATGACCACACAAGTTCTGTGCTCAAGGTTTCAGTTCCCAATTTCTAAGGAGATATTTTTGAACGGGCATTTGCGGTCAAGTCCAAAGTTAGAAGAGCCAAACTTGATATCGTAACCAAAAATAGCCTTTAGAATCCGAAGCCGGCTGAGACATTACTAAACTCCGCTTCACCCTTAATTCTATTAGCCACCAAACAGTCGGCTAAATGTATTCCTTAAACAGATTTCCAGTTGTAATCGCCAATAAAGTAATTAAACAACTTTCCTTGGACGAAAATCAGGAAGTGCTCTAAAACTTAATCCCTTCAAACAAGGGAATAATCGGTCTCATTTAAATGCAAATTCGGGGGATTGTGACGCGGGGTACAATGGAGCTGCTAAGTTTCGTTCGATTCCCTATTCAAATAATATTATGCGCAAGTTCGTCTTGGATCGCGAGAGGCAAGTTCTTACCCACATACTTTATGTTTATGACTTAGAACTATGAGGTAGATGGAGATACTCCTGTTGTATTTTTTGTTGGTAAATAACAAACAATCTTAGATTTCAAATAATAGCACTACAACAACGAATAATAGAGAATATATGCCACTATAATCTTGTTATTTCGAAACATACTCGTATTTGAATGGTTTAAATAATTTTCAAACTGTACAAAGCAAACGATCAATCAAAGTGCCAACATTAACCAAACTTGTCAGTCTAATGTCCGTTTACGCTCAGATTAGGTTCCGTTTGTAAAATTAATGATATTAAATTGGCAAGTATAACTACGATGAAAATTTCACATGGACAAGCAAGAAAAACATTTGTAAAAATGTATTACATCCCTTACAGAAACCAACATATTATATGTTAATTTTTTAAACCGATTGGAATGCGATATTTGTGTGCTTTTTAAAACTCGTATTTCCTCAAGAAACTTCACGTGTGTAACTTGAAATACAAATAATTTAAGATGTTTTATTTTTGTTTAGATTCAAGAAATATCTTTATGTTTTTGCTGGTATGAAACAACAAAATAAAATTATTGATAAAATTTTTAAGAAAAAAAAAAACTACAATCTATTCCACTGCCACCCCTGTCCCTGCATATAGTCTTCTTAAGCACTACCAGACGGAGTTGGATAAAACTTTGCTCTGATTTCTATGAACATATGTGGGGCAATGCACCTGTGTCCAACTCGTGCCCTGGTAAAGTTTTAAATTGCTTCTGAACACACCACAACTGTTAGTGAGAATATAACTACCGAGCTCCGGGGCAAATGCTAAGGTCTTGTTCAGACTACCTGGTGTTTTTGTTAAGGTAATAGATATATATGAAAATAACATTATTACTTGATCTTAAAGTGTATGTTCTAGAAATCTGTGGAAGATAAAGTAGGGAAGAGCATGGTGGTGGCCTGGGTCGGAATATCTCCTTGTGTGCTTGATTGTTATAAATTCCTAAAGATTCTCGCAAATCCGAGAGAATTGTTAGCAAGCGTCCTTGGTGCGGTAGGCATTGTATCCAAAAAAAAACAATCTAACGGGCATCGAGTTTCAAGCCGAACATGCAAACAACTCGCTTGAATTGATTCTAAGTTGAGTTTTGACCACCACGGAATGCTCGAAAAGCTATATAGAACACCGGCCGATACAGGTAGATTCCACGAATAGCTTGAATGCCATTCCATAAAAAAAGAAGAAATAAATGTGATATATATTGTCAAATGTGTTGTTGCTCAAATATTTGCATTATGAAATCCAAAACACACCCGAGGGTAGTTTTTATAAAATAGTAGAACACTTTCTGTTCGTTATAGAACTTTGTGTAATGTTTCTATGTTTTATATGAGTTATCATTTTATGAAAACTTCCCTTGTTAAACCTTATCAAAATTACTATACATTTTCTCAATATGGAAGGGTAAATGAAATGAAGACATGATACTCAAGACAGTAAACATCCCGTATAGAATTAAGAAGAATGACGTAATTGATGATGATGTAGTGTACGGTATTTTGAATGCTGCAGAAGCGAAACATTACATCTCTCAAACAAAGAGTTTTGAAAATGCCTTTATATACATATGTTGTAGTGTGTAACGTGTCTTAAGTTCCAAAATCATTGTCCAAGAGAAATTAGTTTCGCAAAGCAATCGCTAAATTAGTTGGCGGGCTGCACAAGAGCTAAGTTTCACGTGTCAGCTATTTGGTACTACCGACACCTGCTGAGAGCTTTGTGGATGCTGTTAGATGTTCAGACCTTTTAGTTATAGCTGACTAACAGCTAACTTTGATCTAAATAGGAACATGTATCTCATCAACTTTGTTTCGAATATTTATTTTTCTTACTACTCGTACTTTTACACGTGAAACTTACTCTGTCTGTACGTCGCTCTTTCAAACTATTTAACCGGTTTTAAATGAATTTCGATACCCAAATTGTAAAGAGCCTAAGAAAAGATAATATGGAAGTTTGTTTGGAAATATGTTAGGTTGAAGTAAATTTTGTATAAGGTCGTGATAAAAGACCAACATTAGATCTGTACAGTAATAATAATGTATGGAGTCATTACAAAATGTAAAATATGAGTAAACATCACTCATTTTTCTCATTTCATAATGATTCTAAGAGAGGTAGTGCATAGCGATTTATCGCTCGAACTGGAGCAGCCCGACTGGTGAAATACCTCCACCTTACAGAAGACCGCAGCCAAATAACAATCACTTCTGTGTTGTTGTGTTCCTGCGTGTGAGTAAGGTTTCCAGAGCTCCTGGGGGGTGCTACATTAGTAGCAGGGGTCAAGCCTTCAAGGTAAGGATGACAAGTCCAGTAACATATTTATTATGCTGTACTTGTCACCCTTAAGCTAGGACCTCATTACCACTTAACATCAGGTGGGATGAGGTCAATCTTGAAGTGCAATATAAAAAAAAAAATTCTAACTACTGCTTTTTTTATTAAAGCATAAATTACAAGAAATTTTAAGAGTAATTTCGAATAAATTAACATAAATAGTGGAAACATTATAAAAATTCGGCATTCTTTGGGAATTGGTGGTCAAAATTATATCCACGAAGCATTTTATATTTTGTACTTAAAATGCATTTAGGGTCAAATAAGAGATTCAAAACCAGTGTTTGCCAAATAATTGAATTCTATTTGCATAATATAACGTGTCTTTACTTCCAAAATCATAGTCCAAGAGAAATTAGTTTCTCAAAGCGATCGCTAAATTAGTTAGCGGGTTGCACAAGGGCTAAGTTCCACGTTCGGTACACCAACACCTGCTGAGAGGTTCCTGGATACTATTAGCTACTCAGACTCATTTAGTTATGTCCGACAAACATCTAACAGTACTTACAGTTAATAAGACGACCAGTTAGAAGGTTAGCTATTATCGCTTGAAAGTAATAACTGGTATAGAATAAAATCTATACTTAGGAAAAAATTGAGCTGGTAGGTTCTTAACTTGATAACCTAGAACTTTGGGAAATCTTAAGAAGATTTGTTAACGTCAAATAGCTATTCACTTGTGTTACACAAAAGAGAAACGACTGCTGTATCACAACACGCAGACTTAAAATCATAAAGAAAAATACGTTTTCCAATTCCTGATTCAATTGTTTTCTAATTCCAAAAATCAAATCCGGATCCTCAGCGTGATGCCAAAGTCCGGCCCGGTCTCTGGGTTAAGACGGTCGTCAAAATTTGGTTGGATATTGTACGAGTTCAAGTATAGGAATCGGACATAGGTCGGTTTAAAACAAATAAGTATGTGGGGGTGAGTGTGTGGTGAGCAAATAAAAAGTCCAGCTGTTGAGTTATCAGGTATAATGCCACACACAAGCATAAAGTCCACAATTGTTTTTGAAGGAGAAGGCACAGCACAGAAGAAGTTAATTATAGTTTCACAGCGATACAAAAGAAGATAGAACAAGAAGGGACAGAATAGACAGATAGGAAATTGCAATAATAGATCGCGCGTAAGCTGTAACGGTCTAGCGGGCAGGCAAGCGGCACAGGGGTCGCGTAGCAAGCATAGATCGTGACTGAGATGCGCGGACGCTGGTCGCTGCGAATGAATTTTAGGTAAACTCTGGGCAACCGAGGTGTGAGGTCGCGCGGGACGGCGGTGACGTCGGCTAACGGAACTGGTTAGGTGCAGTCCCGCTCGCACACCTGGGTGCTCAGAGAATAATAGATTAATTAGTGAATGTAATGTACATAATGGGAAAATACATATATAATTATTTGTGTGTCTGTGTAGGTGTGAATGTGTGCATGTTGTGTATATAATATTGTGAGTTGCCCACATCACTCCCCCCCGAGAGGCCATGTCTATGGGCGATAGAAATTAGGAAACCGCACATGACGACCAGATCGTGTGGTTTTCGAGGCAGGTGCTGTAGGTGCAGTGTCGGGTTCGGTGGTAGCCGAAGTAGTGGTGCTGCTGTTGTCTGCCAATATGTAGGCTGGTTTGAGCCTGTCTACCGATACTGTGACAACTTTACCTTTGACACGTATCTTATAAACTTTCGGACTTCTGTCCGTGACTTCGTGTGGACCGGTGTAAGCTGGTTGTAAAGCTCCTCGAAGGCAGTCTTCGCGTAAGAATACATGCGAGCAAGAATGTAGGTCTTTGTAGACAAACACTTTCTTCTTCGCATGGTTAGAAGTAGGCGTTGGCTGCAAGTTGTTGGCAAATGATCTGATTCGAGCTGAAAACTCAGTTAGATCAGTCGTGCATTCGTCAACTTTGTGGCCAAAGAATTCGCCTGGAAGGCGTAAGGGTTCGCCGTATACTAGTTCCGCGGCTGATGTTTGAAGATCTTCTTTGAAAGAACTTCGAATGCCGAGCAGAACTAGTGGCAATGCTTCTGACCAACTGCTATCACGGTGGCACATGATCGCTGACTTTAATTGTCGGTGAAATCTTTCGACAAGGCCATTGCATTGTGGGTGATAAACAGTGGTTCTACGGTGTTTAAAGCCCAGAGTCTTCGAGAGTTGCTGGAATGTGGCACTCTCGAATTGTCTGCCACGGTCGGTAACTACGACCATGGGACAACCAAAACGTGCGACCCATCCCAGCAAGAATGCTTTGACTACGGATTCTGCGGTGATATCTGTAAGTGGGACAGCTTCAGCCCATCGTGTGAAACGATCGACTGCTGTCAAACAGTACCGAAACTCGCAGGAAGGTGGTAGTGGCGGACCACTACCACCTTATCGGAATAAGGTCTAAATGGACGTGTTTAAATCGCGCTGAGGGTAAATCGAGGGTACCTAATGGTGATTTTACGTGTCGATTTACCTTCGTACGCTGACAGGATAAACACGCTTTAGACCAATCGCGACAGTTCTTTCTCATCTGTGGCCAAACGAAACGTTGTGCTACCATTGTGGCACTTGCGTTTGCTCCAGGGTGGCTCAGTCCGTGCAGACTGTCAAAGATTTGCTTTCGCAGACTGACAGGGATAAAAGGTCTGGGAGTCGATGTACTGACATCACAGTATAATAAAATGTGATTCCCAGGTAGTACCATCTTTTTGATGCGCAGAGAAGACTCCTCGCTGAGATACTCAGCAAGTTCAGGGTCTTGTTCCTGTGCTTCGGATAAAACTTTTAAGTCCACTGGCTCGAACAGCTCATCCACCCTGGACAGAGTATCAGCCACTGTGTTATCATTACCTGAGATATGTTGTATGTCCGTGGAAAATTGAGAAATGTAATCCAAGTATCTGTACTGACGCGGACTGCAATTACTTTTTCTTTCACGGAATGCATAACACAGTGGTTTGTGGTCAGTGTATATAGTGAAGTGAGTGGTTTCGAACCAATGGCGAAAATATTTTATATTTTCATATATTGCAAGGAGCTCGCGGTCGTAGGTTGAATATTTTTTCTGCGATGTGCTCAACTTGCGAGAGAAAAAGGCGAGTGGTTGCCAGTGTCCATCCTGTAGCTGCTGTAGTACTCCACCAATTGCCTCATCTGATGCATCAGTGAATAGGCCTAATTTGGTATTGGAGTCTGGGTGAGCTAATAATGCTGCCTGACATAAACTCTCCTTGCAACCCTCGAATGCTTTCAGTGCGTTTCCATCTATGACGATTGGCTGCGAAGCTTTCGCTGACCCAACTAGCAACTCGTTCAGTGGTGATTGAATCTGGGCGGCCTTTGGAATAAATCTCCTATAGAAATTTATCATGCCCAGAAATCTCCTGAGCTGCTTAGTTGTTTTGGGCAGGGGAAAGTCTTTAATAGCCTGGACCTTACTTTCCAGAGGTTTGGTGCCGAACTGGGAGATATGATACCCTAAGAAAGTTACCTCTGACATCCCGAAGTTGCATTTGGACGTGTTAATCAGCATACCGTATTCTTGCATTCTGGAAAATAGTTGACGGAGGTGTTCTTCGTGTTCCCGTTCTGACCTAGAGAATATCAAAAAATCGTCGATGTATGGATAACAGAAATCTAATCCTCTCGTTATCTGGTCTACGAATCTCTGGAAAGTCTGACCTGCGTTGCGCAGACCAAAAGTCATATATGGAAACTCGAAGAGTCCGAAGGGGGTAGTTATAGCCGTCTTTGCGATGTCCTCCTCATAAATAGGAATCTGGTTATAGGCTTTTACAAGATCTATTGTTGAAAAGATTGTACAACCAGATAAATTATGGGAGAAATCGTGTATATGTCTTATCGGATATTTATCTGGCACTGTCCTGGCGTTTAACAACCGGTAATCGCCGCAGGGGCGCCAGCCATTATCTTTCTTAGGCGCTAAATGTAACGGAGACGCCCAGGGTGATTCGGACGGACGGGTGGTGCCATCTGCTAACATTGCTTCGAACTCAGCCTTTGCTATCCGAAGCTTCTCTGGTGCTAACCTGCGGGGTGAACATGATATGGGTGGGCCAGGTGTTGTTCTAATATGATGTACGGTGTTGCGTTTTAGTGTGCGTGGTGTACCTGAAGGTCTAATGAGGTTTTAGTGTGTATGGGATATGATGTAGAAATAAATACTCCAACTCACGGTTAAAGGTTGTTTACTCCACACACCAGTTTAACATGTACAATTAAAGAAGGCACAGAAGGAAGTAAGCACGATAGACACAGCCAGATAGTATGCACAGCACAAGATACAGTCAGTAAAAGGAAGGAAGAAATAATATAGTTTATAAGCAAGCAAGAACAGATATGCGTAAGCGTTGTGTAAGTATACAAGCGCGAGAGAAGCAGCGTGCGCTCCGCGTCGTAGCTAAATCTCGACTGGCGGGCCGGCGCGCGCATGCCGCGCATGCCGCGCATGCGCGGGCCAGCGACGCCGTACCGTACATAGCGGTTATGTGCGTTCGCTGCGTTAGGGAGTTCCGAATGTCTATATCAATATCGATAAGCTGGTACTGGTACACATCTGAATAAAGTGGTACGTGTATACTACTTAAATAAGTGTAAATATTATTATTGTTGTAGATAAATATTTAGTGTTAAGTTTTATTAATATTGGTTAAGTGTATAATAGATAAATAATTATGCTGTAAATAATTATGTGCATGAAAGGTGTGTGTGTAGTAATGGAGTAGCCTACACCACCCCCCTCCAGAGACCGTCAAGGGCGATAAAAATTTGTAAATTTAACATGCCGTCCAGAACGAGTGGTATGACTACTGGGAACATCTGGGACAGGATCGGGTACAGGGTCGGGTTTAGTTTGGTCAGACAATATGAAGGCCGGCTTCATGCGGTCTATGGATACAGTGGCCTCTTTTCCTTTTAGGAGTATTTTAAAGATTTTGTCGTTTCTTGACAAAACTTTATGCGGACCCGAATAGGCAGGTTGGAGAGAACCTCGTGATGCGTCTTCGCGAAGGAACACAAAATCAGAGGTACTTAATTCTTTGTATACAAATACCTTCGGGATGCCGTGTCGTGATGCTGGTGATGGCTGCAACTTTGTGGCAATTTGTTTGAGACGAGCAGAAAACTCCGATACGTCCGTCGTGCCACCATCAGCTGTTTGGAAGAACTCACCTGGCAATCTTAGCGGCTCACCATACACAAGCTCAGCTGAAGAGCTTTGGAGGTCTTCTTTGAACGCACTACGTATGCCTAGTAGGACCCATGGCAAAGACTCTGTCCATCTATCATTTGCGTGGCAGACTATAGCGGCTTTAAGTTGTCGGTGGAAGCGTTCCACCAAGCCATTACACGCTGGATGATATGCAGTAGTCCGCTTATGCTCAAAATTAGCAGTTTTTGAAAGGCACTGGAATAATGCTGATTCAAACTGCCGGCCGCGATCGGTTGTAATATGAGTTGGGCAACCGAAGCGAGCAATCCACGATGATAGTAGTGCCTTTGCCACGGTTTCGGCGGTTATGTCCACGATCGGTATTGCTTCCGGCCACCGAGTGAATCGGTCTACCGCCGTCAGGCAATACCGATAGCCTTCCGAGATAGGCAAGGGGCCTACCAGGTCAATGTGGATATTTTTAAACCGCAAACGTGGTAAAGTAAAATTACCTAAAGGCGCAGTAACGTGCCGGTTGACTTTGGCCTTTTGACAAGCGATACATCCACGAGCCCACTCTCTGCAATCCTTCCTTATACCAGGCCAGACAAAACGATGTGCCACTAATTTTGCGGGTGCACTAGTACCGGGGTGGCTGAGTGAATGTAGGCTTTCAAAGACTTGTCTGCGGTAAAACTTTGGCACAAACGGCCTGGATGTCGGAGTACTGATATCGCAGTACAAAGGAATGCGACTTCCAGGTATTGTAAGCTTCTCCAACCGCAGAGATGATCCTTCAGCCAACAGCTTATGGAGATCCGGGTCGGCTGATTGACCTTTGGCAATAGTCTCAAGACTAACCGGCGCTCCCAATTCTTCGATCCTCGACAGCGTATCGGCAACCACGTTATCCTTGCCAGATATGTGTCGGATATCCGTCGTGAATTGAGAGATATAGTCCAGGTGTCGGTACTGCCTAGGCGAACAGTTCTTTTTCCGTTCGTGGAAAGCGAAACTGATCGGCTTGTGATCTGTGTACACTATAAAGTGCCTAGCCTCGAGCATATGCCTATGATATTTTATACCTTCGTATATGGCGAGTAGTTCCCGATCATAAGGCGAATACTTCGCCTGGGATGGACTCAGCTTCCGCGAAAAGAACGCTAATGGCTGCCACGCGCCATCCTTGTGTTGCTGGAGGACTGTACCGATTGCCTTATCGGAGGCATCTGTCACCAAGGCGAGTTTGGCGGCACAGTCAGGGTGCGCTAGCAAGGCAGCGTTAGCAAGGCTTTCCTTGCATGCTTGAAAAGCTGTGAAGGCATCGCCTACGATGCTAACTGGCTGAGAACCTTTAACAGCGCCTGTTAATAGAGCATGTAGGGGAGCCTGAACTTCAGCTGCTCTGGCAAGAAACCTTCTGTAAAAGTTCAACATACCCAGGAATGCTTTGAGCTGGCGCACAGTTGTGGGGGTCGGGAACTCCTTTATGGCCTGCACCTTTGCATCCAATGGTCGGGAACCGCTCGCAGAGATGGAATAGCCTAAAAAAGTTACCTCTGGCACTCCGAAAACGCACTTCGAAGTATTCACCAACATGCCGTACTCCTTCAGCTTGGTGAAGACTTGGTGGAGGTGCTGCTCATGTTGTTGCTGATCCCTGGAGTAGACCAGGATATCGTCCAGGTAGCAGTAGACGAAATCCATTCCTCTTAAGACCTCGTCCATAAACCTTTGGAAGGTTTGACCCGCATTTCGAAGCCCGAAGGTCATAAACGGAAACTCGAAGAGTCCGAATGGGGTGGTGATCGCGGTCTTCGGAATATCAGCAGGACTGACAGGTATCTGGTTATACGCCTTCAATAAATCGAGGGTGCTAAAGACTTTGCAACCTACAAGATTATGCGCAAAGTCATGAATGTGTCTAACCGGATATCTGTCAGGTACTGTACGAGCGTTGAGCATGCGGTAGTCACCGCAGGGGCGCCAGCCGTTGTCTTTCTTCGGGGCTAGATGAAGAGGTGATGCCCAGGGGCTCTGCGAGGGTCGAGCTGTGCCATTTGCAATCATTGCCTGGAACTCCTGTTGAGCAATTTTAAGTTTGTCGGGAGCTAACCGACGTGGGGTGCAGGAAACCGGAGGGCCTGGGATTGTGCGTATATGGTGGATAGTGTTATGTGTAATGTTGCGGTGTGTACCAGCTGGTCGGGTGATCTCGGGGAATTCGTTAAGAATTTTGTGATAACGAGTCTCACCAGTCAAGATTTTTACAGAAGCTACATTATTACAACTAACTACTTCGGCTATGGATGACATTGAAGTTGTACTGTCTAACAGACGTTTGTTACGACAGTCAACAATGAGGTAATAATAATTTAAAAAATCTACGCCAATAATAGGTTTAGTAACCTCAGCTACCACAAAACGCCAACTGAACACTCTGCGTAAACCGAAGTCTAAATTAAAATGTACATAACCATAAGTAGCAATATTCGATCCATTCGCAGCGCATAAACTGTAGTCCGTCTTTGCACGCCGATCTCGAAGGAGTGACCGAGGGTAGACGCAGAGGTCGCTTCCGGTATCGACCAGAAACTGCACCTTCGAAGCTCGATCTGTCACAAACAGGCGACCGGTAGAAGGAGAAGTAGGGCAGTCAGCAGTCGCCATTATCGACCGCCCCCTACGTTTCCCGCCTGGAAGTCACAGGGTTTTACACATTTGCTGGCTTTGTCTCCAAATTTTCCATGATACCAACAGTACGGGAACTTCTTATAGTTGAACAGGGAGCGTTGCGACCTTGATGTAGACCTGTTGCGCGGTAATCGCGAGGTTCTTGATTGAGGACGACTGCTCCTCTCTGTCGCAAGTTTCTCAAACTGTCGTCGGAGCTCTGCCACCTGCCTGGTTAACGCGTCCAACGATGAGCCAGGACTGGCTTGATGCTGGCTGGTAGACGAAACTGCAGGTGGATGGATGGCCAGCTCGTGGATACGGTCAGCCAAGTCTGCCAGGTCGTCGATGGAAGATGACGTTGGCTGTCCTGCTAGCACTGTCTGGATCCCGTGTGAGAGTCGACTAACCCAAATGGTCCTTAAGAAATCGTCGGGAACATTAGCACCAGCTAGGCTCTTCAGGTGACGCAAAAATTGAGACGGCTTTCGGTCACCAAGCTCCTCATGCATCAAAAGCTGCTTAATCTTCTTATCCCTCGACGCCGTTAACCGCCTGATCAGTTCTGTCTTCAGCTTGAGGTACTTGTCAGTAGTTGGTGGACTCACAATCAGGTCCTTAACTTCTCTGGAGAACTGGTTATCCAACTGGCTTATCACATGGTTGAACTTGGTGGAGTCACTGGTTATTCCTGATATGGCGAACTGCCCCTCCACTTGCGCAAACCAGATCTCGGGTTCTTCAGGCCAAAATGGTGGAAGTCTCGGCGTGACTTTGAAAACATCGATATTCGATGTCGACTCTTTCCCATCACTAGTAGCCGACCGCATGGTTGGCTTGGCGGCTCCACGTGCATTCCTTTTCCATGGTTCTATTTCGGGGTCACCAGTTTAGTGTGTATGGGATATGATGTAGAAATAAATACTCCAACTCACGGTTAAAGGTTGTTTACTCCACACACCAGTTTAACATGTACAATTAAAGAAGGCACAGAAGGAAGTAAGCACGATAGACACAGCCAGATAGTATGCACAGCACAAGATACAGTCAGTAAAAGGAAGGAAGAAATAATATAGTTTATAAGCAAGCAAGAACAGATATGCGTAAGCGTTGTGTAAGTATACAAGCGCGAGAGAAGCAGCGTGCGCTCCGCGTCGTAGCTAAATCTCGACTGGCGGGCCGGCGCGCGCATGCCGCGCATGCCGCGCATGCGCGGGCCAGCGACGCCGTACCGTACATAGCGGTTATGTGCGTTCGCTGCGTTAGGGAGTTCCGAATGTCTATATCAATATCGATAAGCTGGTACTGGTACACATCTGAATAAAGTGGTACGTGTATACTACTTAAATAAGTGTAAATATTATTATTGTTGTAGATAAATATTTAGTGTTAAGTTTTATTAATATTGGTTAAGTGTATAATAGATAAATAATTATGCTGTAAATAATTATGTGCATGAAAGGTGTGTGTGTAGTAATGGAGTAGCCTACAAGGTCCTGAAATTCAGAGAGTAGTTTGTGATATTTCGAATCTCCAGTCACGACCTTTACACTGGGTATAAAATTATTACTTCTAGCAACACAAGCTACTGTTGATAATTTAGTTGTATTATCAATTATTCGTTTATTGCGTACATCTACTAAAAGATTATAATGCGATAAAAAATCTACGCCTATAATTGCTTTGGTAACATCTGCTACTATGAATTGCCAGTTAAAATTTCTGCGTAAACCTAGATCTATATTACATTGAACATAACCATACGTATCTATCGATGATCCGTTAGCTGCGCAGAGTTGGTAATTGGTCTTCTCTCGTCGATCCCGCAGCGCAGTCCGGGGGAAAACACACAAGTCACTCCCAGTGTCGACAAGGAACTGGACTTTTGATCTACGGTCCGTCACGAAGAGGCGACCATTAGTGTTGGGGCAATCGTTAGTCGCCATCACAGATTGCCTTGAGCGTTTCCCGATTTGAAATCACACGGTCGTATGCACTTCTTTGCCTGGCTCCCAAATTTAGAATGATACCAACACTGTGGAAACTTTCTATAGCTCGACTGTGATCGCGTAGAAGGTGTTCGGTGTCGCTGTTGGTGTGAGTCTTGTTTAGTGCGTGGGCGGGAACGGCCTCGAACTTCTGAGGTAAGGGAGCTGACCTGCTTGGTTAATTCGGCAATGCTGCGTGCCATCATTTCCAGAGCTGATTCCGGCGCTGCACTAGTGGCCGCTGCTACTTGTGGCGATGCTGGGGCGATGTCATGCACTCTGTCAGCCAAGTCGGCTAATTCGTTGAGGGTGAGGCTCATCTGGGATGCGACGACTGTTTGTAGGTTATTTGGCAAACGGCTTGTCCATATAGTACGCAAAAAATTTTCTGGAATACTGGGACCGGCTAAGTGTCGTAAATGTCGAAGGAATTGCGAGGGCTTGCGATCACCAAGCTCTTCTGATTGTAACAACTGTTTAACTTTTCTTTCACTTGACATTGACAGCCTCTTTATTAGTTCCGATTTTAATTTTTCGTACTTGCCCTTTTCCGGTGGTGATGTAATAACGTCCTCTACTTCCACGGCGTATTGACGATCCAAGTGCGAAAGAACGTAATAGAACTTGGTGTTGTCATCCGTTATTCTAGCCATAGCAAATTGTCCCTCAATTTGCGAAAACCATATTGTGGGTTTTTCGGGCCAAAATGGGGGTATCCGCACTCCAACGCGAAACGTCTCCGGCGTTACCTGAAGCGTAACGGGCGGCGCATGATCTTCCATCTTTGTATCTTGCCCATAATTTGTAATCCTTGACGGAACTTGCGAATCCTCTGACACGGTGCTCATTTTCGAAATGTGCTCGAGTGGGTCACCAGTTTGTGGGGGTGAGTGTGTGGTGAGCAAATAAAAAGTCCAGCTGTTGAGTTATCAGGTATAATGCCACACACAAGCATAAAGTCCACAATTGTTTTTGAAGGAGAAGGCACAGCACAGAAGAAGTTAATTATAGTTTCACAGCGATACAAAAGAAGATAGAACAAGAAGGGACAGAATAGACAGATAGGAAATTGCAATAATAGATCGCGCGTAAGCTGTAACGGTCTAGCGGGCAGGCAAGCGGCACAGGGGTCGCGTAGCAAGCATAGATCGTGACTGAGATGCGCGGACGCTGGTCGCTGCGAATGAATTTTAGGTAAACTCTGGGCAACCGAGGTGTGAGGTCGCGCGGGACGGCGGTGACGTCGGCTAACGGAACTGGTTAGGTGCAGTCCCGCTCGCACACCTGGGTGCTCAGAGAATAATAGATTAATTAGTGAATGTAATGTACATAATGGGAAAATACATATATAATTATTTGTGTGTCTGTGTAGGTGTGAATGTGTGCATGTTGTGTATATAATATTGTGAGTTGCCCACAAGTATTTGAAGTTGTTTTTCAAGTATTTTTCTAGCCCTTAGTGTACATACCGATTGTACAGTATAGAATCCGCTACGATAATGATCCTTATTTGAAGAGACTATTTTTACATGATTGTCTACTCTCTGGTGCTTTGGGTTTATTTGTCAGTTCTCTATAGTAACATTGAAAATATTTTGATAACTACGGAGTGTCTTGCCGGATTCTCCTCTGTCAGATTACGCTATGAACCGGTGTTAGCCTAAATTTTTTTATTCATGCTGAAGATGCATGAGTATTACTCGTAAATGAATTGATTTTAATATGTATAATTTCCGACCTCCTCTGTTTACCACTCAAAAGGCATATACGGAAGACAATCGTCGGGTGTCACTCCGACAAACGCTGGGTATTGACCTTTTTAGTTACATAATTTAAATCTTAAGTTGCTGTTATTTACATATTTTGTCATGTCACTAAAAAAAAAACATTTCTGTGTTTCTTTATTTTGTTTACTTTGCTATAAAACTGTCAACAAGCTTGTAATGCCGAAATTTGATTAATTCCTGCGGCCTCCAATCCCCAAACCTCAGGGTTTTAGAGCTTCAGACCGGGAGAGTCCCACACATGTCCCCCCCCCCCCCCCCCGCAATAAATGTTTTGGAGCTTAAGGGTTCAACCGTTCAACCGCTTCATCATGGAGGCAGTCATTCAAGTATTTTACTATACGGATAGAGTTTATCAGATTCCGTGATGTCAAATCACCTATTTTAGATAAAAAAAAACCCATCCATTTCAATTTACTAATTACATGTTAGCAATCGTTTGCCAAAGTACAATGATTTTGCTTATTCAAAATCGATTAAAATGTTCGCATCGATAAGATAATTGTTGCCGACGCAAAAAAACCTTTTTAATAAATTTTGTCTTGATATTGTTATTGATTTTTGAAATATTACTAAACGTGTGTTTCTATTAAATTTGTTCCTTTCTAATCCTGTGCTCTACTCTAATGTGTAATTTGTTTTGTTATCATCCATCATTATAGATAAAGTAGGTAATCTGTAATTGATTTCATTGATAAGCTTGAAAAAATCCGAAAAACAATAATTAGATAGCCATTTATCTAACAATCTATGTGTCAATCTACTGTCAAACACAACGTGATTTCAAATATTTAATCATTTTGATAACTCGCTTATAACGTGGCGAGTGCCAAGCGACTTGTCACGTGGACTTACTTGCTTTGAAATGAGCATAATATACTGTATCATTGGACCTCCACGGAAACCTTGAAAAGCAACAGAGCACCAAAACCCGTGATCTATTGTTGAATATTGATATTGTGAAAGAAGTATAGAAGCTATTTATTAAATAAAAAGCATATTAACGCCGGAACATAATGCCTAATTCGACCTAACAGCTACAAATTTCCTCTTTACACTGAGATAGGAAGTAGTTAAAACATATACGTGATAACAATCTACCTTTTTCCGAATTTCAAATTACAAATTTGATATTGGGTTGGTCTTAGAAAGGAAAACAGCGTTTAAATGACTTAACATAAAATATGGCTGGCTGCATACCAAGATAATTATTATTATAACAAAAACCAACAGGATGTTTGAATGGGAAAAAGGTCGAGAGAACATAAAAAAATGAAATGTGCCTATCATTGTCTCATTTCAGAACGAAGACCACTGTCATTAAAATGAAGTATATTAAAATAAAGTTTACTGGCTTAGTGAAATATGGATTGCTGATCATAAACCCAAAGTATGAAAGAAAGTGTATCTTTCTTTATTATTAAGCACGAACACATTACAATACAAGAAAAAAATTAAATTTGAGGACATGTAAAACAGAAAAAATAAGAAAAATACTAGACATTTCAATTGCTTGAGGCCAACAATGTACGAGCCTCAGTAAACGCTTATGCTGGGTTCTAATATTCGAAAAACTAACCATTCTAGTTACAGATAGTAATAAATTATACGAGACGTAAGCTAAAAACGACAGATATGGAAAGTAAATTATGGAAAGGTATTAACGACTCGTAGTTGGTTGGAGAAAAACGTCATTTTACACGTTACGAATCGTAAAATATTGTCACCGGGAAGGCTGCTGGCAGTGGTAGAAAGAAGGCCGTGTTCTGAGTGACACAATACATTTAACAAGCAACAGTACGCTAACATATAAAATCAACAGAAACGAATTAATAAAAAAAGTTTAAGTGTCGTTTTAATAATTTTTAAATATTTTTTTCTTAAGGTGTTGCTTAAAAAAACGTTCGAAAAGTTAGAATGACTAAAATCATTGTTAAAACATATTATGTTCTGATAAATATAATTGGTCTTTTAGACTCCAAATAGGTTATCGATGTCCCGGGGAACTCCTACTTTGCTCTTAATGTCATTTAGTATAATGAGAGTAAAAGGCTAATTGGCGTTAACAACAAATGTGTCATTGAAAATTAATGTTTGATTAGATTTGATCTAAAATTAGTTTAATCATACTGATGTTGTTTAAAGCTTGATGTTTAGATGAGTCGAAATATTTTTGTGTATGTCCAATTTTACTGCTATTTTATCAATCCACAATTCCTAAACCTTACATAAAATATACAAATTACAGGTTGATGATATAAATTTATTAATGGTCTTTTCCCAAATTGAGTAAACTCAAATTAAGAACATAATATATGAATATAAAAAAGCAAAGCAAAATGAATGGCACATTCTAAAATCATACTATTTATAATGATTTTCGATAGAACATATTTAATATGAGAGACAATAAAATATATTATTTGTTCTATGCTGAGGTTTTTTTATTCATTGAGATCAACGAAAACAATACGTCCTGAAAGTTTATTTACTTTTGATACAGTTGTTTGCCATAATGTACTGCATTAATTATGATACAGTACTGTTTGCACTGTGAGCTATAGAATGATTACACTTCTAATTTGAAAGAGAGAAAAAAATATGATAAATATGTCAATTTTCACTTACTTTATTCATAGCGTAATCTGCACCAGCCATTTCATAAAACTTTCTTCCGTGTAATCGTAAATTATCTTATTCGGTTTGTCCCCCCACATATGCACGCTAAAAATCCAAACTTTGTTTGGATTCTCAGGATCCGAAAGTATTATACTTTGCATAAAATTAATACGATATATCGCCCGACCTGGTTGTTAACTAAAACACAATTGCGAAAGATACAGTTATCTACCTGTATTTTATTGAACTAACAGTTGATAAAAAGATATAGATGAAATACCTTCATTATTTTTCGATAAGGATTAACGATTAGCGATAAAATTGTCTAGATGATGACGTTAATTAAGAGGTATCTGTTTGATCTAACAAAAAATATTGGAACATGCCTTTTGTTTAATTTTGACATTTTTAAAATTGTCTGTTTAATTATAAGAATTGACTCCACAAAACAGGTTAGTATAAGTAAGTAACAGTAAGATTGTATTTTTTATATATATTCAACTGTTTTTTTTTCTCTGTCAGTCAACCACAGAGTTTTTAAAATTCATGTTCCGGCAGTGCATAACAAGTTATTAATAAATTAGTTAAATTTTATCAAAAAGTATAATAAAACGTAAATGCTAAGAAAATGAAGAAATATTCTGTCACTAGTCGTCCCGCCGATTGTTTGCGAACTACAAGGTGCTTTAAACTTTTTAAACCTGCCTTGGACCTCCACAATTAACCCAAAATTAGATAAATCGGTTTGACTGTTCCTAAGTTTTAGCAAAACTAATGAACCACGATTGATTTTATTAATATTTATACCCATACTTATTTGTATAAAGTTGTTGTTGAGAGAAAAATGTTAAAAGTTTATTGTGATTTAACAAATTTCAGTCCGTATTTTAAATATAGTTATATAAGTTACTTACTTTTTTATTCACTTATTTCCAATTGTTTTTGCACAACATTTATTTTAAATAATCTCTTTTATAAAATGTTTACTACTGCACGAAAATTGTTCTGTTCATTTATATTTAATTTATAACTTTAATTAGCTTATTTCGTTTCAGTTTTGTGTTTCGCGCACGCATTACAATAACAAACTAAATGCCAGCTAGTTTCACATTCTACAGGGAAGGAAAAATGTTATAATTATGCGACAATACATTTGCCTAAACATTTACATTAGTCTTTACAAATAAAAACTCAAATAAAATTGCAATAATAACTTTAAATTGACACAAGTGTTTTCACGGACTAAATTATAATAAATTTCAAATTGAATTTTGTCGGAGTAGTCTACAAATACATTATGGGATTTTGGCATACGCGTGACTCTGGCAACACAAAATTTAAAACTATTTCAAGTTAACAGATTGTATTTACCTAAACTTAACATTTTTAAATAAATACTAATTGTAAAAGGAAAAATATTATAGATATAAATATTAAAAATATATAACGATCATAGTTATAAAGCGCGATAATGATTTTATGTAGCACTTGGTTCTATTTAGGTACTTCAATATATTTTCTGTTTTTGTTAAGAAGGGTGCATCGTAGAACGGTATTAAATACAGCGCTGTGTGTGCGCCTCTTAAATAAATTAATGGATATTTAAAATGCCGTCATTGATAATGGACAGTTGAAGGTTTTTATATAAATTTAAGTTCTGCCGTGCAATGTATTATTTTGCTAGGCTTCTGTTTATTATTTAAAATAGACAAATACCCATACGCATACATCGCACACACTTAGACATACAATATACGCACTATAAAAAAAACTGAGATTTTTGATTAAGGTCCCGTAGCGAAATGGCGAAAAACGGCACCATTATGGATTCGTCATGTCTCTCTGTCCATCCGTATGTCATTGCCACATTTTTCCGAAATCATTAGTCCTAAGCCGTTGAAACTTGGTATGTAGGTGTATTCTGTGTACCGCATTAAGATTTTTACAAAAATAAAAAAATTACAATAATATTTCGGGGCTCCCCATACTTAAAACTGAAACCGATACCTGTGGGGTATAAATGTAAAATCTATCTTCAAAAATGATTTCTTTTTTCTTATTTTTTTTTTTCATTTGACGACCCGACTCTCACATAACAGGCATCGCCTCGTGTGCGAGTTAAGCCATGATCACACGTACCGAGCAAACGGGTAAGACAGTAAAATGTTTCTCGGCCATAGTTATATAAACGACCCGAGCTTCTGTCATTCTTCTTTTGTTTAATCGCACCAAATACTCGGGGAGAGCACTATCTCACCCGTTTGCTCAGTACATATGATCAAAGTATACCCATATGAAATCGCGTGCAAAAGCAACAGATGTCGAAAAATTTATCAATTTTCGAACTAAGCTGTTTGTAATATTAGAAGCAGAAATTGTTTATCTCCCTTTGCGGAGCGGGAATCGAACCCACGACATTCACGTATCGCGCGTGCTGCTCTTCCAACTGAGCTAATCGCAAGTTATCCTAGGCGAAGAAATTTTTCTGCTGTATCAACCGTTAGCCTCCGGTAAGTGCCGTCTGCCGAATATGTTTAGAACTACATACTTATCGGCCCGTGGTACATTCGTTGCAGAAATATTTGAAAACCACGGAATTGAATAAATATTTTGATTGGTGAATCACAGAACGGTGATTAGAATTAATGAAAAAATATCATAAATAAATTTGAAAGACATGTGGAGGAGATATTAGATCTTGAAATGAAGCTAATAATCTTAAATAATAAATAAATAAATAAATATTGGACAACATCACATACATTGCTCTGATTCTGTGGTAAGTAGCTTAAGCATTTGTCTTACAGAAATCAGAAACAACGACGGTACCACAAAACCCAGACACGAGACAATATGGAAAAGTTCGTTTCCCATATTGACCCGACCGGGGATCGAACCCGGGACCTCAGAGATGGCGCTCGCCAAAGTATGGCCCGCTCGCCTCTCGGCTACGGAGGTCGTCGTAATCTAATCTTAATCGATTTTTATGAGTTTTATAGAGCTATACGCCGCACTAGGACACTTTGAATATATAAACAAACCATACAATCTAATGACTTAGGTATACTTCATTACCAGTGGTATTCAATTCAAATTATACAATATCGAAAGCCACATACAAAATATAGGTCAGAAAAACGTTAGGATGAAGTACAGTAGAGAAAAAATAATAATATAAGCCAACCAGACGGGACAAATACAAAAGGAACTTCTTTCCATTCATTATTTATTAGTACCTAGAAACAGGAAACAACGAAACGAGGCACCGTACTTTTAAACCATTGTGTTGAAAATAAGCGAGCAATTCTTACGATTATCCCATCGTAGGAAGCTGAAAACCATTGAATGGGACTGAAACATCGTCGTGTCGGACGACAAAGGAAACTCATTGGGAAAAATGAAAATAAGAAAGCGAAAATTCCCCTCATTATGTAAATGAAAGCATCTTTTATCCATCCCCATTAGTCGGTACAAAGAATTATTTGTAGCTAGTATTTGCTGGACTGGACTCGTATGGAATTCGAGTTTTAGCCGAGTTTCTTTTCGAGTCGGTAGTTGGGGTTTGAATGTTGGATTAGGATTTTAAGGTTTCGAGTTTGATATCAAGAGCAAGTTAAGAGTGTACGCAATTTTCCTTACATACAAACCTATACGAACCAACAAAAGGTTTCATAGAATTTAAAATAAGTTAACGGGTCAAAATACGAAAATATTTTTAGTAGACGTTCTGGTTAGATTGCGCCAACCGTGGTCACGAAATGACGAGTTTATTTATTTATTTAATTTGATATTTATTGAAATAAATAAATAAAATAAGTTAATATTAAGTACAAAGAAATGTTGTCGCATTTTGACCCGATAACTTATTTTAAATGTTTAAAATAGAAGGTTCATTTTCAAAGATCAATCGAAAGTTACTTTAGAGATCTATCACATAAATTATAATACTATAATTCTATAGTTTGTCTGTAAAGAAGGTGGAGATATAAATTTACCTAAATGTTCTTCAAAGACCTACTTATTTTGTTTTTAAAGCAAAAATAAGTAATCAAACGTCACCAGCTGAGCTATTTTCTGTCGGCCATTGACATGAACAATACTGAAGGATGCCATACCAACTAAACAGCACAAATACAATCCTACTAAAGAATTGACATTGTGTGAAGAAATAAAGTTATTTTCAAATGTTTGAAAATAAATGGGCTCGACTATTCAAAATGTCTGTGGCATTTTGTGACTTCCGCCGATTCCAAAGGTTAATGAAAGTTGTTGTCAACCAGATAAAATTACCTAACAACAGCGAATCTGTGTGATCTTATCATTTACCTATCTTTTGTAAAAGCAAGTGATAAAACGCTTATGAAAAGACGTCAATTGATTTATATTAACCTATTATTTGTTGATAAAATTATAAATTTTGCATCAGAAAATGTCTGGATGCATTATATTCGTATCTTGCACGTGCCGAATTTAATCAGTTTTTAGATATAGGGTGCCTTAACACACAGACAGCTTAGAAATGATGTGTGACGTTAACCCAAAATACTGAACGAGTTTATAAGTTATCCTAAAATCTATATTATATAAAGCTAAATCTTATATATAAAACTGAATCGCTGTTCGTTAGCCTCGTTAAAACTCGAGAACGGCGTCTAGCCGATTTGGCTAATCTTGTTCTTGAAATAATTGTGGAGGTCCAGGGAAGATTTAAAAGGTTAGAAATTATAAATAAATAGGTGTTACGATGTCCGCCGGGACAACTAGTATACAATAAAGGATATGAGGTTTAACTACAAGTAAAGTTGAGGTGAATGTGAAAAAAAAAGATTTCCGAGGCTGAAAGGAGAGCGAATTGGACGTAAGGGTTGCGTGTTTTGTGACGGCCTAGGTTTGATTTTCAGTCAACAAACAAACAAACGTGAACAAACTTTTGTCTCATTGGTCTGGGTGTTGTGGTGCCGTTGTAATTTTGATTTCTGACACTAATGCTTCAGTTTCAGCTACTTTCCACTGTGGCAAGTAGCTCTGATTCTGTGACAGAATAAAAGTCAATGTGATGTTGCCCAGTTTGTATTTTTTTAGTTATTTATTATTATAATCATCAAAATTATTAAAAATAATAATTAGGACATATACAATATAAAAATAATGTTTCTTTTTTTTTATATTACACTTCAAGATTGACCTCATCCCACCTGATGTTAAGTGGTAATGAGGTAATGAGGTCCTAGCTTAAGGGTGACAAGTACAGCATAATAAATCTGGTACTGAACTTGTCGCCCTTACCTTGAAGGCTTGACCCTACTAACGTAGCACCCCCCAGGAGTTCTGGAAACCTTACTCACACGCAGGAACACAACAATACAGAAGTAAAGTGTTTGAGAAACAATCTAAAACAAAATGCAAATTATATAGTGAAAACATTTTTAAGAGAAATAACTCCCTTTTTTTACTGAACTACGAAACGCAAAACATTTTACAGTAGGTACTCTAAGTCGTGGCGAAGTGCACTACTGACCCAACTAGTATGCAAATCCTTGTGAAGCGATCCAAATGTGCCCTTCCTAGGGGTTTCAATTCCGCTTTTCCGAGATCGGAGTATTTCAGAATCCCGTGTTGTATTAAAAGTACATTATTCAACCGCAGGGCAACAATTAATTTGCTAAGCAACCAATTTAATATTTTTTTTAAGGTATTCAAGCCTTTTCAAGTGTAGTGTTATGCCTTATAAGGACATCCTACATTCTAATAATATTATAAACGTGAAATTTTGTAAGAAAGTATCGATGACTGTAACTATGATTGGAACTATTTTACCAAAAAGTACTGAACGGATTTGGTTGATATATTGAAATGATTTAATTTTACTTTTTATCTCGCAACTTGCGACACAAACTAAATCGTGGGCAACAGGCCAATTTTATTTCCTCTTTCAAGATGGCAGAAAACCCACATAGGAAATCTTGGTCGACAACTCCAAGTTAAACTTCTTAGGCACCCCTCACGTCATATTAAAAATTTTTCTTTCTCGGTTCATTTGCATTTCTAAGCCGTTTTTTCCGACGAAATGACTGGACTATAAATAAAGAATCAATCACGCGAGATTGTCACTCTGTAGGCCAATTTTATTTCCTCTTTCAAGATGGCAGAAAACCCACATAGGAAATCTTGGTCGACAACTCCAAGTTAAACTTCTTAGGCATCCCTCACGTCATATTAAAAATTTTGCTTTCTCGGTTCATTTGCATTTCTAAGCCGTTTTTCCCGACGAAATGACTGGACTATAAATAAAGAATCAATCACGCGAGATTGTTACTCTGTAGGGGAATGTTAGGAGGAGGTATTTCTTTAATTTGGCAGGTAGGTAGGTATGCTCGGATACATAACAAATATAAACAACGTTAATTCTTCTTCATTTTGTCCTTCAAAAATAACTTAAATCTTGCAACTCCAAACTATGAGTGTACAAGTTGACAATTAAAGTTAATCCAAATAGGAAGTATTTTAATTACAAATAATAATTATTTTCTTTATTATTTTGTACTTGTTACTCTTAAGCTAGGACCTCATTAGCATTTTTCCTAGCGGAGACGAGCCAGCTGCTGGTGTGGGGATACCCCGGCCGGTCAGATGCGTAGAACGGTTTAGCACCTTCGGCCGTTCCTGCCAGTCCCCCGACCATCCAGGGGAGATTTGGCGAGGCCGCCCCGTAAGGGGCAGCAATTCCACCGACAGTGGACCGACCGAGTCCCACACACGTCACTGTCGACCCCACGGTATCGGTGTGGTGCGCAAAGGCATTTCCCCCCTCTCAAAAAATAAATAAGGACCTCATTACCACTTAACATCAGGTGAGTTGAGGTCATCTTGCCGTGCAATAAAAAAAAACCCTCTCCCTTAAACTTTGTTGCCACTTTTGTTAACAACCGTTATGTTACAAAGCTTCATGGTCATGACTGTTGTAGCCTCATTGCCTTGTAACAGGCAATAATTTGGCTCAGACCTATGGCTGCTCGCCAATGCTTTCTTCAAAGCTAACGCCATTCACTATTATAACCACTTAAGCGCGGTCCATTTGGCATTATTTGTTGCACGTCATGTTCCTAAGCACGTCGCGAAACAAATAGTGAACACCCCCTTAAATTAGGTCACACGCTATTTTTAAAGCCCATTTGAAAACCGATTAAATGTCAAGACATTGTTTCGTGTACTTGATTAATGATACGTTAAAACCCGACTGGCTCTTTGTGTAGTTTAGGTAAATAATAGATAGATAGAATGTCTACACTATAAAATTGCGTTTAAAAGAATCCTCAATGCCTCAATGAAATAACCCAAGACATTAATAGTTAAATAAGTCTTTAAATATTCCTACCTGATTTTTCAAAAATTCCATGCTTTGGAAATAACGTTAAAGTCGTTGATCACGGCTATGATTCAATATGCCTTGTTTTCCTTTTAAAGGTTGCAGAGATCAGGTGACTATTACTTCAATGTCATAACTAGACATCGTCGATAGTCAGAAAGGGAAAAAACCCGTCAGCTTGTCACCACAGATTGTGCAACCCGACGGAACTTCGAGCAGTAAATAGTCTTTTTTTTTACATAGCCTATAAACTGACCCACTGCTGGGCAAACCCCCCCCCCCCCCCCCCCTCCCTTTCTCCCAGACACTTCCAGCGTTCTCTATCTGGTTGGTGCCAAGTCTTGCCAACCTTGAGAAATAGTATTAAAGAATAAAAATGTTATCAAGTATCTTGCCGGTATTTTCTCATTAGAAATATAGACCGGCGGTAGTCACTTTTCTATTCTATGGTTATTCATAAGTATTTGTATTGTATATTGTAATATGTTACCTACTTGAACATAAATATTTTGAACTTTAGAAATCTTTGTTACTTTACGATTTTCGTAGCCGATAGGCGAGTGGGCCGCACTTTGGGATCGCGCTATTTCTGAGGTCCAGATTCTATTCCCGATCGGGTTAATATGGATAAACGTAATTTTCTACATTGTCTCGGGTTTGGGTGTTGCAGTACCTTCAGTGTTTCTAATTTCTGTAGTACTTAAGCTACTTACAGTAAAATCCAAGCAACGTATGTGATGTTGTCCAATATTTATTTTCCAGCGTCAAGTTTTTACTTTGAAATATCTGGTATAGATTTTTTAATCTGTTGAAGTTGAAACATGAAAACATGAATAAGACGAAAGTAAGCCTAGAAAAACTAGAATTTGTGAAAAATATTTTCAGTCAGCATTCTAGCTACTGAAAATTTCAAATAGCCTCTGGGAGTTACTGATACTAATTTCGTTTCAGGTAAAATTTTAATACAAGAAATCTCTGGAGCGTTGATTGAATATTTTAAGCTTGGTATGCGAGCTTGGTTTGCTTTACATTTGCACATGTATTTTAAATAGCCACGTTGTATAAAATTTCAATTTTTAATGTCTACCATATAAGTGAAAGACAAAAAACTTTTAAAATCAATTGGAATAAAATTTTAAATTCGTGAGGGAGTTCGTAGCATATAACTATTCAAATTATTTAAAATAGTGTGTTTATGTGTTTTTGGTTTTAGGTGAATAAAATAATTTAGATTAGTAAATTATTTGGCGTAGATAAAACAGTTTAATAAATAATAATTAATTAATCCGTTAAAAAAAATTCACATCTTGTCTACTAAAATTAAGTCATGTCATTAATTACTTTAATAAAATGGCTAAATAAATTACACTATGGTTTTTTCTAGTATCCATCAAATGTAAATTACATGAAGATTTATTTTAAAAAAAATCAAATAGTTTTAAAAATATTCGGCGTTAGAAGAACTTATTGTTGCACAATAGCCCTAAAATACATTGTTAAATAGTATACCCCAAAAAGTTTTACTGCCTCTAAAGGTCAGAAGTGTTTCCTTATGAAAACATAAGGCATGTCATAGATTATTCTATTTCCATTAGCTATCATACCCTGCCTCAGATAAAGGAATTATTGGTTACCACATCCCAGCTGGTAGGGTGTCCCACTTAGGTCTAGGATAAAACAACAACTGAAGCTTCGTAATCGCAATATTATTATTGCAACATTTTTTTTTACTCAGATTTTTGATGGTTATAACAATCTTAACGTTTATTTTATGTTTTTTTTAAACTTCTTGACTTCCGTACTTGATTTGTATTTTTCTAGCGGACTAGCTCGGCTTCATCTGGTTTTAAAGATATTTAAAAAAATATGTATTTTTCGTATAAACAAATCAGGCATGTGCCCTATTAACGGCTGCATTGTAAAAGGTGCTGCCTAGTTACGCAAGGTAAGATCCAACCAAGCAACATTTTTTAATATCTACTAATTTTTTTTTATCTTGTTATCTTCTCGAATGGAATATCTCGATTGATAATCGTTAAGACAAATACATCTTACAGATGTAAGAATGGGTATTTAAAAAAAAACAAAATACGGGTAACCTTAAAAATAATAATTGCATTCTTTAATTTGTAAAAAATACTAAAATAAATATACATCCCACTAAAGCGTAGCCAGTTCTGTTTCTCATAAAAATATTACCCACTTTTGAATAATTTAAGAAACCTGAATACTCGTATGGGCTTTATTTACTTTTCAAAAATATTATGATAGTCATCAAAATAATATTATAATAATTACGAAAATTTTGGAGAACCTTGTGTTACAAGTTATTTTTTGCTCACCCTACCGCCCAGGTACGGAACCGTAACGGGAACGCGTTCAATTTTTGAATAGATCATACCCATCAGGGATGTCCGCTTTAGTGCTTTCATTTTTAGCTTGTTCCGCGTTGTTTTAGTTTGACTTGCACCGGGTTTTTCGGGTTTTCGTGCACGGTGCTGCAGCTAATAGTGTTGTCGACCTCTCGATAGTTTTACTATCGGTAATTGAGTTGAACAACATCTATCGTATCGATAGGCCTATCGGTACTTCGATATTATTAAAACAAACTATCGTAATTACTATATTAAACTTCAATGCTATTAATACTCTGTTATATATTTGTTTCGATAGCCCCGTGATTGTCAATTTTTTTTATATTACAATTCAAGAATGACCTCATCCCACCTGATATTAAGTGGTAATGAGGTCCTAGCTTAAGGGTGACAAGTACAGCATGATAAATCTGTTACTGAATGTGTCGCTCTTACCTTAAGGCTTGACCCCTGCTACTAACGTAGCACCCCCAGGAGCTCTGGAAACCTTACTTACATGCAGGAATACAACAACTCAAAAGTGATTTTTATTTGGCTACGGTCTTCTGTAAGGTGGAGGTATTTCACCAGTCGGGCTGCTCCAGTTCGAGCTATAAATCGCTATGCCCTACCTCTCTTACTATCTGAAAAAATAAAAAATAAAAGAAAATACATTTATTGGCCCACATAGACTTTTATACGTTCAGTAGACACATAGTAAGGTTTAATATTATTAAGAATTTAGAAATTACAGATGTATCGGCTCTGACTATTATAATAATGATTGATAAGTTTGCGCTGTTATATTGATTCAATAGTATCGTGGCTAAATATTGGATGATGCAGCATATTTTGAAGCTGTTATCTTGATGTGATTTGATGTAACTTGAGCGTTATGATATAAAAATAGTACGAGTACGAAAGTATTTAAGGTTTTGCAATGGCCTGAAATCTTATATTAGATGCTTAAATTAAAGAAACACTGAAATTGTAACACAATGCTAACGGGTAGGATATTTCGATATCAAATCCGTTGTTATCACGATGTGGGTTCCTCTCTTGCTTACTATCAGGCTGAGAGGAGCCAATATACTGCGCTACTATAAAAAAAAATATCACAAGGAACACGTATTGTTTCTTCGTTTATTACATATTAATATATTAACGCAAAAGCAGTAACAGCGGTGAGCGATTACAATTATCGTATATAACACTTCTGTTAAAGAAAAAAAAATCGCTATTGACAAGATAAAAATACTGTTACTATCCCTATTATTGATACTAATTGCTTTTTTAATAATTTAATTTGTGGATTAGATATAAATTGAGCTTCAATAGTGTCCATACTATCACAAGTATTGCTGCGTGCCAATGGAATTGACATTCTCGGGGCTGTCGATCAATGCTCGGTTCCAATATCGATTTTTAAAGTGTTAAAAATGACTATCCGTTTTTTTTCAACCGAATACGAGTCGTTAATACCGTTCTATATTTCAATTTCCATCTTACGCATCGTATAATTTATTACTATCCGTAACTAGTACGGATTGTTTTTCAAATATTGGAACCGAGTTTCAATCGATAGTATCGATACTATTTCTCTTGCCCAACTATCGGTAAAGTATCGGTAGTGGACAATCAAGGGCAACACTAGGAGCTTACAGGTTTATTCAGTTACCGTAGCTCTCCATCTGTGATTGTCAATTTTTGGTCTGAATCGTTGAGGCTGCCAATTTGAGAGAGGAAGATTTTTTGCAATATAGGAGGGGCTGGAGCAGGATCCAACTAGTGAGATATTGCTTTGGGAACAGCTTATGTTGTTCTTTTTAACAGGAGGTTCTGATACATTTACTTACAGTGAATATACACTGTTAACTCATATAAATTTTTAACACATTAATTATCTTCTTGTTTATAAAAATTAATAGCTGTTCGTTAGTCTCGCTAAAACTCGACAACTGCTAGATCGATTTGGCTAATGTTGGTATTAAAATAATTATGCAGGTCCAGGAAGGTTCAAAAGGTTAGAAAATTTGGGAAAGTATAGGCGTTACAACATTTACCGGGATACCTAGTTTGGATATAAAAATATCCTACTTATTTATTATAAACGTCAAATATTGTAAGTATCTATGGAGGTTTGGATATATGAACGTATGTTTGGTATGTTACTACGCAAAGACTATACTAATACTGTAAATTTTAAGACTTTCGCGTTCCATTTTAAACATTTAAAATAATTTAACGGGTCAAAACGCGACACCATTTTTATTTAGTAGTTAATACGAACTACTTACTCCCCGACCTTTCGGTTAGGTTGCACCAACAGTGGTCACGAGCTGACTCAGCTCAGCAAATAAAAATGGTGTCGCGTTTTGACCCGTTAAATTATTTTAAATATACTAATACTGAATGGATCTGGATGGGATTTTGTATAAAAATAGATAAGATACTAGATTAACATTATAAACTTACTTTTTATTGCAAAATATCGTTAACGAAATAAAAAAAATCAGCTAGTGATATTAAAATTCAATACAGTACAATGCACTTCCATTTTACAATGAAAAAAAGGGAAACGACCAAAACATGCATTGAAACAATTTATCCCACCGACGAGTTTTAATGAACAATTCTAGTGAAATTTCGTGTTTATTCAAACCGACATAACAAGTCACGGTTGCTAAAGCGACAACAAACGCGCAGAGATGATAATAATATCTCGAGTACGTATAAACAATGTCACCACCTGTTTACATTTGCGGAGTACTTACATCAGAACCTTACGTGTGTATACCGAGTAAGTATTAATTAATGAATCCAGCTCCGCGCTGGGGTTCGGTGCAAGACTTAAGCGATTGACATTACCGTATTCGCTGAATGTTGAAATAAGAAAAGTGCCTTTTTTACTACACATTTGTTAATACAAAAAATAGCTACATTTTATTAAAAACTGCAGTTCGCACGGGTACAATATGAACACTTATATACATTTCGTTTTCTGTACATTAATAAAATTAATCCGTTGTCAACGCGATGGCGGTTCCTCTCTTGCTTACCATCAGGCTGGGAGGAAACAATATAAAAGCTGTTAAAAAAGTTTTTTTTTTTTTGAAAATACATCATTAAGAAAACTGCATCAAAAACCGTTACGTCGTTTTAAATATTTAAGCATAAACAACAGGACAAACAGAAGGAAGCGAAGTGTCCTAACCAAACTGAGCAAAAAATCAATCAGAAAAGTCTCCACGGGATTCAATCCCATGACCTCCGAGCTATGAAGCTTAAAATTTTCATCTCACCATCAATGAGGCTGACTAAGTAGTCTGAGAAGTAAATGTCCAAATTCGTTGTGCTGACCCTGGTGGATATTTTTGAGAAGCATTATAAGAGGAATGTTAATACGCTAATCGCTCCGCTTGAATCTCGTGCTTTGGGACAGTGAACCCAACGCTTGAGGCATAAGGTATAAATCTTGGGTGCTCTTTCGCCGCTTCCGGTTGCGCAGCGCTAGCACCGTATCCTCGAACAATAATTAATTCAATACTTTGCCCCGTAATTAATATATTATTTTAATGCGTTGGTTCCTTCTGATTTAGGGCCGCTGAGTACCTACTTTGGATGTCGGCCTTGCATGTACTGTGTTAATTATAAATTTGTACTTATCCACATAGATATTAGGAAACATTATTTAGTTTCTCTTCTTAAAAGTGCCTGGAAAACTCATTTTTATAAGTGAGTTATGAAAAATTTTGTGTGCTGTAATTATTGTGTGAAAACTGTGATTTATTTTTTTGTCGAAGTAATGTATTGACTTTGGGTTATACTATCATAATCAAATCGATTTTTGATGCTATCTAATTCTTTTTTAGTTGTTGTTGTGAATTCAATTAGATTTTGACTGATTGGTATTTGTTCCAAAAATTAATGAAGCTTTGTAATGACAATAAAATTGCAAACAATTATATGCGTTGACCATAAAACGTAGTACGTAGCTTTAACTATTTATACGGGTATTAGGTACAAGCTTGGTAAGCTCCTTGATGTAGCGGACATGAGAGATCAGGGAAGAAAACGATAAAAACATGTAAAATTATGTATTATGCAAGTGATAGAAAGTACGTAGAAGGAATGTGACAGAATGAGAAGGTAAACAAAAATAATATCAAAATTACACGTCAAATTTAAAAGCATAAAAAAGTATGTAGGTTCGGTTGGCCACACTTGATAACCTCAAAAATGAAAGAATTAGAGAAATGAAGACCATTCAGCTCATGACTACGGTTGCTGTAACCTAACAGGATCGTTGGGTAGTAAATAGTTTATGTTAGCTACTAAAACATGTTATCGCGTTTAGACCTGTTAACTTAATAAGTGTTTAAAATGGTACGCGAAAGTTTTAAATTCTAGAAAATCATATTCTTCTAACATGCAAAACAAGAAATTGGCGTAGTACAAATGCATTTAGTAAATAATGTTTTGTTTAAGTTAACTTTTTTTATTTTTTATTTATAAGCATACAAACATAATCTTTACAGGCTTAACCTAATACAATTATGTCGTTTTTGATGCTATATTAATAGCCAATCTTAAGACCTCATTTGGCCTACTGTAAAATAAATCACATTGCTCTGATATGGCATTCAGTAATCGAAGCGCTCGCACGAGCGGCGCCCGCTGCAGCAGCGCGGTGCGCGCGCGCGGCACTTGCAGCAGCGGGGGCCGCCGCCGGCGCATAGTGTACTGGTCCGGCACACCCACACTCATGCACTCTAATAACCGAGGGTGGTGTACAATACCTTTCAGCACTTTCACTAAGTAGACAGCTAGAGTGACCTATCTTCTAACTTCTAACTTGTAGTATCCCACCATTCCCAGCAAGAACAAAGTGGGATACAACAAGGGATAACCTGGGTATACTCCGAATTGTTTTGAATACATGTATCTAACAAATTTATTTTTTATGCGTTCTAACATAAATTTAAATTTGACCTCGTAAGGAGACCAAAACTTGTCATTACTATATCACAAAGTACCTTCTGTTGTAGAAAGTGAAGAAAAAAAAGTTTACAAAAACAATCATTTAAGTACATTATATATTTCCCAAGAGGTAAGAATGTTTCCCACAAGAAATTTGTTGCTTTTGCTGGAGCAGTTGGTCGGTAACTGATATTAGAACGCACGTGAAAAAACATGCATAATTTTCTGTACATAAGACCTCTCCTCTTGGCCAATTTAAAGATTCTACATCTGATGCCGTGCCTGAGACCTCCACCAAATGTAAAATATTAAGATAAGACTCTCTGTGATCAATATGAATCTTACTTATATTTTAAAAGTGAAAGTTTATGCAAATGTTCGAATTTCGGTATTTATTTTACGCAAAAACTAGGTACTAAATGGATATGAAGGAAAAACTAGAATAACGAAATGGATATTTTCATCCCGAAATGACAAAGTACAGTACAGTACAGTAGATAAAGTTGCGAGTATTGTCGTAATAATAAATACAACTAATTCGAAACAAGGATACAAAGCTTGTGATATAGGGAAGTGAAAGTAATTTAGTTCCCAGATAATTTACAACTTTCCTCATTACAAACTAGCTTAGCTGTCATAGTACGATCATAAAGTACTGCTAACTATGTCATAATTATTATTTTACTTTGACGTTAGCAAGTTTTAGTTAGTTATTAATAAATATTGCTAATACAACATATATAGCGAAACTTATAAAAAGCTAAGCTAAGTCAGATAAAGGGCTATCAACTCCTATGGAATCTTGGTGAAGATGATCAAACATTAGTTACCTAACAGGGACCTCGTCCACTCTCAGAGAATTGTTAAATAACTTTGTTAAAAAACATGTTTTTTCACGTAATTTTTACGCAACTTAAAACTAAAACTTAAGATTTTTTTGCTAAATCTCAGAAACTAAAAGAACTACAAATTTGAAATGTGATAGGTAGATTCTTAATAGGGCCATGCAAATGTCGAGCATTTGTAAAAATAGATTTATGAGTGAGGGCGCGGTAGGCATTTCACACTCGATGAAAAAGGGGATGGCAGTTCCAACATTTATCTGAAAAGCGAGTTCTAAACAAAAAAAACAGAGAATGCCTATAAAAAAACATTCAATGCATTCAATGGAACAATTGAAACCATTCCAATAAAATCAAATTTAAATCTATCATTTTAGATTTGGGTTTATATTGACGTCAAGTTTATATGTTAAAATTGGAACGCGAAATTCTAATTATATTTCACAATTTCTAGTACTTTATAGGTATTGTATTGTATTCGCAGCACAATAGTACTAGTATCCAATTGTAACCGTCCGCATTCTAGAGTCAACAGGCAATCAAATCACGGTCCCGGCGTCCGCGGGTCTGGTCGTTGTGAAGTGTCATTATTTTCTCCCATCATTGTCTGCGAGGATCGCCTCTTTCGTGATCAATGTTTCCTTTTGTTATAGAGATGTCTCTTATCTTGTATCGATGTTTTTTATAAAACTTTACAAGTAAAATTAATTTCCGTATCACGAAGCCCTATTGGCTATGAATATTGTCCGGCGTTCAGATATACATCGTTTTAGTGAGCGTAATCTTGGGAGTAGTCAATGCTAAAGCTATTATCTACTGTTGCTGTACAAGCTACGCACGTTATCAATGCTTAAATTCTACGTGACATGGCACATGTCGGTAACAAGAAGAAAGAGAGAAAGAGGATGTGACGTAGGCCCCTGCCGAGAGAGATAAATAAATAATAAATAAATATTGGACAACATCACATACATTGCTCTGATTCTATGGTAAGTAGCTAAAGCACTTGTGTTATAGAAATCAGAAACAACGACGGTACCACAACACCCAGACCCGAGACAATACAAAAAAGTCTATGTTTAGCACTGGACGGCCTTTAGCTGAAATTATGATTATGATGGTCAGAGTATTTATTTCAAGAGTTTCATCATCTCATCAGACAAATAAGTTTTACTATCGGCACGTTAACTCATTGCGTATTTCCTAAAGCCAAGTTTTGACGACCTTCGTAGCCGAGAGGCCAGCGTGCCGGACTTTGGCTTCGCGCCATCTCTGAGGTTCCGGGTGCGATCCCCGCTCGGGTCAATATGGGAAACGAACTTTTCTTTATTGTCCCGGGTTTGGGCATTGTGGTACCCTCGTTGTTTCTGATTTCTGTAACACAAGTGCTGTAGCTACTTACCACAGAATCAAAGCAATGTATATGATGTTGTCCAATATTTATTTTATTTATTTATAAGCTCTAAACACATTTTTGGCTTCCCAAATATCTAGGTGTAATAATAATAATAATTCATTTGATGGAAAACAGGCTTAGCTAGTTAGCGACAACTAACCAATTTATCAAGCAAGTAACACATTTATTACAAACTAGCTGTGCCCGCGGCTTCGTTCCCGTGGACTACATCCTTTCATAGTCGGTTTTACCCCTTTCTCCCCTAATATACGAAACAAAAAGTAGTCTATATTTTAATCCAAGTTTCGAGCGATATCTGTACCAAATTTCATATCTCTAACTTCAAAAATAAACATTTTTCCATATAAACTTTCAAAGGTGGTATTTCCCCCATCCCCCCTTATTTTATCCCCCTTAACTACGAAATAATTCTAAAATAAAAACTGTATTTATGTTGCACGGCCGTACCCATTTCTCGCCATCTACTATTTCCTCTACCTTAAGGTTGTCTGGAAGAGATCGCTTTCTAGCGATAAGACCGCCTAAATTGTACTATAATTTTTCTGTAAAACCTATTTCTGTAAAGATTTTGTGCAATAAAGTATATCTATCTATCTATCTATTTTCTAATAAAAAGTGTCCGTTCTTGAGATTCAACGTATACCTATACCAAATTTCATCAAAATCGGTTAAAAGGTTTAAGCAGGAAAGCGTAACAGACAGAGAGACAGACAGGCAGACAGACAGACAGAGTTACTTTCGCATTTATAATATTAGTAGGGAAGTAGGGATTGGCAAAGTCTTGTCTGCGTTATCGATAGATACTGTTAGGTGCTATCGACAGAATGCAAGCACTTTTGAACAGCAAACTGAAACGTAATTCATGGGGACAATAAAAGATAGTCGAGTGATCCTTCTCGCCGGTTCATTACGAGATAAGCATCTGATCCGTCACGGCTGATTGTTATTTATCGGCGATGGACCCAAGCCTTTAGTATGACTTTTTAATTAGACGATTGTCTTTTATTTGTGATTAATGCCAAGTACATCTCTTCTTTGTCCTACGGTGTTTTCTGGATAAATATTTGATCTAACAGCATCTATCAGAGATATGGTATGGTAATTCAAAGGCCCATATATGTTGAAACAGTTGTTGTTTAAAGATTGCTGATTTTTTAATACCTACCATTAATGCCTGGTTTAAATATTTAACGATTCGTTATGTATTAGAAACAGAAAATGTTTACCTCCCCTTGCGGTGCGGGAATCGAATCCACGATCTTCACGTATCGCGCGTGCTGCTCTTCCAACTGAGCTAACCACAAGTAAACGTAGGCGATGAAATTTTTCTGCTGTATCAACCGTTAGCCTACGGTAAGTGCACTCTGCCGAATATGTTTGGAACTACATACTTATCGGCCCGTGGTACATTCGTTGCAGAAATGTTTGAAAACCACGGAATCGAAGACACCTGGCGTCCTAATCGATTTTTATAATGCTTTACGCCGCACCAGCGAACTTTAAATATTTTAAAGAAACAGAAAATCTTATCTCCTATTTCTTATCTAAGAGGAAATATTTGTATCTATTTTTGTATGTTTGTAATGAATAGACTTAAAAAGTACTGGGCCGATTTAAAAATTCTTTGACCAATAGAATGCTACATTCTTCCAATTTGACATAGGCTACAAAATTAGGGATCGTTGGTAAAATTTGAAAAATTTCAACAGAAAAGCGGGAAAAATTCTCTAAGGCGAAACAAAGCTCGCCGGGACCGCTTGTAATAATTAAAAAGATCTATCAGAGATATTGGCATTCGCTATTGCTATGATACTGATCCGAAGAGGTTGGCTTTTATGATAGAACGATACCTTGAAGTACCTTTTTAAACAATAGGAAATACCTTTCGCACCTTAACTCTGAAGGTAACTGCGGCGTGTGGACCTCATTTCCTACTCCGCCCTAAGAAGGGCAAGAACGACCCACTTTAACCATCGCCATCTGACCTTCACAATTCTGAAAAGAAGTCCTAGCTGAGACAAACGCGTAAACGTGCCATAAAGCACATTATCGTGATTCATATCTGGTAATCGGTGATTCAAGACTGCAGTATTCCTACTATGCAAATTGGTAACACTTCACACATATTTTTAATGGTAGACTTTCATGTAGTTTTATTTTTTAATTGAAGTTCCTTAAAAAATTCTATGCTGATGTTTGGAGAGGAACTATTTCTTACAAATGAATTGATATTTTTACATTAAAACTTAAATTTATTTATTAACTTTCTTTATTTTCCTTGAGCTTCTTTTGCTTTATCGCGAAACGTAAACGAGTCTCTTAGTACTTTGCTTTATTGTTTCTTAAGAACAGAACAATGTTGCGGTATTTTTTCCGACATTGCCGATACGGCCTACAATAAAACGAAACGTTTGAAATCGGGCTCACAAACTCTTATTATGAAATTCCCTAGAAGAAATGAAAAAAACCCGCCTAAGTGCGAATCGGAAACGCACACAAAAGGTAGCATTAACGAGGTAAAGAATATTAAATACACTAGGCAAAAAATCACGTTTGTTATAACGTTGTATAAGAGATCACTATTTAATGTTTATTCAATTATTTAAGTTTTATTATGTGTGTCCACCATAGTATTAGAATATGTAGGATAAGCGATGGAAAATTTACTGACAACAAGCAATCCCATCTGACATTAAGATTTTTTTTATATTTTTCACAGTTCGGCCCCAGTTTCTAAGTTAAATCATTATGCTTATTATTATACAGACTTTCAACAGCTATGTTTGACTTTGCTCAACCCAGGAATCTAACCCGATACCCCTAATATCAATAATTGAATTACAAGAGTATCAAGAAGTGGCGTTGTGTAGGTAAAACCAAATTAAAAAGTAAAACCACCATTAGCAAGAGTGTACCTACATAAAACTGATAATACATATTGTTCAATGATGCCCTTGGTATTTCAGCCAAGTGTTCCCATCAAAAGTAGGCCCTAATTGCTCTGAACCGTTTCACATCTACACTGGAACTCCCAAACAAACCACTAGAGTAATCCCGCAAGAAACATATCAACGCAGCAAAATTATTAACAACAATACCTCTGAGACACAGAGTTGTGTCCATTTAAATAATTAATGTGAGAATGGGCAGCCGCGCCGATCCTGCGGTCAGAGGCTAATAGTCATTTGGGGACCAAAGAAGTTACTTTATTGGGTCAATTTCCCCCCATTTGTTACCCGGGCGGGGAAGCAGGAGATTTCGTCTTGTTACTTTGAAAGATTGCGTGGGGAAATTAAAAGGCGTTGGAGCTAAGACGTATGGTGAGGCGGCGTTTTAGCCGCCTTTTTTAGGCTTCGAAGAGCGATTTATCTAATCGATGTTAGTTTTCGAATTTGAACCTTAGCAGAATTTAAATAAATCTGATTTTATTTCGTGGCTTAAACTGCAGCGTAGCCCAATTTGTAAGTAGCAGTGGGTTTAACAATGCCTTGCCATCTTAATTTTTCGATCCCAAATTTAATCCCAGATTAGGCATACCATTTGGTTGATGACTCATGATAATTCAAAATCCAGTGGCCCCACAGTTATAAGTATTTTTAAAAAGATATTTTTAATTCAAAACACATTTTTTTGGTTTTAATTAAACAAAAATTACAATCGATTTTATTATCTGTATAGTTCTTTTCGCCGTACTAGCGAACTTTAAATATTAGAAACACACTTAGACATTAGAAACACGATAAGTATGTAGTTCTAAACACATTCGGCAGAGGGCACTTACCGGAGGCTAACGGTTGATACAGCAGAAAAATTTCATCGCCTACGATAACTTGCGGTTAGCTCAGTTGGTAAGAGCAGCACGCGCGATACGTAAAGGTCGTGGGTTCGATTCCCGCACCGCAAGGGGAGACAAACAATTTCTGTTTCTAATATAAAAATTACAATTTAATTTTCAGCTATATAATAACACGGTGCTTGCGTCTTTTTTATGACGCAAAGTTTTTATGACGCGCTTGCTGTATGGGTCAGAAATCCATACTAATATTATAAATGCGAAAGTAACTCTGTCTGTCTGTCTGTCTGTTACTCTTTCACGCCTAAACGGCTAAACGGATTTTGATGAAATTTGGTATAGGTATATGTTGAATCTCAAGAACGGACATAGGCTACTTTTAATTAGAAAATAAGGGGGGGGGGTAATACCACCTCTGCAAAAATGATTATTTTTGAAGTTAGAGATATGAAATATGGCACAAATATAGCTCGAAACTTGGATTAAAATATAGACTACTTTTTGTTTTAAATATTAGGGGAGAAAGGGGTAAAACCGACCATGAAAGGATGTAGTCCACGCGAACGAAGTCGCGGGCACAGCTAGTTGGTTAATAAATGTACGGACTGCATAAAATGGAATTTTCTCAAAATTATATTCAACAAAACAAAATAGCACGGGTTTTTTCTACTCAATTATTTTTGGTCATGTAAATAATTTTGATTTCGCCGTTGACGCCGTCGCAGCTCTACTATTTTCCTATTGGCCAATATTCGCGAATTAAACGTGAGTTCCAAGATGGCCGACGGCGCAAAACTACATATTTTGAAACAAAACCCTTAATTTGGGTATCAAACAAAAAGGAAAAAAAAATATTGAGCTGTTAGGGGTTTTAAACATTTTTCTATTTTAAAGTATATATTCATAAAGTTCATTTTGATCTGTCCTCTCACACAGTACACCATGAACGCTTGAGACGAAGTTGTTCAGTGGGTATTTTTCGCGAACAACGCAGAAGTTCTCAGCGCCGCGCCCGCCTTTGTAAAAGTTTCTTGCGTCTGGGTAGTTTGAACTTTGATCTTAATGTGACTTTTGTGCACTCATTACAGATGTACGTGCCTGATGACAGCGTTACGTAATACGTAAAAAGAAGTTTTTTTTAAACTTTGAGAATTGTGTTAGTAGGTAGGTATATCAAAGGATAGAATCCTGTAGTATACGTAAATTGTAATATTGAGGCCGAAATACTATATAACCTCACGATTTCACGTATAGGAGCGCATTTAAAAGATTGTCACATACAAAATACAAATACTTTACTTATCGCTTATATACAAATGCTAACTAAATGATTTTAGTAAAGCTATTATGAGCCAAATAGCAAACGACAATAATTTTAAATAAATAATAGTATTGATAACAAAATGTTACAAAATGTCATACTAATTAACTTTTTTGATGTTTCAACGTCTGTAAAATGTTAATTAATATTAAAACTTATCTGTACAGATGTAACATTACAGATGCGACTTTGAGCATCACATTACAATGCTATACCTATAATAATTTTAATAATGATTTTAGTATGCATAGAGAATGAACATGTTAACATTAAATATTAGAAACAGAAAAATTTTATCTCCCCTTGCGGTGCGGGAATTGAACCCACGACCTTCACGTATCGCGCGTGCTGCTCTTGATTGATCGCAAGGGGAGATAAAAAAAAAATCTGTTTCTAATATTTAAAGTTCGCTAGTACGGCGTATAGTACTATAAAAATAATAAAATCGATGTTAACATTAGTTTTAATTTGTGAGAAAAAAACTGCTCTATTCCTCTCTCTACCTGACAGCATTAACAGCATGTTTGAAATAGATCTACAAGCGTATCCAACATTTGTTAAATAAATATTAATAAGATGTGTTTATCTGCCAAATCTTTACTTTTAGAACAACAAAGAAACCTGTCACGTTAGAGTCACATCGATTGATAAAAAAAATACAATATACCAAGAGATTCCCATTTATTCAACGATATTATCATTAATTACTAGGAACATGACGTGTCAATGTTCGACCGGTGCTTTGTTGATCATACACACTCGTAATACACGTACGTGTAGACAAACATATTGGGAGCCTGTTATTGAGAGATAACTGGGATTGAATTGCTTCGAGTTTGGGGCTGCGATAAACTAAAATAACTACTCAAATCAGATCAAAATACTCAGAAACTTTATACAGCACATGTTGTGAAGATTTTTATATCTAAATTTATAAAAAAGCGAAATATATATGACTGACTGTCTGACTAATTAATCACAAAAATCCAGAAACTAAAACATCTACAAAGTTGAAAGGGTAGGTATGTAGCGGTATTTCTATGTATGAGTATTTTAAACTTAAGCTTAAGCACTCATTTTATGGAACCCAAACCCTGAGTTGTTACAATACTTTGGGATCAGTTCAGTTTATGTTATGCAGACAGATATAAATTTGAAAGCAAATTTCGGGGTATAAACTATTTTCCACATTTTTACTGTAGAATAGAATAAAATAGAATAGAATAGAATAGAATAGAATAGAATAGAATAGAATAGAATAGAATAGAATAGAATAGAATAGAATAGAATAGAATAGAATAGAATAGAATAGAATAGAATAGAATAGAATAGAATAGAATAGAATAGAATAGAATAGAATAGAATAGAATAGAATAGAATAGAATAGAATAGAATAGAATAGAATAGAATAGAATAGAATAGAATAGAATAGAATAGAATAGAATAGAATAGAATAGAATATAATATAATATAATATAATAGAATAGAATAGAATAGAATAGAATAGAATAGAATAGAATAGAAATCATCTTTATTCATGTAAACTTTACAAAAGCTCTTATGAATAGTCAGTACAAATTAAGTATTCTACCGCCGTGTTCGGAATGTTGATCATGTCGAGAAGAACCGGCAAGAAACTCGACACTTACTCTTTTCAATGTTAAAATAAGGAGTCCTTTATATTTTAATATATAAATTCATTGATCGCTTGACACGTCATTATTAAAGATAATCATTCAATAATTTTTCTTTTCATTCGGTCATTCATTCATCTACAATTTCAAAGGCCCGTGCTATTTTTTAAATCTTTTTCACATTTAAATTTTATTGCTAAAATAAAGAAATAACTGGAGATTGGTAATTTCAAATGTAAGTTATGGCAACTTACATATTATGTCAAGGATGTTTTGTGTAAGGACTGTCATATTGAGATATGTTAACAGAAATACATGTGTAAAAAAAATGTTTTTAACGGGCTTTCTTTATCAATCCGTCATTACACAATCTAGTAATTAGTACAACGTTGGATGAACAACTTTAGTGTATAGTAGAATCGGTGTGAATACGAGTACAAATGATAGTGTCAACATCTCAACTTTTGTTCATTTTGTACTGTGCACCTTTTATTTCGCATTGCATCCCCCACCGCGGGAAATGGAAGGGCGCGGGTGGCGGGTGATGGGCCGGGCCAGGAAACAAGCGGAGAAAGCTAATAGTGTACCACTAAACAGAGCCAAAAAATTGACTTATCGAATTGGAATCATTTCTAAATTTTACATAAATAGGAAAATTTTATCCCCCCTTACAGTCGCAGATTTGAACCCATTATTAGATTCGATTCGAATTCTTTAGAGCTTCACTTTGATTTGAGCTAACAACGACTGATTTAGAACAAGTATTTTTCGCTATTGTAACTTGTAAGCCTTCGGTTGCTGTCCTCTGCCGGATGAGTTTGAACTACATCGTTTGTTGATTAGTGCGATTATCGTTTAAAACAATAGCGGTCCCAGTCTACATATTAAAAAATCGTTGGATATGAATTTAGTTCCTAGGCTATGTTTGTCTCTTTCTTAATATCGGCAGCATTATGTGCATGAAATCGAACAATATTTAGATTTCATCTTAATACGTGCAGTATCATTTGCTTAAATGGGTTACATAGATTCATAGATAATACTACTAATATAGCTATTCAAATTCAAATTCAAATTCAAAATTCTTTATTGCACACATGTGGTTATACAGTTGACATAATTTTATCATAGCTCCAAGACATGAAACCCTGAAAGGGCACAGAAACATAAACATAAATTATTCTACATAATATTTCAAAACTTAATATAAATTTATATAACGAATAAATAATATAATACTATTCATTAAAATTGTGACCAATTGTATTATTATTATTCGATCTAAGTCCCAAGTTTAATTAATTATTTTAAAACGAATTATTTTAAATACAAAATGATTTTAATAACTCAATTGCTCGTCTTTCTTTTATACACCGTATTCAGGAATTATATAGGCTATTTGCTTAAAAAACGTCAGCATCAAACATTATATGAGGTTAAATTAGCTTCACTAATTTGTATCAGCAAACCGCCAACTTCGCAGCCCCAACCAAAGAAATGGCTGTCGTGTTGACGGTACTCGTTCCCGGGGCAATGATAAGCGAAATAAATGAGATATCTTCGTGCCGCGTCGATACTGCCGGGACGCGGTAATCGCGCCCATCCCGGCTTTTGTTTAATGCTGCCTTAAGATCCTGGCGCTTTAGGTTCATGCCTGATAGACACATTGTTTGACTCAGTATGCACGTCAGATTGGACTTTGTACTAAATGTTCATTTAATAATAATAAAGGCGTAAGGAAGTGAGAAATGGTGATCTTTGCACCATGAAGAGCGACAACTCTCTTTTAGTGCAGTCAGTGTCCTCAGGCCAGCTCGTGGCGGGCTGTATGGGATTGAGTCGACCAGGCCCATCACTCCGCTTGCCTCAGTTTGCTGGTAGGAATGGACCCCGCAGGGGCCGCAGGACTCTCACCTCTGGCTTGCCTTAGCCGGCCGTCCAGAGTGGGGCGTCAGAGCTATATACTCTCAGGGTGGAAGTGAATCATGCCTTAGTCGTGAGTTGGCACAGTGACGTAAACCACTGGGTAGTAAGCGGTGCACACCTCTCCACACCCTGAGCCGCTCACACAATATTGCCCTCCATCGGTCCTGCTTCGTGGCTAGCGTGTGCGACGAATGGGGGGCCCATGTCGTGAGATGGCGAGTCAACCTGCCCATTTTCCCATCCCAGATTCTTTGATCTTCCACACCATTCCACATAGTTCTGCACTGACCGGAGGTTGTCCTTGGCTGCATTTTATAGTGTATACAGGGATCAATAGAGATTAATCGTAAGTTGATATCACATTACATAATATAATACATGTATTTTATAGGGCCTATAAAGGTTAGCTTCATTCCAATCCATTCAGTTGTTCTTACGTGAAAAAGTAAAGTACACATTTTTGCGATTATATAATTATATAGTGGGGCTTTGCCATATGACGGCAAACTAAAAATATGCCTTTATACAACTGAGAAAACTAAATAAATCATTCGATCAGAAAACGTGTCAAACGTACAAATTTTCCTATCGAATTTTCTATGAAATCACCGTTGTACGTTCATAACAATCCCACAGGTTCATTTAACCCAACAGCTTTAATAAAACCATTCAAAATAAGTTTAGTAGTTAATACTAGGTTAAATGTTTAAATTGGAACACGAAAGTCTTAAATTTTATTTTAATAAAACAAATTTAGTAATTTGTAGCTATCACCTTCCATGACCGTAATGAGAAATAGACCCCTGTATTACCACTGATCTCTCTCAACATCAAAAAAGTTTAAGCCGCTTTTTATCGTTTAAGACCTTATTCACGATCAAAACAAAAATATATTAAAACTGACGTCAAACTCCATAAAAAGACGAGAAAAAATTACAAACCGTTTTCGTTAACTGTAAAACGATAAGCGCATTGAAACAAGCCAAAAGTTTGCGCAACTTAATTTCCCTTCGGCTAACTTCTTCGGAATCTCTCCTATAAATCTCATCAATTTGTTGGGTATGACTACAGGGCTATCTTTCCCAGTGGGAGTGTGGTCGGCCTTTTCTTATTGAATTACGGGAAACTTCGTAACCCTACGCGGTTTTTTCTCGGTACGTGACGGTTCGACAGATAACATATTTAGGCCGCAATTCAGGTGTCAGGCTCCAACGGCCTGATGTAAACCATAATTCTAACGGTGTAGCAACGTTTTTCAAACGGTCTGTTTTTAAACCTTTTTCAAAGCTACAATCAAAGCTGATCTGAAGCCGAAATGTCACATCGCACATCTAGATAAAGGAAACTTATTCAAAATTACAGTTTTTGAATTATGCTCACTAACGAATTTTTTTAACTTAGTACCTAACGACCGAAAAATCTATTTTAAAAATATAGCTTTTCGCCGCTAGAAGTTATCACGTAGTTATATAAACACTTTTTATTCAATGAACGAACTTCAAGCTTTCTCCACCAAAATAGGTCCACATAAAAAAATCATTTTTAGACGTCCATTAGCCTCTTAGCTTCATAAGATAAGCTAAAAGGTATTCAAAACATTGAGCTTTCCTAAAAGGTACTATTTTGAGTTAACTTTCTTTAAATCTATGTGTGCGACATATTCATTTTACCAGTAACAGCTATTGGCAGTTTCGTTTTCTGATTATTAACCAAAGTTTATTCCAATGCATGCTTACAAAAGATTATAACAATATGCCACTATTACATATAACCAGCGGTGCTCGCCACTAAGTATATATTTGAATGATCGATAAATGAAAGATTTGACTAAAGAGAAAATTTATTGATATATTCAAGTACAATTTCGCTAATTTTAATTATGAATTTTAATGAATTTTTATTCAATAAAATATTCAATTTGAAAGCCTCAGTACACTAGTATTGACTAGAGTACTTAGGCTCTGTTTGTAACTTACTGCGGCTTTTAAATTGTAAAACAATTTGAATTAGAAAGTCTCAGTAGACGTAAAACTATTTATAAGATTGATACTGGCCATCGTGTAGTGATTAAAATAGTTAAAGTTCATGTTGGTTCCATAACCCTATGGTGGTGGTTCAAACTCAGCTTGCGAAGCCAAGGAAGCTCCTAATTCTTAATTTTAAGGATTATTTACAGCTATTAAGAAATAGCGGTCCTTATTATAAACATTTACTTAAAGCTGTGAAGAATAAACAACATCGACATTATAATATATATTTTTTTTTAATGGACTCTATCTCGTGTCTCTATATCTCAGATAATGCGTTGATTCCGCCAATGTCAAATGTTTAAAGTGACTCGTTATTTTACGTAAAATACGCGCCATATTATGTATATTCCAAATATTTGTTGCTCATTACCACAATGACTGTTCCGATGGCCTGTATAGCCTATATTGATACTCAAATTTGATATTCATGTTAGGTTGCAAAGCCAAATGTGAGTTATTAAACTCCGTGATAGCTTGGTATGATCGTGCAATTTGCAACAAAGTCGTAGTTAGCATTGGTTTACGCATTAACGTTTCTGCATGTAAAACTATATCGACCGTTAACAGGCCAGTTGACTCAAGCGCCATTTCGAAATCTTTACAGGAGAGATAATTTTTTTTAAGAATAAAATAAATTCTCAAAATATATTTGGTAAAAAAAGCTGGAAACTTAAATCTAGACTGAAATATATAGTAAGGTATTTCAACTTCAAAATATATGTTTGACTAAAATGTCACCAAACAGATATGATTACGGTGTATAAAACAAAAAAATATACAAAAACTTAATCTAATAACCACTGCTTACGAACTTTAAGCATGCAGTAATCAAAATTACTTTAAAAGATGATTTGCTGATAATCTGCCGTATCTGTTTACGGCAGATTATAAGTCAAATATTTTAATTGAATACACATTTTTTTTAAAAAAGTTGCATAGATTAATTATGGTCCTTTTCTGCACATGTTCTCGTAACTACGGGCAGGTATACTTTTTGAAATTCTTTATTTTAATAAAGTTCTAAATTTGTTTTGTAACAAAGTGATTGTCATTTGTTCCAAGCATATTAATGCAACGAATGTCCTTTCGAATGGAACCTTAACTTTTTAATCAAAACTTTTGAAACATCAACCGAAGAGCTAATTAATAAATCAAATAAATTATGGAGTGTAATGCGTACCTCTGTCAAGTCAATTATATAACAAATTAGCCAATCTCGTAAGGGGTCTGCAAAAAGTTCACTCGAAAAGGTTTTGTGTGAAAACTTTTGATTGTATTGCCCTTTCTAACTTTTGGGTCATGTATTTAAAATGGAATAGGTTTTGTGCTGACGATATGCTGATGTATCGAGGTAGTGTTAATGTTGTATTTACATTTGGTTAACTTAAATATTTTAGAGGAATTAGAGTTGAGTTTAACTTTAATCTCTGTACTTTAGCGTATATAAGTTAGGTTGTTATAAGTTCCTACATAATAGATAGATACACTTTATTGCACAGAAAAATTTACAGAAATTGGTTTTACAGACATAATTAAGTACAATTTAGGCGATTTTATTGCTAGAAAACAAGCTCTTCCAGACAACCTATAGATAGAAGAAATAGTAGATATTTAGAGACGAGAATAATTTATAATAGTATCGCTTTTTTAATTTTTAAAGCAACATAAATAAACAAAGAGAAAAAAAGGCGAATTTAACAGACAGCGTTAAGGTTACTGTTGCGGACGTGAGGGATCAGCGAAGAAAAAGATGATGAAAAGATGTAAAATATTGTATTTTCCAAGTGAGTGCAAGTATGTACAGAAGGAAAGAATGACAGCGAAAAGTAAACAAAAATAATATCAAAATAAGACGTCAAATTTAAAAGTAAAAGTAAATCTAAAAAGTATGTAGGTTCGGTTGGCCACATTCTCCCCCCTCGTATGAAATACGATTAAATTGTTAAAGTAGTGAAGAAAATGTGGTCAACCGTTACCTTGGCACTATGTTATATCCGGCCTACGCAAAATCCCGCCCTTGGTTGTAACGTCAACTACCTGCACTATGCCATCGCGTCCAGGGTAGAAGTGGTAGCTGCCAGCGTCCGTAGCTGGTAGCGTCGGTAGTTGGCCTGAAGTGGAGTAGTGGTAGGACTTTTCGTACCCATCGTGTTGTGTTGGTCAGTGAGGCGCGTTGCTTTCCGCCATTCTGATAGGACCTCTCATACCCATCTTGTCCAAAAGTGGTCAGTGAGGCGCGTTACTTTCCGCCATTCTGATCTTTCAGTTAAGGCAGAGACGTCCAGCGATGGTGTAGGCACAGTTATAGATGATGATTGACCGATGAGGAAATGGAATGGTGTCAGCGTTACCAGATCATCATGTGAGTCAGAGATGATAATCAACAACAGCTTTCTAAAAGTAAGGTTTGTCATTGTCAATGTGAATCGTTGTTGATGTTCCTCTATGTGCAAATATATCTTCAAAAATTCATGATTGTAGAATCTGTAGAAAGGTTGTAGACAACTTCTATGTGAAGGGCTCTCACTGTCAGGCAAGTGTACAGGGGAATGTACCACTCCTCCTTTCGACGTCCAATGTGTCTTTGCCAGGTCTGAACTAGTCGGCGTCGAGATGAGTCCCTTTGATGGTTGGCGAGGTAAAGGTGATTCTGCAGAACAGGAAACGTTTGGTAATATCGTATGCGCCTTCTTTTGTAGTAATACTGAATCAATAAATTTCCAATTGGGTGTCGTCCATCAAGCAAGACTGGTTTCTTTGTTTTCTTATTTAAGTCAGGTGCTGCTTGAATTCGTCCAGCCAGCCACAACAGGTTCAGGTTAGCTTGACTTAGCTTTGAATCTGCTTGTACAGATGTTGTTGTGCAGTCTTTGGCAATTAGTGCAGGCGAATTTGATGCTGACCGGTGCAACCCCGTACGACTATGACTAAATGGATTACACTTAAATGAGTTTGATGAAGTATAAAAATAAAAAGTTCGAGATTTAGAATTTAAAAGATGAGTGTCCAAAGGTTTCTTAAAAATCATCGCGGCGTAATGAGCTCGTGCAGTTGCTCGAAATCCTACCAATTCACACACATGTTATGTTTTCGAGTATGTGAGAACTGGTGGGATGTTATTTGTCGGCTCAGTTGGCCACATGTTTGCGTTTAACAAAAAGGAGGGGCCAACAAGCAATCTAGATGAGATGACGAAAGAATTATCTCTAGCCATCCGTCTTGCTAAACTTTTCAAGCAAGATTCTGCTTGAAAATAACCGTCAGGTACGGTTGTACTATCGTGACGCCATGACAATCCTACACGGAATCTAGCCGATGGTAAACGTTCAGTTTCTAAAAGGCTTATTTCTTTAGAATTATATGTTTTATCAAGTTTGGATATCCTAATAAAATCAGGCTTGTTATGCTTCTTAATAAGGGATTTCAAAGAAATAAGTTGTTCACCTTTGTTTATTTGAGTACAAACAGTATGATTAATGAAGTTTATAGGTTTCATCTGTTTGCCTAGGGAACCATATAAAGTCCATCCTAATGCTGTTAAGCACGCTACTGGCTCAGACCGGTGACCGTTTCGGATCTCATGCGGTATCAACAGATGACAATCCTCGGCTCCAATAAGTATCGTAGGTGTTGCGTTTTTGTATGTGAGCATGCCAGCCAAATCTTTGAGATGATTAAATTTTGAAATATCGGTAATGTTGATGGATTGATTTTGAAGGTTTATTGAATTAATAGCTCGTGCATTTGAGATCTGAAACGTTTCGGTTGAGTATTTGCCTTTGATTTTAAAATCTACATAAGAAATATGAGCGCTTTTGCTCATGCCACCTATAGCGTTAATTTTAATTGAATCAGTAGGACCCGTAACTCCGATAATGTTTGCCACTGCAGAGTCGATGAGTGTAGCAGTGCTGCCATCGTCCAATAGTGCGTAAGTGTCGTATGAGCCAGATGGGCCGCATACGGTTACGGGTACGACTTTAAGTAAGGTAGTGGTATGTAGACGCATGTTCATTTTTGGGTGTGTTGAAGATAAACCTACAACTTCTTCAACTTCTTCAATACGTGGTGGCTGTGGAGATGGTACAGCTGTACTGCTTGATACTGAAGCGTCCATTCCCGATGGTCCATGCAGGAGCGCGTGATGTCGCCGGGTGCAGCCGTCCACGCCACAAGGTTTTGTCATGCACATATTCCAAGTGTGAAAGTTAGCCTTAAGACACCTATAGCAAACTTTCTTAGTACGCTGCCAAAGCCATCTATCTTCGACTGATAGGGACTTAAAAGTGGTGCAGTCGGTAATGTGGTGTAGCTTGTTGCAATAAATACAATTTGCCTTAGGTTTCGTACTACCTACAACATGTACGGCTACGTCAGAACGTCCGTTAGATTTGAATGACGTCATATGTCTTTGAGAAGAAGCGGGCTGTATGGTATCAGGAGATAAACCAAATTTAATGTGACGTTCGAGCTCTTGCACTAAGAAGTCACTCAATAACTCTAGCTTTGTTTTAATAGCGTAATCAAAGTTATAAGATGCGAAGTCAGTCCACCTCATTCTCAAAGTATGATTCAGTTTGCCTAAAATACTATAAAATAATTCAGGCGAGTGTAAGTACTCGTTTTGTTTTATAATGCGTATTGTTGCTACACTGTTTCGAACTCGAGTTGCAAAACTACTCAAACCCTTCAAGTCGAGCGTCAGGTTCGGAAGGTTCTTAAGTGCCGCCACCTCGTGGAACACGATGAGCTCTGGGCGTGCGAAGTTGTGTTCGAGCAGCTGCAACACGTCGTCGGGCGCGTCCGCCGCCAGGAGCAGCGCTGCGACAGCCTCGCGCGCGGAGCCCCGTACGGCATTTTGTAGACGCGCTACGTTTTCTAAAGGAGAAAAATTGGACTTAGTGATTTCGTACGTTCGTTTAAAGTGAAGTCATTCCAAAGGATTCCCAGAAAATTGTGGGAGGGTGATATGATGGGGATGTTTTGTTTGTGCTGTGACAAGTGCCCTCGTGGTGTGGGCTATGTCCGCTACGGTATTTATAAGTTTTACGGTATCAATGAACCACTCGGGCTGCTGAAAGGGCGTCTACCTGTTGGGGTAGCTCAGCTGAGCCCACGTGAGGGTCAGTGTTCTCCGCCCGCGTAATCGCGTGTGTGGCCTTTTGTTCTAAGCCGTGATTGGGCATCGAAAGTTCGTTTTCCAATACATTAAAAAACTCATTTACCTTGTCTGGTCCATCATTTACCTATTGTTGTTCCCTAGAATGATTGCTTCTAATCGAAGAGCGACGGCTCCTGAGTGAGCAGCGAGAGGACTCTGCCTCAATCGCAGCTAACTCAGCACGTAGCTCGTCTTCTTCTACGTCTTTTTCTAAGGCCGCAAGCTGTCGTTCTCGTTCCAGCTGGCGGCGCCGGACACGCGCCTCCGCTGCAAGCTTGCGGGCTTGAATCGTTTCCTTTGACACTGAACTTGTATCACTTGGTACACTGCTGTGCTGATCCCTCGGACTCGCGACTGCGGGGCGCTCTCGGAGGTCGGAGTCAGACGTAGCCATTTGAGCGCGGTTTGCTTGGCTCCTCGTAAATGGCATGAAAAATTTTGTGTTTAGAATTTTGAAAAATAAATTACTGGACTGGTTCGAACGTGCGGAGAAGGACCAAAATGTTGCGGACGTGAGGGATCAGCGAAGAAAAAGATGATGAAAAGATGTAAAATGTTGTATTTTCCAAGTGAGTGCAAGTATGTACAGAAGGAAAGAATGACAGCGAAAAGTAAACAAAAATAATATCAAAATAAGACGTCAAATTTAAAAGTAAAAGTAAATCTAAAAAGTATGTAGGTTCGGTTGGCCACAGTTACTGCATTGGAATGATTTCCGTCTGAATTTTTCTTCTAGAGACAGCAGCGAGTGTAGGACTTCTCCGGTCTTGCAAAAAGGACTATGCATTAAAACCTAATAACTTGACCTTTTTTAATCTTAATCAGGTCCAACTACCAAACGTACCTTCCAAAGCACATAATAACCATTCATTTTGGACAATCAGAATTATAATATCTTAAAACAATAAGTTTTCTTGCAAATGTTCTCGCAGCGGTTTGACTGTCGGTACATTAACCACTGTTCGTTGATTAATGTGCTGACTAAGGAACAAATTATTAAAGGACGCAATAATAAGTAAAATAATGTACTTTTTTTTTAATTTAATAACCAATAATATCTGAATGTTAATTGAATGAAATTGATTATGATATTTAATGTGATTCTTCTTTATTTGTAATATTAATCTACCTATGACTATAATGTTGAAATAAATGATATCTTATCTTATCTTATCTTAAGTACAAAAAGAAGATCTTCATAAATTTTCGGTCCCAGGGGTTTAGAGCCCTGGTAGTTTGAATAGATTTTTGACTTTGATTTTGACGTTGTCTTCGATGCCGTAATTTTCAAATATTTCTGCAAATACTGCACCACGGGCCGATAAGTGTATAATCAAATCGAATCGGCAAAGGACACTTACCAAAGGCTTAGTAATAATTATAGGTAACAGAATAATTTATCGCCTGCGATGACTTGCGGTTTAAGTTAGGTCTATTTCTTTAAAATATCCGGGTTTTTGACCCTAACGCTCTAACTATTACACCACGGAGGCATTAAAAAAATTAACATACACACATTCAAAATAAGATTCCAATGAAGTTTATAAATCAATACATTCATGTTTATTTCGTCGATATTTAAAAACGTTCACGAACTTTGCTCTCTAATCTCCTTCATGCTCGATAAAATGCAAATGCATGTATTGAAAGTTGTTTGGCAGACGTAAATTGTGTAGTCAGGCCCCAACTCTGGTTTCATTTACATACCATTAGACGGCTGAAAAATTTATGTGCACAAACTTTCGCTATACAATTTCATTTGCTGCTCATACGAGTGTGAAGTTATTCTATTTTGCACAAATAGAATACATTTTATGAATGTAAATGTGTGACCGTTGGTAAGACACGGAGAATTTAATATCAGTCATCTAGTAGGTACACATGGTAAAAATAAAAAATAAATAAAAACAAATTTATTTTCTTTCACGGAACACTCTTAGATTCTAGGTATTATGAACAAATATCTGAGCTCTTACATAACTAAACTGACATTTCGTAATGCCAATCAAGATCTGTGGGAGACTGGCGCCTAAAACTAAGCCTATTTAAAATAGGTTTGATATTATTAGGTCACCAGGCCCGCCTTCGGACTTCAATTTGGTATTAAACAAATACGTGAATGCACTTTAAATGTAGTGTTTAAATTTTAATAACAGTAATAAAAGCTTAACATGGTATAAGTGAAAAACTTAGTTTGAGACCAGTTGATTGGTGTAAATGCCTTATAATTAATTATAATATTGACTACCTATCTGTGACTTCGTTCGCGTAGAATTGTGACTTTGGGTAGCATTTTATTAATGTCAGCTAATATACAAATAAAGCCTTTGAAATTTGAAACCTTTCAATAACATAATATTTATACGCATTCATTTCTAGTAGAACACTAAATAAACGAAAAGCTAAATCAAAATACATGAGAAATACAATACTTGTTTTAAATTTTTCATCACTGTTTATGACCCCTAACAACACCAATTTTGCATTAAACAGTCTATGTCCTTTTAAGACTATATGCATACCCAATTTCATTTAGATTAATTCAATAGTTTTAACGAGAAAGTGCAATAGACAGATGGAGAGTTATTTTAGATTACAATACATAAATGTTAGTAAAAGATTAAGGAAAATAAATATATGATTCCAAAATGAATTACATATATGATAGAAACGTGAATTGAATATCTTTAATCTTTAAAAATTTAAAATGTCGGGAATTTTAGCTTCTATCGATAATTAACATACGTTTCAGAGCACAAATGTTCATCCAAAATGATTTCATTCTTAACTACTCTTATGAATGGCAGTGTCCGTAATAAAAATTGTAAGGGCATGATATTTAACAAGCTTTGATATGTTTTTTATTATTTCTTGTTATTTGTAATTTATTAAAAACCCACTATTAAACTTATACGAAATAAACAATCCGGCAACTAGACGACTATTTCCAAATATCAGAAGTATTTTCACGCCTTCGTAAATCACGAACGCCAGACTCAGATATATAGAGGCAAGCTCACATAGTTTTTCATTTCGCGACAGAAGAAAAATGATGTCTCGGTATTCCCAGAGTTGATAACTCAATTTGTCGTTTCTTGCCCGGGGCGGTAAACTTCAGTGGGATTTATCTCTGGTTCAAGTTTAGACTAAGACGGCACTAAGACAGTTCCCAGGTGCAATCTCTGTAACCATTGTAAGGAATAGAAATTTATAGTCTGACTCTGGTAGAGTGAATAGGTGTTACACCGATTTGTAACTGTCGGAATGTGCTTACGGCACATAGCGTAATTAATTTATATAATTTCCTCATAAACATTTTAGCAGCGTTGTTTTATTTGTATTGGTAATGTAATTTTAATTCGTTCTTATTAAGCGAACTCAATTTTATCCCTAAAAAATTATAGATACATAATTGAGACCTGAAAAAAACAATAGCAAACGTATTTTATACGTCAAAAATGATTTCTTCCAAAAGATTTTGCTATTTATTTTAGAAATAGAGCAATGTCAAAAAAATGAAGCCACAGCCACAATTATCATGTAAATGTAGTTATAATACTTAGCTTACGTATATTTTTTAATAAAACAAATTTCATCCAAATGCGTTTTTTCATGATAAGTAACATACATACAGACGGATATCTCGATAGTCATCCATACATTCTTAGAAACTCTTAATAATATTAGTAGGATTCCCCAATTGAGAAGGAGTAGTTTTTCTAAATGCAGACCAAACCCTGGCCTCCACTCTGAGAAAGTCAGGAACTACCCGCAAAACAACCACGATGAACCTCATCGCCATAAATGATGAAGGCATAAGAACCCCAGCGAACCTTGTACCAAAGCAACAAAGCTTACAAAGTATCGGAATGCACCGAACGTCTTCACGACAAATCGCATCGGTGTGATTGCATCTCCTCCAGTCGCAGCATGTCAATTGCTGAATTTGGAATGCAAATTCGGGACTTGACGTCTGGACCGTCCCCAGCAGTACGTACACAAAGTACTTACCTACTATTTGTTGATACGGACTGTTTGCTCTGAGCTTCGTCTTTTTTCGATTTAAATTCTTTTGACGTTCGTTCTGGAGTGCTTGTTTGAGATGAGCCAGGTGCAGACTTACAAGATTGCCGCCTGGTGGATGATTACGCTGATTGAATGAGTTCATTGGCCTTTGAATTGATCAATTGTATGCAGGAGCTAGATGAGCTTGTTATTTAGTCAAAAGCTGACGTATGAGACGCCAAGATTGGTATTTTGCTTTTAACTGACCCCTTCATAAACGCTAGCATAAACTTTATTTAAAAATCAATCAAAGTGGTAAGAACGGCTAAAATTTAATAAACGGTTCGTTCCATTTACGAAATTATACAAGGTGTAACCTAAAAACGACCGACAGACGACTGATGAAATCTGGTATGTAAAGTAAATTGTGGAACGGTATTAACGACTCGTAGTCGGTTAAAGAAAAACAGCTAGGTAGTCATCTTTGACACATTAAAAATCGTTCAATAGAGGAGGACCAGGCATAAATCGATTTAGGTGATTTTAGTTTTGTTATAACTGTGAATGTTAAAGAAAGGTTTAAATGGTAAGAAAATTTGGGAAAAAAAAAACAGTCTGAACGACGTTCGCCGGTAAAGTTAGTCTTCTTCTTGTATATAGAAATGAAACTCTGTTCGTTAGTCCCGCTAAAACTCGACATCAACTTGACCGTGTGGCTGAATCAGTTTTGAAATAATAGTAAAGGTCCAGGGAATGTTTAAAAGGTTAGACAATTTTAAAAACAAAGGCGTTACGACGTTCTCCGGGACAGCAAGTGATTTATAAAAAAGATTGGCCGGTACTGTAATTATTTTCGTTAAAGATGCAAGGTATTCAGCATTACAAGGAGACTTTTCAGGTACCAGCGCGCAATGTTCAAATCTATCATTCGCGATTTGAGTGAGTGACTCGACTCGACTCGACATTGCACTTACACGGAGTGACCTGCTTAACAGTTATTATGATGAATTGGTGGCACCCATTTTGCTTGTACATGAATTTGCGCAAGAACAACATGGCTGAAAAAAAAAAGTATTTTTATCTGTTCCCCGTAAAATTTTGATAAATAAGGTATTATCAAAATGCCTTAGTTGTCCTCTTTTTATTACAAGCCTTTTAGCTGTTAACATAGTGACACCACAAAAAATACAAAACGACGTCATATTGTAGCTACTAAAAAATATTCTCAAAAACTTAACAATGATTTGTGTCACATGAATGAAAAGTCTCTCAAAAATATAAAAAAAAACATAAATTATAAAAATTTGGCTACTTTTCTTTGCGTACACTTTACAATGGATTTTAAAATTAGGTACGGTTCAATATTTTTTTTTTAGTAACTTATGTTTGATCCTTAGTTTGTCTTAGCCGAGTTGCCTTTTATGAGTAATTTACATCGCCGTAGCGGTATAATGTACACTATCATATTTTAGTGATTTTTACTGATGAATAGAAACCAAGGTGATCACGAAAAGTTGATGCAAGGCATCATGTGATCCCATTCTAAAATTCCATTTTTATTGGTAACTAGCGGCCCGCAGTGGCTTCGCAAGCGTACGATCTCTGTATGTTTTTTTTTTATTTTACACACCATGTTCTGACAACAACGAATATGTCAAAAAAGAACCAATTCGGTCTAGTATTTTAGGAATACCATGAGACTAGCTGTGCCCGCCACTTCGGTTGCGTGGACTTCATCATGGTCGGTTATACCCCTACCTCCCCTAATAATTGAAACTAAAAGTAGTCCATATTTTAATTCAAGTGTCGAACTATATTTTGGCTTATTTTCATATCTCTAACTTATAAAATACATAATTTTCCATATTTACTTTTAAGGCCGTACTACCACCTTCCTCTATATTATAAAAACAAATATTAGCCTATGTCTGTTCTCTAGAACACCTAGGTTGAACCTCTAGGTTCAACGTATACCTTTACCTACCAAATGTTATTAAATTAGGTAGGTATACGGTGTAGGATACGGTTCAATGGTTTAGGCGCGAAAGGCGGGCAGACAAACAGACAGACAGAGTTACTTTCGCATTTATAATAGTAGTATGGATATATTAGAAGAGATTTAACTATTATATTTGACCTTTTTTTTCTGTTCTGTTTTATTTAAACGGTGTATTCACTTGTTGAACTGTATGTTTGTAAACTGAATGTTAATTCAAAACGTTCAGAGAATCAAAACCAGTGTCCGTAAAGTTTAACACCGACATTCAGTTTACTACGACCGCTACAAGTTCCCAACAATAGCTAGCACATCTATTTCAATGGAACCAAAAAGCAAGCAGCGCTGGAACAAAAAACGTGCCAACACGAAAACCGGAATAAAATTTCGTATAACTCCGCAGAAGTTTGAAGTCAGCTTTCGAATTCGAAATTCGCACTAACAAAGCCGAAGCGAAGTTCGTCGACGATTTTAGAAAATGAAAAGCGAGAACGTTGCAATAGTTTATGAGAGAGTTTTATGAATTTTTACACGTTAAGACCTTTCGTACTTGAAGAGAAATAAAAATATAATATAACTATCTGTGCCCGCTCCTCCGTTCACGTGGACTACATACTTTGCAATAAATATTTGATTTAATGGTCGGTTTTACTCCTATTTCCCCTAATATTAAAAACAAAAAGTAGTAGGTAGTTGAACTTTATTTGTGCGAAACTTTATATCTCTATCTTAAAAATGTACACTATCCCATAAAAAAATTAAGGGTGGTATTAGGGGGTAACGAATTAGATTTAATTTAATTTTACGATGGGGGATCCCCCCTTATTTTCAAAACATTCAACTCGGGCCTATACCAAATTTCATCAAAATCAGTTAAGTGGTTTAGGCATGAAAGCCGGAGAGATAAACAGACAGACAGTAACTTTCGAATTTATAATATTAGTATGGATTTGACGACCTCCGTAGCCATAGCGGATAATCTGTCCAAGCAAAACAAGATGTCAATGTGTATTAAGCTAATGAGGTAAATAGATAAATCGCAATGCAGAATTGTATTTGAAGTATTAGCAGTGTTAATCTCTCTGGTGAATTATTGTATGCGCTTTTTTTTATATTACAGTTCAAGATTAACCTCATCCCACCTGATGTAAAGTGGTAATGAGGTCCTAGCTTAAGGGTGACAATTATAGCATAATAAATCTCTTACTGGACTTGTCGCTCTTACCTTGAAAGCGTGACCCCTGCTACTAATGTAGCACCCCTCAGGAGCTCTGGAAACCTTACTCACACGCAGGAACGTAATATCACCGGAGTGATTGTTATTTTGCTGCAGTCTTCTGTAAGGTGGAGGTATTTCACCAGTCGGGCTGCTTCAGTTATAATAACTATTTTGTTTGCTTGTAGCTCGGTAGATGTGGATTATATCCACATGTAATGAGCTTAAAGGTAAATCAGAGAAAGGTTTTATTTTATCGAATTAGATAGAATGGCAGATGTTGGACCTGAAAAATTATGCAAAACTAAAGGAAACAGTGTTATTACACCCAGACCCAAGTCAATTTAGAAAAGTTCGTTTTCCAAATTGACCTGATCGGGAGTCAAACCCGGGACCTTTCGAGCTTTGGGCACCGAGGGCATTAAATTATAAGAGAAAACTTTTTAGGATCGCAGCTTTTTATAGGTAAGTACAGTTAGACACACATTTCTAAAACAATGCCCTAGAGTAGAATTATGGCTAGAAGAGCAATAAAATTATGAGCAAACCATAAAACTCTGTAATAAGACGATAAAATATGAATTCCCTTAACAAGTTGTGAACAACAAACCTATAGAGAATACATATTTATCTGCTCGAATGTTTTCAATATCTCACGCAGTTACAGACGACAACAATTATAAGTAAACACAGTTCAATATGAGTTCTTAAGCCCACGACATAACGGCGATGCAATGTACAAAGTGTACATTAATGGTACTTTTGACTGTACATATGCAATAGTGTAATGTTAATACTTTATCTAGGTAAAAACGTTATTTCTAGTTGAGATACTTAGGTATTTCCGTAAAGACATGATGAAAGAACACCTGTTTACGGAAATATTTAATCATAACCAATGTGGGATCGCGGATGTATCCGAACGTAGTGCATGTGCGATGCCTGTACGTATGGTATAACCGAATGAAGAAAATGACAGAGTTAGATTTGAACGACGAACGACGACGATGTGGAAGACGTGAGTGTAGTAAGTTTAATTTACAATTTGCTTCTTTCATTTCCCATCCACTACACTATTATTATTACGATAATATTTAATGAACTATCTACTAGTACTACAAGGATATAAATTTGGTATTATTTCAAATTCATAAGCTATTGTTCACCAAAAACGTCTAGTTTTTGGTGAACAATAGCTTATGAATTTGTTTTATTTTGTAACTAAGGTTTTATAATTTGGCTGGCCTGCTTGGACAATGTTTGGGTATATCTAACTTGTGGGTTCAGTTCCTGGTGGGGTACATTTTGGAAAACAAAGTTTTTCATAGTCTTATTTTTTCTGATTTATGTAACATAAGCGCTCTGGATCTATGGTGATTACATCACAATGTTGTTCAAAATTTATATTTATGTATACTAATTTACACAACTTGGAACTTTTACGAAAAATCCCATTTATCCAATCCCAAATCCGATTTTCCACATGAATGCCAGCGAAATGTTTATGAAATATGAACAGTAATTGTTAAGATTTCTGGTTAAATTATTACTACTTAACTTAATTTTATCAAAACACAAGTAGTTAAAGCATCGAATATTCATGTTTTTATTTTAACTCTAGAAATAAAAAAAATGTCTGAGATAGTCCGTTGAAGAAAAACAAGTCTCATAAATCATTTGGCATCAGAAATCATAACATTGAATGGGAACCGATATCCTGGTGTTTATAGGGGACAACAGTCTCTTGGACATTTGCCGAAAAAAATTAAAGGATTCCATCGCGTACCGTACTATTGAAACTCGTTTTCGAAACTCTAGAAAAAAATATCCAAAGAAAGTGTTTAAGAAAGAAATTTGCTTTTCAGAGAAAAATACTTTCATTTGGTTCTCAGAGAGGAAATTCTTTTGAAGAGAGGCAAGCTTGTGATTCCAAATTACAATTTTTATTTGACATTTTACTATTATACCCCGAGAAAATTTAATTTCTTCCAAACATTAATAGAATTTAGATATTTTACGAGTATATCAAATGGTTTCCTGGCATGCGGATACATAAAGGAAAAGCATTTAATTAATATCATTCAATTATAAAATTTCTAGGGGCATTATCTACCAGTCAGTCGAGCTTTATGATAAGGACGGCAAATTCAGTAACAGCGATTATAATAATCGCTGTACTTTTCGCCCTTAAGCTAAGACCTCATTACCACTTAACATCAGGTGGGATGAGATCAATCTTGAAGTGCAATATAAAAAAAGTGCAAGAACCATACTTTCACTGTAAAACTAAAAACTTGTATGTTAGTTCATATTTTATTCTTTGAAAAAATACTGAATGGATTTGAATGAAAGCTCACTGGGAATATTGCGTTAAACAACCAAACTAAGTTTTCTGTACTGTATGAAGTGCGAGTACAAATAATGATGGCTATCCAATGTTATCTATATGTCACCGTAAGATTGTAAACATCGTTAGATTACAATCTATCTCGTGATATTGTAAACTGTTGAAGTATTGTGAACCGAAACATTTGATTGCAACTTAACGCATTATTTTTCGCTTTATTATTATAATCTATCGAAGTGAAACTGTTAGATTACAATCTATCTCGTGACATTGTAAACTGTCGATAGATTGTGAACCGTAACATTATGATTACAATTTAATGCATTGTTTTTCGCTATATTGTAATCTATCGATAGGAATCGGTCAAATTGTGAACTGACGTAGAACGGAATGCATCTTGCGCGCTGATTGGTTGAACGTTATGTTTATAATTTTACGGTGACATATACAATAGAGTACATTTTGTAAATGAATATAAAGTATAAAATCATATAATAACTTGGCCTATGTATGAAACAATGGTATGGATTCTTCATGGCCTTCATTCTTTTGTTTTGTTGTTCATAAATTGATGGCAAAATCTAGAATCAATAAGCAAAGGCGTCGTGAGTCTGGAATTAATCCGAGTTGAGGAAAACAAAACGTTTATTTTTTATTATCAAGCTTGCCTAAAAATAAAATGTAACAAAGATCGAATGGGAAAATTCAACATGGAGATAAAGGATATGAAATGTGGTTCATATATAGTATTACACAAACTTTTTTCAAATAAATTGTTATCGATTTTTTACAGATCGCTTTATCAAATTCCATTACATTAGGATTAATAAAAACTTTTTTTAAAGTAATAAAAGCAAGTTAATTTTTTTATTTTAAATAGGGTTTTTCTTCTTGAAGAAAAATCACAACTGATTGTTTTTGCTAAACTAACATTTTTATTTTCTATGTAATGTAATAAAATCTTTTGGATAGATTATGCTATTTAATGACCTCCGTCCTTTGGCGTGGCGCCATCTCTGAGCTTCCGGGTTCGATCCCCGGTCGGGTGAATATGATAAACGAACTTTTCTATATTGTCTCGGGTCTGGGTGTTGTGGTAGCGTCATTGTTTCTGATATCTATCACACAAGTGCTTAAGCTACTTACCTCAAAATCAGAGCAATGTATGTGATGTTGTCCTTATATATATTAATACCTATATTGAAAAAAAAAATTGTATATCATCCATATATATAAGGATCTGGATAAGAATGAGAAATATTAGTCATGTTAATTACATCAGTTATATTTATGAATAATCTATATAACTCTATATATACCAAAAACATACACTACTATCATACGGAGTGGGTTAAGAACAGTAACCCACTTGTAAACATATACATATATATTTTTCAAATAGCAATTGTAGCGAGGTTTGATTTAATTAAATCTGTCACACCTGTTTATATTTTGAATCTATATTGAGTGCCACGAAATAGGAATAGCCTAGTTCTTAATGTTCTTTGGAAATAAAACATTAGTTTTTGTCGCAAACAATAAATAATTAAATTGTTGCAATTCCGACTTTGTAGTAGTTCTGTTTTCTACAACATGATTGCTTCAAACGCAGCAAATTATAAATTCAGAGCACAGGGCATTAATGAGTTGGTCCGTACGAAACTCAGGCGCAAGTAATTAAGCGGAGTGGTAATCCACGGATAAATATGGCGGGAGATGCTCTCGCGAAATTAATTTTAACGGCCCGGCTGCTGCCCTTATTCTTACTTTATTCAAGGAGCCTTTGTTTTTTTTAGTTTTGTAAATGGTAGCTACAGTTACACACCGGCATTTAAATAATATATTTGTTTAAATAACTCGACGACCTCGGTGGTGCAGTGGCTAAGGTAGGCGACCAAAGGTTCGAATCCCGGTCGGGTCAATTTGGAAAACGAACTTTTCAGAAATGACTTGGGTCTGGGTGTGCTGGGATGGCGCCCCCAGTTAGTATCAGTCGTCTGGTACTCATATTACAAGGGAAAACCTTTGATTGAGACCAGGTGATTGGTGTGATTGTCTGGCGCATTTATTAATTTATTAACTGGCCGTTAATTTTTACTCACGGCTCTCAGACTAGGTAGTATTAGATATAAAGTAACTGTACAACTATTTAACTTTACTTTAATAAAACTTTAGAACAGAACGATAACACCTTTACAATTACGCGCGAACCACCAGAGAGAGTGACATTTCTTTTCAAATTAGGGAAGGGCCGCGTGGTTTGATTATGTAGAAACTAGTGCTGCTCCGTCTTCGTTTAGGGACCGATTATCTTCTTAACAGTAGGTATTTGACAATATTTTACGATTCGTAATGTGTCAAAAATGATAATCCGTTTTTCTACGAGTTGTTAATCCTGATTTACTTTCCATATCAGTTGTCATTAGTCGTCCATCAGTCGTTTTTGGCTTCCGCCTTGTATAATTTATTACTATCATTAATATAATGCTTTCCTTATTGTATGTATTGTATAATATATGTTAAAGCAGGAGCTAGGAATCTTGCTATTTTCCCAGGCAGTTGGTTTCCACAAGAATACCAGCGCTGCTGCGGTGTTATACATGACGTAGCAGCATTTGCTGAGGTGGAACCCAAGTTGGCCTCACACGATGCCTTAGGTTTTATGTAGACTTTCTAATATTGTGTGTGTTTGGTAATTGTGTGATCGTCATTAAATGAATTTTCTTTCTTTCTTTCTTTCTATCGGTAACTAGAACGGATCGTTTTTCAAATATTGGAACTGGTCATAAAAGTCGAAGGTTCAAATTCAAATTTAGCCATTTTTTTTGTTCAAAATGTGATAGCCATAATCTCAAATCAAATTACAAAGATAGATATTTATATCTTAACAAATACTTACATCATGCTACAAATAGGTATATTACAATCATAAGTTTAATAATTTCAATTGGTGAAAAGTAAAAAGTCTATTGTAATAACAGTAACTACAGTAACAATGGTATGTAGATAAGTAGTAAAAAAAACGAAAATTCTTTACCGTTCACGCTAGTATAAAACTGTCTGAAAAAACTACTAAGTTTCTTGCCGATATCTTCTCTTTAGTTATAGGTTCCGAACCGGAGGTAGCTTCATTTGCTTTATATAGAGTCTATTCATAAGTATTACTAATGTAATCTATGTGAAAAAATAATGACTTTGACTTTGACTTTGTCATGGCAAGCCGGTTCTTAAAAGACCACAAACCCACACATGTTACCTATAAATTATAAGGCTCGCACAATTTCTTTCTTTTTAAAATTGCTTATTAACAGTGTGTCTTTACATGATGATGATGATGTCATCATCATGTAAAGTGGCGCCATTGTGGCGCCATGTGGTGCCACAATGAATCCAAGGGAGATGTAGGGGTTATTCATTAATTCCCATTTTTAAGAGTATTTAAGCAAAACCACGAGAATGCCTTTTAGTTTTTTACTTTTATGGTCAGTCGTTAGAAATCCTTTAAGCCGTTATTTTACAGTTTTATTTATTCCTAAATCTATGGCTTTTCACAGGCACCATATTTAGTTTATCGTAACATCATTTTCATTTTCTTTCCAAATTTCTATGTCTCCTCAAAAATAGTGACGTACAGTAAGGTTTTAATTCTTTCTTTTTTCTTCTTTGTTTTGTATATTATATTAACAATTTATTATCGTAACAATTCTTGTATTTAACGAATGCTGTGATTACCTATTATTATAAGTACAGTTAGATTTTTGTTTTATCTTAAGTTAATTATGTAGCTATACTTAGTTACTGTAACTTATGTTGGTGATCCAATAAAATAAATAAAATAAAATCACATTGCTTTTGACCAGTGGAAAAGTAATTCATATTCGCCAAATAGTTTAAAATTTGGGAAGGATCAGATGAACATACAAAAATACATACCACTCGTGATCAGGTGGGAAAAAAGCTTCATTACCTTAACTAATCGTAGATAATATGTATGAAGAACACTATACTGGCATCGCTAATTAGCCGTGTATTAGGTATCTCGTTACAAAATGTGACGGAGTGACGTCATTAGCAACATTAATGCTAATTGATACCTGACTCGACTAATGAGGCCCAATGATGGGGTCTGCATAATTTTAGACATATGTATGTTGAAGTAATAATAGATATGTTGTTAACTGCTTATCATATTAGATGACGGGTTCCACTCAACTGCTGAATAGATAACCTCCCCCCCCAGACTCAACTGTAACAGATTAAAAAGCACATAACAGAAAAATGCTCCAAAGGGTGATATTTTTTAACTGTTCCTTACATAATGCTCACACCAGGATTCGAACCTGAAGTCTTCTGACGGAATCATTTAATACAACTTGTGGCCTAATTAAATATGTCTATTGCATTATGTGAAGATAGTTAAGTAATATATAATTAGCCATTTTTAATAGAGATAAATATCTATTGATACATTTAACTAAATAAATAGTTAAAGGTAATAGAGGTTTGCAACTCGATTAGTATTACAAATCACTTCCGAAATGAGCTTAAATATTATGCACAATGTCTTTCAGTTTTTTTGGATTTAAACCCCTAAACACCCAAGCGGTCCCCGGGGACCGCGTGTGACGTCCATCGCGCCATTCCGTTGAACACTAAGCGGTACCCGGCTACCGCTCTGACCCACTTGATTTTACACCTAAAATTGGTGGGTAGAGTATAAATTTTTATAAACAAGCTAAAGGATTTATGTTCTTTGATATCTTAGCAACACTCTGTACGCGAAAATTTCTAAGTCTGTGGCTATTTATTTTTTTGATAATTTATGTATTTCTTGTAATCCACACTATACAATGGTTCAAAACTTTAAACGCGTTGAATAAATATATCTTTTCGGTTATCAAGAAATTTCTATTTATCTGGCATCAAAATGATGCCAGATAAATAGAAAATGTATTAATAAGTACATTTGCATTTACAGAATGATAAAATATCGTTTTATTTAGAAAAATTTTATTTTTTGTGAACAGCTATAATTGCTACAACATCCTCTCTAAAGTGCCCCTGCTGTCTTTTTTTTTACTTTCTGTCTCGTATCTGAGGGGTTTTGTAGCTGATATGAACACAGATTTATTTTTAATTAATAGAATATAAATACAAATTCACGGAGTATAAAACAATTCCTATTTTCCCATCTTTTCAAAACTAATTTTATGTTTTTATATACATGACCAATGGTAAGAATGTTTGAGACGTCGCATAACAAATGTAAATTAAAATACTTTGCAGCCAAATGGGAGGTTTAGGAAAAATGGCTTCGGAACTCAGATGAATTATGTATTCAAATTCAAAATTTGAAATTCATAAGAACTCTCGTATTTACAGTACGCGAAACATGGATACCTATTTATCGGGACAGCTTTTACTGGAATCATTTAGTAGAAACATTTTAAAAATGTTACTTTATTTTCTTTTACCTAAACGAAGGCTAGACACTCAATGATATTTTCTAGAAAATATTTTCAATTATTAATTCCTAGGAAAAGATGAAATAATTTTTGCCTGTGATGGTATGTTTTCTATTAATTTAAATAACTCTAACATTAGATATTTTCAAAAAGTGGGTCGAGTACGTATTGAAATTCACAAGTGAAAGTCACAATTTATGTAACAAATAATTAATGTTTTTTTCATTGTTGCCTAGACTGTATGTTATAACTTTTTTTATATAGCCTGTAAGTTGTACTTAAATTGGGCAAAGGACAATTTCAGCGGCTCCAGATACCCCAGATTCTAACATAGCGCAGTGATGTTTTAGATATTATTTTATCTGGCGTCCGTTACCTTAGTTCCGATTTCCGAGGGTGGGGCTTGTCAGGTGGCTGGCATGCTCAAGCTACCTTTTTTGCAGTGAGGAGGGCTGCTTGGAGGTAGGTGCAGTGGAGGAGCCTGGTTCAATTGGCAGGGGATCCCACTCCCCCACAACTACGCAGCGTTGGCCACCGAGGTGATTAAGTCCGACACACCACTCTCTGTTCCTCGTAAAGAGTGACGGTGCGGTGAGCATTTCCCCCTCGACAAAATCAAATATAATTTGAGAATACTGAAAACAGGTGCATGTCGATCATTGATGTATTAACATCAACATAAATGAATGAATGCGCCAGACAACGTATACTAACTGGGGGCGTAATACCATTATTCAACGTTTTATATCAGATCGCAATAGCATACTTATTACGAGTGTGGCTGACAAAGCTAGCCACACATATCAAACCTATAGCGTGTGAATATTTATGTACAAGAAGAGAAAATAAATGACTTGCGATTTCAATAACGAATCTTAAGCTATCTTTCTTAAGAGATTTTTAACGAATTGTTTTATGAGATTGGTGACTTAGCCAACACAAAATAAACCTTGTTGAGCTGAGAAAACGTTGACCACACCATATTTCAAAATAGGTAGCCATGGTCAGAATTTGTATATAATATTTATTGAAAGTCTACCCACTGCCTTAAACTCCGTCACCTTCGACAGTATTCTGAATATGCATGTTTGCGTGTAGAATATACAAGTAGTGATCATTGAGAATGCACGTTGCACTAACAAATAAAGCTGGTAAAATATCAGTTGCAAGGTATCGCAATATTTTCGAAGTTAACTCGTTAAAGTATAACAAGAAGTTTTGAAGTAACAGCATATGATTTCGTTATATGAATTGCAGGAAGTTAAAACTTGGCGCTGTATTGGCTTGTGGAAAAGTGTGTTTTAGCTAAAAATGAAACTGGATAAGATTGGTTATTTTATTATTGTTTAAAATGTATTATTAAAGACAACTGTTATTCTATCTAGACTTTTTTTAATTAGATTTTTTTTGTAGATATGTTTGGGTTCTGTTTGATGTCGGTTTAAGCGTAACTACTGCTATAAATAAATAAATATTGGACAACATCACATCCATGGCTCCGATTACGTAATTAATAGCTAAAGTACTTGTGTAACAGATATTAGGATAATAAAGGTGCCACAACACCCAGATCAAGACAATATAGAAAACCAGTCAACCGGGGTCACTTAGGGTACTCAAAAAACCAACTCTGCGGAGGCTGGAGGCCTATTGGTCGATGCTGCTTATGCTGTATAGTCGGCCACAAACAGTTTATTGTTTTTCAATTTATATTTACTTGTATTTATAATATGTTCGTTGCAAAAAAATGTTTACTTTTATTAGCAAAATTGTCAATCTCACGTGAAAATTAACATTAATCCACGATAAAACACAACACTGGTTCATTAAATACTTGTTGAATAAAATTAAATCTACATACACTGATATTAACAAAATGATAAATTAAAACAAATATAGATAGACCAAGCAAATGCTTTATGGTCTACTATAAAATAGGATTCAATCTATTGATAATACGTCACTACGGTCTAGTATCAGTAATGTTAGTACAACGTGTATCGGTTGTTGACTCAGCTCGTCAAACCAACGTCTGTACCCAGTGTGGATTAACTGAGTAATATCAAGTTGGTGTGCGAGCGCATACTTGCCTCGAATAAGAACATAGGATTTGCGGGTTAAAGCACGTTTTATATGCTGCGGTTGGGGTGAGTAATGCCGATATATAGATAGAGAGTTATCGATGAAGTTGTTATCGATAAAAAATCAGCAATACAGGTAAATTATCGGCCCATCTCATGTCTCACTGCTTGGCCATTGTCTTTATTATTAAAATTCATCATTGAAATCAAGAAACGTTCCATCAAGGGTTCTATAAAATTAAAAACATTTGCGTTCCATTTTACACATTTAAACTTTGAACTGTTTTTTTATTTATTTTAACAATAGATACGGACTTAATCACCATGCTGACCGTATGTGAATTGGTCATGACAAATGCCCTATGCAGTTTCTTGCCAGTTCTATACAACAGCATCAAGGTTCTGAACACTGATTTATAAAAGATTTTGTAAAAACTTACACGAATAAGTATACTCTAATTCTACATAAAATCCGAGTTATGGTAAAAAAATCTGAAACACCGTAATCTGGAATCGACACGAGGACTCCGAGATCGTGACCCGGTACTTAAACCACTAAACCATGGGTTTGTTAAAAGAAAGACATTTTTTGTGCAATAGAAGTAAACAAATAAATATCAACAGAAAATAATATTGTTGTTTTTGATGGTTTTTCTATTCTCTTCTTTTTGACTCCTTACCAGCTCTTAATTTATTTAATGTCCTCAGTTCCGGGTGAGTACATCGATACCCACTTATGTTTGCATCACTAGTTCTATCCTTTGATTTATTTTATTTGCCTCGTATATTGTATGATCATATCTAGTAGCATTCCGAAAAATAGTATGTTTGTAAATCATTTGACTTGTTAAGTATGGTCATTCATTGACCGATTTATGGCAATATGCGATAGCTTTGGAGCCAAAAGGGAAAATAGATATGAGCATGCATAGCTTATGTTACTTTAAAATAATACTAAAGCTTTATACTGTTGGAAGAATTATGGAAATCAGCCCTGAAGTTTTCAAGTTTATGTGTTAGAAACCAAATACAATTTTTTTCCTTTGTAATATTAGAGAGGATTACTTATGTAGGAGTACAATAATAATGTCGGGAACTAATGGTTAAATAAATAAAAAAAGTTAGATTGTTAATTTTGAAGGAAGGCTTTAAACTATAAAACTTGACACTGCGACCAATAGTAGCGAAGAATCGATGAATAATGTAAAGAAAACTGGGAGAGTAGAATTATAAAACAGTGCTATTTAAATAATTTATATTTATTTAATAATTATTATAAAACACACTTATCAAAAAATCTATTACATACAGCACTAGTATCTTTTAAAATACCTACGACGTGATTAGCATGTAAAGATTAAAAGCAAGTTATAAATAAACCTATTTTCTGCAATATACAACGTCCTATTAACCTTAAATTGGATGTGATAAAATCGTAAACATTTTTACCTTAAATACGTCGTGAAACGGCAAAGCAGCTGTAATGCAATAATAATTCAAGGGGAGTTTGCTTTGAAAAAAAACCGGCTAAGTGTGAGTCGGATCCGAGTTTTGTGTGTTCTTTATCTTTGGAAAAAATATTTGAATAACTTAGTTTACCTATTAGCTTTCATATGAAGTTCGAAGCAAAAAAATAAAAGTATTTTTATTTATGTTTTTTAAATATAAATTATAGTTTTTGATGGTTTGTGTTATCATCACAAGATCTAAAGTCTTCAAAGCCTGGTTATAATTCCTGTTCATTGTGGCGAACGGCATTACGCATTAGATTGAAGATAGAAAGAAAGGAAAATCGGAAAATTTTTGGTAAAATAATATTGAGCTAAGCATAAGCTACACACATCTTGCACCGCTACTGGATGAGTGACAATTCTTATTGTATTGATATAATAATATTTTATGTTACCTATCACCGTTTTCCCCATATTTTTCATCGATTCTTCGCTCCTATTAGTCATACTATAACGTAATAATAGCCTTTAACCTTTCTCGATAAATGGACAATCAAACACAAAAAGATTTTTTTCCTTTCCAACCAGTAATTCCTGAGATAAGCGCGTTAAAACAAACAAACTCTTCAGCTTCATAATATCAGTAGAGATTTGTTTGTATGTTGGTCCACTAGTCAACCGACCCTAACATCGAACTTACAAAATAAAAAGGAAGGAATACCACAGCGTATGTTTGCACAGCAATGAGACAACAATGCATCATTAGTGGCGCTACCTGGAGCAATCGCGCCATGGAAACAAGCAGATAGCCACACGTTGTCGCTGACACCAGCCAACACCGTCGCACCGTGGTATAAGAAGGCCGAGCACAGTTCCGCCGATGTCATCCTACCAGTGCCCCTTGCCGCATCTATACCTGACGCATAACAACATTTGAATTGTATATAGTAAAATAACTTTGTAAAAGTTTTTAAATACATTATTTTTTTAAGTATATTGACCCACTTATGAGGGTTAAAAGTTTCCGTCACGAGGTACGGAACCCTTAAATGCAGGTAGAAGGAAAGACGATAAAACGGCGCGACGAGTTATGGGCCAGTGATAACGGCTGGTTTAGTCTAGTCTTTGGCAATGCATACGACGTACCTATTTCTAAGTTACGACCGTGTAGGTGTGTACAGGTCGTACTTCATGACATTATTTTACTTAAAGTCTATTTATATTGAAGTATTGAATTGTAAACATCATTTTAATTTAATGATGAATGAATGAATGTTTTGCAAATGAAAACCGAGTGATTTTTACAGGTGAGATCATTAAGCACTAAGGCTTATCAAAACGCATTAAGGCTTCTTTCACCGTCATTTGCTTCGTGGCTATGCACGTAAAATTACGTCAAACTGATCTGTCGCAAAATGCCTAAGATTAGATTGGACTAAATGAACCTTAAGGAGTTTTTTACAATGCGTGCGTGATATTATACAGACACCTACTTGTTGATGCAAGAGATAGTAATTTGTTTGTGTTTGGTGAGGAATTGGATCTATAAAATCTTTAATCGAAAGTAAAAACCCACAATCTAAGGATCGTCAGTATTTGAACATATTGCAAGTGTGCAATATGTTCACGCGTCACGGGCATAGCTCGCTAGCTAACAGCTAGCAGCTTTGAAATTATTATTTATAATTAAAATAAATGCTTTTTATAAATAAAAGTAGCGTAAGTTACATCTTATTACATCAGTTATATTATCCGGTAAATAATGTCCCGTTTAGACCGTATTTATAATCATATGAATGTAGAAAAAAGCGATTATTTCAAACAAATACTCTAATTATTGCTCGCTCACAGGGTCTATTCTCATACATAAGTCTTCTTTAGTCCTAATCATTGTACAGATTAGAATCACTTACTTTGACTTGACTTTGAACCGAATTATCCTCAATAGGATAATGTTCTTAACCGGTGTTGTTTCAAAACTGTGTGTTTTGAGCTAATTAATGCATAAATATTACCACTAACCTATTATAACGATTATTGAATTTACAAACGCCCCCAATAAACAAACGTTCAAAATACTCTGCAAAAAGACCACACCATTCAACAACTTCCAATCCAATCCTGCAATTTGTTGCGCATTTTACCTTCAAAAGTGCCCGTCAGCAGAAATTAAAAAAGTCGTTTCCTTGCGAGCCGCGCCTATCAGATAAACTGTCCCTCAGGTGCCATAGGTCTGTCTAATGCTGGGAATATCGAAAATGATAATTTCCCTGTCCCCGCTTGACAGGGTAAGGCCGTGGGCGCTATCTGGAATTCCGACGTCCGAATTTTGCAACCTCGGCTTTGTGCAGAATGATGCAAGATAACTCTACCTTACTTACAGTTTCCTGCTCCAGGGCCAGTTGTTGGGGGAATTTAAGCCTCAGCTTTTGATTTCATGCTGAATAGGCATAACATACGTCATGATTTCATACGAAGCTCTTCATGAATTACAAATTAAGTGTTGACGACAGGTTGTGTAGTATTATATTTATACTTTTTATACAGTTGTAATTCTCGATACAACTCGATTATCTTCTGTTCTTCTATCGGTTCATGTCTTAGAATAAGGAAGCTTAATAAATCTACTGGTCACAGCTTGTGATTTTTCGATTTTGTTATTATATTTATTTTAAAGACCCAATCTCCATTCTAAAATAACGTTTTATCCCGTACAGGCCACTCTTAGTAAAAGGAGCTTCATCACCTAGTTGTAAAATTTAAAAAATAGGGTCTGTAAAATACCAAATAGGTAATTAAAATCAGCCATTTTTTTATTTTTAGTGCTGTACGCCGCACTAGCGAACTCCCGCACTACAAGGGAACACGAATTGTTGTCTGTTTATTTAAAATATTTTATCCTTTTTATGTAGGTTACATTGTAATGCATGCAAAAAAGGAGTTCAAGGTGGGTGATTCGCATCTTTTTACTTTTTTTATCTTTTTACATAGATGTATGAGAAACACTGATACATTGTTTAACAAACTTACTAACGTAACGCAACGCAGTTCTGCGCCTACGAAGTGTAATCCTTAAAGGGCCAAGTTCTCAGTACTCAGCAACAATCAACTTAAACGTAATCCATCGTCCTTACTTAGCAATAAGTGTAACGGCAGCAATAGCATCGCAGTAACAGTACCATCTGCGTACCGCTACGACTGGTATCGGTGTAGCCCGTCGTATACTGTTGATTGGCCGTTAGCGGGGCGCGATCGGCATTTTGGTACTCCCGGTGATAACACTGCAATTGGTACATTTATAAAAATACACAAAAAAGTGCAAAGTGTTAACGCTAGAAATATTATCTGTCAGTCAACCCTTGGGTTTACAGCAGAGAGTTTGATACAGGTGCGGTGAAAAAGGGCTTTGTAATTAAAAATAATAATTTTAATTTAAACGATATTTATTATTTAAACATACTCACACTTATTTTACATTACACAAAGCAGAATAAATACCATTTGCAGAATTTTTTAATTGATTAAAAATCAGATATTTCTTTGTTTTCTCGTTTTTGCTTGGCCAAAAGCCCGTAAACATAGAAATAGCCCTGGTTTGCACCAACCACTATAAATATAATTATATCGTGCTTTCATTTCTATTGAATCTACATAAACATACATAGTTAAAAAACATAAATTACATTTTACTAATATTTATTCAACAATTGACAAATTCATGACTTTAATTTATGTATTAGCGAGAGACAAATATTCACGTTTTTTTTCAGTTCAATACTTAACTAAAATTTAATATTTCTGTTTGAAGCACTAGTTGCTAATATAAGATGCATTAATGCTTAGAACGAAGGCGAAGTGATCGCTTGTATCAGATAATACAAAACAACGTAAGCTCACTCATCCAACAGTTTAGTCGCATCCCGAACACATTACACAGGTCTAACGTTGCAAAGCTGCCAACGTTTCAACGCGTTAAGCATCAAAACGCCAAGCCTTCACCAGAATACCCCCACAGGGACAGTTCAATTTAGTGGATGGGATAGACAATAGTCGCTAACTGCTCCATCATACCATCGGTCACTGTGTGTTATGGGCCAATTTAGTTGTATCTATTTGTCTGCGCACCTGAACTGGGAAGAATAATGTAATTGGACCTCCGTTTTGGGTTTTTAGTTCTGGCGTGGGTGACTTCATTTGTCTTATGTTCTGCTAGTACAATCAGCATCATTTGTTTGTGTATACCACAGTACTTTGTCATATTAACCTCATAAGTAAGTACGTCAGTTAGACAGTGAACTTAATATGATAAAGAACTGAGTTGTATCCAAACAAATGGTCCTTACTATAACATCGGCTGCGGTATTTTAATAGTTCCAGATGATGCTAAATGAAGGAATATAAAGTGTAGTAAAGGAAAGAGGCCTCATCCTGGATAGGATTAGAGATGACAGTTATTAAAAAGGCGATAATGATTTATTTAAGGGCAAGCAATATTATTGGAAAAAGCAATAGTAGTCACTTAAGAAACGAGTTTTATTAAAAAATATGTCGATAGTATAAAATAAAAATTATGAAAATGGCGACTATTTCCTTTTTAAATATTTTATGACCTACTTACCTATTAAGGCAGACTTGTCTTTAACACTAACATTGACCATCGATTTATTTTTATCGCAGAATAAATCCAAAGCAAACAAATCAGAAAACCAAAACACGTCTTTACATCTAGCTAAAAGCACCAAGCATTAACAATGAGCACAATAAAGCAGATATACCAAGACCTCGCGAAACTCCCACACTCCCAATTGCCACTAATAACAACCCCGCTTAATTAACCTGGAACCGAACAGAAAACAAAGCGTCATAACGCACAGCCTTTATCCGCGCCTTGGCAAACGCTAATACGGGACTCGGTGCACAACCTGCCAAGTGCTTATTAAGTCTGAAGTGTTCTTTACGATTCCTGTTTATCACATAGCCGCCATGTTGGAACCAATCCAATTGTAACAACTGAGTGAGATTGCCGCGGTAACATCTCCCGGGAGAGTGTATGATGCTTTATTGCTGTGTCTGGCGTTAGCCAAACCAATTGGAAAGGGATTTAAAGGATGGTGCTCGTTATGCGATGGCGACAACGATCTGGAAACGATGCTCATCAAACAGCTTACTTGTATCAAAGTTTGTTTGTTTGGTAAGCAGCACGCTGCGGTCTTATATGGGATGAGTGACCATACTGATTGAATCATCATCATCATTTCAGCCTGTTACTGTCCACTGCTGAACATAGGCCTCTCCAACCGATTTCCAGCGCGACCGGTCCATTGCCACCTGCATCCAACGAGACCCAGCAAATTTAACTAGGTCGTCGGTCCATCTGGTAGGTGGCCGTCCCACACTGCGCTTGTTGGTACGTGGTCTCCACTCAAGAACCTTTTTGCCCCATCGACCGTCTGATCTTCGTGCTATGTGGCCAGCCCATTGCCACTTCAGCTTACTAATCATACGGGCTATGTCAGCAACTTTAGTTCGTCTACGGGTTTCCTCATTCCTGATTCGGTCACGTAGAGAAATGCCAAGCATAGACCTCTCTATAGCTCGCTGAGCGACTTTGAGCCTTCTAAAAAGTTCTTTTGTGACGGTTTTGTTGTTTTGTTACTGATTGAATAAGTGACATTTATTACGGGCATCCCCATGCTTTGGCAGGCACGTTAAGCTGTTGGCCTAGTCGGAGGCCATTTTGCGGTTTGAGAACATCAAAATATAATAAGGTCGTTGCAGACACATCCCCCTGTTGTCAACCGAATACTACATGCTTTTTCTATTTAATCTTCTATTTTAGTTACGGTTTCAAATTTGACGTTTGTTTTTGATATTCTTATCGTTTAATTTTCAGCCTGTCACTCTTCTTTGCTGCATGTATCACGCACATATTTTTAATACACTATTTTTACTTCCTATTATTTTATTTGCCTGATCCCTCAACAACCGCAACCACCCCTAATCTGCCCTGGGCCCTCATGAAGCAACGAGTCTCGTTGAAAACAAACCAATGATTTACTTACAAATGCACATTCCAAACGCAATAAATATAATACGACAAATGTTTCTTTATTTAGCACATAAAATGCAACAAAGTTGGAATGCGTCCAATTGTATCGCGCGATAACGCGAGGTGGGGCCCCGGCTGATATGCGTTGGTTAAATTTTCATTACATTGTCAAATTGTTGCCAAAAGGGAATAAAAGCAACATTAAGTGCGTGCGATGAAAGCCTGCAATGCCTTAACCATGCATGGAACAGGTCACAAATGAAATGTTTTTCCTACTGGATTTCAACCCACGACCTTTGGGTTTTTGAGCCTAACCTTACTACTACACCATGGAGCACATATAGAATACGATACATCCAAACAAAATTTCTTATCACATTAAATCCATAACATTGGAATATATCCAACTGAAACCAGTTTCCGTATCGCGCCATAACGCGTCGCGACGCCCGGGGATAAGCGTCGGTTAAATTTTCATTGTATTGTCAGTTTGTTGTCACCAAATAAAAGGGAATGCGTGCAATACTGTGTGTTGTGTGTGCAATAAAGGGAAGCGTCTATTTTTATTTAGGTCAAAAAATAGAAATCCTATACTTTTCTCTTTTTTTTAATTTAACAGCGCATCACGTTGCAATAGCGAATTCAAAAATTTAAGTAAACGGAATCGGGAATTATCTCCTCTTGCAGTGTGAGATTTGAACCTTACGACCTTACACAATACGATGACAATCTTCCATGAACGTAACGTGATGTTGTGAACTGTAGCTTGCACAGCTGATGGAAAAGTTTTTCTTTTGTTATTCTTTCATCAATGTTACTTGTATTTAAACATGATACATACATGCATACAGTAACGCCTTTCTTCTGGAGAGACAGACACATTCATCTGTTTGCCACGGTATTTATCCTTAGCGGTCGACTTTTGGATGCCACAAGAAACGTGACGTGACGTTTGCGCAACACCTCATCAACATTATGATTTGATGCTTATTTTAACAAATTCATTGCATCCCCATGTGTAATGAGGGAAAAATAATTGTACCTTTCGATATTGCTCGGCGTACCGGAAGAAGGTTTACCTTTTTCTGGGATCCCAGGAAAATTTGCCACGCTTACAGCTAAGCTGAAAATATATGAGGAAACGGATAAAAATTTAGCCAAAAAATATAAACAACCTTTTTCATAAAATTTTCGAACGTAATCTTTCCTGCGCGTATAATTACCTAATTATAATTTATGTTCATGCTCTTAGGCGTAATAGGAAAAATGGACAGCTAACAAGCATTTGAATAGGATATAATTAAGATGAGGAAATTAATTACAATTGATTGATGGCCAATTAAAATATTATAACAAATACGCAAATGAACTGGTCTCAAAACAAGGTTTGCCTTGTACTCAAGTCTATAAAAAAGTTTGTTTTCTAATTTGACCTGACCGATAACCGAGACTGGGACCTTTTGGGTACGACCGGAATCTCAGACAGAATAGAAAATCGGGGACAACCGCGCGTGAAAAATCCGCTAGATGTCACTACGTGTGTGTGAGGTCCAACTGCTACACGATTGGTTACTTTTGACATGACTTTGACAGATGTGTCACTATGACATGTTAATCACCAATCACGAAGCATTTGGACCTCACGCCCCCGTAGTGTCATCTAGCGAATTTTTCACGCGCGGTAGCCCCCGTACCAAAGGAACATGAGATATGAAGGGTATATCTATTACCTTATAAAGTATTGTTTACTCTTTACGCTATATAACTTGTACATCAATTTAATAGGAATAAGAATCTCAATAAAATAACAAAGTCTCCGTTCAAAAGTGAGCAACACAACAAGGTATTCGCAGAATTTTAATATCAGCAGGAAGTATCGGCAGCACGGGGCAAAGAAACAAAATCGATAAGCAATATCTTCTAAAACGTCATCGGAGCGTAGTGTAATGAACGAGACCTGTGACGTCACTTGGCACCATGAAAGCTTTTTGAGAGATCAGACGGTGCCCTAATGCAGTGACTAGCGCTGATGATGTTTAACGACTACTGTGATCCAACTTGGCTGTAATTTTATATGAAAACATGAGTAAATTTCTTTTATATTTTAGTTGGTATCCACGCCTATCAGGGCTAGGTGTTTTTTCCTCGGGTGACGGTACGATAGGTCAATGCATCTCTCTCAGCCAAAAGAGAGGTAGGGCATAGCGATTTATCGCTCAAACTGGAGCAGCCCGACTGGTGAAATACCTCCACCTTACAGAAGACCGCAGCCAAATAACAATCACTTCGGTGTGGTGTTTCTACGTGTGAGTTAGGTTTCCACAGCTCCTGGGGGGTGCTACATTAGTAGCAGGGGTCAAGCCTTCAAGGTAAGGACGACAAGTCCAGTTATAGTAACAGATTTATTATGCTGTACTTGTCACCCTTAAGCTAGGACCTCATTACCACTTAAAATCAGGTGGGATGAGGTCACTCTTGAAGTGTAATATAAAATAAAAAATAAAAAAAAAGCCAAAAAAGGGAGCCGAGGCGTTGTATGAATCTCGCCCCAAAGAGTTGTAAAAATCATAGGAAAATTCATATTTGAGTGTTAAACTATGAATATGCTTTGAATACATTGGGGGTGATGATTTGTAAAACTCTGTGTCGTAACAATCATTCCCTAGGGTAGCTGACTACGGTAATAGTTCATTTTTAAGCAAATGGAATTGTTCTTCTACTAAGAAATGACAAGTTTCCAAAACATGCTAAGTTAGCCTGTATCTATAAAGATGTAGGTACTGGTATTATAAAGAGAAAATAAGTGCTTTCATAACAGTGTAGCAATAATTTGTTTCGATAGTCTTTGAGAGCAAACAGTGTAACTAAGCAGGCTACTTTAGAATATAGTACAATATTTCTGGAAAGTATTTTTAGTGAATAACCAATCCTAGGAAAATTATTTTGTTTGTTAGCATGTCTGAATGTCTAGGTGGTTTGATACCAGATTAACATATATCATATTGACATAGTATATTAACATATTGGATGCTTTCTTTATACCGAAATAACGCGGTGAAATTTCGGCCAACTGCTAGTACCATAATTATCAATTTCCAACTCATATTGAAAATATTCACGCAAGAAATATAATGGGTCTACGGAAAATATTAATTTCAGAAAATATCTACAGCAACAGCAAAGAAATCGACAAGCAATATCGTTTAAAAAGTCATCGGAGCGTGACGTAATGAGCGGAGTTATGACGTCACGTAGCCCTTTGAGCTGTGACGTCAATAACGTAGCTTGCAATATTGCAGAGAGAAGTGTTAAAGGTGTGCAGTGGATTAGTAATAAAATGTATTTTGAGTACGATCCACTTTTGATTGTTACAATATTGTAAACACACTAATTCTTAAAAAATATTGATATTATAATGGAGTTTGTTAGGAGGTTCGTTTGTTAGGGCACTTAAACCAAGCCCTGTGTAATTGGTTGATCTCAATATATTAGCTGCCTTTCAACCAGAAATCGGTCAGGACTACTTGTATATTTTATTATTTCTTCAAAAGAAAAAATAACTTTGGTATTTCTCTATTATACCTACCAATAAATAGACGATCTCCGTAGCCGAGAGGTGAGTGAGCCAGACTTTGGCGTTGCGCCGTCTCTGAGGTTTCGGGTTCGATTCCCTGTCGGATCAAGATGGGAAACTTTTTTATATTGTCTCGGGTCTGGGTGTTGTAGTACCGTCGTTGTTTCTGATTTCTGTAAAATAAGGGTTTGAGCTACTTACCACAAAATCAGAGCAATGTATGTTGTCCAGTATTTATTTATTTATATTTATTAATTATTTCTTTATATTTTTTCTAAAACTATTGTATGTATAAAACACGTATCAACTATATTAGGAGCTTAGCAGTCCGTGTGGTGCCCACAACAAAAGCGAAACAACTTTGCTTTGTGTAAAGTTCACTAATTTAATAATATTTAATTTCAATTGTCTGACTTAGTTTACATTTCAGTGGTAAAAGTTTAGCTTATTAAATAAAGTTCAGGTGGTTGTTTTAAAACTATTTTAACACCGTAAAGTTAGAATTGTTTCAAAGTTGTTGTTAGAATGATAATTATATATTGACCGCAACTTTGTTTCGGTCTGTAAAAACTGTAAATCACATTTGTTATTTTGTTATCTAGCTATCAAATTATAATCAAATACATTTTTGCGTGAAAATATGACAAATCTTTACACATAAAGTTGAAGGTAAGGAAAAATTGGAGTAGAAAATGAATAAAATATATATAAAGATTTCTGGATAATATTGTTTCTAAGCAATTTTATTGTCAACTTAACTCAAATATTTCTTTATTCAAGTAGGTTACATGTAACACTTTTGAATCGTCATTGAATACAATGCAAAGTGATTCTACTTCCGGTTCGGAACCTATATCTACCGAGAAGACACCGGTAAGAAACTCAGCAGATAAGTTACAGTAGCAGTATCTAACTTATAGCTATGTGTAGAACACTTTGGACCAAGTCATATAGTTTTATTTTGATGAGTGAAAAAAGCATGAAATATTATTTTATTTTCAGAGGTAAGCTGGAGCAGACCAGTCCCCAAAGGTGGCACCTGTTCACAAGCATGACGTATGTGCCAGCCATCGCTTCACTCAACCATATTGAAGGGAATGTAACGACCCGCCACATAGCGCCACCACCCCAGTGATATTTTAGTGAGCATGACTAACTCCCAACTCCCTTTGGAAAGTAATTACAATTTAAGTCATCAAACCAACTATAGGACCCGGAGCACGAAGTAGTAACCTACCTACATCTTATTCTGTTAATTTGAGACTACTTAATAATTCGTGATAGCCATGTCTATCGTACAAAATTACCAATAACAATGTCATTTTGTCAAATGAAAATTAAAAATATCGACATGTTAAAGAGTAAAGATGCGACAACATTTGTTGGTTTCACATTCGTGCTGACTGTCAGCTGGTGACCACGGTTGGCACAACCTAACCGAAAAGTTGGGCAGTAAGAAGTTCGTATTAATTACTAAAAAATGTCGCGTGCACGCGAAAGTCTGAAATTCTAAATTGCATGTTATTATATTCGGAATTCGGAAATCATCTAATTAGCATTTGCATACTATTTCACTTGATAGGATTTGGATGGATCATCAGAATTTTCTAAAATCAAACTGACTCTTTGTTTCCTATGCATAGGACACGGAATGAAAAGCATAGGCCTTTTGTGTTTTTGTCTCTTTTCCACTAGTTCCATAACACAAATGGAGTTATGTCAGGGATTGCATGTTGAAAGCCACCTAACGCGGTATCTGGCCGTAAAATCAGCAGGAAAGATAACAGAAACCATTGCCAGTTCCTCGAAAATTTCTCTCAAAATCCACAAAGTAAGCTCCTAAAAGCAATGAGAAAAGAAACACGTGAAATGCGTTTTGTTGTTTCTCTTTTCCTTACCTTCATCATTTGTTCGGATCTCAAAAAATTAGAAATAGGTCTGAAAATGTTTGACTGTATGGCTCTGGAATGCTCTTTTTCTCTATTAAAGCAAATCAAGTTCTGAATTTATGTTTTCAAAAATCTTGTTGAAAAAAAACACTGCAGTGTAATTTTAAGAAATTAAATTTACACTTGGGTTCTAGGCTATTTTACACATTAGTATGTAAACTTCTTGAATTTACTTTGTTTCTTCTCGTAGGGATTATAACATGTATAATATGAACATGTACTATATATATATTCAACACTATAATATGTTTGTCTGTCGTTGGTATAGTAGCTTCCAAACGGATGATTTAGTTAGTTTAATTTTTGTTTTCTGTAAAAGGTGAATTGGTTAGAAGTTTGTTATTTATATTAGCTATTATTGATCTAGTATTTCATCATTATCATATTATCGAGTTTTATGTTTTACGTTCAGAAGTTCTTGCGTAAAATAGTAACAAATATATATTTAGACTTTCATACAACCATACACGACCATTTAAACAATACATACAATCCGACGACCTCGGTGGCGTAGTGGCTACGGTAGGCGGCCAAAGCGCGAAAGGTTCTGGGTTCGATTCCCGGTTGAGTCAATTTGGAAAACGAACTTTTCTAAATTGACTTGGGCCTGGGTGTGCTGGGATGACGCCCCCAGTTAGTATCCGTCGTCTGGTGCTCATAGTACAAGGGAAAACCTTATTTTGAGATCAGGTGATTGGTGTGATTGTCTGGCGCATTTGATTATTATTTATTATACATGCGTAGAAACTTTCGCGTTTTTATTATTAGTAGCATATTTGATGGAAATTTGGCGACTTCCACAAAATGGCAGATTCGGTAAACTCCCTCTATAATAGGTATCAAATAAAATGTACCTACTATTTCTCAAATTGTAAAGTTATATATCAGTTAAACGGTTTGGACTTTAATCGCTCTTATGTCGTAACCATAAGAGCTAAGCAAACCGTAGGGATTTTTAATTTTTCAATTATAATTAAGATAGAACTTGAGTCCGTACAGTTTCTGAATTTGTGACGTGCGCTAATGTAAAGTGATGATGTCAAAAGCGTCATTTTTCAAACCCAAATTAGGTTTTCTCATTAACTACTCTGCTTTTGACACGGACGGAACTAATTTAAGATGGCACCGCTGGGTTCGCTACTCTTCCCCGTAGGGCATTTATAAACTAGCATTTTAAATTCGTATTTAGTCTTGGATACACATATATGCACGTATGAGCATATTGATAACCTCTTCAGCCGAGAGGCCAGCGGGCTGGCTGGTGTCGCGTCATCTATGTGGTACCGGGTTCGATTCCCGGCTGGATCAGTTTAGGATATTACCTTTTTTTATATTGTTCTGGTCTGGTTTGGGTGTTGTGAGACCAGAGTTTTTCTGAATTTTTAAAAACAAATAGTTTAGTTACTTATCGCAAAAGCAGAGCAATGTGAATTTAAACTTTATTTGTTAATAATAATAGTAGGGTTGATTATGCATCATAATAGTAGGGTTAAGTAGCCAAATGGCGAAAAACGGAACCCTTATGAATTCGTCATGGCCGTCTATCTGTCCATCCATATATCACAGTCACTGTTTCCGAAACTATAAGACCTATACTGTTGAAATAATAAATGCTTTTGCATAGTATGTTGTAAATTTGTTGTAATGTTTGTACAATAATACATTCGTCTGTAAGCGGCCTTAGAAATTAAAATACTATTTCCACTCCTTAAGATCTTTTTCAGTGTACATTTTGAAATTATATATTTAAAATGATATTTTATATAATAGCTTTATGATTATTCTTAGGTACATATTATTTAGCAAATATTGTAATAAATAGATACGAATAATTTATAAGTTACTTAAAATATTTTTCATGAAAAGGTCGTTTAAATTTAAATTAACATTTGGAAGTGTTCCAATTACAATATTTATATCGTGTTGGCGACGCGGGCCTCCGAGTCGGTCGATGTGTGGAACTAGCGACCCACGTCGCGAGCGGACTGTATATTGTACGAAATTCACTCTCTACTTGTGCAAGGCTTAAGGCCTACTCTCTACTCGCAATGTGATGTGTGCGGGGTGTAAGGTTTCCAAGTAAAACTCTCTTTGTGGCTTCTATGATGGCGGCGGGCGAGGCTAGGGCGGCGGGCTTCAGGGTGATGTCTTCTTTCGGAGTCTTGTAGCCGTCTTGAGAGCCGCAGTCGGAATGAATTTGTACTGGCGGCCGCCCGCCTTTTATACCGTTCTGGGCGGTTCCCGCCCCCGCGCCCTAGCCTCACTCCCCTCAGTTTGCGTACCATTTATTTGCAACTAGCGACTAGTGTTACAAGCTGACTTAAAACTATATTTACAAAACAATAAGGCTTATTCTAGGTCTAATCCGTCGTGAACATTTCTCCCGCCGTCGCTTCGCGATCCTTCTGTTAGCACGACGATCTTCTTGGTCGGTCGCCGCAGCACGTGTCCCCGGCTGGTGGTGACGTCGACGACTCTTGTCACGCCGTCGTCTCCTGGGTACGTCTTCGTGATCCGTCCGCGGGGCCAGGTGTTGCGGGGTAGGTTGGGGTCGCAGATGACTACGATGTCGCCGACGACTGGGGTTGAGCCGATGCTGCGGGGCTCCCGCCGGTGTTGCAGTAGCGGCAGGTACTCTCGCACCCAGCGACGCCAAAAGACGTCGGCTAAGTACTGGGCGCGCCTCCAATGTTGTCGCGCGCTGCTATCTTGCTCTTCGAACGCGCCGGGGGGGGGGTTGTGGCAGTCAGGTCCAATGAGTATGGCGTTGGGTGACAGGGCCAGAGGGTCACCCGGTTGCACCGCCACGTGGGTTAGCGGCCTGGAGTTTACTGTGGCTTCAACCTCAGCCAGTAGCGTGTTGAGCGTTTCGTCGGTGGGGCGCCTCTCGTGTAGTGTGGTCCGCAGCGCTGTCTTCACCGTGCGCACCATGCGCTCCCACGCTCCAGCCATGAATGGTGCGGCCGGGGGGAGGAAGCGCCAGTTGATGCGGCGCGCGGAGGCCTCTTCTTTCAGTGCTTCGGCGAGTATGCGGTAGGACCCTCTGAAGGCGGTGGCGTTGTCGCTCCACAGCTCGGCGGGGCACCCTCGTCGCGCGATGAAGCGGCGAAGTGCGTTGATGGCGGAGTCTGTGCTGAGTGAGGCGACAACCTCTAAGTGTGTTGCTCTCGATGTCATGCAGGTGAACAAGGCGACGTATCTCTTCTCACGGCGGCGGCCTACGGTCACCTCCAGGGGACCGAAGTAGTCTAGGCCGGTGTGGGTGAACGGGCGCTTGTGGTGGGCCAGACGCGCGGCGGGTAGGTCGCCGGTAGCGGGCGTTGCTGGCTTTGCTTTTGACAGTCGACAGGGGGCGCATCGGGCGATTGCGCCCTTTACGGCGGGCCTCATTTTTGTTACGTAGAGGCGTTGTCGTAACTCATTTACGACTATCTCCGTCCCCCCGTGGTGTAATCTTTCATGTACGTGTGTGATGTACAACTGCGTATAGTAGTGCTTTCCTGGTAGCACTAGTGGGTTCGCAGTCTCCTCTTGTAGGTCCCCGGCGGCCGCTATTCGTCCTCTTATTCGTATGAGTCCGTTGTCGTCGAGGTAAACGCTCAGTTTCGCGAGGCGATCGCTTTTAGACGGCGCGCGCGCATCTCGTATCCGCTCTATTTCACTTGCGTAGTGGTCTTCTTGGGCGGCGCGTGTCCAAAGTCGCTCGGCGGCGGTGAGGTAGCGTGCTTCTAGGGTCACATATTTCTGCGTTCTTGACGTGTCGGTTGGCTGCGATTTGTCTGCTCGGCTCGCGCGCCCCGTGCTCGGGGTCCACGTCTCGTCTCGGTCCGGGCGGGCAAGCGTTCTTTTGTGGCGCGTGGCGGCTACGGTCTCCCCTGGTGGCGGCGCGGTCGGCGTCTGCGTTCTTGAGTGGTTCTTGCAGCGGTCGGCGAATTGTAGAACTCGCGCTGTGGCGCGAATCAATCTTGTCCACCGAGAAAAGCGCGTTGCGTCGGGCAGGTGTGCGTGTGACGGCCGCGGTCGGTCTGGGAGCGCGCAACATACCTCCTTCTCCTCCCCCGTCGCGGGAATTTGAACTTTATCTTCACGGGGCCACGTGTCTTCGGCTTCGTACAAGAACGACGGCCCTCTGTACCACCTATGTCGGTCGCTGAAGTCTTCGGGCGTCGCTCTCGTAGCGTCGTCTGCTACGTTGTCGGCGGACGGCACCCACCTCCACTCGCTCTTCTTTGTGTGGTCTTCAATTTCGGCCAGTCGATGCGCTACGAACGGCTTGAACGTGCGGGGTTCGGCGCGTATCCACGCGAGGGCGGTTCGTGAGTCCGTCCAGTACGTTTGGCTTCGTGCTTCGTAGTCGTGCTCCTCGGTGACTGCCTTTGCTACGCGAACTCCTAATACGGCTGCCTGTAGTTCGAGTCTGGGCACTGAGACGGGTTTGGCTGGCGTCACGCGGCTTTTGGCGGCCGCTAGCGCTACCTTTACGCTCCCGTCGGCTCGTATCATTCTCCAATATACTGCGGCTGCGTAGGCTTCTTCGCTTGCGTCTACGAAGGTGTGTAGCTCGTAGCGGGCGGCCGGTTGGACGTCGTAGCTTCTCGGTATGGCGAGCTCGCTTGTGTTTCGTAGTCGTCGCAGCCACTCGTTCCACCTTGAGTGTAGTTCGGCAGGCAACTCTTCGTCCCAGCCTGTCCCGTATCTCCAGGTGTCCTGCATGATGCGTTTTCCCGGTGTGGTGATGGGCGAGATGAGTCCGAGCGGGTCGAAAACGGACATAATTATACTGAGGGCTTCTCTCTTGGTTGGTGGCCGTTGATTGTTCATTACCTCGGGCGGCGCCCTCCGCGCGTTGACTCGGAATTGGATGATGTCCCTCTTTGTGTCCCACAGCAGGCCGAGTGTCTTCTCTGTCTCGCTCCCGCCGATAGGGACCGTGGCCTCTTCCGTCGCGGCGCGCTTGATGATCGCGTTGACTGCCTCGCTTCTGTTTGCGGCCCATCCGCGCAGCTGGAACCCTGCTTGTCTGTGCACGTGGTCGACTTCTCTGGTTGTACGTTGTGCTTCTTGTACCGTCTTAAAGCTTTGCAGGTAGTCGTCCATGTAGTGGTTCCTTTCGATCGCCTTGGCCGCCTCGGGGTACCTTTCCGCGTGTGCTTGTGCGTTCTTGTTCTTGATGTACAGCGCGGTGCACGGTGACGACGATGCTCCGAAAATGACGGAGGTCATCCTATACTCCTCCGGTTCGCCTCGGCGTCGGTCGCCCCGCCACAGAAAGCGGAGTGCGTCTCGGTCTTCCTCCCTTATCTTGATCTGCATAAACATCTCTTTGATGTCCGCCGAAACCGCGACGTCGTGTTGTCGAAATCTCATAATTACGCCGGGCAACGATTGTAGCAGGTCGGGTCCTGGTAGGAGCATATCGTTGAGGCTGCGTCCGTGTGATTTCGCTGCGGCGTCGTGGACCACCCTAATATTTTTCTTCTCGGGGTGGCGGACGGCGAAGTGCGGTAAGTACCATGTTCGTCCGCTTGGTGGCGCTGTCGTCCGCTCGGCGTATTTTGATGTTAGCATGTTTTCGATGCGTTCGTTGTACTGTTGTTTCAGATTTTCGTCGCGGTCGAGCTTCTTTTCGAGTGTCTCGAGGCGTTTAAGCGCGTCCCTGCGATTGTTGGGTATGCTCGCGCCCTCCTCCCGCCATAGTAGCCCTGTTTCGTAGCGTCCGTCGGGGAGGCGGCGGCTTTTCTCTTCTAATATCTTGACTGCTTGCAGCTCGGGATCGCTTCTCTGCTTGCGCGGCTCGATCGTGAGCGATTCGAGCGCGAAGTATTTCTTCATCATTTCTTCCATTTGGTCGGTCGGCTGGCTGAGGTGAGCGCAGACGGCTTTGAGGTTGGTGTTCGGGCCGCGGCAACCGTGTAGTACCCATCCCAACAGTGTTTTCGATGCCACAAGTTGGTCTCGTCGCCCTTCTCGCACCTCGCGGGACACGATGATCTCCCAGTTGTCTTGACCGATGAGGATTTTGGGTGTAGCGTTCTCGTACAGCAGCTCTTGACGCATTTCTCTCAGGTGCTCGCATTCGTTGATCTCTTGTTCGCGCACCGACTGTGTTGCGAAGTCTAGGCTTCCGATTGTGCGCGCGCCACGGATGAGGAGCTCGTTCTCGTTGTGTTTGCCCCTTATCGTGACGTCGACTCTCTTGCTCTGCTTGTGTGCTATCTCTTTCCCGCTGACGCCTTGTACCCACATTGGTTCGTTGGGTCCGTCGAGGCCTAGTGCTTCCGCCACTGATGTGTCGATTATGGTGACCGTACTGCCTTCGTCTAGTAGCGCGTAGGTGTTCAACTCGGCGCGTGGCCCACGTAGGACGACTGGCGCGATCTTCAAGTAGGCGCAGCTTCCTTTCATGGCGGCTCTGGCTACTTGTTCTACGGTCGAGGCTACGACTTGTTCGGTTCCGCTTGTCGGCTGCGTGGTCGTCGCGGTCTTCGCATGATGTAGCAGCCGATGGTGTCGCATAGAGCAGCCGCTCTGACCGCAGGGCTTGGCTCGGCACACGATGCGTCGGTGTCTGCTTACTAGACAGCGATAGCAAACGTGATTCTTCTTGGCTATTTCCCAGCGTTCGTCTGTGTTTGCCTTCTTGAACTGTGGGCACGTGGGCAGCTGGTGATCTTCTTTGTTGCATACAGGGCACGCCTCGATGTTTTCTTTTCTTGCGTTGGTTTCGACTGCGGCGACGTAAGTACGTTCGGGCTTCCTTCTGCCGTTCCTATTTTCCTTGGCTTCGAATACTTGTTCGGGCTGCGCGTAGGGCGCGCACTTGTCCGCCTCCCTATCGAGGAATATACTCATTCTTCTTAGCTCGGGAACGTCTTCTTTGTCCGCTGCGTAGTCGTACCACTTGTTGCGTAATATCGGCGTTAACTTTTCGACGATTAATCTCAGTACTTCTGGATTGTAGAGATATTGTGGTTGCTTCAGTACTTCGATCGTAGTGACGGTGTTGGCGATGCGGCTTGCGAAGATGCACAGGTCCCGTGGATTGTCCGTGAGGCGGGGTAGTGTCTTCATCTTCTCTATCTCGCCCAGTAATAACGTGTCCGGGCGGCCGTATCGTCTCTCTAGCGTCTTGACTATTTCTTCGGGTTGCGGTTGACTAATGAGGAGGGCGCTTACTGCTTCTAGCGCGGCTCCTTTCAGGCTTCTTCTGAGTCTAGCCACATTCTCGCTCGGTGTAAAACTGGCGGCTGACTCGTTGTAAGCTGCTTTGAATTGCAACCAGTCTTGCGTTTGCCCGCCGAACGGCGGTAGGTCCGGCGCATACACTCTTGTTGACTTACTTGCTTGTATGGCTTCTTTCAGGGCAGCTGTTAGTGACGTGACATCGATCGTTGAAACTTGGCGGGGCTGAGCGTCATAGGTCTTCTGCTGCTCGTGCATATCGCGGGCACTCACAGCCAGTCCTCGCTGATTTTCGTTCTCGTGATGTACGTTCATTGGTAACTCTTGATCGGGCTGCTTGTCGAACCAGTGGGCAAGACGTTGCGGTGCGTGGTCGTATTCATCTTCTTGTTCGGAATCCGACGCTAATGATTCTGCTGCGGTTCTCTTCTGTCTGATTTCTTCTAGCTCTGCTTCAGCTTGTAGCCTCTTCACTCGTAGTTCGGCTAACTTTTCTTTGACTTCCAACTCCGCGAGAAGCCTCTTGCTGGAGGTCTGGGATCGGTGTGACCGTGTGGGCCTCCGTCTCTGGGCGTCCGATGGTGGCGGCATGAGTTCCGTCGCTCTTCGTTCTACGACAGTGGAGGTGCTGGCGGCGGGCGTGGCTCTGATGCCCGAAGTGTCGGCGTGGCGCGTGGTTTCAGCCGAATTGGCCGACGCTTCGGTGGTTCCCGTGCCGCTGGTGGTGCCAGTACCTGACGTAGTACCGGTGTCGGTGGTGGTGCGGGTGCCGGCGGTAGTGCCGGTGCCCGTGGTGGCGCCGGTGTCGGTGCTGCCGTACGTTTCTTCTGTATTGCCGCTGCCTGACGTTTCCTCGCTGCCTGACGCCTTCATTCTTCTTTCTGCTTCGTGGTTGCTTCTAGTCAGGACCATAGTTGCGTTGTTTCTTCTGGTTCAGCGATCCGGCGACGCAAGGACCAAGCAATGTTGGCGACGCGGGCCTCCGAGTCGGTCGATGTGTGGAACTAGCGACCCACGTCGCGAGCGGACTGTATATTGTGCGAAATTCACTCTCTACTTGTGCAAGGCTTAAGGCCTACTCTCTACTCGCAATGTGATGTGTGCGGGGTGTAAGGTTTCCAAGTAAAACTCTCTTTGTGGCTTCTATGATGGCGGCGGGCGAGGCTAGGGCGGCGGGCTTCAGGGTGATGTCTTCTTTCGGAGTCTTGTAGCCGTCTTGAGAGCCGCAGTCGGAATGAATTTGTACTGGCGGCCGCCCGCCTTTTATACCGTTCTGGGCGGTTCCCGCCCCCGCGCCCTAGCCTCACTCCCCTCAGTTTGCGTACCATTTATTTGCAACTAGCGACTAGTGTTACAAGCTGACTTAAAACTATATTTACAAAACAATAAGGCTTATTCTAGGTCTAATCCGTCGTGAACATATCGCTAACATTACGAAGTCACAAACGAGACAAGCGTTACATTTTGTCGCTGCGCGTGCAAAACCACGTAAGAACAGTAAGTAAACACCGCGTATCTTAGGCTGTTGTACGATTCCTATTAGGAGGTGAATAAACCTGTATATCTTAATAATTTTAAAACGAGTATATTATATGGGCTGAACTGTGTAGTAACTTTTTTGTGACTAACTTTACAAGAATGTAACTTTAATTGTTCCATAACTCGTTTAAAGGGTGCGATATTCAATGTCGCGCCTCTTGCAGTTACGCGGTATTAACATACTGCTCTTCCGCGATTTTGCACGCGCGTCGTTGATTTGTCTTACGTAAGTTATTTAAATATGTGATAGGTCTAAGGTCTACTATTAATATAAATAATCCGACAGAAAGTAATCAGCTTTCACGTATTGATTACTTTAAAAGCATGTTCCGAAATGATTTTTTTTTATATTGCACTTCAAGATTGACCTCATTCCACCTGATGTTAAGTGGTAATGAGGTCCTAGCTTAAGGGTGACAAGTATAGCATAATAAATCTTAAACTGAACTTGTCGCCCTTACCTTGAAGGCTTAACCCCTGCTACTAATGTAGCACCCCCCAGGAGCTCTGGAATCCTTACTCACACGCAGGAACACAACAACACAGAAGTGATTGTTATTTGGCTGCGGTCTTCTTAAGGTGGAGGTATTTCACCAGTCGGGCTGCTCCAGTTCGAGCGATAAATCGCTATGCCCTACCTCTCTTAAGATCGATCTCAGATATGATAATCTTTATTGTGCATGAAATCAGGTACATATTTATAGATCTTCTTAAAACATTCGGTGCTCTAACTTCTACCTTTACAGGTGTATGCACATTATAAACTTAATTAATTACTAAACTATTTTGACTGAAAAAAATAACAATTTTACGATATCATTATAATTACGTATTAGAAATTAATTGCAGCAGACATTTCACTAGAAACTAGTTTCATAATTTTTTAATCAAATTCAATTAATGTAATACAATGTCAGATAATATAAAGTAATATAATAATTATTTACGTGATGTCAGTATTCTTGTCAGTATTCATTTATAATTTAAATATTCAGATACACTATAAAAACATTTTTCAACAAGCCACAATTTAACGATTTTCTGAACTGAAAATATTTATCCCTTTTGATTACGTCAGGTAAATTATTATATATTTTTATACACATAAAGAAACAATTTTTTTTTTACACTTAACTGACTAGTTGGTGCATAAAGTTTATTTTTGTATTTGGATCGCAACTATCGCTTGCTAATTTCGTGGTTCTGATCTCAGATATAAGCCCTAGTATATACCAGCGGTGTATTCTAGGATGACTGACACTGCCTGCGCGCTCCCGGCACCCCGACAGCTTTGAGCTGCGCAGTTTGCTATTAGGAATTGCATCGGAAAAATTGTTCATCACTCGAAATAGTTTTTGTTTCGCTTGCATTCAGATTTTGCTGGAAAAATGCCTACGTAGTGAAATTTTTGGTTATTTTTTGACTGGCTATACGATATACGTTGCATGAACAATGCAGACAATTTTTTATATACGTTTTTATGCCGTGAGTAATGAGGCGTATACAGATTAAATACATAATTTAATCAAACTAAGTCTCATTTTCAGCAATACACAATCATAGTTGACGACCTCCGTGGCCGAGAGGCGAGCGTGCCGGACTTTGGCGTCGCGCCATCTCAGAGGTTCCGGGTTCGATCCCCGGTCGGGTCAATATGGGAAACGAACTTTTCTGTATTGTCTCGGGTCTGGGTGTTGTGGTACCGTCGTTGTTTCTGATTTCTGTAACACAAGTGCTTTAGCTACTTACCATAGAATCAGAACAATGTATGTGATGTTGTCCAATAGTTGATTTAACACCAAGGTATGGACATTGCCCTATAACTATTACATTAGTTCTTGTGATTAGTGCTTTCAAACAAACGAACAAATATTTAAGCATTATAATATTAGTAGGTAGCGTCATTTGCATTATATAGACGTTTCATACGACGTCTGCTCCAGCTTACTTCTCGCAAGTAAAAACTTACTTGAGTACTTATTTGTTTCATCACTCATCAAAACCAAAACTATATGACTTGGTCCAAAGTGAGCTACACATAGCAATAAGTTAGATACTGATACTGTAAATGATCTGCTGAGTTTCTTACCGGTGTCTTCTCGGTAGATATAGGTTCCGAACCGGAAGTAGAATCATTTTGCATTGTATTCAATGACGATTCAAAAGTGTTATATGTAACTTACTTGAATAAAGAAATATTTGAGTTTTGAGTTTTTTTTTTTGAGTCATAAATATTACTGGTGTAATTTACATGAATAAAATAATATTGAATTTGAATTTGAAAAAGTCTAGATTCAATTCGAATCATTAGTTACTGGTACTAGCGCATTGAAACAAACAAATAAACAAACTCAGCTTTACCCGTATAGTATAAGTAGGTATAGATTAGTATCTAGCATTAAATTATAGATTAGTACGAATATTAAAAAATAAATAGGTTTTAATCGAAAACCTATTTCAATACACAAGTTTAAGTATCAGAATCCTCATTTTCACATTGAAAATACTTTAAACCATAGACAGCTGATCTGTCAAAAATAAGCCCTAGTGTTCACGTGCGGTTTATTCTGGGATGACAGACGCCGCGTCGGAGCATTCCCGGGGCTTCGAGTTTTGAGCTGCATTTTCTAATGGATATTGTATCGAGAAAAATAGTTCGGCACTCGGAATAGCTCTCGCTCTTTATTTTTTAGCTGGTAACAGATCCAACTCGTTGATGCAGCTATTTTTTTATAATTACCATTATGGTAAATGATACATGTTCGTTATGCTTTTTTATATGATCATGCACATAAAAAAGTATAACATCCAGGGAATCAAAAAAATATATACTTGCTTATTTCTAACTAAACTAATAGGTGTTCAACTTTTTAATAACATGTCATTTCGCAAAAGTCGAGATAGATGGCATTATCTTCAAAATGAAATAAAAAACAGTACTTAATTTTACTTTTTTTAAATATTTGTTCCAAATCAAGGTTTTGGTAGTTGCATCCAATTTAACATAGTTTAGTAGTTTTACAAATACTACGTAACGTTTTTCTCGCTATTATTGAACTTTATTTAGGCCTCAGCAGCCGAAAGACGAACGGGTCGTACTTTGTCGTAGCTATCTCTAAGGTTCGATTTCCTATCGGGCCAACATCGAAAACGAACTTTTGTATATTGTCTCGGCCCTGGGTATTTTTTTATGATTTCTATAAATCCCCACACAGTGTGAGCAATATTTGGGCTGTTTAAAAATATTTATTTTCATTAATATACTTATCATAATTAGCTCGCTAAGCATCGTTTTTTTTTGTAGAAAACCTCTCAATTAACTTAGAACAATATCTATATTGACTTTTTTATTCCAAAAAACAGAGTCAAGATTTTCAAATACCAACATAAAAGCATTGATTAAATAAAAAATAAATAAAAATAAAAAAGCCTTATATTTCTTGCTTTTCATATTACAATAATAATAACAGTGTGCATGCAAATGAATTGATTAAATTAAAATATATTTTTTTAAATTATAAGAATAATTAAATTAACTTAATTAGATTGTAGAAAATTAACAAGAATGTGTTGTGATTTGCAAATTAGTTAGTGTCTTAGTATTTTATTCAAATCTACCACATTTTGAAACGTAATTTAAATATTCAAGAAACTTTGAAATAAGATTAATTAATTATTGATATATTAGAATTAATGTTGTAATTGACGTAATAATAGTATTCAATATCTTTCACTTTTTTTTTTTGTTTTTAGCAAGAACCCTCTTTATGAGAGGTGAAGGCCTCCTCCAGAGAAGACCAGTGTTCTCTGTCCTCTGCCGCTCGTGACCATTGAGTGCCTGCTACTTTTATGATATCGTCTGCCCAGCGTGCATTTGGTCTTCCTCTCCTTCTCTGTCCTAGTGGGCCTGTCCATTGTGTTGTCTCTATTGTCCATCGATTATCGCTTAACCTCGCTATGTGACCAGCCCATCGCCATTTGAGCTTTTGTGAGTGATTGAGAGCGTCAATGGCTTTAGTTTTCTGTCTTATATAAGTGTGGCGGATCTTATGGATTTTCCTTATTTTCAGAATGCTCCTCTCCATACTTCGTTGACAGGATGTAATTCTATTTTTTACTTTTCTGGTAAAATTCCAGGTTTGGCAGGCGTATGTTAGTGAGGGGAGTAGGCATGTGTTCATGATTTTCGCTTTCATTCGTATGGGCATTTTACTTTTAAGTATTTCTTTGAAGCTCCAAAACTTTCTCCATGTGATGTTGACTCTTCTCTCTACTTCAAGTTCGTTACTTTCTTGGTTAAATGAGATTTGCTTTCCCAAATAAATGTAAGCTTTTACATATGTTAGGGGTGAATTTTCCAGATATATTGGTCTTTCTGTATGGTTCGTCATGACATTAGTTTTTGATAGGTTAATTTCCAAGCCCACTTTACGACTTTCTATGTATAAAGCGTTCAACATTACTTGCAGTTGATTTGTATTTTCTGAGAGCAGGACTATGTCGTCAGCAAATCTCAAATGACTCAAGTAACGTCCATTTATATTTATGCCCACTTTTTCCCAGTTCAGTTTGCTAATGATGGCCTGTAGCACCGCTATGAAGATAGTTGGCGAGAGTGGATCTCCCTGCCGTACGCCTTTACTTATTTTTATGGGTGGTCCTGTAGTCTCCAGCTTAACTCTACTAGTACTGTTATCATAGATGTTTTTTATGGCTTTAATGTAGTCTAGTGGTACTTTTTGTAAGAGTAGAGTTTCCCATATTGAAGAGTGGAACAGAGAGTCAAATGCTTTTTGGTAATCGATAAAGGCAATGTAGAGTGGTCTCTTGAACTCTTGGTATTTTTCTATTAGCATTTCTAGCGAGTTTCTAAGAGTAAAAGCATTGATTAGGTTAATTTAATTATAGCTGTTAAATAGATCAATCATTTAATTAAACAATAGCGTGAATCCGGGTTATTATTAACTGACACGCATTTTGTTACAAATAACATCAAAGACATTCTTAATAACCAATATTAGCAGTCAAACGTTTCTCTTCAGCGAAAGCAAAATTGTTTTTCACATTTCAAAGGATTCAGCAAGTTTAATCAAGTTTCATTCATTCCAGCTATCGTATTCTCGAGTTTAATTACGACTTATTCAATATTCCGGAAATTATTCATGGCGCCTCGTCCAGATTATTAAAATCCCTTGACCGTGACGATGAAACTTAAAATTTATTATACCCGAAGTTGATCGAAGTTGCCGGCAGTCACCCTTCGTTAAACGTATTTGAAACTTGTGGGGAACTCGTGCGGGGAAAAAAGTTCCTTATTACTTCCAGAAGAGTTAACAATACTGCTTGTGGACTTGGCCATGAATGTTGCAGAGGTTTACAGTACGTATCCGTGTGCCAAATTGTTTACTTCTCCTCTGTTCTGTCGGGATGGATTTTTCTTTTCAATAGAAGAGTAGTAGAAGCAAACTTTCCGTTGACTATGGTTGCAGTGATGTCAACGATGTTTGGCACGTAAGTCATGCTTGTGATGGTTAAATGGATGTATGGTGACTTTTGGAGAATAGGCTGCTCCAGCTTACCTTAAAATGTTTACATACTTAATTGTTACTTTATAATAAACCTTAACTTCGTTGAATAAATGATTTGACCAATTTTGTAGCTTAAAGGCAAGTAGGTATTACCAAGGAAATGCGATAAACTTAATCTTATATGACTTCGTCGAATAAATTATTTGACCAATTTCGTAGCTTAAAGGTAAATAAATGCAATTCTTGTTCGAAAAAGTAAAGGTTAGATATTGTCACTTTTTACAGTTAATTTAAATGTAGGTCACATATTTTTTCTCTACACGACAAAAATGCCCCAGACCATCACACTAACAATCTGCTCTCAAACTAAGGTTCTTCTTTGTACTATGAGTATCAGATGACATATATTATACTAACTGAGGGCGTCATGCAGCATTTATATTCATTTAAAATTCTTGGTTAGCGTTTAAAGTAGTAGTGGTTTATAGTTGCTTTTATTTTCAGTAAAGTCAAAGCCAATAAATTCTTTACTCTAGTAGATTACCTAGAACACTTGAACCGCATTTGAATACAAAGCAAAGTGACTCTACTACCGTTCCGTATATCTACCGAGAAAACACTAAGCACATTTTTTACAGTATCAGTATCTATCTTATAGCTACGTGTAAATCACTTTGCTCATCAAGTCCTACAGTTTTCTTTTTATGAGTGAAGATTTTTGAGAGTTAAGCTGGAAGCTGACAAGTCCCTTAAGATAGCACCTGTTTTGATGACGTATATGGCCAGCCATCGCTTCACTCAACCATCGAAGAGAATGTAACAACCCACCACATAGCGCCGCCACCACAGTGACGTTTAAGTATTCATGACTACTTCATCAACCCTTGGTGGTACCTATATCTTTTATTGCTGCCTACTAACTAATACACTACTAATATTTTAAATACACATCTAGTCGCTCCTAAGGACCCCTTGCAACAGTATGCTCTAAATTGCCGTCATTATGTTTGCCTACACAGCAACCGATGAACAGTGCCCTCTCGGGTGCCTAACAGAATTACTGCTCCCTAGGACATAGTAAACGTCCTACTTCACTGGAACACTTAGTATTACTTACCGAAATACTTAGTTTTATTAAATATGACCATTGAATAGGTACTTGTTTCTAGGTGATCCTTACAGCTGAACATGACATTATAATGCAGTGTACAAATTGGAAAGCAAAATAATAATACATTGTAATCGAAGTAATTGAATTACTTATAAGCAATATTATGTTAATGCACATTGCATCAGTAGTTATTGTCCACGGCTTCTTTCATTATTTTACAGAATAAGAAGTTTTTTATAAATAAATAAATATTGGACAACATCACATACATTGCTCTGATTCTGTGGTAAGTAGCTTGAGCACTTGTGTTACAGAAATCAGAAACAACGACGGTACCACAACACCCAGGCCCGAGACAATATGGAAAAGTTCGTTTCCCATATTGACCCGACCGGGGATCGAACCCGGAACCTCAGAGATGGCGCTCGCCAAAGTCAGGCCCGCTCGCCTCTCGGCTACGGAGGTCGTCAAAGACATTCTAGTACTTTATAAGACATTCTAGTATTAATCTATCTTGCTTCCGAATTTAATCCAATTCCATTTAGTATGTTTTGCGTTAAAGAGTAAATGCATTTTTAAATCCATAGAAACTGACTTTTACGTTTATAATTTAAGTAGGATGAAAGCCCCATCAATTGACCGTTGTGCTCACCAAACTCCATGTGATTTTAGGCATAAATACGTAACTAATAATTTTTGCAGCCAATTATAGCATCAAAATTGAAATAGCGTTTAAAAATAATTAAATAGAAATATAATTATATAAAACTTAAAAATAAAAAATGTGTCTTAAGTCCAAGTCCCAAGAGGCATGCTGACAAGACTGCCGGCTGTGATTCCTATTTCCGTTAATGATTTTGTATGGCCAGACGTAATCTCTAGCCTAGTCTGCAAAACCAAATTTCTGTTAATGATTTATGCCACGATCAGAGAAGAGACCGCAAAGAGAGGTAGATCATAGTCATTAATCGTTAGAACTGGAGCATCCCGACTGGTGAAATACCCTCACATAAGACCGCATACAGATAAAAATAATTTCGGTGTTGTAGTGTTCCTGCGTGTGAGTAAGGTTTCTAGAGCTCCTCAGCGTTCTACATTAGTAGAAGGGGCTAAGCTTACAAAGTAAGGGCAACAAGTCCAGTAACAGCAATAATATGATCTACTTGTCCCCTTAAACATCCTAGCTTCTACATTACCTCTTAGCATGTCGTGGACTGAGGTTAATCTTGTAGAGCCATATAAAAAAATAAAAATAAAAATTGTAAAAATAAAAATCTGGTCAGAATAAAACCGTAACTTAAAGATTACAATTTAAAAAGTATTTTTTACTTAAATACTTAACACCAATTAAACTTAATATACAGTTGAATTGCTAATTGGTGGTAAGTGTCCTAGTGAAGTAGAAAGCCAGTATCGCTCCCCAAGCCGCAGTAAGGCGGCGGACGCGACCAACTTCTACGATGGCCGAAGAAAAATGTTCAAGCAACTTGAGCCGAGTAGTTTTTATTGTGACACCGTCTACAGCAGTTGCTATTCGCTCTCTAAGGAAGTATAAACTTGGCTGCGGTAGTGATGACATATTATGTCTTATGAGAGTTATTTTCTTCCGAAGAAAAATAGAACACATACGCTGGTGCAGCCTTTAGGAAACTACGCTATATCTTTTTGTTATCCATATCGCTATTTAATTTATTAAAAAAACGTGATATGTAGGTATGTAGGTAGTACGTTGGGTACCTACTGACCAAATTTTATTTAAATACATTAAAAAGTTTTTTTCTCTCCACTTTATAGGTAAATATTAAGTACCCAGATTTTATTTAAATTGATTACACATAAAAAGCACTATCTATGGTTGATCCATTATTTAAATGCCGCTTAGTAAGTTATGAAAAGAGTCTTAATCAGAGTTTTTCTGAAGTATAGAATTCGTAAATACGACATCTCACAGGTTTTCATCTGTATTTTAGAAAAATGTTCCATAATTATGTTTAGCTGTTGGTTATGGCTCAATTAAGTAATCAGTTAAAAATTAATTCACCAATCTTGCGTTTGTCCAGTGAATAACGTTGTGAATTTCTAATCTTTTTCAACAATAAGCAACTAATCGATTTTATTATTTTTATAGTACTAAACGTCGTACTAGCGAACTTTAAATATTAGAAACAGAAATTTTTTATCTCCCCTTGCGATGCGGGAATCGAACCCACGACCTTCACGTATCGCGCGTGCTGCTCTTACCAACTAAGCTAACCGCAAGTTATCGTAGGCGAGGAAATTTTTCTGCAGTATCAACCGTTAGCCTCCGGTAAGTGCCCTCTGCCGAATATGTTTAGAACTACATACTTATCGGCCCATGGTACATTCGTTGCAGAAATGTTTGAAAACCACGGAATCGAAGACACCTGGAATCTTAATCGATTTTATTATTTTCAAAAATAATAAAATCGATCGTTGGTAAGAGCAGCACGCGCGATACGTGAAGGTCGTGGGTTTGATTACCACATCACAAGGGGAGATATTTTTTTTCTGTTTCTAATATATAATAAGCAACTAAGTTATAAATCCTTGTAACAATATTATAACAATATCCACAATAATGATTTAGGCCTGATGAATAATAGTTGATAAAACTCTGAAGATGTCATCAAATCTAATGAAAGCAGAGTCTTCAAAATTGGTCAAGACGTTAATGCTATGGCTAAATAGACCTGCCCTCATTACCCCACATCTAGGTCTGATTCAGTTGGATAACATAACCAAGAGCATGAGATAACAGCTATGTTTTTAGAGGATCAAGACGTGAACGTCTTGTAGTATGAATACAGAAAGATGGATATGCTCTTATTACCCTCCATCTAGGAGTTCAGTAAGATAAAAACTCTAAGAGTATGACATCGCAGCTACACTTCTTGAAAATCAAGACGTTTATAGGTACTATAAATAATAATAATAATAATAATAACTCCCCCATGGGACCACCTTGCCGTGGTGGGGGGGCTTACGGGAAGTATGGAACTAACTTTTGTCAGAACACCAGACGAATACTTAAAGATATGTACAGGCAATGAAAGGCATTAACATCTCAGCCTTTGAACCCTTTCTAACTAACGGTCCCAACCAACCCCTTTTTTAAAAAGATGAATAGTAATGAATGTCGATATAACTTGCGGTCGCTGCCCGGGGGTCGCCGGGGCACGTCTGGAGCCGGTGCTGGACGTGGCAGCATGCGGACCATCGGCGATGAGGAGTTGAGCAGGCGGACTCCCATCGAACAATATGCGTCAGCCGAAGAATACGATTCAACATCATCTGAGTTTACACTGGCGACTGATACTTTATCCAGTGCATCATCAACTTCTACTTCCACCGAGGATGTTGTGCAGTTAGCCCTAGAGGCTAATCAAACTGCACCCACTAAGGTTGGGCAAAGAACACGCAAGAAATGGACTAAACAAATGAACACTTTTATCTTGCGATCATATTTTTTGAACACAAAACTAGGAACAGATACTCATAAATACTTACAGGCCTTACATCTTGAATTTTCCAATGCGTTTCCAGATATAACAGTTAGTAAACAAAATCTAGGTGACCAATGCAGAGCTATATTCCGTAATAAACTGTTAAATAACGATGAAATAGGAAGGATTAAATGCGAAGCTGAAACATATATGCGTGCTAATGATATCAACATATCCGGTCTCGATCAAACAAATAAAATAGGACAGCGAAGAAGGTGGTCTGATGAAGTCAACGAAAATATAATGCGATGTTATTATAGATTATAGAATAACAAAGTTAGGTAGAGATGAAACAGCTTATAGACAGTTATTATACGAATCAGTAACTACATTACATCCTGAACTATCAAGCGTGACAGTTCAAAGAATAGCAGATCAACGGCGAACTATAATAAAGAATAAAAGATTAAGTGAAGAAAAGTTATTAGAGATAAAAAGAGAAATAGAAGCTGAGGTAAACATTGCGCAAATAATACAGACTTCAGATATTAGGCATGATGAAGAACTAATAGCAGAAGCGGAAAATCTATCAGATAATAACACAATACTTACAAATCCCCAAGCACAAGATACAACATCACAACAGTCACATGTCACTCATAATAATACCAGTCCTCCACCACAATCACACATTACTGAGAATCAAACACATAACAACACCCCTAGCATTCCAGAACTAGATCAACTTTTTAATCAATCTTTTGAATTTTACAAAAACACAGAACCTACACAAAGAGATACCATACCCAAACAAAGACCATCTAAGAAACTGGCTATTGCTATTAATTACTTGAATAAGAATGTTATCCCTAAGCATGTGAACAGAGATGCAAGTTATACAGTTTTGCAATCTGTATTATACTGTGCTGCATGGACTGCGGCAAAATATAACGGAGCTAGATTAGAAATTACACCAACAGCAAGTTTAAGCAACAGACAGCGTTTAAACAAACCTCATTGGCAACGACGGCTTGAAAAAAGAATACAAGAATTAAGAACAAAAATAGGTCGGCTCACGCTATATATTGATGGAAATAGAGGTTTTAGATTGGAAAAACATGTACAAGAAATTTTAAAAAATTATAGAATACACTCCACACACGAAGCACCAAATACTGACTTAACGCACTTCTTAGACACTCTTAAACAAAAACTAACAGTAGCTTCTAACCGCCTCAAGCGATATACAGTATGTACACTCCGAAAAACTCAAAATACCCAATTTCAATTCAATGAAAAACAATTCTATAGGACACTTAAAACCTCCTCATCCAATCAAACGAGTGATAATAGTCAAAACAATGACGACACACCTCAAACAGATGAACTCAAAAACTATTGGGCCAGTATATGGGAGAACCCTGCTGAACACAGTGAAAAGGCCAGTTGGATTGATAATGAACAGCAGAAGTACCAAAATATAGAACCAATGGAATTTGAGACCATTACGTTTGAAATATTTGAGAATGTTATTAGAAAATTACACAACTGGAAAGCACCGGGTACTGATAACCTTCACAATTACTGGTATAAAAAATTTTCATTTTTACAGCCATTTTTGTACCACCACATTAACGCATTTATACAAAACCCACAGACAATGCCAGAGTATATCACAACAGGTGTGACATACATGTTACCAAAAGACAAAAATGATCTCCGTAATCCTACTAAATACAGACCCATTACCTGCCTACAGACTATTTATAAAATAATAACCGCTTGCTTAACAGAAACTATTTACAAACATATAGATAGACATAACATTTTAACAGAACAACAGAAAGGGTGTCGCAAATTTAGCCAGGGTTGTAGAGAGCAACTAACAATAGATTCAGTTATACTAAAACACGTTCAGAAAGAAAAACAGGACTTATTTACCATGTACATCGACTACAAAAAAGCATTCGATTCAGTACCTCACTCATGGCTAATAAAAGTGTTAGAAATCTAAAAGCTTCACCCACAGATAGTATCTTTCCTGAGTACATCAATGCAGAAATGGAGAACTAAATTAAGACTCAACACTAACAATCATACAATCGAGACTGAAACAATCCAAATTCAGCGGGGGATATTTCAGGGAGACGCACTTAGTCCACTCTGGTTTTGTCTTGCCCTTAATCCACTGTCTAATAACTTAAACTTAGTAAATTCAGGATACACGCTCAAATACACAAATAATGAACATGAAAACTGCCAATCTAAATTTCAATTAAATCATTTATTTTATATGGATGACCTCAAGCTATATGCGTCTTCTGAGAGTGAGCTATACTACCTAGTCAATTTAACAGAAAACTTTACAAATGACATTTGCATGGAATTTGGTATTGATAAATGTAAAATTAATTCAGTCAAATCAGGTCAGAGACATACACACCAATATCAATTACATACAGGAGATAATATAGATTCACTAGAAGAAAACGAGACATATAAATATCTTGGATATAATCAATCAAAACAGATACATACTAAAGAGACCAAACAGACCCTTACACAAAAGTTCAAACATAGGTTAAATAGTATACTTAAAAGCCATCTTTATTCCAAAAATACTATCAAAGCAATTAACGCATATGCCATCCCAATACTTACGTACTCATTTGGCATAATAAAATGGACAAAAACTGAACTCAAAAACTTACAACGCACTATCAATACTACCATGACAAAAAATAGAAAACATCACCCAAGATCCTGCATACAGAGGTTAACTCTACCGCGCCGTGAAGGAGGAAGAGGGCTGATTGATATCATGAATCTACATAACAAGCAAGTAACGAATCTTCGTGCATACTTCCACAATAAATCTGGAGCGTCACAACTCCATAAAGCAATTGTTGCAAATGATAATTTATTAACTCCTCTTAATTTACATGACAGGGCGAAGCAAACGAACGAAACACAAACAGACCGACAGACAAAACTAGATCAATGGGCCCGGAAGTCACTGCATGGCAGACATCTCCACGACTTATGCCAAACAAACGTCGACAAAAGTGCGTCGAACGAGTGGCTTAGTCGAGGGGAACTGTTTCCGGAGACTGAAGGGTTCATGTTAGCGATACAGGACCAGGTAATAGAGACCAAAAACTATCAAAAATACATTATCAGAGCTCGAAATCTAACCACTGGCTCTTGTAGAAAATGTAATAGTGCTTCCGAAACAATCCAACATATAACAGGCGCCTGCAAAACCATCGTGCAAACACATTACAAACACAGGCACGATCAGGTCGCCAATATCATTCATCAGAAACTTGCGTCCATGTTTAATCTGTTAACTGAATCACCCGTTCCGTATTACAAGTACACTCCGATGACCATACTAGAAAACAGATACTATAAATTATATTTTGATAGGGCAATATTAACTGACAAGACCATACATTACAACAGACCTGACATAGTACTAATCGATAAAATAAATAAAAGTGCATTCTTAATTGATATTGCAATCCCAAACACACACAACTTACAGACAACCATTACAGAAAAACTAACAAAATACACGGATCTCAAAGACGAAGTAAAGCGAATGTGGAAGTTACAGAAAGTAACAATAGTCCCCATAGTCTTATCAACTACAGGAGTCATCCCTCACCAACTACACAAATCACTCAACACACTTCACCTGCCACAATATACTTATATTCTGTTACAAAAAGCTGTCATATTAAATACATGTAGAATTGTCAGAAACTTCCTACAGATTGACGACGAATGCACTACCCAAACTCCCCGCACTCAAATACAACCTAACATCCTCTCGCAATCACCTGCATCGTCATCTAAACAAGCAGCCACACTCACCCATCCACACAACAGCATATTTGATTAGTAAACCTCAGTTTCAAATGTAGGGATAATACTTGGCTTAGGCCCGTATATTCCTGAATTACCGGTATTTTATAATACCGAGTTACTTAATGTATAAATAAATAATAATAATAATCTTTATTCAGTGCCATGTTTACATAAACTTATATATGATTGGAATCTCCTTTTAAGTGCATAGGCACTTGTGTTAGGAGAACCCGCTCTTCCGTAGTTGTAACAATGCATGATATGTGTTGCAATGTATGACTGAATAGAAGCTGTGTTTACATAAATTAATATATTTTATTAAACTAAGTATGTTTGACAAATAAAAAATGTATTAATTGATTGATTGATAAATTTGTTAAATGATTGATTGATAGATTGATAGACAATAATAGAATATGTTTGTTCCTATTTGTAAGTGTATGAGCATGGTTTGCGTGAGTGTGTATGTATGTGTGTGAGTGTGTGTGAGCGCGCGTGTGTGTGTGTGTGTATGTGTATGTGTGTGGATGAGTGTGTGTATCTATTTGATACATTAGTTACATTATGGCTTCAGTTTTAGCATAGCTCCATGTTTTAAGAGTGTTCGAGAGTATCCTTTTACATTCATATTTCGTCTTAGTGTAAAGATTTAGTTTCTTATTTATTGTATTATAAAGTTTAGCAGATTGGCTTAGAAACTGTCTTCTTGCAAAATATGATTTAAAGGGCTCTACAGGGGCCACTGTATGTTTGCGTCTCCTAGCTAGTTTGCTGCTATCATATTAAAGAGTTTTGTGTATTTTTAAAACCGAGCAAAGGATGTACAGCTGCCTAACCGAGAGGAGACCACAGGAAGCGTATAGGTCCATTGTTGGAAATCTATAAGGTTTAAACCACATTACTTTTAGTAATGATCTTTGAACCCTCTCCAGTTCAAGGAACTTTCCTTTAGTTGCACCTCCCCATACAGGGATACAGTATATCAAAATTGATTCTACAAGTGATACGTAAAGCTGTTTCAGTAAATGTTTGTCGGCGACGTGTCTTAGAGATTTAAAAGTCCAAATCAGCTTACGAATCCTAGACATAACTAATTCCAAGTGATCATGCCAAGATAATCGCTGGTCAACTACCACCCCCAAGTATTTAGTATGATGAACTTTGTTTATGACAGCGCAAGAGCAATTCCCTCTGTAGTTACAACTATGTATTTTAATTCCTAGATCGGTAGTGGGTTGAGTGCTATTATATTTCGTGAAATAGATATAATTAGTTTTGCTTATGTTAAGTGTTAATAAGTTGTTCCTTAACCAGTAAGCTATTTTAACAAGCCCAGCTTCCGTAAATTCTCGCACTGATTCACGAGTTTTTCCGGTGAATACTACAGCTGTGTCATCTGCATAGGAGTATACTTTTCCGTGGTCAATTTTCATGCTGCATAGGCTGTTTATGTATATTAAAAATAGGGTAGGCCCCAGGACACTGCCCTGGGGGACCCCATGTGTCACCTCAGATTGAACACTGCTGTATGATCCTATTTTGACCGCTTGTTTTCGTCCCTTAAGGTAATCAGCGAACAGTGCAAGTGGTAGTCCTCTAATACCGATGTTTTCTAACCTGCGTAAGAGAATGGGGACAGAGACCGTGTCAAATGCTTTTTTCAGGTCAAGAAATACTGTTATACATTTATTTCCTTTGTCTACTTCTTTCACAATATTGGTTGTAAGGGCTGTTACTGCGTCTTCAGTTGAAAGTCCTTGTCTAAAGCCATATTGACAGTCTGCAAGCAGGTTAAACTTCTGAAGATAATCTACGAGTCTCTTATTAATCAGTTTTTCGATAATCTTTGAGATAGCATTGAGAACCGAGATGGGTCGGTAATTTGACACGTCTTCTCTGTCACCACCCTTGTACACAGGAGTTATTATTGCTTGCTTTAACGCAGGTGGAAATATCCCTGAGCGGAAGCATAGGTTAGCCAGGTGAGTGATTAGGGGCACAATTAACTCATTTGCATGTTTTAACAATTTAATATTTATATTGTCCCACCCAGGGGCGCTATCGGATTTGAGACTCATTAGGGTTAGGTAGATTTCTTTAGGGTCTGTATCTAAGAGTACAAAAGATGACATGTGGGTGTTATTTTGATAATTTGTGTCCAGTCCTTTATTGGAAGATGTATTTATGATTATCTCTTCGGCTAAGTTTTTACCTATATTTATAAAATAATCGTTAACTAAATTAACAGAGTCTAAAGGCAGCGTATTTTCTTTGAGTAATTCTAAATTTTGTGTTTGGGGTGACTTTCGATAAGTTATATTATTTATTGTATTCCACAGTTTTTTTGGATTGCCTTTGTTTTTGGCAAGCAAATCTCTTTCGTATTTTTGTTTAACTTTCTTTATAAGGCTGTTGCAATAATTCCTATACCTCTTGTATGTGATTCTAAGAATATTATTATGGGGATCAGTTCGGACTTTAGCTTGCATATTATTTCTATTACGAATACATCTAACAATTCCCAGGGTAATCCAGGGTTTGATAAGTCGTTCCTTATTCGGAATTGTTTTTGTGATAGTGTTTGATAAAATACACTGCCGCAGAATATGTATTAAATCATTGGTTAGTAATATTGGATTATCATAGTGTATCATCTCGCTTATGTTACTTTCTTTTAGGTATGTTATAGCGTCTTCCAAGTTAAATAAAGTTTTTGTTTTGAGAATCCTGGGACTTGCTGCTGCATGGGTAGACAGCCTCAAGAAGATCATTTGATGGTCGGTAACAGATGAATCAATAACGGAAATAAAAGCTGTGTTTTTACATCTATCTAGTTTTAGTATAAAATGGTCTATGCAGTTTCCATCTCTGGTGGGCAGTGTGTGACCCGGTAGCAGGCCATGCGTGGCTAGCATGTTTAGATAAGACAATCTGTTTGTACGTTCCTGAGATGATTCTATTGGTTTTTGTATTATATTTATATTGATATCACCAGTTATTATTATGTTTTTCCGAGTGGTTAAGGTATTTAATTGAGTATTTAAGGAATTAATAAAGTTTTCAGCATTACAATTAGACGGTGAACGATAAAAGCAAAGTATATTAAGAGCACCTATAGTGACTTGTAGACATGACGCATGTTTTATATTAATTTCTTTAACATTGCTTTTATATATGTTTTTTATATAGACTACAACACCATCGCATTGATTTAAATGATTTGTAGTAGAAAAGTGTGTATAGTTATGAATTTGAGGTATGGGTTTTTTTGGATCAATCCAACATTCGCTAAGTACTATGAGGTCTGCACAATTTTTCAACTGTGTTATAGTTATTAGAAGGTCGTTGAAATTCTTGTAAATGCTCCTTATGTTTTGAGAGATTATCGTAAAGTCTGAGTTTGTTTTGTTTGTCTCTCTTGCGAAATCATAGACGGAGCATGCCGTGGATTGAGCTAATTGTAAGCTGTCTATTTCGTTCATATTAACATACAGATTATTCATAGTGATCAGAGTGGATGCCGTTGATAAGTTTCAATATTGCATTATTAGAGTTTATCTTAGGTAAGCTTTGTTCTAAATGCGTAAAGAGACCAGTGATCCTCATTAACACATGAAGTTCGCTGACCCTGTACAAAAAACTGAGTATATCTACCCTGAAGCTTGGCTTAGTATATGAAGTGTATGTATCGGTAAATGAGTGTGAGAAATTGTATGTGTAACGAAAGTGTTTGTAATTATTGACCAGAGTGGGAGATGTAGTGGCGTTAAATTGTATAGTACAGTTTGAAAATGTACAATTTTGTCGCGTGTAGAACAACCATGTAATCATATGTGTTTTTAAAAGTAATAATGAAGAATCGCCATAGTGGCTTATAAATAAATTATACGGAAGAAAACTACAAATCAGTCATGTTATCATTAGGTTATGAACCTGCGATTCATTTCTGACCAAGATTACCGGCGATTTCTCATTTTTTCTAAGATAAACACGGCCGTGAGCTGTCCAGCAAAACTTATAGTTTTTAGTCTTTGCAAGATCCCGAGCCACAAAATGCAGTCTAGCTCCTTTGGCAGTGAGCTGCTCAGAGATGAACACAGCGGATTCTTCATTTTTGGTAGCTTCAAGGTGCTTCGCTTGTAGTTTTTCCTTGTGTTTCATGTTAAAAACCTTCGTTGACTTTATAATTTCTGTTTTCAGAATCGTGGATGCCAGCTCAACAACTATAGGTGTGTTGGAATTCTTGGCGTCTCTTTTTGCTTTCAACCTGTAAATGTCCTTGATATCTTCCTTTGTAATATCACAGTTCATGGTTTTTGATAGACAAAGAACCATTTTTGTAAGGTCTTCTATTGATTCTACAGGCAATCTTGGCATATTTTTAATTTCGATATTTGTCTTACGACGCTCCCGTTGCAGGTCCTCAATCTGGTCTTCTAGGATGGTGATGTACTCTTTGTTCTTTCTTGATTGAGCTTCTAGCTGTTCTATTTTCTTCGTTAAATCTTCATATTGCGTGGCGACGAATGCAATACTTGTCTCAATATTAGTATTAGTTTGTTTTATGTCTATTTGTGTAGACGTAATTTTCCGCAGCTCAGCTTGTTGTGCCGAAAATAATGACGAGATCATGACTTTAATTTCATTTTTAAAATCTAACAGCTCATCCTCAAATCCATGCTCTCGGGCTCTCTTCTGGCGTTGTTGAACGTAGTTAGGCGGCGTACTATCACCATACTGGTCCAAGTTGAAAGATTTATCCCTGTCGACGTTAGGCTCTGATGTACTATGTGATTTGTTGGCCATTGGAGAACGCTGTACTTTCGGCATAGTATACAAGTATTAAAATGTTGATTGAGAAGGAGAATAAATAAATCAAAGCAATAGCGTTTCCAGATATTATTTCTATAAATTTCTTAAAGGCGCTTCTCTCCGTAGCTATTTGTCGCACACTCGTAGTATCGTAGTACACGTAGTTTGTATTATCCAATTTTGTCGCCGTCGCTCACCGATCTGCTGGTGTAGTGGCTCCGACACCCGGCCGCTAAAACCGGACCGCCGCAGGATCGAATCCGGAGAGAAAATGAACAAAAAGTGGTCAGGCTCACCGCGAAACAAGGGCGCTCCAAAGACCAGGGGCGCAGCACCAAGTCTGGTGGGCGGCGGCTACACTCTTCCTGATATTTATTTAAAGCAACAAAATTAAATCCAATACACGTCCAAACTGTTTCAATGCCAAGGAGGAAGAGGAGGACTATAAACCGATGAACCCTTATTACCCCTAATATAGGTCAGATTCGGATAAAAAAAACTAAGAGGTCTTCCTCTTAAACATAGCTGCTACACTTCTAGAGGCTCAAGACGTTTATAGTACAGCAAAATTGACATGCCTTCATTCCTTGACGAACTCGGTGACGCAGTGGCTAAGGTAGGCGGCCAAAGTGCAGAAGGTCCCGGGTCCGATTCCCGGTCGGGTCCATTTCTTAAACATACTTTTCTAAATTGACTTGAATCTGGGTGTGCTGGGATGACCTTAGTTTAAGACCAGGTGATTGGTGTGATTGTCTGGCGCATTTATTATTTACTAGCGGTCCCGGCGAACTTCGTTTCGCCTTAGAGGATTTTCCCGCTTTTCTGTTGAATTTTTCCTGAATTTTCTTTGCAATATACCTTACGGAGCCCAAGACCTTTCCAACGAATGCAAAACCGTGGAAATCGGTTCGTGCGTTCTGGAGTTATAGCGTCAGGAAGGAAAACTCGACTTATTTTTATATAGTAGATGATGAATTTTTTTTATTAGATAAAAATAAGAATAGAAATTAGGATATTTTAATTTCTATAGAAAAATATATAGAGAATAAGAATAGAATTTAGGATAAATACTTACTATGGAAAATAAGGGTATAAGTAAGAATAGAATTTAGGATATTATAGCAGTAAAGCCTGAATGAACAATTTATAATTAGTTCTGAAAAGAACTTTTTTACTCGAACAAAAAATGCAAGTTAAATAGTCTACAAAATGTTTAAGATCGGTTACGTGACACGTCTGCTGCGTAGCCGCGCGAATGAGCCGCGCGGCTACCTATCTCACTGATCTGATCTCCCGTCCCCCGCAGCGCTGCGTTGCCCGGCTGGCTAGTCACTTCACGCCGCGCGCCGCCCCGCGCCTTTTTTTATGTATTTTTGAAATAGTAGGTAAGTAAGTACTTACCTAATAGGTATATTTTGGATGAATTAATAGTCTAAAGGTAACCGATTGAACAATTCAAAAGTTATCTAGGGCAAACTTTTATAAGGATTAAGTCATTTACTTCTAAATCCAGTCGCCAAAATGACATTACTTTGGAGCAAACATCTAAATCATTAAAACGATTGTTATGGGTAAACTATAAAAGGTAGACATATGCTCTCGCGGACTGTTTTAAAGATAATGTTAAGATGAACAATTCATTCATAGAGCATTTTTGTATAACTTCAACTATATGCTCAGCGCACGCCACGATAGGCCTCAGAAACGATACTTTGCCCCCGTTTTTGAAACATTTTCGGTTACTGCTCCACAACTAAGGACCTAGCGTGATATTAATAGCACATGTTACTTCTGAATAATGCAGCTTTCTAATGGTGAAAAAGTTATTGCAATCGGTCCAGTAGTTTTTGAGGTTATTCATTGCAAACATACAAAAATACAAATCTTTCCTCTTTATAATATTAGTCTAGATAACTATTTATTAACCCTCACCTTGGTTAGACTTAATCGGATAAAAAACTAAAAGCATGACTTAGCAACTACGCTTCCAAATCTAAAAGACGTTCATGCTACAGTTAAATGGATATGCCCTCATTACCCATCCATCAATTCATCTACTCCATCCGGGACAGATTCATTCATAAAAAACTAAGAGCATAACAGCTACACTTCTACAGGTTCAAAAGTAAGAAATTCAATTTCGCCATGCAAATAGATTTCATTACTTCCCGTCATTGCGGAGGTCGTACAATATAACGACGAATTCATTTTCAACGGGATGACGGCAAAAAATTTCGTCACAAAATAACAGGCGACTTATGCCATGAAAGTTGAACAGTGAAATCTTTCCAAGATTTAATTTAATTTATTGGCCCGTGGTAATGGAAAACCGTTTCTCCCTTTAGGTACCTTTTGTGATATATTTGATCTCGTTTTCACCTTTGATACTTGCTTCCTTTTGGACTATTCTTTGAGAGGTAATTGAATACTTTTTGGTATTTATTTTGGAGGGAAAATGTTATTAAAATAAAGGTCAGAAAAATTATGAAAGGTTTAGAAAATATTTCAAATATTTTCAATTTTGCATTTCTTAATACTTTTACTTGGTTTTCAACGCGTCTTCGTTAATTTAAAATGCATAAATCCATCATTTTGATTGACATTTATATACAGATATTTTTTATTGTTACTATAACATTAAAATTGTCTTTTCTAAATGTCACAGTGTTAAAACTTAACTTTTTTTGTTTCCCTGTTCTACGATTTACGAAGAAACTTTTACTAACAAATGTAGAACTTTTCCTATATCAAATTTTGATGAATTAACCAAAGTTTTTGGATCTCAGCAAATGAGAAAAAAGACCACGACTTGTTTTTTTTTTTTAGTTTTACACATTTTTTAAAGATATTAAAATAGTATTCTAATTATTACACATTTAAGTCTTAACAGACTCTTACCATAGTTCTGAATTCATTTCTATGAAAAAATGCTTATCAAATATATAAAAGATTACATAACACTTTACAATAAAACTTCATTCACTTGGTCCATGTAGGTAATTCAGGTCAATTTAATAGAATTAATCAAAAGGTCTCGAAAGATATTCGCGTATCTATGCGATTCTTGAGATAGTTTATTAATCGTTATTGAGTCGCTTTGAGTATAACATATCCAGTAATAGACACAAAATAAGGCCAAACATGGCAAGGAAGGGTCTCAATTAATGGGTCGTTCGATTGTTTCTTTGGCCCAAACTATTTAGTTATGGTTCACCAATGACTGAAGAGATTATATGAAGGATTCACTGCAATAACGATGGAAGTCGTTTGTTTTTTATTACGAGCTATTTCGGTTATAAGTTTTTAAACGTTGTTCAAATATCAGCCTTATTGCCGCAAATTCCTGGGTACTGAGCGTTCTAGACGTGTAGCCAAATATTAGATACGTTTTTTTCTCAGGACAGGAAGCAATATTGATTAGTTTGTAAACAAGATTACTAGCTGTTTGTATAAATAAAATAAATAAATGCGCCAGACAATCACACCAATCACCTGGTCTCAAACTAAGGTTTTCCCTTGTACTATGAGTACCAGACGACGGATACTAACTGGGGGCGTCATCCCAGCACACCCAGACCCAAGTCAATTTAGAAAAGTTCGTTTTCCAAATTGACCCGACCGGGAATTGAACCCGGGACCTTACGCGCTTTGGCCGCCTACCTTAGCCACTGCGCCACTGAGGTCGTCAAATTTATAAAGTATGAAGTGATCGAATGACGTTGATCACTTAGATTTCAATATTTTGGAGATTCATCATTATTGCAGTGGACCCTTCATATATTATTACTAATGACGTTTATCAGAGCAACAGATATGAAATATAAATTTCACTGAAATGTTATCCAATAATCTCCAGACTTATAAATAAAAAAAAAATAAAATAAAAATCTTTATTTCTCCAATATCTTCGTTACAATGTTTTGCAGAGTCTTCCCGGTAAGTAGTCTTAATGACACTTGTATTGGGAATGGCTCGCAACTTCCCTTACAGATAGCCACAGATATTGTAGGTAATCTATTATATATTAAGCTAAATCTAATTATAAAGTTAGTTACATTATGGTTACCAGCACTAAGAGGCTGGTGCCAGGAAGAAGTATAAATAACTATAACTAAGTGTAGAACGTAGCTCATATACTGTGTGTGTGTGTGTGTGTGCGAGTGTGTGTGTGTGTGTGTGTGTGTGTGTGTGTGTGTGTGTGTGTGTGTGTACGTGTGTATGTAAGCGTGTGTAATGGTTGCCAGTGAGAGGGTTGAGAGTTCGATTGCGCACAATGTGCAAGTCCGAGTACTAAATTATTTTCATGTTTGTATTTTCATAGATAAGTGATTGTGAGCCGAGGGATACTTGACTTGCCCCTAGTAGAGCAAAAGCTGCCATTATTGAAACGAAGTCATGATACTACAATGAGTTTTGGCTTAATCATCACGATATTTAAAAAAAAAGAAACATTTTATCTCCCTCTGCAGTGTAAGATACGAACTCACGAACTTAATAGATCGCACATGCTGCTCTTCCAGCTTAGTAGCTGCAATTTATCGTAGGCGATGATTTTTTTGTTACATTAACCTATTAGGCTTATGTGCCCTTTGCCGCATGATTTCAAAACAAGATACAAATCTAGTCAAATGCGGACTGGTGATCGCATCCATGTTATCCGGAACACGTTACACTTTGCTGGACTAAAAAATCGAACCCGTCGTTTAACTACTCCATCATTAATGCGTGGTTCCAATATTATACGATTCGTAATGTGTAAAAAATTACAATCTGTTTATCTTCAACTGTCTACGGGTCGGGAACGGATAACTCTTCGTATAATTTATTACTAACTGTAATTAAAACGGATCGTTTTCAAATATTGAAACGGGGAATAAGGCCATTCTAGCCCGGAAGAAATCTTATCATTACATTAATGTTCAGTTGATTTCCACACCTTTCATTTCATTGATGTTCGCAACGAAACCTTCAACTGCCAAAGTCAAAAAGTTTTAATCTACCTCAAAATCCGCTCAAAAACATTTCTACTTGCTTCATCCATATATTCCTGAGTCGGGCGATAAATTATCTGCCGTCCGCTGTATTGTTTAGAACGCTCGCCGTGATGAGTGTGCGATATTAGTTTTAATTACAAAGTTGGAGATCCCTTTGCGGCGTTTATGCATAATGCGAGTGCTTCTGACAAAGCGTCACTCAGAAATGAGGTTATAATACGAGCACTTACGGAATACAGCGGTTAGAGTTTGTTACATGTAGGAGAGTGACCATTTTGGGGTTTCGTAAGCAATAAAAGGCTGGCTGTCTCGCTATGTGCGTGTGACAAAGGACTTTTTTGGGTGGTAATACTTTGATGCACCGAAAAAAGTGGAGACTACAAACTTAATTCCCCTTCCTTAATTCTCTTATCGTCTAAATAGTGGCGTAATAGAAACAAAGATTAACTGTTACTTACATCCGAGGTGTGAGTGTTTCAAACAAATATATTGGACAACATCACATACATTGCTCTGACTGTGTGATTAGAAGCTAAAACACTTGTGTTACAGAAATCAGAAACAACGACGGTACCACAACACCCAGACCAAATAGGTTAGATGACTAAAATGTCTGATTGGTCCGTTTTGGGAATTCGTAGAGAACGACAATTTCCTCAAAGTTAAGTGTCCTAGTAGAATGGTAATCAGCTCAATTTATTTTGAAATTATATACTGCATTTGATAGTTTTGCGTTATACAAGAATAGTATTACAAATACCTGCTAACTATAACTTCTGACAATTTGGGTTGAATGGCTTCTAATTCAATAAGTATCCACTCAACCATAATAACCATGTTTCAGCCACTATCTATCACGAGCCTTACACGCTCTTCAACCGTGTACATTACTGCCAAATAAATGTATTAAAAATCAATGCCTATTATGTCCGGGTCCTAGAGTCGATACCCAGGTGTATCTTAATATGCAATTGATCTTAAAATATACATAGTTTAGGATTTAATTACCAATTCGCATTTGCATAAGTAAATTTAATATAATTTACAAAATACTTTTGTTTTTTTTTTGTAATTTTTATTTTACAATTGACAAACTAACTGTCTTAGTGCAACATTACTAATAAATTTATTACTAACTAGGTGACCCGGCGAACTTTGTTCCGCCTTAGAGGCAATATTTTTTTTTAAAAATTTAAAAAAAAGCAAAAAGAAATGAATAAAAAAGTATCCTATGTCCTTCTCCTGGTTCTAAACTACCTCCCCACCAATTTCCAGCCAAATCTGTTCTGCCGTTCTTGAGTTATTAATAGTGTAACTAACACGACTTTCTTTTATATATATAGATGTTGCATATATTGCTTTCATTTTGTAAAAAACTACTGAGTTTCTTTTCAGTATCTTCTCTGTAGTTATAGGTTCTGAACCGGAGGTAGCATCATTTGCTTTATATAGAGATTATTTATAAGTATTACTAATGTAATCCATATGAATAAAAATAGATTGACTTTGACTTTATTAAATTTATTTCAAAAGACGACCTGTCCTGACCTGATGTTTAATTTGTTGCGGTGCATTTTTACATGAGAAGCAATGTCGAAAACAATGTAAAAAAAATATGTAAAATTTATTGTAAACTACTGGCCCTCCACGGCTTAGCACGCATGTTCTTGTGTTACAAAAAATGTGATAAATAAAAAATAGCTCGACCGATTTTGTGGAACCCTTACATAAACCATCTACTATATCGTTCAAACTGAGCCTAACCATTTAGTTAGGCACTTAGGACCAAGGCCATTCTTGGGATATAATTAATTACAACGAATAGCGGAATTGATTTTAATAAATTGATTAACTTGCAGAAATAAATCATTTCATCTTTAATCAAAAACTACCCTGGACCTGATTGATCAGCGCCAACCATTATTCTATCAGATCAAATGAATACAAGTATAATATTGTTTCGCTAAAGTAAGTCTGCATAACCGACTGCTCCTCCAATTAATGGCTACAGGCGTATTATGTTCGGCTCGGATGACGTCAGTGTCTTGGGTAACTAATAAAATTGATTCACGTTGCCGACTTTGATAACTAGTTACGTAAGGCTTTATCGCCAAAGGGTTAGTACGGAAAATAGACGTTTTATGACTGAAAATTTAAGCAGTAGAAAAACTAAGCTTTTAAAAGGCAAAAAAATATTTTCTTACATCGAATTTAAGCTAATTTAAAAAGGTTTTCATAGAAACGCAAAAAAAAAACTCATAAAGACTTAAAGACTGGTTAGTACCAGTGACTTCTTTCACGTCATTTTGAGATAAGAAGTGTAGTTTTTATGAATCCAGTAAGTTAGTACCTCGTCCATTTTTCTGCCAAATCTATTCCACATATTCTAATTTCTAATTGAACAATTTTTGCGTGCACGAACAACAAACACAGATCGATCCATCTAGAAATCTATTTTATACGTTCTTACAAAAATTCTCATTTGTAATATTAAATTGGGCACTTTTAAGTTACTTTTGCCAAAATTTTGAAAAGAAAGTAAAATGTAAGTGTTTAGTTTTTCTTTCTTTCATGTTTGAAATTACCACAAAAATATATACACAAAAACAATAACATTACATAGTTTGTAGCTGTAAAATGTGTAAGTTCTAATTTTATTTCTTCGGTACCTCTATAAATTGTATGAAATTTGGAAATATTTGCTGCTTATCAAGTCCTCATATAAAAAGTTTATTTTTTTAATAACTATCAGAGATGATACTCTAAATGTTTAATGTAAGTTCAGCAGATGAAAGAAAACTTGGCATCTCGTTCAGCCATAAAGATTCCAGCTGATCCCTGGATCTACATAACCTAAGAAAACATTGGCTTTCTTTGGCTTAGAACTAGCCGAAGAAATCCAATATGTTCTTAAAGGAAAAGATAAGATAATATTTTGTAATATTGCATAAACTCATTCCCTACTTTCAATAAAATTACATCTAGTAGACAAATGAAGCTCTGAATAGCAATTTTTGCACAATCCTAGAGGAATTTTCTAGTGTTAATTCTTGCTTACTTGTACAGTTCGCTAAAAAGTAAGCTCACACGAAGATTCAACTTTATACTAGGTATTATTAAGATACAAATTAGTAAGGTAAAATTATTTTTACTTCATAAAATGATTGATGGAATCATATTATGAAGCATGCTTGCCATGCAATCAAACGTGTAAGTAAAGTTGCTTTTTGTTTTGCTATGAGGGAAATAATAGGGATATTACTGGATAGACATCCGAGATACTTTTAAAAACCTGTCAAAAACAGATTATTTTATATGTTTTCTACAAAGTACACTGTAAAAGCATAAGAATGCAACACATGCAAGAATGAAGAAAGCAAACATTATTTACTGCCAAGTTTGTAATCTTGCTTGCCTGATCTTTATTTAACAATTATAGTTTAATATAAAAATTTTAAATACGTTGAGAGTATTATTGGACGTCAATGACATTTTGTAAGCATACAAGTAAGTGCAAGAAAACATGAACAGAAGGAAGCATGCAAATAAGTATACAAGGTTGCAATCGATTTTACTGTTCATGTGGCATAAAAAAATGCTGATTTGGTGTGCTCGTTGATAATAGTACCTATGTTTTATTTTCTGAAATACATTTGTAATTGCAGTTTTGCCTACTAAAGAAACGATCTTTTACTTCATTTGAAAAATAATTTCATGAACTGCGGTCCTCAAAACAATGCTCTAGACTATACCCATAAGAGCACACACGCGTCTGGCGAGCTCTTTATTCCCGTTCCCAGTGCTCTCGCATAATTTGCCCAAATGAGCTCTCCGGAGGTGCTGCGGCCTTTATTCCGCTCCAGCGAAATTAAAAGTTGGTCAAATGCAGAAACCATTGTCCGCTGCGTTCTGTCTTTGTTTCTAACGTGCAAGCGTTTTATTCTTCTGCCGAGTTGGAAAACTAAAACTCGCCTGACCTCTTTTGAACGTAATTGATTCAAAATGTAATACATTTCGAGCTAACGCCTTTAAGAGTCTTTACTAGATGCACCATCGGCTTTAACATATTAACTCATGCAATTTTCCCATCTTACATTAATATTAAAAGTCTCAGTCAGGGGCTTCCACGTGTTTGGCCTGTACCTGCAAGTCTTCAAAAATACGGCAAGGCAAAGCATCCCGTAAAATTCAAAAGAGACTTCATAATAATACTAATAAAAGCACTCATGGTGATCTAAACATGTTTCTCCGATATTTATACCGCTTCTGTACCGTATTAGCATCAAATTGTGCAGGTAAAGTGAGGTGGTAAATAGAGCGTGACGCACGCATCGGCGGCTGCAAGTCTGTGATTAGAGCCGTGAAGGCTCGCTATGATGCGACCAGGGGTGTTGTACTGATTCTAGTGGCAAGTACGGGAACTAATTGGCAGTTCACAATTAAGGATGTCGTGTGATTTTCACCCTTTGACGGCGTATGTGAAGGTTATCGTTTGAATTCTAAGTTACGGAACTAAATGTTTTCAAAATTATATGGCAAATAATATGACTTTGATTTAAGGGGATGTGATCTAATATACTTTAAGTTTTTTTTTATAGCTGATATCAAATTCTAAATCAGATTTTGTCAAAAATAGATGACACCGAGCAAGACTACATGCTATTAAATATAAAAAGTATATTAAAAAATATTTTAGTCTGATTAAATAAGTCTGACAAAATATTTTTTTATTATATTATTATTATAATATAAGTAAGTTAATATTTTAAACTAAATTGCGCGGTGAAACGAGCACATACTAAATCCAAACCGTACAGTAATTGACATATGTCAAATTGGTAATTACTCAACATTTTTAATATAGATGATTGGCTTCCACGGAATCCTTTGCAAAATATAGAGCGAACACGTTTTCTTTTGTTGATTTATATCAATTCTCTTACGTTATTGGTCGTCACAGACGTCGCTGAAGAAGATTAGTTGCCATTTATCTTATAAAAAACTTCCACGAGACTTCTGAAGTCATAAATATTAGTCAGCAGTATGGGCGAGTGGATGGGAGTGCACTCTCGCGTATTCCCCGGCGTCACTAAGTGTTCAGGGAGCGTCGGCGTCGATCGTGAACTCGATACAACAGTTTGGACAACGGGACTCAGTATTTCACTATCAAGACTTGACAGTTATCTTGGAAATGGATACGGCACAAAAACCGTCTGCTGCGAAGTTTTGTTTACGTTTGCGATAAAGAAGAATCGGAATTAGGTATTTATGTTAAACCGATTTCATACATCGAAAGCATAAAATGAATACGCCTCAAATCTCGAGAAATATTTTTTCAAAAGCAGCAAAATGCAGTGATTTATCAAAGACGGAGGTTATTTACTTTCTAAGCGTGCTCGACTGATTTTGCCATCCGTGTATTTAAATTAGTATTTCGCGCATAATAGATTGTAGGAACAAAATAAACAAATAGCAAAAATTTAGAGCATTCCCTTATTAACAATATATTATGGATTGAGAACAGGGCATATCTATATAAATATCAATATTCAGATGTTGCAGCAAGTATTTAAATAAGTCTCCCAACCTCTGGTCATAAATACATAGATTGGTTTGTGTTACTTTATTACAGAATACTTTTTTCCAACTTCTCTTCCTTATTTATCATCAGACTCTTAGTACTAATGAAGACCAAAGTACACGTCAAAGCGAATTAAACCAACCCAAATTCGATTGAGTTGGACTATTTTATACGAGAGTTCTTATTTTTACCTTTGACTCTATCATGAGATCCAATTCAATGCATGCTGAAAATAGTTGCAAAATTTCAGCACAATAGATTAAATAAGCTACATTAAAATTAAATTGCAAGATTCTACCCGAACAAACATGAACACATACTATATTTAAGAGAGGTAGGGCATACCGATCTATCGCTCGAACTGGAGCAGCCCGACTGGTTAAATACCTTCACCTTACAGAAGACCGCAAGTAAATAACAATCACTTCTGTGTTGTGTTCATGTGTGAAGGTTTCCAGATATCCTGGTGGTGCTACATTAGTAGCAGGGGTCAAGCCTTCAAGGTAAGGGCGACAAGTCTAGTAACAGATTTATTATCCTGTACTTATCGCCCTTAAACTAGGACCACTTAACATCAGGTGGGATAAGGTCAATCTTGAAGTGTAATATGAAAAAAACATACATTGTAAGTTCCATAAAAGTTTTGTAATAAAAGTAGGTATACCTACGATTGCATTTAGTAAAATATATGAACGAGCAAGCCCATCGCACCTCTAAATATTTCCTCTCGCCAACAAAATTGATAGACCTACAGAATTCAAAGCACGCGGTGTCCTTTGCCGGCGCCATTCCAAATGTGTGAAAGACATATTTTTTTTAACGCGATCAAAGGGAAGTTTTTCCAACCTAAAATAACAGTCGACACGTCGTTAACACTCTTTCTAAATGCACATTGAAAAACCGGGTATGCAAACAGGCTCGAATTCGGGTGAGACCCGAAAAAGATATTGTAGACATTACAACTAAAAACATTCACCAACACTGTTGCGGGAATACGGTACACTTTTCATCGCAAGAAGCGTAAAGTTTTATACAGTGAATCGCTTTTATCAACATGTTTTTTTAAATGAGCCTACTTCTACTAATGCCTAATTATTCTGATTTCAGTGCCAACCCTGAAATTAGCTTCGAAATTAGCTATAAGTTTAGCTTTTTATTTGTAAAAAACGACTGGTTTTCTTGCCGGTATCTTCTCGGTAGGTCATAAGTGTTACTGATGTAATCTATATCAATGCATACATTTGAGTATTGAATATTCTATGTGAGAGTTGCGTAATTTTTTTATGTTTGACTTTAATAGGTAAGTATTATTTTAATGAAAGTGTGTGAAAATCGACATAATATCACAACAGAACCCAAATATACAAGTGTTTGGAGTTCTATTTCAAAGATTCTGTCGAGGCCAATGATATAGTTCAAACTCGTATTAAGCCACAATTGGGTCCAAAGTAAGTTATCCACATGGAAAAATCGCTTGATACCTCACGCGTATTTGAAAGTGGTCCACTTCAAGAATAATTTAAATTTAATATTTATTAAATTATGTCATTGATTACTTCGTTATTTTTGAACCAATTATTGTTGGAAGGAATATATCTCGACTGTGACCATAATATAAACACCAGATGATCGGATATAAAGGGTACAAAACGGACAACTTCACAATACATAACTCCAAAGTAATCACTTTAAACACTTCTTAATAACCTAAATATTCATCAGACTATGTCCTGGTTAGGGATCAAGCCCATGCTCTTTGCGTCAACGTGGTCCATCTACCGCTAACGTTCCACCGGACCAGTAAAACAATAAAAGTCCTCTAAAACAAACGGAACACAAAGAGGATCAACCTTCGATTCGAAAAGGGAGAACATGTCTGTAAATCCAAAGAGCGCCACAGTTGATTCACACCAATCGTCCGCACAAAAACAGTATGCAAACGAAACGGCCATCGTTCATCCTGATGGACTTATTTACCGTTCAACGCAAACATTAAACAAGTAGCAATAATAGTAAATTTCGGTAACGGTGCGGAGCGTTTGGTTATGTATTTTTTTAAAGCCGAATGATGGCGTTGAACCCAACATTCGCACTCGGTTTTACGAGTGCTGAGTTAATCACGGGACAATTTAATTGTGTAATTCGTTTTTCTTTGCGAGGTTTATGATTTGCATACGCATTTTCATCGGGCCGTCGGCTAGACTAGAGTTATGGGCTACCCTTTTTTACTTTTAACACAAATTTTGCGAATTCATTCCGCTGAAGTGCCGCGTAATGGGATGATGACTTAAAACATTTTGTTTGATCCATGCATTGTTAGATTATCAAAAAATATTATACACAATTTTATTTCTTTAATTATGAAAATAAAAAGTAACAAAGATTAAACATTGCGTTGAAACTTAGTTCAATGTAACTTCTTTGTACAGTTTTTATTTAATAGTTATGTAAACATACAAAACATGTATTGTATGATGGCACATATACATATGTGCCATCATAAATATTTGTGTATACTTTGATGAAGCATAAAAGACGTTCCCATTACATTCTGCCAATATAACTGATATACTTAATAGAATTATTATTTAACCCGACTACAGAAGAAGGGGGGGGGGGGGGGTAAATAGGTAATACTTTACATTTGTATTTATGATGCCCACAACGTAAAGTTGTTGTTAGTAAAAAAAGTGATTAATTCACTTGAATACTAGAATCATTCCTTACAGGTCCCTAAGGGGGAAAGAGAGTGCGTATCTACAAACAGTTAAAGGAGTGAAGGTAAGTCAGAAAGCTGCCAAAGTCACAACAAAGCTTGCTTTTTGATTTTCAATATTAATACCTTTTTTTTTTAATTGCTATAACTAAGGTTATTTTACCAAGGCATTATCCTATCCCATAAAATACTCAGTCCAGTATGACTTACTGTATATTTTTGGCGAAAATCCCTAAGGTGACACATAGCTCCAGCTGCTGTCTACGATTTCCGACTGCATCTTTCCTGCAGTCATTGACGTTTGACGGCTAAAAGCTGCTGGGACTTACACATCGCTGCGCAAGACAATATCGGCATGCAAGTTTTATACAGACGTGTGTCGATTCTCAAGTGCTTTGAGAAGCTTACAAAGATATCAGTAAGACTGTAGGAAAATCTGCTTATGTTTATTTGAATCATAGTATAGCATATACATAGGAGGAGGCCGAAGGATTAGTATGCGTGGCAGTTAACTGGTCATACCTACCGAAGAGTCGACCTATGATAGACCAGACGAGTCTTGAAAGACCGCGTTTAGGTAAAAATAGTATAGGATGCCCATCAATCCGTTGGCCCGATCTACAAGATTGCAGATAGACTGTGATTTTTTTTATTTTTTTATTACTCTTCAAAATTGACCTCATCCCACCTGGTGTTAAGTGGTAATGAGGTCCTAGCTTAAGGGTGACAAGTACAGCATAGTGAATCTTTGACGACCTCCGTAGCCGAGAGGCGAGCGGGCTTGACTTTGGCAAGCGCCATCTCTGAGGTTCCGGGCTCGATCTCCGGTCGGGTCAATATGGGAAATGAACTTTTCCATATTGTCTTGGGTCTGGGTGTTGTGGTACCGTCGTTGTTTCTGATTTCCGTAATACAAGTGCTTAAGCTACTTACCACAGAATCAGAGCAATGTATGTGATGTTGTCCAATATTTATTTATTTATTTATTTATAATCTGTTACTGGACTTGTCGCCCTTGTCTTCAAGGCTTAGCCCCTGCTACTAATTTAGCACTTCCCAAGAGCTCTGGAAACCTTACTCACACGCAGGAACACAACAACACAGAAGTGATTGTTATTTGGCTGCGGTTTTCTGTAAGGTGGAGGTATTTCACCAGTCGGGCTGCTCCAGTTCGAGCGATAAATCGCTATGCCTTACTACGATCCGTTCTAGTTACGTATAGTAATCAGTTACACGAGGCGTAAGCTAAAAACAACCGACGGACAAGTGATGGCAGCTGATATGGAAAGTAAATTTGAAATTAGAATTACGACTCGTACAAAAACAGATCATCATTTTTGAAACATTACGAATTGTAAAATTTTGGAACCGGGCACAAGGGCTCACAGCAGTAGAATAATATTATTGTATGAGGTAATATATAATATTACAATTTTCAATAGTGTTTCACGCCGCACTCTCAAACTTTAAATATTTTAAAGAAACAGAAAAATTTAAATCTATTTGTTAATTGCCCATAAACAATATAAATCTTCAGAACTTTTCCAATAAAATAACAATGCAACAGTAAAACAGTTTGAAAATTTAAACATGTGTTGCAGGTCGGTCAACGTTTAAGCAACCAAATACCACAGCTCGGTGCCGTGAAATCCTTTAAATCCGTAGCTCTCCGCTACGATATTATTTCTGCTACAAATTCCCGTAGCACCCACGCGGCTACGCTACGAAATTCGTAGAGGACGTAGCTGCCAGTTTGACAACTGGATACCTAGTTGATCACTTTTAGTGCGTTTGGATGTTGTTAAAATGTATTTTTTTCTCTTTGAATATTGTAGAAAAATATTTGTACTAGGTTTTGCTCGCTTCTCTGTCCGCGTTATATCGATATAAATGCATCATCGAGAGTAAAATTTAGGTATCCTATCTTTAAAATTTTACTAACAACAGCAAAATACATCCAAACTAACTGATAATATTAGTAGGAATTCGCATAGTGAATAAAATAGCGCCTTCACTCCTGAATAGATTTGGATGAAATTTGTAAAATGTAGGAAGTTTGTACAAAACTTATTTAAGTAGCTAACAAAATATTTTTTTACTGAAATAATGCGCGCAAAATATTATGGCTAAAAATCAATACACGAATTGCAACAAAATTTGTAAATTTTATATTGATTAACAGTCAAATCAGCTGGAAGAGCAGTACGCATGATATGCGATGGTCGTGGGTTTCAATCCCACATAGCAAAAAGCAATTACATTTTTCTGTTCTTTTAAATTACTTTAGTTTAGCCTACGCAAGGAAACCTACATATAAGTGCAAGCTCTCAACTAGAGCCTGCATCTCAAACCAGCCCTGTCCAATATAAGACCAATATATCAAGAATGTACACTTTGTCACAAGACACCTATGGATATTCCCACAGACTGTGGACCTCCGATATTCAAACAAGCTTATATTCGGGTAAACACCTTAAGATTTTGTGTTGTGAATTTCATATGATAATACCGCTAGTAACTGAATAAATTTTAGAGAAATTATGACATGTATCAGTTGATTTCAAACAGAGAAATAGTGTCTGCTATGAAAATTGTATTTTAATTTAGTAGTTATTGCTCATTGAAGAAGAGAAGGCTGGCATATACGTCATGTGAACAGGTGCAACTTTTTGAGGACTGGTCAGTCCCAGCTTACCTCTCAACAGAAGAATAAAATAGAAGATTATATTAATGACAAAAATGTTTGGACTGATTGCACTAATTATGTAAACTAGTCATAAGCTACGTTGCTTAAATTTTTTTGAAAAGAGAAACTATCGAGTTTTTTGCCGGTTCTTCTCAATAGAAGCAACGTTCCGCACACGGTTCTGACGATTCATAAATGCTTTTATAAAAGTTCACATGAATAAACACATTTTCTATTTCTACAAACTCTTCTTACGCGGTTTTGCACACGCAGCGATATTACCTAATTTGTTCTTCTCCGCAGTTGGAAAAAGAATATATTTTGTTACAGTATCTTGTATTGGTGATATAAAAACCTCGTGATTATTTCAAAGACTCCTTTTAAACAAAACCTGATACCTTAGAAGAACCTGACTGAGGAACTAATAATTGGAAGCTTGATTAAAATTTGTGATAATATTTAGCCTTGAAAGCGAAATTAGGCGATTTGTAAATTTTATCTATATTTATGTGCAGAAATGAAGAGATGAAAATGTTGTTTTACAGGCCTAGCATACGCAATATGAACCAAATTTATCGCATGAGACGACAAAAGTTTCGATACTGTTGATTGGCTATTAGCACACCGCACTCGTATTTTTGGCCAATCAACACCTGACGCACTGACTTCAATCGATTTTGACGTTTGTTAAGAGCGCGATAAAATTTAGTCGCGTTGCGTATGCTAGGCCTGTTAGAACGTAGATTTTGTAATTGTGAGAATTCATACTGAAAATTCATGAAACTGATGATGATTATAAAATTTGATGACATGGGCGTTGGCGTTCCGCCATTTTGACCTCTCGAGTTTGTTTCCCAGCTAGGCCAATTTGGAAAATTAACCTTTCCCAGAATGTCTCGGATCTGACTGTTGTGGTAACGTCGTTGTTTATGATTTCTGTAACACGAATGCTATAGTTACTTACCGTAGAATCAGAACAATACATATGATGTTGCTTAATATTGATATAATTATTCATTGAACTAATTGAAAAACATAACTACTACTAGCATAGCATAAATTATGGTTAGACCAGGAGGACATTAGATCCACCGATGCTTCCGCGCCTCCCTCGGGATGCGGCAGCGATACCCATGCCGTAAGGCGTGGTGATGGCTGCGGCGACCTGGGGTTGTGCGCGGTGGCGGCGGCGGCCGAGGCGGGGGCGCGCGATGGAGTGAGCGCGTGGACTGCGTCTCGTACTTGCAAGAGGTAATCCTCTTTTGGGAGGCCGGCTTCTGCTTGTGACGCGGTAACGACCCATTGCGCTTAGCCTTGCAGCCTAGCTGTCTGGCTTTGTGCTTGGGCCGTGACGCGACAGAGGCAGTTGTCCGGCGGAGCGCAGCTGCTGAAGGACGACGGCCGAGTTCCGCCGGTGGGGTTCCCGGCGTCCCTCGTTCGAGCGCTGACGCGGACTGCCATGGGGTTTAGTCCAGACCAGCAAGTCGGACATAACCCGCATTAGCTCCTCCCGGGCGGTGCGGGTATCCGGAGGGATTCCGCATGTAAAAAAAAAGGAGGACATTAGATTAAAATGTTCGACTTTGACATTTTAAGATCACGTGACTTTTGTACTATTTCGATTGACAGTCAGTGACCAAAACAAACAAAGAAACATTTCTAACTATTGAAAATGGCACTACGAAAAGTAAGGCACGGTGGGCATGATTTAGAAAAGTGAGTCAGCGACGGTACACATACCGTTTTCAAGGACGCTGGTAGTCACACGCGTGAACCAATCACGGCGCTTGTTCCATGCCGTTCTAAGAAATGACGTAATTAACAAATCCTATCTTTTTGTCGACCTAAAGGCATTAGCCTTAAAAAAATATTCAAGTGGCGGTACTTTGTAACTATATTGCGTATCTACTGCTTGTATGATTTGCATTTATTTTTTTATTCTATTTTAATTATTGTATTTCATCTATATGCTCCGTATAAATTTAAACCTTCTATCCCACCTGTACATGTGTGTTTTCGTGATTTAATATTTTGTATATCTACCCACGTCACCAAGGTACTGCCGGAAGACCAGCGCTACAGTGGTACCGTAGGTATACATAATGTGTACCACTGTAGCTTATGCTGAGGCAGGCACCTTTTGACCTCTCTGTTTGTTTTCATTTTGTCATTTGTCTTCTAATTTAATGGTTTGTAACTTTTTAGTATTTTTAATTTTAATTTTTGTTCTAATTTTGTAATCGGTTGTATATTATGTTTTGTACGGTCAATAAATGTATTTTCTTTCTTTCATTTGTGTGTGTTTTGGTGCTGATATTCAATTAAAGTTAGTACGACGGAAATCCTTCTATGTTTTTTTTCTTTCCTTGCTGCCAGTAAGTTAGTCAAACGCTCCGTGGCTGAAATTTATTGCATAATCAAACTAATGGGTACAGTAGTAAAATTGCAAATGAAACGTAGATAAATTAACAGAATACTGAAGACGTTTTACGTACCGACTTTCGACTACAATACAAGTCTTGCCAAGTTAGCTTCCAACGTTCTTAACGTGCGGCATCTGTCTTCATTTGCGCTGCCATTCCTGTTTTTTTTTTGAAAATTCAATCTTCAAACTAAAGTCGGAAAGAAAATAAAATAGTGTAACTTAAAAACTACATGAAGAAATTATTTTCTTCGAATGTTCAACATAGAGTGAAATAAATTTTAATAACATTATTATTTATTTATTCAAAATTCAAACCTCGAACCTCAATTTTTTTTTAAATTACATTTTCTATATTGACATGGAAAATTAGTAATTCAGAAAGTAATAAGATTTTAAATTTTAACATAAACAAGCATTGTGTGATACGTATTTTTTGTAAATGTATTTAAATATGTTTTGTCTAACTATGTGTTTGCCGTTGGTTCTGCTTTCATTAGCAAATTTGCATAAGGATATAGCATCAGGAGTCAGGTCAATAAAGTTTTGTTTGCTGTTTAATAATTAAATAACTGTGACTAACTGAACTGTATTAAAAATGAAATAAAAATAGCTTACATAACAGCGCCACAATGAGTGACATTATCTCAGTTGATATAAATTTATTTTGCAGAGTCGCGCGACTCGCCGCGCCGTTGCGATAATATGCGCGAGAAATTGTGAACACGATATGTAGGTGTGTCCCTTAATTCTTGACTGTAAAAGCAAAATTGTTTGATATAGTTTTTCTAATTTTACTCTTAAGTTCCTGTTTGATTGTTAAAATTTAGTGTACAGCTAAAAATCACTAGAAATGCTTGATCCATTCTTAACCACCTCAATAAAAACAAAAAAAGCTACTCTTATATCAGCATAATAGGGAAGAGAACTGGGTCTAAAATACCAGATTGTTTATAATTTGTATTAAATAGCGATAAAAAATATTATATACTTTTTTATTTGCCAAATTAATAAAAAAAACTGAAATAACCGACCCAAGTTAAGGGCTTAGGGCTTAGTACTATACTACTGGTAGGTGAAATATATGACAACAAATTGACGTCATGCGACATTTCAATTCAACATATCATCACCGTTATTGTTTGATTAAAATCTTACTTTTAGTCCGTTTCCCTACAGTCAAAAGTCAAAATATTATGTAAAATATATAAAAACAAATCTATAATTAACTAGAGGTCCCGGCTTACTTCGTTTAGCCTTAGAGGATTTTCCCGCTTTTCTGTTGAAAATTTTCCTGAATCACTTTTTCTATAAACCTCACGGAGCCCGAGACCTTTCCAACGAATGCAAAACCGTGAAAATCGGTTCGTGCTTTCTGGAGTTATAGCGTCAGGGAGGAAAACCCGACTTATTTTTATACTATAATTAATTTATGACGTACATTCTATACTAGCGCAATTATTTTAACCCACCTCATTATAACACCCAACAAGTAAACGGCACCACAACGTGTGCCCTTATCACAGTTTATGTAGATTTATTTCGCGAAGTCGCGCGTCCCGTCGCGCCGACACGATAACGCGCGCGACAAATTGCGAACATTGTTGTTAGGCGTTGGAAGTAATTCGTGGCCGTAAAAGGGAGCGTTTAAACTACGCTTCAGTATCCGGTTACATGAGGCATGAAGGTTTATAGATATGTTTCGAATGACTTTTAGAATTTAAGCGTGATTTATGCTATCTTTTCATCGTCTTTTGTATAGTTTCATGACAGTTCTTCTTGGTAGGATCAACCATCCGAACACAGCAGTAGGTTTTTTTATGTATAATCGCTTATTATATTGGCTCCTTCCAGCCTGATGGTAAGCAAGAGAGGAACCCACATCGCGATGGCAACGGATCGGATACCGTAATATCCTATCCATTAGTATATATACCTTAACTTGATTTGACAATTCATGAATGCTTTTGAAAAAGTTTACTTAATAGCGAATTTTTCACCCTATACTAATATATTCATGTAAATCGAAACGAAATAAAACACTTTGATGTATGCGTGAAAGCGTGAAAGATCAGGATAGGTTTGTCTATGCCAATCATTTAAATTTGCTAAATAAAACCATTAAAACACTATTCTTCTAAGTTCCGATTAACCATCTAATCGTGTCAAAACCAAAAAATGACTTAGCTGATGTAATAAACCAACAAAATTATTTTAGTTTGAATTGATAAGCTCTTTTCAGACTCCTAGGAGTGAAGATGCATGATATTTATTCTTTAACGAGATCAACCAGAATTACAACAGACCGCAGCAGCCAAATAACAATCACTTGAGGGATAAGGTTAATCTTGAAGTGCAATATGAAAAAAAATAACATAAGCAGTTACATTATTTAACGCTAATTATGAAGAGAGCATTATGTTACCGTAACAAAGCGTAACCAAAACTCGTGCCGTCACTCTTAAACAATGTGGAACTAATAAATGCGTCAGGTGTAATCCCTATTGTTGACAACGCGCTGCCGAGGATTTATAAAATTAATGGGCTCGTCTAAATATGCCTGGTACATCAACACGAGCATTAATCATGCAAAACCAACATGTTGTTTGTTGTTGATCCAGACAACATTACACGTTTATGATTTTTGTGTTGTTAATTGCAGTTAAAGCTTCATATAAAATTAATCGTGATTTTTACCACATAACCAAATCTTAAGACGTGATTCAAATGTAGTTCAAATAATTGTTTTAGCTTAACTTTGTTTGCTGAAATAATTAAAATGACACATTTCAACCTTAGTTTAATAACATTAGGTAAATTACTGTTTGTTACCTAAAAATCCTGTTCCGTCCCGATGGTGTCACAGATTCTAAGATTACCTTTATACTATGAAGGAAAGAGAGAGAGAGGCAACGATACCCCCAGACCTTAAACAATTCAGAAAAGAATTCCCAGGAAAACATGTCCGAGAATTGTACTTGGGATTTTTTAAGCGCCCAAGGTGCCTTGGACGCCATTGAACCATCAAGGTTGACAGAAATAAATGACACGATTTCTGAAATGCTAAAACTACTATTTTACACTAAAATTTCCTGTTTCTTCATAGGTATTTACGTAGCATGGTAATAAATTCTGCTCGCACTCAGAAAATTTCTAATTCATCCTAAATCTACGTAGTATTTCAGTAAGCAACTATCCAATAGATTAACAAAGCTATTGTTCTATGCCCCACAAATATCTTAAACAAGGCATCCATTAGTTGATAAACAATTCCGGAATAAATCGAAGACAACAACAACACGAGCTATTTAATCTCAATAACAGAAATCGAACTGTTTTATCAGCTTATATCTAATACTACTTTATCTACTGACTGGAACAAATATACATTTATCAAGACCGGTTCAGGCCAATAATAGCACCATTACTTCCTATTGCCATACACTGGAATAGAGATAAAAGATCTTGTTAGTATTCCGTTATACAAACATGGTACTATCGTAAAGTTTCTTAACATATAATATAAAAAAAGACTAGATTACATTTTTGCGTGTTTTTTTTATATTGCACTTCAAGATTTACCTCATCGCACCTGATGTTAAGTGGTAATGAGGTCCTAGCTTAAGGGTGACAAGTACAGCATAATAAATATGTTACTGGACTTGTCACCCTTACCTTGAAGGCTTGACCCCTGCTACTAACGTAGCACCCCCCAGGAGCTCTGGAAACCTTACTCACACGCAGGAACACAACAACACAGAAGTGATTGTTATTTGGCTGCGGTCTTTTGTAAGGTGGAATATAAAACTAGTTATTATAATGTTTAAAATGGAACGTGAAAGTCTTCAAGTTTATATAAGACTAGTAACTCATCGCCGGTTATTCCATTGTTTTTATTAGTTGCAGCATGATGTTATATAGACTCAAACTTTCCCCGATAAATGGACTTTCCAACACAAAATGAATATTTGAATTCGAACCAGTAGTTCTTGAGTTTCAAACAAACAAATTCTTCAACTATTTAATTCAGGATCTTTTCTATAAAAATGATCGTTGTTCGTTAGTGTCGCTAAAACTTGACAACGGTGAAGTCGATTTTGCTAATGTTGCCTTTGAAATAATTGTGGAGGTTTATAAGATTAGAAATTTTGACTATTATATTAATTCGCAGCGACAGCTAGTATTTAAATATAAATATGGACAAATTGAGGAACCATTTCTTTTTTGTAGTACGTTAGCAAACGTTTACTAATTTTAGATATTTCGATCATGTAATAACCAACCATTTCATTATTTTATTAAATAGGCTAGATAACTTAAAATGTATGCTTAGTGTTATAGTTAGATTAAGAACTTCGATTGTATTGAAGATGTATAATCTTATTTTTTTAATTAAAACTGTGACATCTTTAACAATTTTACTAAACAAATAAAAATTAGATTTTTAGTATTTGTGCACTTTCAAATGTCCTTGTTCCAAGTTTGATCTGATCAACATACTTACCGTCAGGCGAAATGAGGTCAAAGCAGTTTTTTGCAATATTAATTTAATTTGTTTTTTTTTTCATAACTCATGCATGCTTTTAAAAACCCATTTTTTCATACCGAGTCCTTGACTAATAGGGGCATACAAGCTGGGTCATCAAGTTAAAATCTGCAATTGTTCCGTGGCTAATCTGGGTAAATCAGAAATTACTTTACTATTCCCATCTCATCAAAACGCGGCTCTATGTAATACCGAACAAAAACAGTCTTAACCTAAGGACACATGGAGGTTTACGCGTTTCTGAATTATTTACAACAATAATTTCTTTCCACATATCAGTTTTGTTTTGTCGCGTAAGTCCCTTTTAGTTTTTGTGAGGAAAATCGGCCGAATAAATAATGCCGTGTAGGGAATGTACTGGAGATAGTAAAAGGCGGCGTGTTAGATAAACATTGTTTATGGAGAAAGTAGTATAAAGATAATTGGGACGCGTATTTTTTTTAGTCAAACAATTATTTCATGTTACTAATAGGCGTAATTATTTGGCCTATTTCATTGACTCGGTCTCACACCCAACACAGATATTGAAATATAAATGCCTTACTATTTGCCAAGCAATTTGTTATTTAGGCTCCGAGGCCATTAAACTGTTTTTTCTGTATTAATTACGCACTTTTCATTTAATGGCAATTTTCCTAAGAATTTCGCACATCTATTCTTAGTTTTTAATATTCATTTATAAGATAATATCATATGCATTGCTCTGATTTATCAGTCGTTCGCAGGTCATTTTTAACTAACGCCTTGTATAATTTAGTACTATTCGTAATTAGAACGGATAGTTTTTCAAATATTGAAACCGGGAATAAATCGAATAAAAGCACTAACATACATTCCCAATTAAAACGAACCGTATCTTCATTGAAATAAACACAACCGTTTCCAGAAAATGATTGATGCCGTTCTCATTTCCACATAAAAAGTTATTTATAATGGTAAGTAATTCATTTTTGCCAATGAGCCATCAAAACAGATCAATCATGCTTCACCCGCCATCGAATCCACTTATCTTCTCACTTCCTCATCATTCACTTTTCATTTGCTGTTAACAAATAAAAAAGGATGCCATTATTTTTCTTTATGATCTGTCATAATGTAGCGTCAACATAGACTTCGTAGATCACAGGTGAAGCAAATTTCACATTCGTAATGATTTGTAGCTACCTATGGTAAATAATATATACATCAAATTGGAGAGTCTGGAATATTGAAATAACCGCTTTTAACTACATGCTTAAGAATACACGTACGGTACGTACACCAAAATAACATATTGGTCTGTCTGTTAGTTCCGGCTAAACTCTAAAACTGTGTTTTGAAGGGGCTTTAAATAAAATTTGGGACTCCTTATAACTATCAGATGTTCTAAAAATTAACTTAGGCTACTTTTATCCTAATAATAATTGAATTGCAAACCAATTTCTGTTCTGAGAACGTCAATCTCTATTAAATGCTTGTTGATTTTCCCTCAATCGCTATACACAATTGCGGTCTTGCACACAATGCTGTGAACGAGCGCATACGATATGCAAATTGCCAATATTGTCAAATAACTAAATTAGCTGCGCTTTGAATTGAGTTCCGGGCTAAATTGTTTTGAGTCACCGTCAGTCAAAATATGAACGTAGCTGGCTACTTAATTAACAAAGCATAATATTACATGTGAGAAGAAATTGCTGCGCAGTAATTAATGTTGTCGTACGCTATTGTAAAACATACTCGTGCGTTATTTCGTCTTCACTTTTCCAAAGAAAAAACATTCCCCTGGCCCCTTATTTTAACAGCTAAACATAAATTGCACTGAGTGACTTTACTTGTGCCAATCGTGGACAAATGCGACTTCGATGCAAAAATGTCGTGCAGTTTATATGTTAGTTATTCTTATTTTCCGATTTAATTGAATAGTTTTAGTAAATTTTGCATAAAAACTTGCCAAGTTATAAAAGCACTAAGTGTTATTTAACACATTATGTATGTCCCAAATGTATTTAAGAGGGATAGGGCACAGCGATTTATAGGTCGAACTACAGCAGCCCGACTGGTGAAATACCTCCACCTTACAGAAGACCGCAGTTAAATAACTATCACTTTGGTGTTATTGTGTTCCTGTGTGGAAGTAAAGATACCAGAGCTCCTGGGGGGTGCTACATTAAAAGCAGGGGTCAAGCTTTCAAAGTAAGGTCGATAAGTCCAGTAACCGCTTTATAATGCTGTACTTGTCGCCCTTAAGCTAGGATCTCATTACCACAGTTGGGCTTCATTACGTTCCGACTGGTGCAGGTGCTGTCCGGCCACGGCTGTTTTGGGCAGTAACTGCACCGCGTCGGCCGCGAGGAGTCTCCGTCGTGCCACCATTGCGGCGCGGCAGAGGACACAGTAGGGCACACGTTGTTAGTGTGCCCTGCCTGGCATGCGCAGCGCGCGGTTTTGCGCGCATTGGTGGGGCCGAATTTCTCACTCCCCGGCATAGTCGAGGCTATGCTCGGGAGTGAGACGGCATGGGTTGGGATGGTCTCCTTCTGCGAAGATGTTATGTCGCAGAAGGAGGCCGCAGAGCGGGAGCGGGAGGACGACCCAACCGCTCCCGCCTGCCGCCGAAGAAGGCGGCTGAGGGCGCGGCGCCAATATGACTGCGCCGAGCGTGGGGACCGGCCGGCTGATGGTGTGAGGGCACCTCAGCTGGCATTGCACCGGTCTCCACTGCGAGGTGGGGATGGTCCCGTTGGACCGGCCATCCCCAGTCTCCCCCCGAACACCATGGGGGGAGCAGACGGAGCCGGCTTTTCCGCCGGCGGAGCTGTGGAAGTAAAGGCTGAGCCGATTTCCCACAGCGCCGCCACTAAGGTGATGAGGGCCACCGGGGGGTTTTAGTGGGTAGCCTGGGTTGGTTGGTAGGTAGGAGTCCCACACACGCTGTCACCCTCCCTCAGGGTGGCGGTGCGGTGCATCAAGCATTTCCCCCCGTAAAAAAAAAAAAAAGGATCTCATTACCACTGAACTCCAGGTGGGATGAGGTCAATCTTGAAGAGCAATATAAAAAATATAATATATATTAGAACATAGTCGTACTCAATTTTATCTACGCATTTTCAATAAGAAAACATTCCCCTGGCCTCTTATTTTAACTGCAAAACATAAATAGCACTCAGTACCTAACTTTACTTGTGCCAATTGTTGGCTGAATCGTTGCAACATTACACTGCAATTTAGAATCTTATCACTCGATTTAATTGAATAATCTAAGTGAAACTTGTATGAAAAGTTGCCTAGTTATTTTAACGCTAAATGTTATTTAAACCCTTTTTCTTCTTCCAAGTGTATATCTGTTTTGGAACCCGTGTTTCACCGCGGCTATAAATCATATCTAGATAACTTATGCTGTTTCTGAAAATGTCAAACTGAAGATAAATACAAAAAAAAATACTAACTTTTACTGGTCATCCGTTTAGGTGCAAACTTTAATCTGCAGCTATTTTGCAAATAATTAATTAGTAGTTGGTATAAATAAATGTGATTAAACTTACTATCTGAAATTCGAAAACTGTCGAATTGCCTAGGACTGGGATAATATATCTTAAAGTATTGTATCAATAAGATCCACCAACGTAACTCATCCAATACCAATACCATTTATTTGACATTAATGGCTATTTTTGGATAGTAAGTAATAAGATCTTTACGCGTTTTGCACCGTGTTTTCTCTGGTTTGATGTTTTCGTATCATAGATAGTAATTACAATGATTACTCTCAATTTCAATGTAGATGATGTCAATATGGTAGGTAACATCTAAAACATCACTTTGCATTTTCTTCCTTTGCCGAAATTGGTAGAAAACTACGTTATAAAAGGAGAAATGTAAAATTTCCAATGTTTGAACTTATTGTAGTTTGCAAAATTTGTAAAGAAACTCGTATAAATAAGAAAAATACCGCAACAAAGACTCAGGACAGAGTTGAAATAAGAAAGCAAGTAAACCGCGGCAATATGGCTCCCATCTCACGGCGCTCCAAGAAATTTTACTATTCACAGGTCGTAGGAAGAAAATTTCAAATTATTCTTCGGTCATTGTTAGGAAATATCAGTAAAATTTAAATTTACATACTGACTTTATTTTAACAAAGACCACTTAAATTTTGTAAGCATCTTTTTATTAACCTTAATACGACATTCGTGACCGAGAGGCGAGCGGGCCGGAATTTGGCGTCGCGCCTTCTCTGAGGTCCCAGGTGCCATCCCCGGTCGAGTCAATACGGGAAACGAACCTTTCTATATTTTCCCGGGTTTGGGTTACCAGGTTACCATCTCCCAACGACGGACCAAACCACGGCCCGAGTATGGGGCGCCCTCTGGCAGTTGTTTAAATTTTTAGGGGTGTTCGGTAAAAATGAAAAGGCCATCTGCAACCATCATCAGAAGTCAGTCAGAAAAAAAAAGGTAGTTGGACCTTCGTCCCCAAGCAGATAACATCTAGCTCGGCGGAAGTACTTCCACTTTTAGTAAAGAACATATGTTTCTTACAGTTACCATTAGCCCCCCCGAAGTCTTTGGAAACCTAGAGTAGCTTTGATATATATTTTTTCCGTAAGCGCAGCAGAAATATGGCTCACCTCACGGCACCTCAAGAAATCTCACTATTCACAGTCCGTCTGCAGAAAAATTAAAAGCTTCTTTAAACAAAAGGCAGAGGCACGTAATTAAATGGCGGATCCCGGGGGAAATCGGCGCGCGTGCGGTCAAGTCGCCTCGGAGAGGAAATGTGATTTCCTGCAGCATTGTACTTTTCCGTCCCGTAATATTGTTTTGTGTATTCCCCGCTTATCCGCGAGTTAGATTCGCGTGACGGATGCGAATTGGATTACTGGGAACTAGGTCTGTGAAATTAGATTTGTGTTGACGTCATATTTTTTCGGTGAGTTTTTTCACTTTTACGGGTGAAATGCTTTTTATCCGCATTATTTGATAGCAGATAAGGCCCGAAATTTCTTTCACGTTATATCGTGATAAACAGTAGTATATGTATACAATATTTGTCTAGTATCAAATATAAACATATCTAAACCAATTTTATAAAGCAAAATTGTTTGTTTGTTTGAACGCACTTATATCAGAAACTACTGGTTTCAATTGTGAAAGTCTTCTCGTTTTTGTAGTCAATTTACCGAAAATGATTTGGGACTAAATAACATCACGCTGCGACCAATATTAATGCTAAATCAGTGGAAAACGAGGAATATAAGCGTGCGATGCCACAGAAGCAGAACCAATAATGTAATGCCTCCTCCACACTACTCGCGAAGTTGAACGAAGTTATACGAATACGATAGTGTAGAGAGGCACTTCGGCTCGCCTCGTGCTCGCCGCGTCAAACTTTGCCTCGCCTCGGGCGAACATCGCCGAGTAACTTCGCGAGTAGTGTGGAGCAGGCATCACAAATATCAAAACATTAGATAAAATGGGCATGACAGCTTTTTATAATATCTTTGTTGCACAATAACGTACATATTAAATTAATCAATAGTCTTTATAGTATACTAGCTGTGCCCGCGACTTTGTTCGCGTCGCATGTTTTCAAAACAAAAAGTAGCCTTTGTCCGTTGTAGAAGTTCGACGTATACCTATACCAAATTTCATCAAAATCGGTTGAGAGGTTTAAGCGGGAAAGCGTAACAGACAGATAGTGCTACTTTCGCATTTATAATATTAGTATGGATTTAGATAAAATATGCTTAACGTCACTAGAGTCTGAGGTGTATGGCAGCAAATAATCCAAAATATGTTCGTTGCATCAGTTGGATTACCAATAATATAAGACATATATTTTTTATTTGATCATGTAAATAATACTATTTACTAAGTTACATGACGGTTTAATTTTACGTGATGTCACTAATTGGTAACGATTTTTATGAAATAGTTGGAGCGGTGTAACATACCGCTTCAACAAGCTATCCGCTGAACTTCTATGCACTGTATCATGATAAATATTTATTTATTTGTAGCAAAAAAACGTTTTTAATTATGTTTTCAAAATAGCACTGCACTTCGAATTTCAATAGAATCATTGTATTTTTACCAAGACATCAGCTATATTATGTAGACTGTACACAAAATCGCACTACAGCTGTTTTACCTGCAATAACCATGTCAGATGCAACACACAACTCAAAAATACAACGCAGCTATCGAAAATGTGGAATGGAAAGTGTGATTCTCGCCTTTGAGCGAGAGCACGTTGTGATAAAGGAGCTTGTTGCGGAAGAAAACATGTGGATTTGCTTATATGCGATATTACAGAGCATTACAATGCAAGTGAATTTAGTTTGCATACTTCTTTACCGACTTTCAAAAAGAGGACACTTTTCTCAATTTGACCATTCAAACAACCAATAACTTCGCTATTAGGAACGAACTTTGATAATTGAATAATCCTGTTTATTCTTAGATGATAACGAAACCAGTACCCGATAAACCTAACGAGGGAAATCCGATTCGAATATTGAACACTAGCTGTACCCGCGACTTCGTTCGCGTGGACTACATCCTTTCATGGTCGGTTTTACCCCTTTCTCCCCTAATATTCGAAACAAAAAGTAGTCTATATTTTAATCTGTAACTAATCTACTGCTTTTCTTTCCGGTGTCTTCTCAGTAGACATAGGTCCCGAACCAGCAGTAGAATCACATCGCATTGTATTCAATGTCGATTCAAAAGTGTTACATATAACCTACTTGAGTTGAGAAATATTTGATTGATTGAGATAGTAATGACAATGATTAAGCTTCGTATTGGATACGATACGAAGTAATGTCGGCTAGGAAAAAAAAGGTTTGTCTGTGGCATGAAACTTAGGCTTATTGTTTTTTTGTTTTTGTAATGCTTTAATAAAAAAATACTTCTATCTTTTTTTAAATTTTCAACTGTCACTTTGTTTTATCTTCAAATTCCAATACAAACGTTTCGAATGCGCCGTGAATTATGACAGCGATTCACATATTGGAACAGGTGGACTAAGGGGTGATAAAACGCGGCTCGTAACTCGACGTGTGGACATGCTCACACAGCGGATAAATCGGTCGACAGTTTATAATGTACGACCAACAGCATGTGAAGGTAAACAGGTGCAGTTCGATATTGGTTCTTATGTGCTCGATATAAGGGCGCTGCAAAGGCTGTTGTGTTAAATCTGACGTGTTTTTGATCGTATTTATGTTTTTTTTTGTCAGATACATCCTGTGACTTTTATATATTTATTAGTCTATGTAGGTTTAGTTAAGTCTATGTTTATTAAAGTTTTCAAAACTTTTTTTTTTATGTTTTCACACGGCCTCACACATTTCTCACTATCTATTATTTTTCCTGCCTAAAGGTTGTCAAGAACAGATAGTTTTTTATAGATACTAATATTTATTCAATGCCACGAGGCAAGTTTTCGGAAGTTTTCTTATGCCCGGTTCCAATATTTTACAATTTGTAATTTGTCAAAAATTACTATCCGTTTTTCTACAAGTCGTTTATTCAAATTTTTTTTTTTAAGGACTAGGTATATCTCGCGTCTCTAGATGACGCGATGATTCCGCCAATGTCAAGTTTTTCGAGAAAATTCTAAGTACAAATTTACTTTCTATATCAGCTGTCATCAGTCGTCCGTCGGTCGTTTTTAGCTTACGCATCGTATAACTTATTAATATTGGAACCGGTCAGTAGTAAACATAGTTGGAATACGTTTGATTATACATATGCTTGGTTTCGTGTTGGCGCACAGAATACGCCGAACACATCGTGATAAAGGAGCTCTTAACTTGGCGTGGACACGCTTACAATAGTAGATATATATATATATTCTACCATACACACTTTATATAACAAAAACGAACTATATAGCAAAAAAGATAAATATATAATTTTTATATTTGTTGTTATCCATACTCACATTTTTACTGTTACCGCACCCATAAACGTACTATCTGCATGTCCCAACGGTTGACTGGTAGAGAATGCTCCTAGCATTAAGTCCACCTTTTGTACTTTTTTTGTGCAATAAAGTTTTTAAATACAATAAAAAAAAATTTATAACAAAAAAGATTTCTTATTTCTTATTCATAATAAAAGCGTGTTCCCGCTACTTTGCATAATTTCCAGATAAAAATTATCCCTAATTTTATTCTAATATTGAATCGAAATAGATAAAACAAAGACGTGTTCTGCTCGGACAAAGCGCAATGTATACTTAAATATTTTAAGGAGGTTTCTCAATTCTTCTCTTCTTCGTTATTAATGAACCATGTTTAGGAAGGATGTACGTACAGTGACTCGACTTTGGTTCCATGATACGGATTCTAGGATTTAATAATGGCATCACAAAGAATTCCCGGGAATTAAATAGTCCTGCTATAAATGATTATCACCCTTCTTGTTATAATTGTTGCTCAATAAGATATTTTCTATTATTAACCGACTTAAAAAGGAAGGGTCTAAATTCTACCATATACAATACCATTCAAATAATATGTGAGTTTGCCAATGACTTCGATTTTACTACGTACCATGATCCAACTGTGGTACCATGATACGGACTGCAGGTTCTGATAAGGCTGCCAGAGAAGTCCAGGACAAATTGGTACTTTTTTGCTAAAAACTATTAACTAGATTCTTATCGACCATAATTACATTCGTTGTTGTAGGCGTATTCAATATACACCAATAGAGATTAACTTAGTGCAATTCTATAGACATTTATATATAAAGCGAGAAATCAGTTCCCCTTAAAATACCTCGTCTAACTTATAACCAGCGTTATCAAGATTGATACCGCTCATCTATAAACTAGCCAGTTTGTAGTTTATGCCGATACGGAATTAATTGCACTGTGGCTCGCAACCGTACCTCGGATGATTTATTTTATTACGCTTTGATGTTCATGAGTATTTTTTTATTAAGCAAATCTAGTAAGTCACAAAACTGTTTTCGCAGCAGAAGAACATGTGCTCCAGTGCATTAAGGCTCGCTTTGCCACCCAGCCTTTGATACCTAACAGGACCGTGGAGAACAGGTGGCTCTGCGGCAAGCCCGTAAGGGCAGAGGTGGATCGCAGTGGAAGAGAAGGACCTCGGTGTGTCGTTGCCAGCCTCCCTTTCCTCCGCGGCCGATGGGCCCTGGGTCTCCATCTAGCTCTCGGAGGGAGAACTGGAATGAGAGTGTTGGGTGATTTCAGTGGCGGTAGGCAGGGAAGTCATCTTTTTTTAAATAAATATTACCATACTCGGTACATTAGGAAGAATTTGATCTTTTCATTTATATAAAAATTCGTATGCATTTAAATTAACTATATCACTAAACAATAAATAAATAAATAATACAGTATACATATATAATAATATACACATTTATATTACTTACTTACTTTCTCATAGTTTACCAAAGTATTTTTTCATCGCGCTATGAATGAAGGAATCCACTTTGAACATTGCTAGAATGCTGGAAACAAGTTGCACAGTATCAAGGAAATTCGCTTTCTGGAATTTTCAAAGTGATTTCACTGGTATATGGAATTTTATGAAAATCTAAGTAACATATTTAATTTCTAAGCAACGCAGCACTGAATGAGTGAGCCACGAAAATGTTGGAAATGTTACAAGTATAATGTTCAAATGAATATTTTTTTTTATTTAAAACCTTATTTTCACAAAGAAAAGTACAAAATGTGGACTTAATGCTAGGAGCATTTTCTTTGTTTATGGGTGCGGAAACTGTAAAAATGTGTATCCACACATTTCCAATCCATCCGGATTATCAATAACAAAATAAATAATAAGAAATAACAATAAACTAAACAGCAAGAGATAATATTCATTCAGAGCTTCTAGGGGGTTACACTAGTAGGAGGGGTCAAGCTTTCAAGGTAAGGGCGACAAGTCCAGTAACAGTTTTATTATGCTGTACTTTTCATCCTTAAGCTAGGGCCTCATTTCCACTTGACATCAGGTGAGATGAGGTCAATATTGAAGTGCAATTTAAAAAAAATCATACATACAATTCTAAATTCCACTGGCATTCGTAGCAATTCTGAAAACATTTTTTTTTGTATTTATGCTTGCCAAGGCGCCAGCTTGACTCTAAGTGACGCTTAATCTGTAATAGTTTATACTGTCTACTGCCAATTTGTAGTTTATGTGGATTGGGAACAAATTGCACTGTGGCTCGAGCTGTGCCACGGATGATGCATTTAATTACCTCGCTTCGATATTTATCAGTATAACGCGCGGTACGTGATCTGAAGTCAAAACACTATTGAATTAGACGCTTGCGGTATTTTGTTGTACTTTGGAGAACATCAAAGTAATTATTGAAATAAACTACGTGCAAAACGCACCTTATTACGATAGTATGAAATTTACGGTTATTTTTGTCTTTGGTTTTGTTTTTTTTTCTTGACGTTAGATATAGATTTTTATTTAAAAACTTAATTGTACAAAAAAGTACAGCAGGTGGACTAAATGCTAGGGGTAATTCTCTACCTGTCAACCCTTAAATTTAGTTTTCATTTTATATACCTACCAACGTAGTCTTGCACGCATTAAAATAGATAAATTATATTAATTATTGACATTCCTGTTTGTATAGAAATCATATTTGTGATTCTACTCTCTGTACCTACTAGAATGCGCCATACGTCAAATTTGTTGTGTTAATTGCACACCACAGTCGTATTTTCAGCCGAACATCATTCGACAAATTGAATTTTATCGATTATTTCACAAGAGCTTGATAAAATTTAGTCGCGCAGCTCATCTTAGGCGCTTATGCCAAAATACTTCCTCTGCACAAACGGGTCTTCAACAAGAAATAACCAACTTTGGTAATCAGATTAAGGAAACGTGAATTGTAATTGTTGGTATTAGTGTATTTCAGTTGACTAGTGACAGATGTTTACTAATATAAGCATTCCTCAGGGAGTTTCCCGTACCGCTGATTTATTGTTTGATCACAAATCTCTGCATAATTTATGTTGTAGTTACAATACAGAATAAGACAATTTATAGATTCATGTTTGTTCTATTGGTATCAGAATAAAAATCATTGTCCTATGTTTTTTTTTCTTAAATTTAGCAAATATAGCTGGAATGACAAAGAAAATAATCAAATAATTTTGAAAAGGATTATTTTTTAATAGCCTGCAGTTTTCCAGTAAAAACTACCTGCTTAAATGTCCATTACCTCTTAATAGATTCATTGTTACTAACACAAAGTAATAAATTGACATCGTTTTATCAAAATTGTTTCCGCGCAATTTACCATAGTACACAACTGACAATTCACATTTTATTAATTGTATGGGTCCTTTACGAGTATTCAGTACATAACTTGATTACATTACATTACTGAAATACAATAAATGTTTATTTGACATCATTTAAACATAACAAAAACCAAAAAGAGAAAACAACTAGACTTAAAATATCAAACCTAGACCTATAGGCGTCAAATTAATTTTATATGGTTTAATCATTAGCTTTTCTAGGAGCTTATATGTAAATGATAAGTGAGGTCATTAATCTACCGAACAGTAGTAAATTGTGTTGCATTTAATCAGCATTAAGCCTCTCATAGGGTTCGAATACAATTCTTCTTCTTAGTCGTGCACTCTTGACAGAGTGGTCGTGATCATAATGCATCGCTTTTCAGTGTAGCTTTTGCCAGTTGCCTCCATCTACTCCTATTGTTCGCACTTCTGCAACACTCATTCAGAGAAATGTTTGTGGTACATTTGATGAGGTCCGTCCATCGAGTTGGCGATCTTCCGCGTGAGCGCCGACCTTCGACATGCCCCTGTATAACCAGTCTCTCCATAGAGTCTTCATTGCGAGTGATATGCCCAAACATTGTGAGTATTCGTAGTTGCACAATCGACGACAACCTTCGTTTTATATGAAGCTCGTTTAGGATGGATATATTTGTGCGGTGTGCAGTCCAACTGATTCTCAGTAATCGCCTCCAGCACCACATCTCCAGTGCGTCAATTTTCCTACGGTCCTGTTGCCGGATGGTCCACGTTTCCGCTCCGTACAGAAAGATTGGAAAGACCAGGCAGTACATTAGTCGAACCTTGGTGTTTTTGGTTATCCGGCGGTCTCGCCAAATCTTTGTGAGTTTCTCAACAGCTGACCTCGTAATACAATACAATACAAATACAAAATACGAATACAATAGCTCTGACTCAAATTCAAATTCAATATTTGTTTATTCAAGTAGGTTACATATAATAACACTTTCGAATCGTCATTGTATATAATGCAAAGTAAATCTACTTCCGGTTCGGAACCTATATCTACCGAGAAGACACCGGTAAGAAACTCAGCAGATTAGTAACAGTGGCAGTATCTAACTTATAGCTATGTGTAGAACACTTTGGACCAAGTCATATAGTTTTTTACTTTGATGAGTGAAAAAAAAGCTTTAAGTATTATGTTATTTTAAGAGGTAAACTAGAGCAGACCAGTCCCCAAAAGTGGCACCTGTTCACAAGCATGACGTATGTGCCAGCCATCGCTTCACTCAACCATATTGAAGGGAATGTAACGACCCGCCATATAGCGCCACCACCCCAGTGACGTTTTAGTGAGCATGACTACTCCGGTCCCCCTTAGAACGCTAAGACTATGTTTTGATGCTATTATTTTAAGCGATCGTTTGTCTATCTAGGAAGAGCGTTTGATAAATAAAAGACCTATAAAATAATTCATTTAGCAAGTTTTGGTACCTGCATAACGTATGAACGTAAAAGTGTTATATCTCATGTTGCAGGCATAACAAAGTGCCAGCGCGACATAAATTAATGTTTCCTACTTGACTAGTGATAGACGTCAATGTCTACTCAGACAATCCCTAGGAGAGCTTTCGTGGCACTGATTTATTATTTGATAGCAGCTCTAGGCATAATAAATCTATTTGTTGCAGTTAAACCGCGTTATCAACTGTTTTAGGAATTGACGACAACAAAGCACATATAAAGGAAGAAATGTTTACAGGGACACAAACAAAACAATTAAGTAAACGGATAACTAAACATCAGAGTCACGAGTAACCAATTAGATCTCGACCTCAGCTGTGGCGACATCCATGTTTGTAGTGCATTATTATTAGTATTGGCATTCTGAGGAGACGAGGCTATAAACATATATATAAATATTGGACAACATCACATACATTGCTCTGATACTGCGGTAAGTAGCTTAAGCACTTGTGCTACAGAAATCAGAAACAACGACGGTACCACAACACCCAGACCCGAGATAATATAGAAAAGTTCGTTTCCCATATTGACCCGACCGGGGATCGAACCCTGAACCTCAGAGACGACGCGACACCAAAGTCCGGCCCACTCGCCTCTCGGCTACGGAGGTCGTCAAAAATAAAATAAAATAAATAAATTCGTTTTTTTATCAAAAACTTGAGCTTTGCATGATTCAATGAAACAGTGACTGCCACACTATGTGAAGCCTATCACGTATTTGACTTATCGCTTGATAAAAATTACAATGATCCGTTCTAGTTACGCATAGTAACGTATAATACGAGGCGTAAGCTAAAAACGACCAACAGACGACTGATGACAGCTGATATGGAAAGAAAATTTGAAAATGTTCGACAAATTACGAATCGTAAAACATTGAAACCAGTTCTATTGAAATCGTTATATTTTTTTCATTATTCAAATATTATTATGTATTCACTACAAATCAAAGTGATTTTACAACCGGTTCGAAACTAATATGGAAACTACACTAACGAATCTACCGACTTTCTTTCTGGTATCGTAATACCAGAAAGAAAGTCGGTAGATTCGTTTCGTGCTCCAGTATATAAACGCCTGACATGGCATGTTCTCAGCCTGCAAGAAAGTGTTTTACGTTACATTTTATTTGTACTTGTAGCATGCAAAACTTTCTGTATTTTCTATAGAAATGTTCGTATTCCCATTTTCACCGCGACAAAAATAACTCTAGGTAGACGTATTTTGCGGGAGCGGACGCCGTAAGTCAAAACGGAGTAAGCTGCTATGAGTTATTGCGGTATTCTTTCTGTTTGCATTGTTAAGTGTTTTCGATTTTTACGTTATTCTACCATCTGGGTGATAGATGAAAATTTTCCCTCGGGAAGTTTTTTTTTCGAAGTTCGTGAGTACAATACCGGCGGAGATATGTACATTTTCGCATCGGTTGGGTATCGTTTTCAGGGTTCCGTACCCAAAAGTAAAATGGGACCCTATTACTAAGACTTCGCTATATGTATGTTCATTATATGTCTGTCACCAGGCTGTATCTGAAGAATGGTGGTAGCTAGAGAGTTGAATTTGCACATTAATTATTTCGGTACATGCCGGTATGGCAATAATATTAAAAATAAAATATCTTTTTAAAGAAAACGCGGCAATATAATGAACTTTGCAAAGCATGTGACCTTGACATCTTTGCATATAAGCCCCAGAAATTTAGGCGTCAGATAATTCGGTCTTTTGATATGGCGCCAAAATAGAGACAGACTGTTTCATATTCAATTTACTTTTAATATTATGTTTATAAGCCCTATTTTCCTTAGTTTATAAAATAAAAATGTAAGTCCACATTGCATGCAGTGGCAACCTCTAATTAAGATGACCCTTAGGTTTAAGTTTTTGTTGTTTCTTTTCTTGTTGGGTCTCCTAATAAAGCAAAATAAAAAACAAAATAAAAATAGAGACTTTCGTACAACACACGCGGTTTTTTGCTGTTTGCACATGGGTGTCGCTCCGACCATTTTTTGGCGTGGACTAATTAAAAGCACTCTATTAAACAAAACACAAAATCTTCATAGATAGATAGATGGATACAATTTATTGCACAGAAAAATTTACAGAAATTAGTTTTACAGACACAATTAAGTGCATTTTAGGCGGTCTTATTGCAAGAAAGCAAACTCTTCCAGACAACCTTTAGGTAGAGAAAATAATAAAACTTTTAGTGTTAGTGAGCCTGCACTGCATGCATTGTTTACAAAAAATACTACGTATCATATTTTATTTAACTTGTTTTCGAGGTTACAAAAAAAGGCAAAAAAACTGCTAACCAAAATAATGATTCTTGAAATACAGCTAATGAAAGCAAAATAAACCTCACCATTACTGGGACTCACAAGATTTCCAACCCCTCAGTCTTTCACAAAATAGATGTGTTTTATTTGAGTTTAAAAAGAAAATAGTAAGTCATGTCACGTCCTCAGTAGTATCTTAGAGTTCGTCTCACGGAGCGAACTACTATAGAGCTGTAACGCTTTGAGATTGGCTAATAGCAGTCTTGAACAAAGAAGATGGCAAATGAACCTTATGTTACTCACAACTGGATCAGATTTATCTCGAATTTAGTTCAATCAAATAATAAAGGGTGAAGTACGATAACTTGCGATTAGCTTAGTTGGAAGAGCAGCACACACGATAGGTGAAGGTCGTGGGTTTGAGCCCCACACCGCAAGGGGAAATTAAATTTTGTCTGTTTCTTTAAAAAAAATATTAGGCATTATACTTAAATCTTTTTGTACTAAGTACAATAATATTTACACATTATGCTGTAGTATCAAAAGTGCTCCCAATTTATGCCCTTTCTTTGGTAGGTACCAATGAAGGGGCATGACATGAGATTCAGGTAACCACTAGTGGTAACCTAAAACCTAATAGCACGCGCGATATCCCTACTAATATTATAAATGCGAAAGTAACTCTGTCTGTCTGTCTGTGTGTCTGTTACGCTTTCCTGCTTAAATCTCTCAACCGATTTTGATGAAATTTGGTATAGGTATACGTTGAATCTCAAGAACGGACATATGCTACTTTTTATTAGAAAATAAGGGGGGGAGGGGGGTAATACCACCTTTGGAAGTTTATATGGAAAAATGTTTATTATTGAAGTTAGAGATATGAAATTTGGCACAAATATAGCTCGAAACTGGATTAAAATATAGACTACATTTTGTTTCGAATATTTGGGGAGAAAGGGGTAAACCCGATCATGAAAGGATGTAGTACACGCGAACGAAGTCGCGGGCACAGCTAGTTTCAAATATCCGCATGAGAACACAAAAGTTTCGTTACTGTTATTTGGCTGATAGCTCGCTAGCTTCGTATTTTTTAGCCAATCTACAGCTCACGCAATCAATTTAGTCGGTTTTAAAATTTGTTAAGAACGCGATAAAGTTAACTAGCGTGGCGCATCTTATGTGGCTAGGAAAACTAAATTGAACTAAAAAAACACCTAAATTCACATAAATACAGTTATGAAGATTCTGCGCAAAAAGTAAGTACACATTGCTACACACTAGACCTCTTTGAATGATACTTGTTCTACTTGTTCGAAATCGTGACAAAAAGAACGATCAACAACATATTACGGTAAACGCACCACTTCAATTTTAATTCTTATTCCACCCACATAAGGATGGTACTAAGTTCAAAGTGAATGAGGGTAAATGATAGCAAAAAGGATATTTAAAAGTCCTTTATATTTATTTACGCGTGCTGTTAAAAATGTATTTAAATTAAAAAAATCGTACACATTCACCATTGATGGACGACGGTTTTTTAACCGTTCGCCTTTCTGTATAACAGAAAGTCAGTAAAAATGCTTCATAAATGTACTTTTTGCACATTATAAGTCAGTTTTAAAGATTTTGATTAAACAAATAGCGTCGAATCTAAGCGCCACAAGAGATAAGTAGCAAAATCCGATAAAGGACAACTCCCAGTTCACAGACTGGACGCTCAACCGGACCGGACAAACTTTGCTCTCACTGAGTGCGGCCCACTATTTGTCGCTATCTGACCGTCCCGAACACTAAGTAGGCGATTCTTTAGTTGGGACTATCTAGTCACTGGTTTAGCACAGGAAATATAGAGAGGATTACAGCCTCCTAGTTTTAAGTGAAATTTCTGTTCGACTGCTCCGGTGGAATGGCACAACATCACATGCAATGCTCTGATTCTGTTGCAATTACCTTAAACACTTGCGTTATACATACATCATATATTGACGGTACCATAAGAGACAGAACCAAGATAACATAAAAAGGTTTTCATATTGGTATGAACGAGAATAGAGCACAGGACCTCAAATATGACGTAACACCAAAGTCCAGCACTCTCGACTCTCGGCTACGAAGATCATTTGAGTCAATAAATTGATTCAATAATGCACTCTTTGCCCGTTTAACGTAAGTTACAAAGGTTTTAATCAAACAAATAGCGTCGAATCTAAGCGACACAAGAGATAAGTAGCAAAATCCGATAAAGGACAACTCCCAGTTCACAGACCGGGCGCTCAACCGGACCGGACAAACTTTGCTCTCACTGAGTGCGGCCCACTATTTGTCGCTATCGGACCGTCCCGAACTCTAAGTAGACGATTCTTTAGTTGGGACTATCTAGTTACTAGTTTAGCTCAGGAAATACAGAGAGAATTACAGCCTATACTTTTAAGTGAAATTTCTTTTCGAACAGCACATACATTGAACTTATTCTGTTGTAAATAAAAATATAAGTCAGGAAACGAAATTGTTCAACTCACCTGTGTTAAAAAGAAAAAAAGTTGACACTTGTATTCGAAAACAACACACCGAGCATAACGTACCAAATAAGAGTGATATAACTACAACCCAAGGAAACAACACAACTATAACATCATCGACAACACAAAATATACGCGAAGGACAGCTAAACCAGCCTGCTCCAGCGGATGACACAGAAACCCTACTACCGGAAGAGAAAGACTATTCAGATAAAAACACACAGAAAACATTAGGGACAAAACCACTTGATGATGCTAATGTAAAAAGATCTAAGAATGAATCGAATGACCAGCAACTCAACCTGAAATTAAATAAAAAAGCATTGTTAATCTTGGGCGATCAACAATCTAAAGGCTTAGGAAAGCTATTACGGAAAACTTGTACTAACCACACAGTTACTTCAGTTGTTAAGCCCGACGCAGACTGTCGTTCAGTTTTAAATACTAAGTTACCCACACATTTAAGTAAGGGCGACACTTTGGTACTATTCATTGGTGCAAACGACAAAATACTCACTGAAATATTCTGCGAATTACCTATATTTTTAGCAAACTGCCAGAATCCAAATATAATTATCCTTCAAACAATACATAACCCCTATCTAAACGAACAAACTCTAAATAATCAAATTAAGTTAATATGTAAACATTTCAATAATTGTAAATTTATATCTTTGACAGATGTGGGACATACTAATAAATTATCAATGCTCAATGACTTATGCTATAATATCAAATTAGAATTAGACACCTTGACTTACAATGAAACATATCTAGAAAGTATTAGAGAACTTAGATCGAAGCGATTATCGCAAAAAGAAAAAGTTACTAAAAATATTATTTAAAAAGGCACCATACCATACTATTTCACCAAGATTATAACCGCTACAAAAATGACCTATCCACACACCATAACGAACCATTTACCATGACCGAAAATAAAAGTAAAAATATGCAAGTGCCTCCCAAAAAAGGAACGATTCCATACTACTTCAAAAAGACAACATTTTTTCGACCCACATAACTTTTACTTATTGCACCAAAATATTTCTAGCATTCTGAAAAAAAAAGATGAAATAGAGATAGTAGATACTTAATGATTTTAAAAAAGAAGGTAAAGAAATAAATGTTATATGCCTCTCAGAGACGTTCCTGAATAAAGGTCATGAAACCAATTTAAAACTAAATAATTATAAAATCGGGTCATCTTGGTCATGTGATGAAAAAAGAGGTGGAACTTGCATTCTACTAAAAAATGATTTACGTTTCACTAAATTGCAAGTAGCTGAAAGTTTATCTGAAAATTATCATTTTGAATGTAGCGGTGTAATAATAAAAAATCCATCTGTAATAATAGTATGCATTTACAGAACTCCGTCTTCAAATATTTCAATATTCTTTGATAAACTTGAAGTATTACTTAGAAGGATAAGCATCGGATCTCGCCGAAAAATTGTCCTCTGCGGTGATTGGAATATTGACATCTTAAAAGACAATAAGAGCTCACAAACACTGAATAGCATATTATACAACTATTACTTGAATATTCACATTAGTACGCCTACAAGAAAAAAAGCTTGCTTAGATATAATAGCTAGTAATATTAGCAATGTAAAGGGTTTTACTAAGCAATTATTCCTTTCAGACCATAATACGTGCCAAATAATGTCATTTCAAGATAACAATCACAAAACAACTAATTGGTTTGAATTAAAGAGAGATTTCAACGAGGTCAATAAATCTAAATTTTGCGAATACATAAATTCATTGACTTTCAACGATATTTTAGAGAAAAATGATACGAATGAAGCTTTCAACACATTCCATGACATACTGGTACTATTATTTGACCTATGTTTCCCAATGGTTAGAGTAAAATTTGGCAACACATGTAGGAAAAGTAAATGGATTACAAAAGGACTGAGAAAATGCTGTAGAAAAAAGAGAACTCTGTATTACAAATATCTTAACTCTGACTCCCGAACAAAAATATATAATCAAAGGATTTACAAAGAATACAATAGATTACTACAAAAATGTATGACAACGTCACAAAAATTACTTAATTCTAAAACAATATTGACATCTAAAAACAAATGTAAGGCATCTTGGGCGGTAATAAACGATAACATTAATAATAAAGAATTAAAAAATGACATTCAATCAATTCGTAAAAATAATGACACCATAAGTAATTTAAATGACATAGCAGAAGCCTTTAACGATTATTTTTTAACGATTGCTCACTCTTCTACAAATGACAAAATAGCTAATACTAACGGCACCAAAATAAAAAATACAATTTACCTTTCCCCTACCTCAGAAGACGAAATACAAAGGATAATCCTGAAACTTCGAAACACAAATTCTGTGGGATATGATAATATAAACACAGAAATATTAAAATTATGCGCGTACAAACTAGCTACGCCATTATCCCACATTATTAACTTATCAATAGAAAACGGTATATTTCCTGAAAGACTGAAGCTATCTATAGTAAAGCCATTATTTAAGAAGGGTGATGATATGGATATGGGAAACTACAGGCCAATAACGCTAATTCCAGTACTCTCAAAGATATTCGAAAAAGTTATGGCAAAAAGACTGATGTCGTTCATTAGTGACCACAACATAATTAAACGCGAACAATTCGGTTTCCAAGAAGGTAAATCAACATCCCTTGCTTGTTTCACGTTAGTAAAAATGGTAACTGAAGCTTTAAATTGCAAATTGATGCCTCTGGCCCTATTCTTGGATATGTCAAAAGCTTTTGACTCGGTTAACCATTCAATTCTACTTCAAAAGCTTTTTGATTACGGCATAAGGGGTGTAGCAAATGATTGGTTAAAAAGCTACCTAAGCAACCGCCAACAATGCACCGAAATAACTCGCATAGAAAAAGCAGCCAGAACTACATTCAGATCAAATTATAAAAGTGTTGAAACAGGTGTACCTCAGGGAAGCATTTTGGGGCCCCTTTTATTTATTTACTACATCAACGACCTACCTGAAATAACAAAACATGAATGTATTCTGTTTGCTGATGATTGTACTCTTCTATTTCAAAATAAAAATTCAGACAGTCTCCAATCAGATATAAATAGTACACTCTGCGATACAATCGACTGGCTGGATAAAACAACCTAAAAATAAACATAAAAAAAACAAAAGCGATCCAGTTCCACACATACAAAGGAAAAAAATACAAATTAGACCTAAAACACAACAACAATGACATTGAAATCGTTGATTCCACTTCATTTCTTGGTATCATAATAGATGAACACTGTAACTGGAAACAACATATTGATCATGTTTGCAAAAAAGTTAATAAATTTGTATATGCACTGAATAGAATAAAAAAAATCGCATCCTTAGAAATAGCATTTCAGACTTACCATGGATACGTATCATCAGTACTGCGTTATGGCATAATAATATGGGGTAATAGTGTCGATTTTGACAGAGCCTTTAAAGCTCAAAAAAAATGTATACGAGCTCTAGGTGGAATCCACAATAGAGACTCATGTAAACCATTTTTCCAAAAATACAAGATCCTAACCTTACCCTGTATGTATATAGCAGAACTATGTCTTCTTGTAAAACACCACCCAGAATATTTTGTAACTGTAGAACAACACCACCAAAAGAGAAATAATCGTGAGTCGAGGAAGAATAAATTGTGTGTTCCGAAGTCTAACCTAACTTTATACAGCAAAAATGTATACGCAATGGCTGTCAAAGTATTTAATAAATTACCCTCAGATCTCAGAAATGTCCAAAAAGTCAAATTCAAAAACATGCTGCGACATTGGCTCCTAGATGGTGGTTTCTACTCAGTAAAGGAATATTTAGATTTAAAATGATAATTATGCAATTTTATTCCAATTTTCTTTGATTATTAATAATTTGACAATTTATCTGTTTCTGAGAACGTATAGTGGTATTTTTTCTCATTGTATGTTTTAATTTATATTATTTGACTTAATTTAATTTAATGAATTTATTTGAAAGATAATTTTAATTTTAATTTAATTTATTTATTTGAATGTTTTAACTTATATTGTTTAATTTAACTAAATAATTTGCATGCCTACATTCTTAAGGTATGATACTGTTGAAACTATTTCTGTTAATCATCTAAACATTGTACACAGTATTACGCAAATAAATATTCTATTAAATTCTATTCTATTCTAAATAGCTACAGGATTTGTGTTACTGAAACAGTGACTGTACTGCAGCTCCCAGAGTTATGACAATATAGAAATGTACGTTTTCCATATTGGCTCGACCGGAAATTGAACCCAGAACCCCAGAGATGACGACAAACAACAGGCTTTCCTGCCTCTCTATATGAAAGTCATGTTATTTCCTCGCAAACTGACGTGACGACCTCCGTAGCCGAGAGATGAGCTAGCCGGACTTCGGCGTTGAGCCATCTCTGAGGTCCCGGGTTCGATTTCCGGTCGGGTCAATATGGAAAAAAAACATTATACATTGTCTCGGGTCTGGGTGTTGTGGTCCCTTCATTGTTTCTGATTTATTTAACACAAGTGCTTATCACATAATCAAAGAAATGTATGTGATGTTGTCTAATATTTATTTATTAAACTATGCATTAAATCAACTTCTAAAACAAACATCTTGACAATTTCTTTTTCAAAGTTGTCTTGTTTGAACAAAACCTATCAAGTTTGACAGTCAATATGCAAATCATTTACCATCCGACAATAGTAGAAAACAGATTACAATCGAGCCAAGAACACAAACGATTAAGTTAAATACGACGACACAATTAGCGAGCTCGTCTGCAAACTTTCGTGTTGACTTATGTTTTAAACGGATTTTAATTGTGCCTACAGTAATGGCCGCCTAAACTCACGGTAATTAGTTCAATGTGTTGTCAGGATTTATAATTGCAGGTATCTCGGAAGGGAGAGTTGGTTTAAAAATGTGTTTAAATGCTGCGGCAGTCTGTTGATGTTTTTATTTAACTGTAACAAAATATATCTATGCTTGGTCGGTATTATAGTAATGCTAAGTATCAATGCAATGAATTTCCTTTGCTCGTTTTATCAAAGTCAATTCATCATTTGAAGAATGGAAACTGACTGATTTTACGACGCGATGCCGGTATTTTCTCTGTAGTTATAATTTTAGAACCGGAGGAAGCTCTCATTCGATTTATATAGACAATTCATAAATATTACATACTGGTGTAATTTATGTGAATAAAAAACATTTCTAATTCTATTCCAGAATGATTTAAGCCTATTTTTAGACGCAATACCGTCTAGCATCGTTTTCTGAAGTTGTTAATTGCAATGAGTGTATCTACTCTCAGCGTTAGCTTGTACACCCAGCAATATTTTTTACATCTGGTTTCTTGGTAATGTAACGGATTAAAGAGTTTCCCAAAGTGCAGAATTTTCTTTCTTATCGGTGACTCAAGTGATTCAAGTCTACAATTTACCAAATAAAGTGGGAAAACCTCATTCATTGCAACTGTATCCCGTGGGAGTCAAACCTATATCAAGTCACGTGTTCTATAACGTTCCCTTGCGCATACGCCACTCACGTGTCTTGGTCTAATATAAGTGATACAATAAGTAAAACGGATCATTGTATCGTTTACTTTTTTATAATAAATAAGATACATAAAACTAATAAACGGTTCTTAAAGCGCCAAATTATTGCTGGTAGATTTATCGACATCGCAATTGCGAGTATTTATATTTCTAAAAAGGTCTAATTCTCCCCTCCAACGATGAAAGCGAGGTTTTTTAGTCACGCTCTTAGATTCCGGTCACGTTGCGTTTGGTCGCAATACATAATGCGGGGCTGTAAGCAATTTAAGGTGTTGCCCATTTAGTGCGTCTAGCTTATCTGTTCATCTGAGCCACGTACGCTTTCTTTGTTCGTTCAAATCCACTACCACAAAGTTTATTGACTTTTTGTGAGACTTTGGATTTTGGAGTCTACTGAAGACAGCGGAGATTCTTGGGGAACCATGGTGACAACGGTTGCTCGCCGTTAGGGGTGGAGAGCCATCCGGTCCATCGCGAGCTCGGTGAATATTAAATGACTATCTGCAGCTACCATCATTAGTCAGTTAGGGAAAAAAAGGTTGCTTGCTGCAGTCCAATATTGGAAAAGCGACCATTCTTGAATTTAGGGACTTTTATTATAATTTCCGTGCTTCAAATGGCACATCAAGGCTAGACAGAGGCATTCGGCAGCTAAATAACTTAACTTATTGGTCGAACTTGGTCAAATTTCTGCCGGCCTTCAATATAAGTTACGAGCAAACCACGTAGGCAGCTATAAAGTGAATCTAGTTCAGGTTAAAAGTTAGTATTTGTTTATCTAACCTTGAATAGGTGAGAGTGAGTGGAGTGTTATTCTCAACGCAAAAGCAATTCGGTTTCATCGTAATGTAGATATTTTAGAAGATTGGTGGATTGATTGATTCATCTGATAATAACCGTGAAAATCGAATTTTCAACCACTTTTCCAAAAAATCCTAGAACATTTTTCGTCCAACACAGCAATGGCGTCGAATTCTCCAACACAAAAAGAGTGAGTGGTGCGATGAACTCAATGTATGAGCAATTGTTCGGTTTCATTGCAATTTAGTTCTCTTAGAAAATTTATTGATTAATTGATTGCTTGATCTGAATGTTGTGGAAAATTGAATTTGCAACAACTCCCCCAAAAAGTTCCTGAGTATATTTCGTCCAACACAGCAAGGGCGTCGAATTCTCCAACATAAAGAGAGTGAGTGGAGTGATGTTCTCAACGTATGAGTAATTGTTCGGTTTCATCGTAATTTATTTCTCTTAGAAAATTGATTGTTGGATCTCTTTGCTGTCGAAAATTGAATTTTCAAACTTCCCAAAAAAGTTTCAGAGCATTTTTCGTCCGACACAGCAATGGCGTCGATTTCTCCAACACATTGGAATCCGGGCGCGAACTCAAAACTTCCGCTAAACTATTAACTTTTGTTTAGGTCGAGGAAACAGGTGCGGGCCCAGTGCCAGATGGGGGTCGCCGTGCATAACTGTTGTAGTTCCAAGTTATATTTGACTATCAACAACATGCTACGGTATTGCGTTTGTTGTTTTCGGGTTGTTCATATTTTGCCGGTTTGCGTCATGTGGTTTGTTGTCAGAAAAATATGTTAGAACGTACTTATAAATCTTATATTTTATCGTGTAAAAACTTTAATTATTTCAAGACCAAGATTAGCCAAATCGGTCTAGCCGTTGTAGAGTTTTAGCGAGACTAACGAACAGCGATTCATTTTTATATATAAGATAAACAGAAAAATTTCATCTTCCTCCCTTGCGGTGTAGGGGTCGAAACCCATGACCTTCACGTATTGCGCATACTACTCTTCTAATTCACCATCTATTAAATATGATATTTAATATATAGTCAAGTACATAAAGTAGTTTTTACTCAAGCATATATGTACGGAAGTCGTCAACAAAGATAAAGGAAGAAGTCTTTCGAGGAACCTACACGAATAAATAAATTTATTTAAAAATGCTACAACATGGGCTCCTTATAATTCATTTTAATACGCGACGATGAGTGAATTTTTCCTTGTTGGAATTTTTCTTCCGCTTGCCATCTATAAATCTCCTCCCTTCTTTTATCTCATGCTCTCCTTCCATTTATCAAGCTAATCTTTTGTAGATCGACTAAGGGCAATCTTCTCGTTTTTATCAATCTCCACACTTTTTTTTCGATACTTTATAAAGTATTTACCTACTGAAAAAGGAACCAAAGTAGATCAAGCATTAGTGGTCCGTGATTATAGTGATACTATTGTGGTATTTGTGTTGACACAACGATACCACGTGTCATGTGACCTCGAAATCAACCCACATATAAACTTTCCACTCCGGAGTCTCGAAGTACGAACATTTGTGGGCCTAGCATACGCCACGCGACTAAATTTTATCGCGCTCTTAACAAACGTCAAAATCGATTGAAGTCAGTGCGTCAGCTGCTGATTGGCTGAAATTACGAGAGCGGTGTGCTATTAGCCAATCAAAAGTATCTAAACTTTTGTCGTCTCATGCGATAAATTTGACGTATTGCGCATGCTAGTCCTGGACGTAGCACGATTTTTTTGATATTCCAATGTATGGAAATGTAATGTACGTAAGATCGAAGGTTTGCAAGCCCGAAGTATGTTAGATCGACAGTAAATGATACTCTTACGAAGAATTGTTTAAGTACGGTGAACCACACATCAAGGTTAACACGTGTACTTCGATTATGATTCTTATACCCGGCACAAAGTCCAAAGCGTGTAGTCTGCCGCACTTTTGACCATACAGGTAATTCTCTTTATCTTTCAGAAATTATTTCCTAGGAACAGACATATATCATTTCAAATCAGAAGTAATCACGGTACCAAAACACCCAGACCCGAGACAATATATAAAAGTTAGTTTTCCACGTTTACCCGGCCAGGAATCGAACCCAGATCCTCAGATGGTGAAACGCGATCGTCCAAGCCGCTCGCCTCTCGCTACGGAGGTCGCCATTATATGAAAGGCAACAAATCCCTCAAAATTCGTTCTCCCCATCTCAAGCATTACCCAACGCAATAAAAACATAACCCGTCCATATTGCGGCAAAAGAATATATTGGCATCGGTGAAAGACGCTAGAATAACATTCTGAGTTTGACCGCTAGCATTGCGGATTATCCGCGTACTGCCCGAACGTGAACGGGGCCCATAGAGTTATTGGCTCCATGTTTTCTTAGGATATGCTAAACCGTCTTTGAATACGTGAAGTTTCATTTCGAGTGTGGGAGGGTGTGAAGCAGTTTAGTTTTGATCGTCGTCGTAATATTTTTACGGTTTACTGCGTAGTAGTTTTGGCCGTGACTTCGTTTTTAAGCGACATCAAAAAAAGAAATAAAATATTTTTTGCTAAAGGCTGGCCGTCGGGTTACCACTTATTTTTTTTAAATATTGGACAGATATTAATCGTTAGCTCCAATAACGGGGCGATTACGATTCCTCAAGCTAAGCTACGCATAGTGCTGCCCGGCATTGGATGGGTGAATATTTCTAATTTCATGATAATTATTATGTGTCAGGCCTATCTCTGTGCTCCGGAAGAAATGATACGCTACTCGTCTCAGCTGATATTTCGATTATTAACTAAGCCTAGTTATAGACCGTTTGGCAGCTTGAGAACATCTGAAAGTGAGTGGCTTACTTGCCTTACACCTGCCTACCAAGTAGAGTATGGATTGTTCCAGCCGATAGCTGAGACAAGCCCTGTGTGGAATATAATCGACTGTAGGTATTAATATGATTGTTATAAAACAACGCTTTGGCAATCATCATCTCTTCCTTTCATATTTATGTTAAAGATCAAGTTTTATGGCAAAACTTGATCTAAAAGGGCTATAAAAAAAGTCAAAAACCTACATTATGAAACCTTTTATCATTATTTACTAGTTCATCAACCTTTATTTACTTATTTAAGATTGTCTGGAAGTGATCGCTTTCTAGCGATAAAATCATCTAGATTGTACTATGAATGTTTGTAAAGCCAATTTTTGTGAACTAGCGTGTGCAATAAAAAAGTATGTCTACCAATCAAAGTCCTGCCTCAACGTATTTTCAACAGAAAAAAGTTAAATCAGTCTTATTAGAAAGTAAACAAAGCATCAAATCCATTAATTCACGTCACTCAGTTGACAACGACATCCTTCTTTGAGCGCCATTTTCTCTCTCCCTGATGATTAAAGGAATATTACTTAATCAGCTGCCAATCCTAATTACTCTGTCTTATCGTTGCTGTATCATTTTGCTTTATAATTTTATTAGATAAGACACAAATTAACTTAACAGTAAATTTTTTCGAAGTTAAGGTATTGATTTACAACTTTGACCTCACATCAAGGTCAAAGTCAGGTTTCGTATTTGATCTTACAATACAAATATACTCATATAGGGATATTACCTTTGGCCATATTAGATACTAATGTTTTGCATATTACCTCAGAAAAAAAATGGGGCAAGACCATTGACAAAGTATTAAATTCATTATAAACATAAACGAAACTTAATTTTAAGCGACGGATCAATATTACGCTCAATCTTATATTTAAATTTTTTTTTCAAAGCTTATTTTTATGCTTATTTTTATTTTTATTTTCGGTTAGTATAGAAAGTACCATAAAAAAATTACATTGACTTTTGAATATTGAATTTGAATTTCACATATTGTATTGTTATAACACTAACGGGTCCCGGTACCTTGAATATTTAAGCTATTTCTCAAAATAAAAGCGTTCTAAAATATGTCGTCTTAATGTATGCAACTATTAACTTTATTATTTTTTTGCTTTGAAAGAGCTTCCAAGGCTAAATTTAACAAGCAAAATATAAATTTCAGTATTTGACACTTAAAGAACTTTACCCACTTCCATTTGTTATTTTAGAAGAGCGCATGCTACTTGACTTCCGGACCGTTAAAAATACAGATCCCTCTTAACATGATTACGCGAGATAATGTACAGTGAACAGCTCATCAAGGTTCACACTTGCAATGCGATTTTGATTCTTATGCCCGCGACATAAAGGTCGTACAGAGTCGATCGTCTGACGCGCTTTCAACCTTACTATGACGCGAGGGGTCCCAACAAATTATTATCAAGTTGGAAGACTAAATGTGCAAACGTATGGCAGTAAAGACAAACAAGATTGAACCGTATCATTAATGTACGCAAGAGTTGAACGATAACGAATTGTTTCTAAGGACTGAACAGAATATAATTTATGCAAACCTACTCCAAATTAATTTGTCAAACTTGACAAAGACGCTTTGGTTGTGAAGCAAAGGATCTATACAATGTTCTGGGATAAGTATGCCAAACCACTTAGTAAGAGCTAATACTGAGTAGCTAGTAAAATAATCATAGTTAAAGATGATGTTAGTTTATCAATGTTTTTAATGCCTCCATTATTGAAATCAAATCATCGTTATTACAATAATGGGTACTAGCTTTATTATTACGACTAGCGGCCGCCCGCGACTTCGTCCGCGTGGATTTCGGTTTCCATACAAACTTTCACCCCCCTTTTCAACCCCTAACAACCCTTTTTTTGCACTTAAGACTTTCGCGTTCCATTTTAAACATTTAAAATAATTTAAGGGGTCAAAACTGACTAAGTCAGCGTCAGCTCGTGACCAAGGATGGTGCAACCTAACCGAAACGTCGGGCAGTAAGTAGTTCGCATTAACTACTAAATAAAAATGGGTCGCGTTTTGAGCCGTTAAATTATTTTAAATCATTTGCTTGGTTTTAAAGATCTAAGCTATTCTTATATTAGTTAAGCGACTTTGTTTTATACTATGTAGTGATTAGACATCATACTACTGGATTCAGTAGCTACCGAGGAATACCTCATATAGCTAAAACGAGGTGTTACGAGACCATTTGACAAGACCCCTATGTCTACAGACATAGTCTGACATGCTTTGTTTATTATTAAGATACCTTGAAAACTATGTTATTAACAAGTTTGAGAGTTTTGAGTGCTTCAAGAAGAAAATCTTCAAAACAATGGACTTGTTTATTTTTTTTTTTTGCCATCATAAATCGCCATTATGAACCCATGATAGAGTTTCGGGTCTGCTACGACTATGATCTAGATTTGATAACCCTACTTATTATATTGTCGCGATTCCCATATAACTTCTTCAATGCTTTCGATAGAATCCAGACCTTTTGTACAGCTCACGATCCTGTTTATTACATTGGAACCATTGACATTTACAATTTACGATTGGCAACGCTTAGAAGAGTATCATAGTCGGAACAATTTGTAGTTAAGAGGTAAACAGGTTTAACATATCAGTTCAGTTCAAAATATGATTCTGTACAAACAAAATCATATTTTTATCAGATAATCAGGTGATTCAATCCTGTCATTAAGGAACGCTTAGAAACATCTTTTTCCGTGTGATTTGAATGACCTTCAGGTTCTGGAGTTGAAATTTCTAACCACTAGATTTTGGAGGTAATCCCCAAGACCTTCATAAAGAAGTGGTTGGATAATAAATACTTTACAAAATCGTACATTTCAATATGCATCACCTTATTCAAAAGCCAGCACGTCACGGCTTGAAAATGGCCGAAAAATACAAGGAAAAAATTCCCTCAAAATATGCAAAGCGCGTGGAGGTACTTACAGGCACTTTTATCTCGCGAATGCCCGGCTCGGCGGCTTGGGCAATTAATTCTTTAAAAAGCGACAGCCGTAAGGAACTTGAGCAGATCGCGTCGGACACTTATAAAATTACAAGATTATCCGATGGACTATCTTGGAAGCGGGAGAGATCGTGATTTTGACGCGCTTCGATGTAGTATGCCATGTGGCTGTACAGTAATGTTGCTGAGGGCAAATATGTAAAAACAACTTCCACACCTGTTAAAATAAATGCAATATAGCTGGTATCGGTTGATGTGCAATATTTTAATGGTTTAGTGTGTGACGCCACCCTAGCAAACTTAATATAATGTGCGACTTAAACCCTCTCACATAACATTGTAATGGTCAAGACCATTATGCTACTATTACATACCGAATGTCTTAAATTATAATCCCTCTAATGAGTTTTAATGGCAGAAAGATTAGTCGTCTACCTTAAGAGCATTACCTTATCATTTAGTATGATGTTTCTGCATGAGTTAATTCGGCCGTGATAAGACAGATATGACGTACGTTTAAGGATTTCTGAGAGGTAGAATGAATGAAAAAAGGCATGCTTCATCTTTAAAGAGTTCCTTGGAAATTAGCGGAAAGATGAATTTGCCCCTTATATTTATTTCTATCATCATAGAATACTATTTCTGTGTTTTCATCTTATAGTTGAGATAACATGTGCTCAGCAAGATCCAGCAATGTGAATGCCTTACTTTGTCATTTTTGTATTTCGGATGTCTTAAACAACAAAAAAATCAACGCTTTTTTTTTCAGCTACTGTCAAAATCATTTAAAATTATGAACCATTAGAAGTGACTCGAACGTTTCCAGCATCACACCCTTAGTCGTTTTTCGGGAGCGAAGTTTTCCGTTACGGGAGCCTCTTGTCTCCAGTAATTATTATTTGAGTGGGATTTTTTGAAATTCCAAGGGAGTACGGTGTTACTGTTAGCTAATTGAATATCAAGTAACTTCTTAGGCTTTGGATTTGTTTGTCACAGTTTGAGCCTAGAATTTCCACTGAGAATTGGGTTGGTGAGAAACAGAAAGTTTATTTCGAAGTTTTATTCTGTGAAGTCCTCGGGGATTTTTAATACATTTTTGGTGTTTTATATTACTTAGAGAAATATTTTTTAAGGTTATTTGGCATAATAATTTTGAGGTTGAAGTTAATCTAAAATTGGCAATATAATTCAGACGACTGATAGTGATAACGGAGATAAATTTTACACAGCTCGTCCTTTCATAAGATTCATGCAATACTAAGCATTATGATCTACAATGATTAAATACCACTCTTTTACATAATATTCTATATTCTATCTATATATTCCCTTTAAAGGCAAGAAGATTTCTGCAGAGAAGTCTTAAAAGACATAAATACAATATCTACCATCGTATTTTTTCTTGACGACCTCGAATGCGCAGTAGCTAAGGTAGGCGGCCCAAGACAAAAGATCCCAAGTTCGATTCCCGGTCAGGTCAATTTGGAAAACGAACTTTTCTAAATTGACTTGGGTCTGGATGTTCTGGGATGACGCCCTCAGTTAGTATCCATCGTCTGGTACAAGGGGAAATCTTTGTTTGAGACCTAGTGATTGGTTTTGTTTGGCACATTTGTCTGGCGTATTTCTTCCAGTGCTCATCATCGAATCAATGTAACATTCATATTTTGAGCCAATCAACAAACTTAGTCTTGTTGACTCTGACTTTTAGAACAAGCTTGATATAATAACTGACGTTTTTCATCTTCAGCAATGATGGCCAATAATGCTATGCTATTCTCTTCTTTATTTATGAAACTTTGAAATTAAAGTTTAATCATGATTGGACGACCTCTAAAGCCGAGAGGCGAGCGGGCCATCTTGCATCTTGCTTTCTCTGAAGTCCCGTGTTCGATTCCCGGTCAGGTCGATATTGAAAATGAACCATTCTATATTATCTCTGGTCTGGGTGTAGTGGTCATCGTTGTTTATTGAATCAGAGCGAGGCAAATAATCAATATTTGCCTTCATTTGGAAACCACCCAAAATTAAAAAGAAACGAATGCTAGGTATTAAGGTCGCTTTCGCCCCGTTTTCTTTTAAATAAACAAAATCAAATTAGGCTGCTAAAACGGTGCTGGTCGCGGCACAAAGAATGGCGGCTCACTGCAGGCGCATCCATCAGCGCACCAGACATTTGTTACAGCTGCAGCCGCATTGAGATGCAACTGTTTTGGCTTGCTCTGAGAAAAGTACAACCTTTTTAAAAGATATTTTTTTTAAGTGATATTCATATGCGATTTTTAATATGAACAAAGATCATCGTTATTTTTAATAGCACAATATTTTATCGCCATTTTTCTTTTTATTTAATAATTTAAATAAACTTGCATTTTATTGGAATATTCCAAAAAAATATTGAAAACGGCGTTTCCGCGGAATCTCGAAGCAAATACATATGGGGATGAGGAACAAAAATAATTATTCAAAAAAGCATTTCCAAAAATTTTGGCAAACATTTTGTGAAAATAATATGAATACGAAACATTTCCAGGATGCTGTGTTAATTTTTCTGATTTTAATAGTTTCAATTTGTATTTTTTCAGTACTTTAAAATCCCTTAGTGAAGTCGTGTTTTCGTCCCACTTTATTTCCCAGTGCACATAATCCGCCATCTCTAAGGTCCCGGGTTCGAACCCCGGTCAGGGTCAATATGGGAAACGAACTTTTCTATATTGTCTTGGGTCTGGGTGTTGTGGTACCGTTGTTATTTCTGATTTCTGTAACACAAGTTCTTTAGCTACTTACCATAGAATCAGACCAATGTATGTGATGTTGTCCAATATTTATTCATTTGCCTAAACTCAAAAAACTTTAACATTATTCTTCAGATCACTGCATTATGTAGAAAAATAATATCATAGTAAGTAGTAACTCAGAGCGTTTTATATTACGTAGGTTACACCGAACTTCGCTTTGGAGCCTCGCCAAAGTATGTGCTATTGTCTAGTACATCATTAGGGTACTTTAGAGACCTTGTCACAGAGTACTTGCCGTATGATATAAATGAGCGTAGTCCACATTATTCGGTCTGTGGGCAGAATGTCCGAGACAGAATGACAATGTGTAGCTCATTAGTATTGTAGCAATAACTGTACAAATACGGATTCCTTGCGTATGTTTTACTAAGATAATGTCTACAAGGGAATAAAATTGGTGTAGAGTAATGAAGGATCTTTTTTGACCATTTCCAACCTCCGTATCCAACAGGCGAGCGCGCCGGACTTTGGTTTCCCGACTCGGAAGTTCCAGATTCAATTACCGGTCGAGTCAATATGGAATAAGCTATAAAGCACCATACACCCGTGTTCTAAAGTGATATTGTATTAATTTTTACGTGATACTGACAGAGTTAGACTTTGGTAAAATAACTTACATAATAGCTACTTCGATTAAAATAAGTAGAAGAGCGCTTTTTAAAAGGCTTTTGAATGTTTAAAATAGTGTGTTTTTATGATTTTGAAAATGAATAGTCAATTAGAAACATCGTTTGTTATTGATACGAATAAGCTATAATTTTTAACAGCTTAATTATGCTGTACTTGTCGCCCTTAACCTGGTACCTCATTACCACTTGACATCAGGTGGATGAGGTCAATCTTGAATATAAAAAAATGAAATAAAATAAAATAATAATTAACCGTATGTATTTATTCAAGTATCGTATCCCATTGGTCATTTCAGAGAATGCCCGGTATAAGTTATCGCACTTTACTACAACGCATTAGTTACACCGGACTGAGCTGGATTGGCTGACGGCGCAATTTGTATGCGACAGGCTAACAGTAATAGGGCGTTTGGTTTATTTAGGTAAGCAAAGAGTTTCATATTACTACTGGTATACTTCCTACTTTATTATTAATAAATAAACTACATCTTATACTAAAAGGGTTATAAAAAATAATGGATGTGCGGATGTACGATATGTTTGTTACTATTTCACGCCAAAACTTTTGTAGGTTATGTCGTAGGTCGGCACAGCAAGGAACGTATGTTCTTTACTTAAAGCAGAAGTACTTTGCCAAGCTAGGTGTTATCTGCTCGGGGACCAAAGTCCAACTACCAATCTTGGTTTGTTATAAATAAATAAATAAATAAATGCGCCAGACAATCACACCAATCACCTGGTCTCAAACTAAGGTTTTCCCTTGTACTATGAGCACCACACGACGATGTTATATATAGCTAGTGGCGACGATAACTCTGACATCGCAATGTAGGATCGATTTTGATTTGTATTGATTGGCTAATCGTGCATTACGTATGGAGCGTTTTTTACTTTAAGGAACGTATGTTCTTTACTAAAAGTGGAAGTACTTCCGCTGAGCTAGGTGTTATCTGCTCGGGGACCAAGGCTCAACTACCATTCTTGGTTTGTTGTATATATACTTAGTGGCGACGAATACTCTGATATCGCGATGTAGGATATCGATGTCACGCATTACGTATGGAGCGTTTCTTACTATACCAATTCTGGTGACGCTGTATTTGTGTCGACTTGTAATTAATGTCGTAGGTCGGCACATATGGGTTTGAATGAAATTTGGTTTAAAGATAAATTACACACTAAATTAAAGAGAAGGACATGTCCATCCGGAAAGAACACGAAGTCGCGGGTAAGACTTAGTTATTTTATGAGTGAAAAAGTTTGTGCAAATGTGTGGATGTCTGCATGTATGTTGCCCTTTCACGCAAAAACACCGAATGAATTTAAATGACATTTGGTATAAAAGTAAATAAGATAGTTGAGAGATAGATATAAAATAACTCGCGTGAAGTCGCGGGCAACAGCTAGCTAGTAGTAATAATATATATAGTCAAATATATATAATATAAATGGGACTATAACACATAAATTACTCAGATTATATGGTAAGTAGATCAAGCACTTCTGTTACAAAAATCAGAAACCACGACGACACCACAACAGCCAGACCCGGTACAATATAGAAAAGTTCGTTTTCCGTATTGACCCGATGGAGGATCGAACCTGGAACCTAAGTGTGACACTAAAATCTAGCTCGCTCGCTTCTTGGCTACGAGGGTCGTCAAAAAATTAATAATTGTTTTTTTAACGGATTTACATTGTCACATTATACAAACTTATTTACCTACTTACTAACTGAGGATTTAGCTAGGCAAATAAAAATTATTAAATACGTCGAGTAATATTTTGAGAGAGTTTATAGAAAACTTTATATTTATATTACATAAATATCACTGATAAAATTTACATGAATGTAAGAACTTTAAACTTTACATTAACTCCACTAGAAAAATTTTCAATTATTTTTCCAATGTACACTTGCAAGTGAAAAAAATCCAACTGGCAAGTTTACAGAAAGTCCGGAATACATTATTACGGCTGCGCATAGCGCATTAGTCACCCGGGCAAGCGGCGGGTTGCCCGACATCGCTATTTGTCTACGACGGACTTATAGTTGTTAGGGAGCCCGGTACGTTTGGGTGAGTTTGGAAGTTTTAATTCGACTATTGTTATAAAGGGATGTTCATTATCGTGTTACGTGATCACTCAATTAGCAAGGATGTTTTGATGAGGATATGGAAATGTAACTGGCCAAAATCCAATTTCAGAGAAAGCTTTTTTTATATAACGCACTTCAAGATTGACCTCATCCCACCTGATGTTAAGTGGTAATGAGTTCCTAGCTTAAGGGCGAAAAGTATAGCATAGTAAAACTGTTACTAGACTTGTCGCCCTTACCTTGAGGCTTGACCCCTGCTACTAATGTAGCACCCCCCACGAGCTCTGGAAACCTTACTTACAAGCTAAATTATAAATAAAATTCAGACAACATTTAGCTCACGGTCAATACGACGTAAAGGTTAACATATGCAGTTTGATATTAGTTCTTATGCCTTTAGTATTAAGGCGGTGCAAAGGCCAAATGTATAGTATGACGTGCTTTTGATCGTACGTTTATCTGATCTTAAAGAAAATGTAGTCATAACACTTGATTTTTCTTCCATATATAAATAAATAAATAAATAAATATTGGACAACATCGCATACATTGCTTTGATTCTGTGGTAAGTAGCTAAAGCACTTGTGTTACAGAAATCAGAAACAACGTTTTCCATATTGACCCGACCGGGGATCGAACCCGGAACCTCAGAGATGGCGCGACGCCAAAGTCCGGCACGCTCGCCTCTCGGCTACGGAGGTCGTCGCATATATTATATTAAAAATTAATGCCACTTTTCGTTGTAATTTTATAACTCTAGAACGGATCGGTTCGGTTTATTTGGTACATGGGTTATTTGAAGTTTGCACAAAATCGGTCAAGCGGTTCTTCATTTATTACATGTTTTGTATATTATAAACGCTTGTGTTTGTAAGAATGTCTGGATCTATGGATGTATGGATGTCTGACCTCAGTATGTGTGTTACGCTTTACCCCAAAAGCTACTTAATAAATTTGGATTAAATTTGGCAGCTATACAGATTAGATACTAGAATAAAATATAAGACACTTTTCATCCCGAAATATCGAGACCAACGTCACAACAAATACCTAGTTTCCAATATAATAGGATTGCACATTCGAACAAAACAGTGAATATTTCACTGTTTTGTTTGATTTTTCACATGACTACTTAATTGGATTTCCGGAAAACAAAACTTACTAGGTTTATCTCGTCAGAATAACATTTCCTCGAGGGCAAACTGTAAAAGCTTTCTGTAACATACCGAATTCCACGCCAATGAAAACTGGGGTGAAAAGGGAACAAAAGACCAACAAGATAAAAAAGATTAAAAATATTACTTCAGCAACTTTAAATTAGATTACACTACTATGTATTGGCTCCTTTTAAGTACAACCAATACCTGTGTTAGGAGACCCCGCCCCTTCTTACATATACTTAAAAAAGATACAATATAGGGGTATGATAGCTTAATTACAAATGATAAAAATACTAGCAACCCGCTGCGAATTCACACGCGTATTTTGTGCGTTTTTTCCACATTTTCCACAATTTTTTCACTCTTGTCGGTTGCAATTTGATGTTGTATAGCCAAAAGCCTTCCTTATTCAACATAAATTATTTTTTAACCCTCTAAACAACAAAGCAGCAACTGAATCATAGCTCAATTTCAGGGGATTGGGATTAGTAGTTGCTGATATTAGCGCGTTCAAACAAACAAACAAACTCTTCTGCTTTATATAATATAGTATAAAATTATAGATATATTTCGCCACACTAACATTTTATGTAATCTAGATTAAGGCTCAAATTGTTCAATGCGAAGTAACCAGATTACCATGTACTGTATTTTTAGCTCACAGCCAAGCATTTATTAATACTGAAATACCAAAAGTAAAAGTGAACTAGACACTTCATTGACCATCACGTCAAAGCTCAAGAGGCTGGCCCAATATCACCTCCCCACACCGACTGCCCCAGTATGATAAACAGGGGCTAATCAAACCCGAAACCTCATTCTGTGTTGGCTTCCATCCAACCGCGCCAGCCGTAAAAAGATCATTTTACCTTATGCTATCCGGGATTGTAGCCATAAAATCACAGTGGCCCTAATAATAAATTATGGCTCTGCAGGGTTGGCACCGGTTTTTAAGCCAAAAAAGTGCTCTAAGTCTGTCTATGAAGAATGGGTTTGATATCCTCTTTGGCGCAATGAACCTGTAATGGCGTTTATTGGCTATGTAAGCATACTTGTGCCCTCGAAAGAAAGTGGTGCTAAAATAGTCGTGCATCATCTAAAAGACATGATAATCAACTTTTTAGAATAAAATTTAGAGAACCACTAGCTAACTTGTCTCCTCGCCTGTGCTTAGGCTGTTTTTATTATTTTCAAAAGTTTTGTTGTATCTTCTCAATCATTATCAGAATAAGGACACACTGACGCATAAAGGCCAAAATATAATGTTGCACATAAAGTCCTACAGTAAATTTGATTTTCAATATTTATATTTACTTTTACTCAATTGATTATATATTTTTTAATATTGACTAACTTATGTCTTGGAGAAATATTAGTAATTCAGCTAACAATATATTAACGTAATAACATATTATTATTATTATTATATTATTAGCTTATTTTTTATCAAAAAAAGTTCAATGAGTTTCTTGCCAGAATCTTCTTATTTGTTATAGGTTTCGAACCGAAGCTACGAGCAGTATTATTTGATTTATATAGAGACTATACATTAGTGTTACTGATGTAAATAATACGAATAAAAATATTTGATTATTTACTATTGACTTATTTTTCATGACACGTAAATAATATTTTTTTCATGTCTGTTCCAAAAGCCCTATATATGTGGGTATAGTAGTATGGTAATATCAATAGGCCAGGTCTTTGAATCATACTTTTGAATAATTTTACATTGTAAATGCCTGCCGTTTATTTTAAAAACACATAATTTTAGGAACATCTTGTTCCCTAAAAGGTGGTGCTTATATTTCACATCATTTTTAATTATTCAAGCATTTTAATACCAAAGAACGTAATACCCTATTAGAAGTCTTGTTTTTATAGTTAATTCAAAAATACTTTTTTAAAGTATTTGTCTACTGCTGTGATTAGGTGTTTATTTTTTTTAAATAAAAACTTTATTGCACAAAAAGTACCACAAACGGACTTATTACTAGGGGCATTCACTGTAGTTCCTTTATGTGGCTCATGAAAAAGAGCATCAAATCGTAAGTTGGTAATGGCCTCTTACCAACTAAAGATTTTGTATCTTCATTAGTTATAAGTATTAGTTATTTGATAAAATATACTTGTCGTGACAACCCTAGAACTTCGAAGAATATAGGATGTAAGAAAGGAAATTAACTCTTTGTTTTCATAAAACAAAGCAGTGCGTTTATTAAAATTATACAGTCTCTTTCGGCACAAAGAAAGTTTATTATTCTCATTAGTTCTACATGACACAGGCGTTATGCCTTAATTAGATTTCAAAGGAACAATTACGCGGAGTGTTCTAATTAGGTGTTAAGTCGAATGCTTTTGTAAATCAGTGATCAAAGGTACGTTTGCATGGTATGATGGTTGTATTTGCAGTCTGTTGAATTATGTCAATTTAATCACAATCATATTCACATTCATATTTCTCACTTCCATATTAATACTTCTCAATGCAATATAGATACGTATATTCTACAGATTTTTTTTTACGTTTGCTTCCTCCGGAGGGCAGGCTTAGGCTTCATTATTATAACGTGCCATGGTGCGTGGATTCAATTATATAAGTATCTGGCATAAATCGGATGTTGACACAATTAATGTCAAGGTATCATCGCCATAAGAGGTATTGATGTTACATCGGTCGTTTTCATTTGTTGCAAAATATAAAAAAGCAGATGTATTTAAATTATTCCAAAACTTTTTAAAACACAAAAAGTTTACTAGGTTGATTGACATTGATTTTCGTAATCGAAATCGCGTCTCACTTTTGTGATTCAGCCCCCTAGTGGATTATTCTAATTCAATTATGATTATTGAAAAACATTATCGAATATTATTTTTAACAATGTATTCGATGATAATATTTTGCACGACTGTACCAAAATCACGTCTTAAAATATTTCCTCTACATAAAAGTAGACTAGAAAATATCGCTTTTAAGCGATAAGACCTCCTAAATTGGAGTATACAGTATATCCGTCCATCTAAAGGTCTCTCAAAAAAAGAGGAAAAACCAGCATGCCCAAAATTCAAGACCACTCCGCTAAATAAACCGCGACGCGGCTCCGGCGTGGAGCGAACACCGCTTCGCCATTCTAAACTTGGCTAATCCGAATCCCGCCAGGCCAGTACCGCCCACGTGATGTGCCAGTACAAAATAAGTCTTTTACTTCAAGCGAACAACGAGAACATACATTTTTACTTTTACTATGACAAACTAGCCGATTGAATTGAGTCCTACTAATATTAAGGAGCGTAAAAACACCTTGCGGGCCAGTATGGCGATGCTAACGGATAGGATATTTTGATATCAAATGCGTTGTCATCGCGATGTGGGTTCCTCTCTTGCTTACCATCAGGCTGGGAGGAGCCAATATACTGCGCTACTATAAAAAAAAATATAATAAACGTTTCGCGAACAAAATGACTAGCAACTACTAGTCCCCTTATTTTTTTCGGACTTAGAAATAATCGTTATGCCCTTATGCGATTTTATAACATCTTAATCGAATAACGACCTCCGTAGCCGAGGGGCATGCGGGCTACAGTTTGGCCTCGCGCCATCTCTGAGGTTCCGGGCTCGATGCCCGGTCGGGTATATATGGTAAACGAACTTTTGTATATCGTCTCGGGTCTGAGTGTTCTGGTACCGTCGTTGTTTCGGATTTCTGTAACAAAAGTTCTTAAGTTATTTACCACAGAATCAGAGCAATGTGTGTGTTGTTGCCCAATATTTACTATATTCACCTTTTATTGACGTTTTCGTATCGACTACAAAGGAAATCACAGAGGCCTTACCATTCAGAGGACAGACATCAAAGAGCTCATTATGTATTCATATCAGAAAGCAAATTGAGGATCACTCGAGTTTAATAGGATTAGCTGACATCACATCAGCTCTACACCAATCACTCTGAGGTCACGGACGATGTGAATGAGATAAATGTATCATAAGGAACCTTAGGAGCCCAATCTACATTATTTAGACATACCGTTCTGAGCACTTTAATTTATACAATCTCATTATACATTTTGTCTTATGATAATTTCATAAGAGCTGTTTGCATTTAATTGTAGAGACATTGGTTCATTAAGCGTCTTTTATCGGCTTTATCATGGAGAGTGTTCGGAGGAACTGTTTTCCCCTATCCCTCTCCTTTTCTACAAGCCAAATCCAACAACAAATCCACAAGAGCCGGCCAACGATGTCTTCGGTTCACCGTGGAAAATATTCCATCATGAACAAAAAAGTTCGGTAACTCTTATCTTTGCCGGACCATAAAGAAGTGGAACTCGTTGCCGGCTAATGTGTTTCCTCCTTCCTTTGACATGGATTCCTTCAAAAGGAGCGTGAAGAAACATCTTGCGGGCCAGTATGGCGATTCTAACGGATAGGATATTTTGATATCAAATCCGTTGTCATCGCGATGTGGATTCCTCTCTTGCTTACCATCAGGCTGGGAGGAGCCAATATACTGCACTACAATAAAAAAAAATTGCCCGGGACTGCAAATTCTAGTAAAAATAGACACACGTGCATGTGCCCGTACAATTTTGCTGGTATCATCACGATTGTTAAAGGTTCGGACGGACGGTGTAAATGTATTACATATCTTATTTACTGCAATATTTTATTGTTTGATGGTTTGAATACAGAATCGGTTTGTGCAATCTATCGAATGAAGTCAGTTTCCAACTCCTAATTGGATGCGCCTGCATGACGTTAGTGCTACCATTTTATGTTTTTTTTCCAATCCGTTGTTTGTGATAATACAAAAATATTTGAGGATGAAAGTAAATTGTGAGCACGTGAAGTACGTGCTCATTATCATATTAGTATACATATTTTAGCCTTTTACGGTACAACTGTGCATCAGATCTGGGGGGAATCTCCAATAAAGCGATAGTTACATCAATTAAATTTTAATAGTTACTGACATTTTGATAATGGATAAATCTATCAATTTCCATATATATTTTGACAACGGATAGATGTGGAACCGTCCAGTAATTGGTAAAATCATGTTGGTTCAACTGAGATAGTCAGACCTAATAATCATGAAATTGCTAACCAGATATTTTGCTTATATGATACAAGTGGATAATGCCTCCGTGGTGAGATTAGGTAAAAGCATTAAGTAAGTTCCAAACTAGAAGGTCGTGGATTTGAATCTCGCGGGGATCAACAATACCTTCACTTTGGGAAGTATAGTTGGCGCGGTGTAGGCTAGACTCACTTGTCCAACAAAAATGATGTCCTTCCTTCCTTATGTCATAAAATACGCTTAGCCGTCGTTCCGAATATGATCCAAATAGATCTGCTTTCTCTTATGATTAAGGAGGTTTTGTTCTAAGTCCTAATTTTCGGGACTCTTGTAGTTTAAATATGGGACAACATCACATACGTTGCTCTGATTCTGTGGTAAGTAGCTTAAGCACTTGTGTCACAGAAATAACGACGGTACCGCAACACCCAGATCCGAAACAATTTTGAAAATATCGCTTCCCATATTGACCCGGCCGGGGATCGAACCCGGGACCTCAGAGATTGCGCTACTCCAAAGTCAGGCCCGCTAGTCTCTTGACTACGGAGGTCGTCAAGTAATTTATTCTCTACATATTTTAACAGTGTGTTAGTCTACTATAGTGTTAAAGCTAGACGACAATCGCTTCAATGTACTGTCTTGGCTCATAAAATCAGAATGATAGTCGTAGCAGACCTAAAGATCCGTAATGAAGGTAAACTGCTTATACGCTAGGAAAAAAAGAAAATACTACGAATAGATACATTTGTTATTCCCACGTGAAATTGTTCTAGGAATGTGCATTTCACAGGAGCATTATGCGATTATCCTCTGTATGATACACTTTGTTTCTCAGATGCACAACACCGCAAATATTGTTCTGGAATTAAATAATGCGGGATCACGTATGTTTTGAAGCACTGCGGTGAGGCAGGAGTACAATACTGCGGAATTTATATTTTTCTTTTTTAAATATTTATCTGATAAACTTAATATTTAACAAGAGCCAGACACAGTTCTGATATTAGTTTGGAAGCATCTGACAATAATTGCTATGTTGACGAATAATACCACGAATAATTTTAAGCTCTTCTACGCTACCGTGATCAACAAGGTCCATAAATTCTTATCTCAGTTCTAGCAACTATTCTATGTAACACCTTCTTTACTTATGGATTACAATAAAGAATATAAATATGAATAAGGTATATCATACTGTAAAAGAAAACGTTAGATCGGCCATATTATTTTTTGCATATTATCATTTAAATACTACTTAAATTGTCGAAAATTATTTAATGCGTTAATAAGTTACATTGTGACGGCACAGGTAGCTTTATAGAAAATTATTATTATTTAAAAGTGACAGTTGAAATGACAGTTATTTAAAAGTTTCTCAGTTAACCATCCAGTCAACATTCCTATTGCATATGGCCTTGTTTGAAGTTCCTAAATGTATTCTTATTGTAGTTTAGTAAAAAACCTCATCACGTAGAGGTACCTAGTTGTCAGCCAACACTAATCCACTGCTAGACAAAGGTCTCTCCTTGCCATAGCTCCCTGTCTTCAATCTGCCTGCAGTTTTCTATAAGAGACCATCAAATATTATCTGACTGACACGATTTCATACTTAATAGTCATCTTCCCTGCAGGGATTGCAGGTTTCAGGTGAGTGGGAATGACTCATCGCCTTCGTCTATACCCACAAATGCCCCGAGAATCCTGGGTGGCTAGACAAAGCCAGAGAAGGGCAGAAATTTCGGCGTTGGCGTTATTTTAAATACTTCCTTTGAAGAATTAGGTAGATTTAAGGCCAATACATCTGATATAAACCAAATGACATGTTCAGTTTGTAACAAAATAATTGAAATCAGTTTAAGGTTTTTATAAGTACAGGTTTAGGCTGCTCCAATTGTGAACCAAGCTTTAGCCTTCCTATTATAAGCCCACACGCGGTATCGCCCAAAACTTCAGGCACTGGGCTTTGCGGGATTTCCCACTTATCCGTTTTTCACGGCTGCCGCCTCCCGCGCGATAAACCGTCCAAGGTAAGCTTTAATATTTATCGCTTTCTCCGCCGACTGAGTATTTCATGGCTCCCGGTTTTGTACACCGATGGGCGGAGCTAGTGATGATCGATTACGCAGTGTCGAACAAAAGTAAGGTATTGAATAAAATCGATGGCATCGATTTTTAGCTTACTTCAAGAAAGGAGGTTTCTCAATTCTATAGTTTATGCCTTAAACTGTTAATCTTTATCTGCATTGTAAAATTCATCTATGTAGACCCGCGCTATTTCGATGTACTGAATTCGAAGTAGGTACTAAATCATTTCGACACTTAAAGAAACAAAAAAAAATTCAATGGTCCTATGAAGCTTTATTTATTTTATTTAAAAACTTTATTGCACAAATAGGTACAACAGGTGGACTTAATGCTAGGGGCATTCTCTACCAGTCAACCCTTGGCTTTGTACATAAAAATCTTTAAATCCCTATATGGCATTGGAAAAGGGATTTAAGGAAAAAAATCCTGAGAAAGGGATCATCCAAGGGGTTTAATGGAATAAGCCGCAAGGGAATATAGGTTCAAAATACTGTGTATACTGCCTTAAACACCAATATCTACATTTCCCACCAACGTCAACCAACCAACAACGGAAATTTCCGAAATTAGAAATAGGTATTTGGTAGAGTCCGGAATGCGGGGCGCTACTGCATTCCTACGTTCCATCCGCCAATGCGAAGAATGCCACTGGACCCCTCGTAAAGCACCTTTAACCAATTGGGCAACGAATATTTATACGTACTTTTGTAGGCAGTTACGTACATTAGGAATCTTTATGGACGTCATAAAATCTGCACTTTAATTACAACTACAATGGAAACAAAAATCTGTTACAGAATTAGGTAGGTCAAATTTAAGATTAAATCCTGGTGTAAGTTTTGGCACGCCACATAAGTATTTTTTGAAGACCAGCTAATTAAAAATATCGGTCAAATCATATATTCTTCTGGATTCAGGTATAAAAATAAGGCATTTCTTCATCAGGCTCTCTATAACAATTATGTCCCGTTCTCCTGGGTGTGTCCATACTAATCTAATATTATAAATAAATTGACTTGACTCTCTTCCAACGTAGCTTGAGAATATTTGAATTGGTTCACCCTAAATAAATGATTTCTATTATCCGTGCATTTCACTAATAATAATCAAACGCAATTTGAAAAATACTTATCTTTATAGAACACTTCAACCATTATCGACTTACGTGAGTATCAATTTCACCTAATTAAAATGCTATGCTGGAGGAGGTCATATCCATACAAAATGAACATTCAATTCTGCTACAAACAACCTTCTAATGAACGCGAGGAAAATACTGATATGATTTCTGAATAGGATAAGTCATAGCTTCTTAAACTTTTTTGCTTAATCCATTAAGCAAAAAATTAAGACTACAATTATTAGGTACGTCTCTTGTCACAAATTAAAAATTATAAGACAAATATTGTTTAAACTATACGTTAATATGATTCATAGTTTGTTGAATAGATAAGGAACAGTTAACAGATTATCATTGATTGGTGATGATGTAAAAATCTGGGATCAATAGGTTACAATATTTAAGATAACTAAAAAAATCTAGTACTAGTTATCATCTACATCACCTGATTGACTAATAAATAATTCGATTCCTTACTTTGCTTTGCATGCCAAGCGTTAATTACAATTTGAGATCTTCGATGATTCATTATGGTCATTGTTTTGTTTTTGTCGGATTTGAGGTTTTGACTATCCTATTCCTTACTTTCATGCGGAAATCTGTTTTGGTTAATGCATATGCCTTGATTTCCACATGAGTTAGTTAGTTACGTTTGGGTGTCTCTTGATCTATTGGAGTGTAATTTTGTTGTCATTTATAGCCGCTAGCACCTCAGCAAATGTTATTAGGTTGATCGAATTGTTAGATCATCATAACGCCTTTTTTATTTGAGGAAATTCAATGGCTTCACTCTGCGCCCACAAGGGGGCGAATTCGCAAACTTTGAGAAAGGATGTAACTGAACAGAAACAGGTTACGCTCTCAAGTAATTATGAATCCCCAGTTAGACTCACATCGAATGAAAGGGCCTATTAACGAGGGACTATTAATTCGGTTTCGTCATTCGTAATGACCAAATGGATGGTAATGGATGTAGGGCCACTTGATGTTAAAATGAGCTCAGTAGCGGTTTGTTGATTTTGCTTCCTGATAAAGCGAAAAAAATCCCTACTAATATAAAAGGAAAGGAGCAAGGAATTGACGTGTTTGTTTTAATTGTAGATAGTTGAAGGTATGGTGAGTGACATATACTACTTTTTGTTTTTCTCTGACCTCCTTTCCTTAAATGGGGGCTGGAAGTTTGCATGGAGCATTTCTCAATTTTCAAGGCAAGATTTATGATGATGTCTATCAGGGCATTGTATGTGTTGTATTCGGGACTATTTGTGACTATCAAATTTTTATTTTGGAAATCTCCCCTAAATTCTTAAAAGAGGAGGTGAAATTGTATATGGGATTTTTTGCAGTTTCCAAAGTTAAGAAGCTAGAAATTACACCTACTCTCCATTACCAACGAACAACCTTCCTAAATGACGAAGAACCGAGTTATCGCGACTTGTAAGGCGTACGAAGCCGCGGGCAAAAGCTAGTATTTCATAGACACGCAACGTTGGACAGTCTCTATTCGTAGTAAATATGTTAAAACAGTAATCTACGCAACAATTAATTCTTTTTTTTTAATCCCAAAATTCCCAGCCAGTTTTAGAGAACTTTAATATCGCTTTGAAGGTTACGATTACTGCCATTTGTCTAAGCCACAGAAATGTTAACCTTTGAACTCCACATTTCAAACTCGTCTAAGACGCAAGCAATATCTGTATAGTCAGCCAGCATCATTCATCAGTATTCGCCTCAGTACTTTTTCACATTAAACCTTTGCCAAACTAACGACGTCATTCACACAGTCAACTTACTGTGACAAAGTACTTGTTTAAGAACTAAAACAGCTGACTGAACAGTCCAAAACATCTCGACGCAATATTACACTAAGTCGATGACAACAGAATCAAGTCGCTAACCGTGAAATTCCATATCCAACACAAAACAACTAGCTGAAGGGATCGACGTAACCCAGTGAGCATTATCATTGGGACAATGGAATCGGGCTCATGCCCAATAGAACAGTTCTAGGCAACGTGTGCAGTGGTACGGAAACGTATGTTTTGCGAGACTGGGTAGCGTAGGGAGGCTCACGTGGATTAGAGACCTTGATAATAGTATTTTCATATATTGGCTTCTTATGGCATAAAACTGTCCAATAGGCCTAGCATACGCAATACGTCAAATGTATCGCATGAGACGACAAAAGTTTATGTACCGTTGATTGGGTGATGGTACACCGTACTCGTAGTTTCAGCCAATCACCAGTTGACGCATTGATTTTGACATTTCTTAAGAGCGCGATAAAATTTACTCGCGTTGCGCATGCTAGGCCTGCAAGTCATTGTGTTTAAAATGGTTATTGTTTTTGGACTGTAGAACATATATTATTTTATTTATTTATTTAAAAACTTTATTGCACTAATAAGTACAACAGGTGGACTTAATGCTAGGGGCATTGTCTACCAGTCAACCCTTGGGTCATGCAGATAGTTTGTATATGGGTGCGGTAACAGTGGAAAAAGTGCATAAATAACAAGTACTAAGATATAATAACTAGTACAATGAAAAAAATAGAAATAAAGCATTAAAAATAACATTACGGTATCTATTAAATATACAATGATGCATACAGATACTATTTAAATTAAATACTTATATAAAACAAAGTCACTTTTTCTGTCCCTATATTCCTATGTACGCTTAAATTTTTAAAACTACGCAACGGATTTTGATGCGGTTTTTTTAATAGATAGAGTAATTCAATAGGTATATATTTAGGAAGCCGAGGCGGGTCGCTAGTTTTTGTAATAAAATTGTTAATTTAAAAAGGTTACAAGTAAATAAGGAACGGGTAGTGTTACACATAATAGCAACTTATAAATTTGGTTTACACGTGGATGAGTGACCTTGACAATAATATTTTCATAAATTGGCTTCTTATGGCAAACAATCGTATGGATGTTGTGTTGTAACATAGGTCCCTCTTTTTGTCAATAAAATTGATAATTAATAAAGATAATAAGTTACTTTAGTTTGCATATACCTCAGTATCTTGTCGAAAAGTATGTTTTGCGATATTGGGCAGCGTAGGCCGGCTCACGTGGATCAGCCACCTTGATAATGGTATTTTCACATATTGACTTCTTAGGGCATAAAACCGTCCAGGTTATTGTTTTTAACTATGGAACACAGATATTTCATTTTTTGCTATAAAATTGTTAATTTATGAAGATTACAAGTAACATTATTACTATATGACGACCTCCGTGGCCGAGAGGCGAGCGTGCCGGACTTTGGCGTCGCGCCGTCTCAGAGGTTCCGGGTTCGATCCCCGGTCGGGTCAATATGGGAAACGAACTTTTCTGTATTGTCTCGGGTCTGGGTGTTGTGGTACCGCCGTTGTTACTGATGTATGTAGCACAAGTGCTTTAGCTACTTACCACAGAATCAGAGCAATGTAAGTGATGTTGTCCAATATTTATATTTATTTATTATTTATATTTTATATACAATTTGTATACACCTCAGTACCTTGTCGAAGTGTATGTTGTGCGAAATTGGGTAGCGAAGTGAGGTTGTAAATCACGTGGATAAGTCATACCACCCAGTCATTAAGCATACTTAATGAATAATAACAATACATATCTGATATAACATCATAAATTCAACCGGAACCAAAAGTAATTAAAGCACTTGTTTGATGGTAACAAAAACCGCAAATACCTACTCTTTAATACATTCATAAATATCCAGACCCACAACAGTTACAAATGTTCATCACACGAACGTTTGTCTTGACTGGGTATCGAACCCACAACCACGTTCAATCGATAAGAGCACTAACCATTATTCCAACGGGCCAATCTAAAAAAGTTATTCAAAGCACATATTATTAACTTGTTATCCGCGCAACCCTAGCTCAGATTCCGTATTCACGCCAGCTCTTTCTTCAAGGCTGTACAGTCATGAGCACATATATCGATACAATCTCATTCTAAAATGAACCTTCTGAAAACGTCATAGGACCGTGCTTACATTTTAGTGGTTGTACATGAGGTGTTTTAGAATTCTATCTGGTGCTAACTCGCATGCTGGTACAAATACGACTATTTCACTACGTTTTACTGGTGTTCGGAAATCGTGGCTGATTTTTACTGTGAATAAGTCGGGCTGTTTCTAATGTTTAATGCGAGAATTACAAAACAAAACCTGCAGGTTCTATATACACTAATATTATAAAGAGGAAAGATTTGTACCTATTTTTGTATGTTTGTAATGAATAGGCTCAAAAAGTACTGGGCTGATTTAAAAAAATATTTCACCAATAGAATGCTACATTCTTCCAATTTGGCATAGGCTACAAAATTACGGATCCTTGGTAAAATTTTAAAAATTTCAACAGAAAAGCGGGAAAAATTCTCTAAGGCGAAACGAAGTTCGCCGAGACCGTTAGTTTAAAATAACATAATCGGTGATTGAGTTTTGCTCTCTTGAGTTGTAATGTATGTAAACTTGAAAGGTTTGTAGTGTGTGACTCACCTCTCCACACATGTATTCATCTAGTATATAAGTATTAGCCCTAATATTTTTACTAGCGAGCCACCGAAATTCGAACTCGTACCTATTATTCTCGTATTTGCACCTTTCCCAATGATTCTTCTCTACCATTGGTTACAGCATGATGTTGATAGCTTAAAACCTTCCTCGATAAATGGACTATGTAATGAAAAAAAAAATATTTTATTTATTTAATAATTTTATTGCACAAAAAAAAGTACAAAAGGCAGATTTAATGCTAGGAGTATTCTCTACCATATAAAATCAAAGTATAGCTTATATTTAAGGGGGAGCCATATAATTGATATTTATTTTCCGTTTTTATACATAATGGTATGGGTCTTACGTTAGCGAGAACGACTCGCACTCAACCAAGTTTTATTAATTATGTACTTTTTAAACTTACAGTAAAATATCACATTTTAAATTTCGTTAAAGTAATCAGATGTTGATTGTTTAAGAAAGTCGTTCGTATAACAATAGATAAAATATAAAAAACTAATTAAAAATGCTTTAAAGTTCGCGTTTGAATTTACTTAAGTCTTTTGCTGCTGCCACAGTGGTACCTAATGCAACGGTATCTAACATATTGCAGCATATTTCATTTACGATACTCATAAAAAACAATATACCAAGTAGGTACGGTCATCAATAAGGCCCAACCAGTGCCAAAGTGGCAATTTTTCTTGTATATCGCGCCTTTTAAGGCAAAAGGCATACTCTTGACAAGGGTGCCTCGAATGTCATAAAAGTTATGGCCAGACGAATATGTACTTTCTCTACTTAGCTATATGAGTCTGAGAGTGGTTTTGCTGTTTATAGGATTCAAAATGCACTCTGCGTCATATAAAACAGATTTACTAGTTGTATATATGAATGTAATATTGATGTATCTATTTTTAACTAGCCGACCCGACAGACGTTATCTTGTCTTAACGACGACTATTTAATTCAAATTAGTTCTCACCCACGACGAAAAGAGATTTTCTAATTTTCCGCACATTTCCTTATTTTTTTAATAAATAAATAAATGCGCCAGACAATCTCACCAATCGCCTGGTATCAAACTAAGGTTTTCCCTTGTACTCTGAGTACCAGACGATTGATACTAACTGGGGGCGTCGTCCCAGCACACCCAGACCCAAGTCAATTTAGAATAGTTCGTTTTCCACCTATTTTTAAATACCTTCAAGTCTGGACTAACAGAGCCAAACGCTAAATACATACATTAATTATATACTCAGAGATTGTATTTAACATACTATCTTAAATATTCACAATGTAAAACACAGGCTGAAAATAAATCATTAACAATAAACTTTTAAAAAAGAATCCCTTACTAATAAAAAATAAAATTCAAAAACAAATGCAAAAGTGCCTATCTAAAAACCTTTTTTTTTTTTTTTTTTTTTTTTTTTTTTTTTTTTTTTTAAATCGTCTTGAATGGTATGTTGAGAGTAAAGGGCTTTTAAGTAAGAATCAATACGGCTTTAGAAAAGGCAAAAGTACAATGGATAGCCTAGGGATTCTAATGACTGACATACGATTAGCTTTTTCACGAAATGAATCACTCCTTGCAGCTTTTCTTGATATCAAGGGTGCCTATGATAATGTTTTATTATCTACATTAAAAACTAAACTTATTAAATTAAATGTTCCAGTAATGCTTATCAAATTCATTTTAAATATTTTATCAGAGCGTTCAATAAGCGTAATTCAGGGAGAATTTAATACAAAATCGAGATTCGTTTGGAGTGGTTTACCGCAGGGATCAGTATTAAGCCCATTACTGTATAACATTTACTCATATGATTTAGAAGTTTCTATTTGTAAAGATAATTATCTTCATATTCTTCAATATGCGGATGACTTGCTTTTATATATTACGGGTAAGTCAATAGAAGCTTTAAGTAATCTCCTATCATCGTCACTTTTTAATTTAAAAAATTGGATGGATAATAATGGTCTTAGTATATCAGCTCCTAAAAGTTCTTTAGTTCTATTTTCTAGAATGCGCATTCCACCTATAATAACAATTTACTACGAAGATTATCTTATACCAGTCCACAATGAGGTAAAATTTTTGGGTGTCATACTAGATTCTAAATTAACAGGAGTTCCTCACTGTAATTATGTAACTACAAAATGTGAACGACATTTAAATATATTAAGATGTGTCGCAGGGGTCTGGTGGGGGGCTCATCCATTGTCCTTGAGACTTTTATATAATGCCATTGTTAGAAGCATTCTTGATTATGGTACAGTTTTTCTAGAGCCATGTAGTGCTGTTGGTATGGCTAAACAAGATGGGATCCAGTCAAAAGCACTTCGAATAATTACTGGTGCTATGAAAACTAGCCCTCGAAATGCTCTGCAGGTAGAATGTCTTGATCCTCCCCTCAAACTCCGACGTCAATATCTTTGTGATAGATATTTATTCCGTGTATTCCAATTCTCTCAGCACCCTCTTTATGAAAAATTAAACAACTTCTTATTGGACTCACAAAGATCCCCCTTGTTTAGTTATTAGTTACCGAAAATGTATATCCATTAAAGCTCCTGTTCATAGATCTACATACCTTCCTATTTTTTGTACAAGTTTTGAATCACTTACTTTATCCCCTGTTATTCATTATGATTTAGATATCCCCAAAGATGACAAAAATGCTGATTTTCATTTTAAATTTATAATAAATAAAAATTGGGTTGATTGGCATTACTTATATAGCGACGCCTCCAAACATAATTTGACTAGCCATGTCGGTGTAGGAGTATACCACCACCAATACAATATAGTTCAAAAAGTTAAATTACCGCCTGAGACGTCTGTTTTTACTGGAGAGTGTTTCGGTATTTTTAAAGCGATAGAATATGCTATCCTTATGAAATTAAACAAAACAATTATTTTCTCAGATTCAAAAAGTGCCCTACAATCTTTAGAAAAATTTCCTTTTAAGAATAATACAATGTACCCTATTATTATTCAATGTAGGAAATTACTTTATGAATGTGAGCTTAAAAAACAATGTATAAATTTTGCTTGGATCCCAAGTCATAACTATATTTATGGCAATGAAAAAGCTGATAGGCTGGCCAACGATGCGGTGGATAGTGGTGATCTTTTTCCATATACTAACTATTGTCATGATTTAATGGCCCTCCCAAAATCTCATCTCAAAAATTCTTGGGAGGAGATGTGGGAATCCAGTAGCCAAACTAAAGGTAGATTTTTTAAATACATTCAACCCTCTATTCCATCAAAACCCTGGTTTGCTAAAATATATTTGTCTAAATCTGTAACTTCCATTATAATTAGAATGAGGCTTGGTCACGTATGTACTCCTGCCCACCTGGCTAGAATGCACATGGTGACCAGCGACTTATGCGAATGTGGATCGACGTGGGAGACCTCAACCATATTTTCTTTGCGTGCTCCTTATATGACCGTTCTGATTTCTTGTTTCATCTCCTTTCCCTAAAAATTCCTCTTCCTACATGTATTAGTACTCTATTACATTCTAATGATATAAATATTTATAGAATTCTATGTATGTATATTTCATATAATAATATTAAAATATAAATTACCTACCTGATCCTTTTCCCAAAATTCCGTATAATCCGTATTTAAGTTACCGTTTCCTTACCTTTGTCGCAAAATGTATATCATAAACCTTGTCCGTGGCTAAAGCACAGATAGTGCAGAGCCAAAAACATCAAAAAAAAAAAAAAACCTTTTTATTTTTATCAATACGCAAAAGAATAATGATCGAAATAAAAAAAATAAACGACAGTTAGTTCTCGATTTAAAATAACCTTCCCTTTTCGAACATCCCAGTGCATTTTTAACCGCCCGAACCAAACCATTTCGCATGCTCTGAATTTCCAATAGCTATGCAGCCGTAAATTATAGCGTTCGCGCAAAATAAATAAAATATTTAAAACATTAACCCATCTGTATTTCCCAGAGGCGTGGCAGAGTAAAAACCGAATCTAACTTTAACACAACGCCTGCCGCAAACTTATAAGCCAAAGTTGGTCTAATAGAAAACGGTCAAGTGCGGTTGGTTGTTGGGATGGTGAGGAAAATTCTTTAGAAAATAGTTTATTTATATATTTTTATTTAAAAAAATTATTGCACAAAAGAGTACAAAAGGTGGACTTGATGCTATGAGCATTCTCTACCAGTCAACCGTTGGTTCATTCAGATAGTTCGTTTATGGGTGCTAGTTTAAGGCAATAAAGTTTCTAAATAAAGTAATTATATAAATGTATTGAAGAATAAATATAGCCATTAATAAATTTAAAAATTTAGAATGTAAAATGAACACGTTTAAAAAAAGCAACAAAGCTATTTTAGCTAAAATTATTACTCAAAACATTATCTTAAGTTTAATTGTTTCGTTTAAAAAAGGAAAGTATCAATATAAAAAAAACACAAAACATAATTGAAAATAAATCTAAATCAAAATTAAGTAACGCCAACAGATGTGTAAATACCTACAATAATGCTTTTCTATGTAGTGACTTTCTTAATTCAGTGACATCGATTAACTATTATAAGACCGCGTCGACGCTTAACATAAAAATATGTTTTGTCTCAACGTTATATTCTCATTCTAATGATAAAATCAATAACCTAATGTGTAACTTAGTTATATTAGTCCAAAAGTTATTTAGATGTGGAAACTAGATCACTGATGTGTCCACAGTAGAGGGCTTTTTCTAGTAGGTAGGTACATAAAATACCTCAACCATACTACACGATAGTCAATAGTAGGTATATAATAAATAAGTTTTGGAATCAAATATATTTGATACTAATAATCTTATATACACAAAATGAATCTATGTTCATTAGACTCGCTAAAACTCGAGACCGGCTTAACCGATTAGGCTTATCTTGATCTTGAAATAATTGTGGAGGTCCAGGGAAGAAGAAATTAAAAAATAGGTGTTACGAAGTTCGCCGGTACAGCTAGTAATTAATATATATTGGACAACATAACATACAATATTGCTCTGATTCTGTAGTAAGTAGCTACAGCTCTTGTGTTACAGAAATAAGGATCAATGACCATACCACAAAACTCGGACCCGAGACAATACAGAAAAGTCCGTTTCCCATATTGACCCGACCGATGATCGAACCCTGGACCTCAGACATGGTGCTATGCCAAGTCCGGCACGTTCGCCTCTCGGCTACGGAGGTCATAAATATAGATTATATTAATAGGTAATATTTTATTTATTTATTATCAAGACTGACGCTACGCATGTAAGTAAATAGACTATTTAAATAACTGCGCCTATTTTATTATTCTTGCTTATAATGTTTATTGTAATTCCTAAATTCCCCGCTGGTTAAACAAATTATAAGTCGCTGTCATGAAATTCGTAACATCTTCATAATTAACGCATAACAAAACAAGTGCTGCTATGAAATATTGTTTTCCTTTAAGCCCGAAGAATTCCCGATACTCCCGAGGGCAAATTAATGGAAGGTAGCATCGCGAAAAGGAACAGCTCATAATCAGACAAAGATAGACTGCAGTGAACTGACCTAGTTATCACTGGCAAATGTGAGACTTGTATTGGTTTCATGGGGGATTTCACCTTTAGTAAAAGTTCATTTTTTTATGAAGCCAGTTTTACGACAGTTAGTGCTTATTGAAGTTGTGTCTTCGCATTTTTATCCGACTATTATGAATTAGAGGGCACCACAGTCCGCAGTACACTCACGGTCTCCGTTGCGAAGCAGAGTTGGTTCAGTTGGATCGGTCAGCCCTGCCCTCCTCGACCAACCCGGGAAGAGACGGTGCCGCATAATAGCGGCTTTTCCGCCGGTAGTGCTGGTAGTTATGGCTGAGCCAAGTTTCCCGTAGCATCACCATTAACGGCGATGAGGTCCAACCGGGGGGTTTTAGTGGGTGGTCCTGCCCTTCTCAGGGCGGGGAGTCCCACACACGCCGTCACTTCCCTCGGGTGACGGTACGATACATCAATGTATTTCCCTCGTTATAAAAAAAAGGTATTATGAATTAGAAAAGAGCATGAGTGTGCCCCAGAGAACGAAAAAGACATATATTATACATTTTCAGCGAGATTTCCATTGGGGGGGGGGGGGTAGTTTTTAACTGTACAAAGTAAATATATACGATAGATTGACAAATAAGGTATCATTAAAAGCGCTTTGATCATCATTTGTCCGAGATTGTACAAATTTGCGCGTATAAGGTAGTATGATAAACTTGAACAATTCTTTGTATGGATTTTCGTTTCAGAGCAGCAAACTCAATGTGTGAAGGTCGTGGGTTTGTATCCCACACTGCAAGGGGAGATGAATTTTCTCCGTCTCTTTGATATACTTATTTAAAGTAATCTGGTGCGATGTGATGAACTAAATATTGTATAATCTAAACTGTATGGGTTTAGATTAAATTTGATAACTACACAGATTAATAACTAAAATAACTACGGTCTATCGGGTCTGTTATGGTAACGTCGTTGTTTTTGGTATCTGTAAAACAAGTCTTCAAGCTACTTACCACAGAATCAGAGCAATGTATGTGATGTGGTACAATATTTATTTTATTCATTTAACTTTAACGGATAAATAAAGTGATCAAAGTCACAGGTAACAGGTAGTATATGTATGTATAGCGGGAACTCAAACAGCTTCCCAAAGGCACGGGCGTGCGTGAACCCGAAACTTGCGCGACACAAGTGGCAGCAAACAAAACTGAACCTTGTTCCGAGTCATTAGTCGCGAGAGTGCGTTCACTCTTAGCGATACACACGGCAACTAAAATAAAGGGAACGTCAAATGTTATACGCCTTTTTTATATTTAACTAGCTGTGCCCGCAACTTCGTTCGCGTGGACTACATACTTTCATGGTCGGATTAATGGGAGATAGCTCCCATATTTTCCGCAACAAAAAGGAGTCCATACTTTAATCCAAGCTGTCAACTATAATTTTGTCATATTTCATATCATCAACTTTAAAAATAAACTTATTTCCATATAAACTTTCAAGGGCAATATTAACCCCATCCCCCCTTATTTTCATACAAAATACAACCTATGTTCGTTCTAGAGGTTCAACGTATACCTATACCAATTTTTATCAAAGTTGTTTTAGTGGTTTAGGCGTGAAAGCCGGACAGACAAACAGACAGATAGACAAACAGACAGATAGACAGACAAACATAGTTTCTTTCGCATTTATAATAGGTATTAGTATGGATGGATTAACAATTGTCAGCTAGTTTGCTTGCGTTATTTTGGCATAATAATACCCTGTATATTAAATTAGTATCTCATCTCTCTTTGTACTAAATTTAATTCAAATGTTAAGTAGCTGTTGCGTGAAAGATTAACAAACATACATATTATATACATCCTGACGTCAAGACATCCGTATATTCTTTCCTTTTGCGTTTATTAGTAGGATAGTAGCCAAAGTTCTCGAAAAAAATGAATCTTATCCACAAGAGAAGCCCATCTCGACATGAGTCTGTTTCTATTCAAATCAACACAGAAACACATATAATTCCTTTCCTTCCGCAAAGTATGAGAACGCACTGTAATAAACGGCATTGAATAACCCCACTTATTAAAAGTAAACACAGTGAAAAAAGCATTAAAGTTCTATTTCGAATTTCCGAAAGCTCATAAAACAACCACCTGAGTTCGCACTTCTCCGCGAACATTAAGAGTTACAACTGTCTTGGAAAATGGGAAATTTTTACATAGAGCCGTGTGTCAGCGGCGAGGTAAATGATTGCAGGCTGACTGGCGCTCTCAAGACTACTCTAAAGCCACAGACTAGATGCAAACAGTGCAATCAGTCGATATCATTCTGTTGGAGTAGGTTTAGTTCATGAATAACTCTGTACCTTGTCACATTAAGTCACTCTCTTATTTAGTTACGCAGAAATTGGTATGACAAGGCACTGAGGTGTACACGAAATACTGATGCTGGCTGTACGTTACAATAATATCCAGTACCAATATTTGAAAAGGTTTTAATAATAAGAGGCGTAAGCTAAAAACGACCGACAGACGACTGATGACCGCTGTTATGTATTTAAAAATAAAATAACGACTCGTAGAAAAGTGGATTTGATACGTTTTTTATCAAAGTTGTATATGATTTTAAAGCACTACCTGAGGAAGTGTTTAAAAAATATAGCTGATAAGTTACACTTGCCTGTCTGCTTGCTTCACATTATTGCGAGCATCGTGGTAAGATCAAAAAAGCAAGTCGGACTTTGCACTTTGGACTTTGCACATCCTTTATTACGTGCGCATAAGAACTAATATTAACTGTTAATTACCTACCTAATATATTTTACTTGGACGTTGGCCATTGTCCATACGAAATAGATAATATAAGAGAGGTAGGGCATAGCGATTTATCGCTCGAACTGGAGCAGCCCGACTAGTGAAATACCTCCACCTTACAGAAGACCGCAGCCAAATAACAATCACTCCGGTGTTGTTATGTTCCTGCATGTGAGTACGGTTTCCAGAGTTCCTGGGGGGTGCTACATTAGAAGCAGGGGGCAAGCCTTCAAGGTAAGGGCGACAAGTCCAGTAACAGATTTATTGTACTGTACTGACAGTGTGACGGGTGACAACCCTTAAGCTAGGACCTCATTACCACTTAACATCAGGTGGGATGAGGTCTGTCTTGAAGTGCAATGTAAAAGAAAAAATCTTTTGTATAAAAATGACCTAACTGTATGTATCTGCTCTGTGTCCACCCATCCACTAAACTTGTGCAAGTTGACACTTGTCAGTATCTCGACTGTGGCACCTGCATCTCCAGGCTCACATTATTAACACAAACTAACTTATGAATTACATTTGTCGCAAACATTCGTCGTGACGTTAAAAAATTGGTCCGCAACTTTTGTATGTAGAGACACGAAGTTGAGTTTCCGTACAATGTTGTAGTACCTTTTCTAACTTATTTAACTTCGCAATAGTTCTCCATTTGTGAAGCAAATGAGTCTTGTTTTTAGTTTTGTAAGGCAGTCGAGTTACTGCAGAGTGCAAGGGAAGTTATAACAATGTAAATTGCTGACCCTAAAATTTAAAAAATACGATGAGCACCTTTTGTTAAATTATACTGATGACGTCAGCCCAACACCTCCAGAGCCAAGCCAATTTCGAATAATTTGTTTCCAACTATTAAACCCGACACTATTCGCGCCTACTTTAGCTATTGTGCGATCAAGGTCGTTGATTTTTACCAGGTGATATAGTTAGATAGACATATTCGTTGCATAAAACATTTACAAAAAAATGTTTTACAGACAAATTACGGTACACTTAAAACATGAATCGTTTAACCGACACACAAGATATATTATACATAATTTGATTATTTAATTTCCCTAGACTCAAAATCAAAACACTTTTTTATTACAATCAATAACACATAAAACCTTTGCTTACCTAATCCAATTAAAATCCTTAATCATTCACGTGTACTAAACCCGATTCTACCAAATTAAATCCAGCATAATAACAAATACAATGCTAGTATACCTAGATATTACAATTTTTGATACGAATCTTGCATAATATTTAAATACTCTTTAGTCGTGAGATGTAATATACTGTAAAAACGACAGCACATCAAGGTAAATACTTGCAATACTTTTTTTTTTGCTTTATATTACACTTCAAGATTAACCTCATCCCACCTGATGTTAAGTGGTAATGAGGTTAAGCTTAAGGGCGACAAGTACAGCATAATAAATCTGTTACTGGACTTGTCGCCGTTACCTTGAAGGTTTGACCCCTGCTACTAATGTAGCACCCCCCAAGAGCTCTGGAAACCTTACTCACACGTAGAAACACAACAACACAGAAGTGATTGTTATTTGGTTGCGGTCTTCTGTAGGGCGAAGGTATTTCACCAGTCGGGCTGCTCCAGTTCAAGCGATAAATCGCTATGCCCTACCTCTCTTAAATTAATTTTAATACTAAATTCGATATTGGTTCTTATGTGCACGGTATGAGCACTATGCAAAGAACAAAGTATTTAGTCTGACAGTACAGTTTTAATAAATGTGTTATTTATCAACGTGTTACGTAAAGATATCGCTTGTACGAGCACCTTTAAATTCTCGTTGATATCGTATAAACAGGTCGTTTTACTCATGTAGCTGTTACCTCGTAGATACTAACTCTAACATACGTACAGCAACAAACGTACTTACTGGCGGTTAAGCGTTCTAGCATATTATGATAAGAAAACGTAGGTAAGACGAATTTTTAAGAAAACATGTAACAACCTATATAGAAACGCTTAAGAACCAAACATGCAAAACAGATTAAATGACATTTACTTAATTTTTTAAATTTATGTACTGCATTTGTAATTTAGAAAAATGTTCCGAATTTTAATGAATACATGTATGTTAAACCGTCAGCAACAGTTCATATATAAATATACATTTATATTTCATGATATTTTTCGAAAACTTCTTTATAGTAGTCGTAGAATCACGAAAGATAGGGTTAATTATTACCGTTCTTCTTGTATTAATAGCATTTTTATTAGCAAAAAGACAACTTTATGATTTAACTTTTTTTTTATAATGAAAAATATATATTATGATAAGAACAAACTTCTTAATTTCTGATGAAACTACCTTCAATTAGTTACATGACGTCACACGTTTAATCATTTTTATTATGAATTAAATTTATTATATTCTTAATTAAAAGCTTAAATTCTATAGAGCACAATACAGAACGGGTTTATCTCTTAACTACGAGTTTATCGAATATCTACTATAATATGATTATGACATAATATTAGCATTTAAGTACCAAAGCGAAAACTTTTAATACCATGATTTTTTAAAATATATTGTTTTTGAAGTTTAACATACATATCATCTATTCCCCCTGCAGCTGCGGGATTGGGGTCGCACCTTGTCGCGATGGGGGCGGCTCAGTTAGCCTGTGGTCCGATGCATTGAGGCTAGACCAGCCCTGCCACCCAGCCGTTGATACCGCACACGGTGAAGCGAAAAGGGATCCCGAGCTGGGCCACGGAGCAGGTGGCTCTCTGCGACAAGCCCGAAAGGCAACAACTTATCTTTCTACTTATCTTTATCGTCCAAACTCATTATTTAAAACAAACTCTAGCGTAGTTAAAATATGATTGAAATTTATCTGTACATTCTTCCAAACTTCCACTGTTTTAATGTTAGTAGAATTCATGAATCAATACGAGAATTGTTTTATCAAGAGTCCAACAAGACAAGAAAGAAGATGTCTATCGGGTCTAAGTCAAAAACAGATAACCCTTAGTTATCCCCACTAACTGCTAACGGGCATTAAACCCTTGATGGTGTCCTGAAATAACGTTATCGTCGGGATTAAGTTGTTGATCTTATCAGGAGTTAGGCCGCTGTAACTACGATTAGGGCGGCTTCGGTACTCACGAAGAGGGCTTCAAATGGTTTTTATGAACCGATTTCTTCAACTTCGTAACAAAAGTTTCTTACAAATTTATAAGTGCGGCTGTTCGTATGGTTAGATGCTTAATATTTTTTTATAATTGATCTGAACCTGATCAATGATTCTATAAATGCACATTCGCTTTGTTACCGCGTGACATTACACCAAATATGATTTGTTTTCATACTTTAGCCACATAAGGTTTAAAGTTGATTAGATTATAGAACATTTCAGGCCTTTTAAACAATGCCTGTGTTGGTTGGTTTGTATTTTACATGGAATTGTAGTCCAAATATGCTTAGTATCCAAAAGTCCAAATATCCATATATACTTAAAGTATTAGTTGATTTAAATTTAAACTCTAACGGAAAAGTATTACAGTTTATTTATACTTGATACTTGACTGCTTAAAATTGAATAAAGGAAGAAAACTTGGAATTCAATCCGAAACATTTGAGTTCGTAACTTGCACTTATTGCATTAGTGACAATTAGGTATAATAATGCTTCATGATTCTTTAATTTTTTTTTTATATTTGAAATGGAAATATATGTTTGTCTGCTATGCTGTCCTTCATCCGCATCGCATTTATTTACGTTTATATGTATATATGTATGCGGAAAAAGTAAAGAGCTGCAGACTAAAATAATATTTTCAAAAAAACCTTAGGTACTAGAACTCTGCGGTTATAATTTTAGAGGTATTTTACGTAAAATGAATAACAAAAAAGCAAGTTTTAATACCTTGATGATTTTATGGATAGCCTAGAGTATTCGTTTCCTTCATTAAATATGTTTCTAGAAATTTTCCCTTCGACTAAAACAGAGTTTGTTCATTTAAATAGAAACTTGTTCTTCAGCCAAACATTTCGGTTTAACACGAAAGCGTTGCATCACAAAGTACCGTCGCTACGAAATAGACGCGATGCAATGAGATTTCGCGGATTACACAATTCGACTGCGACGTATCTGTGGCGAATCCTGTAGTAATACTAATTCAAGCTAAGCACTAAGTGGATTAGACAGACAAACTTAGTCCATATACTAAGTCGCACATTTGCCAAGATAACAGCATGGGTCGACCTAAAGAAACAGTGGGGAAGTTCGGAAAACTCGCATGGAAAACTATTTATCTCTCCGTAGTATGTTGCTCCACTTGCGTTAGTCTTTGAATTCTAAAGTATTCGTGTTAGAAACTTATTCTTATTTATTTACAAGGAATAGATAAGACCCCGCTCAGTTGGAAGAGCAGCACTCGGGATACGTGAAGTTCGTGAGTTCATGTCCCATACTGCGAGAAATATATTTTTTTGTTGAAATAAATAAGTTAGGCGGCGTAATCGTAACAAATAATAAAATGCAAAAGTAACTCCATCTGTCTGTCTGTCCAGATTTACGGTAAAAAATATAAACCATTTAAATGGAATGTGTTGCATAGACAGCTTTGAGCTAACTTAACATAAGGACACAGCCTTCTTTCATGAGAAAAAAGGGGTGAGCGGGCGGGGTTAGGGGGTGATTGTATGGAAGTAAAGGGATCATAAAAATTTTACTGATAGTACTTTAATATTATAAGGGATAGTTTAAATAGAATTTCGTCTGGAACGATGAAACTTTTTATTGGCTTTTGAATATATCAATATTTTATACAAAATTTACCCTCAAGGACTGTAAAAAGTTGCAAGAAGGTAGCGTGGCCTAGTACGGGGGGATAATCTGGCATTATGAAGGGGGTAATATAGCGTGGTGCAGAGGGGCGTTATGCACATTATTTTGTGTGAGCGTCTGGGTGTTTATTTCTTGCGGTGCCATTGTAGATATCCGTATACATGTGCTTAAAGTACTTACTTTGGAATCACGTCGTCAAATATGTTGTTGTTTATTAGTAATTATATACTTATTTCCTTAACACAAATGTTTATCTTACTAAATATTATATTGAACTGTATGTTATCATATCCATCCTATGCTATTCAGGATATTTCATGATATTAATTACCTTCAGTTTCCTCACGACACGCTAAGGGCTAGGCTGGCCAGACTCCAGACATCGCTAGGGCGGCCATCTATTCCTCGTAATTCAGCCCGCAGCATTTTACTCGTCAGACCAACGTAGACGAACCATCAACCACGCTTGCCACGCTTGCTTTCTTAGCCATCACACATAACCACAAAACGTCTAGCCAAGCATTACGTGGCGTGCTATGGCTGAAAATGATGTTTGGTCACTGAATGGCCTGCTGTGAACTACTATCTGTGTTCTTCGTCTAATTTGTTTTAATTCACCTAAGTTATACCCTAAAATTTACCACAAATACATAGGTACCTACTTATTATTTTCACCGGCGGTCACTCGATGTCACTTTGTTTGTTTTTAGTTTATGGTTATTTTTTGTTTTTCTTTCTTTCCTTTTTTTTAATATTACTCTTCCTTGTCTATTCTTTGACATAGAAGACAACGGTCCATTGGAGCGAACTTTCGTACGATGGATCGACTTTTATAGATAATTTGAATTGAAAGTCACGATCCCTATGCACTCATTTCTTGTCAATGTTGTATGTCTGTCTAACTGTGAACCGTTCTTATTTTGTTTTGTCAATCGTTTAATTAGCGTGTTGTGTCTAACTCTGTTATGTTTAAAGTAAAGTTAAGTGATGGGGGGGGGAGATGGGGGGGGGTACCTGTTTAAAATTATTTTATTTTTGTGCTCCTCTCTTTCCCTCTCTCTTATTATTATTAGTATTTTTTCTTTTTCTCTTTATTATTCAGTTCTTTCTTTTTTATCAGTTCTTTCCTTTTTTTTATCACCGCGCCACTCAGCTTAAGGTTCCACCAGAATACCAGCGCTACTGCGGCATCCAATGTCGTAGCAGCTTATGCTGAGGCTGCTTTTCCTTTAGGAAGATGTTACTATCTCTATCTCCATAACATTAGTATCAGAAACAATACGGCTCGTTCGACGCTAACTGCAGTTTAACTGGTACTTAACACGCTGAACTGTAGTTCGTTAAACCCGTCCTAATGTCAAGGGTGACATTGGAAAGAGATTAGTATTGCAAACAAGTACTACGGTTCATTTAAGCTTAGATGACAAAACATTTATATTTAGTATGGACCAATATTGAAATATATATATATAAATATATATATTTATAACGTAAGGCAAGCCTTCAACGTAAGGACAACGTAAGGGGTCAAGACCCCTGCTACTAATGTAGCATCCCTCAAGAGCTCTAGAAACCTAACCCACACGCAGGAACACAACAGCACCGAAGTGATTGTTATTTGGCTGCGGTCTTTTGTAAGGTGGAGGTATTTCACCAGTCAGGCTGCTCCAGTTTGAGCGATAAATCACTATGCCCTACCTCTCTTGAATCATGCAAACAACAATGAAATAAGACAAGGACATTGCGTTAAAACTTTAGCAACGTCTCTTCTTCGTATGGTTATTAAGAAATAAAAATAAATAAATATATGGTAAATTTTTTACCTACCAGTGATGTAACGAGCCTCCAACCCGCAATGTGGTTCCGTTTTATCTAAGTAAGTATTTTATTATTAATTTAGCAAATGAAAAAGTAGATGTTTGTTATTGTTTAAATAGAAAACAAACTACTTTAAAAACAGTCTGGTATTTTTGATCCAGTCTTCTCTTCTAATGGGTTGAGTATGGGTGTGCTGAGTTGACGCTACCAGTTCGTGTCATTTAAATTTTAAGGCTAAACTAGATTTTTTTAACTTCACCCAGGCCTATTTAAATCAAATGCTACGATTAGTACTTCTCAAATATACCAATTTATACAAATTGCAGCCCACTACTTGCGTAACGTTTCAAGTTATTCATGTGATCACAAGTTTCCGTCTTCCTACGCACTTTCCACAATTCAAACCTACACCCAGAAGTTTAAAACATAATTTACTCACACGCTCAGTACAAGTAAACTCGCTTAATAATTTTCTTTTAGCTCGACATATTCAAATACCATTACATTATTTCACACCCTTTTGTTTTGGAGCGTTTTAGAAATCCGTAACGGTGTGTATATCGCTAAATTCAATTAAGTTTCTTTCTTTGGTCCGGGTGAGACGTTTAAGCGATTGTTCTAGGTAAAATACAATTTTTAAACTTTATTCTTCTTACTACTGACTCGGACTAACTCCTTGGTTAAGTGTTGAAGTGTTAGGCTTAAAATACAAACTAACTATGGTGTAGTGGTTGGATATGGTAGACCTGAAAAAAAACGCTTTAAATAGGCACCAGTCTTTCAAGCTTATTTGGAAGTTTTGCTTACTTATAATGGAGGGATAATCCCTGGCAAAAGAAATTAATAAATTGAGAGATCTTCTCCTCTTTATAGATTTAATGTTTGGTTGGTATATATATATATATATAAATATATTGTTGTTTTACGCCTATTTATAACGCATATTTTGCTATTTGTTTGAGCTTAAGTAATGTAATGTAAATTAACAGGCTAATTTTTGCAGGATAAAGGCCTTCTTCGTTGAAAATAAGTCGTCGCTATATGGGGTTCTGCCTTAATCAAGACGCTTGCCAAATATAGTTGGGTATACCGTAAGCAAGAAAAAATATTTTATGTTACTATAGGCAACTACTTAATCTAGGTTTAATTAAAGTACCAAGTAATTTTTATTTCATTTTAGTTTTTAGTAGCTGATTAACTACATGAGGTAGATTTACCCAACCAAATTTCCTCCAAATCGATTCAGTAGTTTTTGCATGAAAGAGTTAAGAAATTCGTTTACAAATGGATGCAGGTAAATATACCTACATCCATTTGTAAACGAATTCTTACAAATTTTCACGCTTATAATATTATTAGTATAGAAATAATACTTTAAAACCCTGCGATCGCTCGTAACTTGTAACGGAGCACCGTAAAATAGCTGTTTTCCTGCCCTCGCTACATAAATCGGGCCGTTAAATCGACCCACCAATTCTCACGGGGATTCTGTCGCCCTTTAAAATTTACTTAAAGAAAAATTGCTACTTTATTGCGCTGGGATATAATCCACCTGATTCGATTAGGGACTTAGGACGCGTAAGTGATGGTCGCTCAGAAAGTTGCGTCATCGCTATGAAATGGATATCAGATGTAAGAGTAAATGTTCCTCATAAAAGTAGAAGTACGTCCTTCGAGCTAGGTGTTAAGTGTTCAGGGCTCAGTTTTTCCGCAAGCAAAACTTTTTTTATGTTGCACTTTAAAATTGACTTCATCCCACTTGATGTTAAGTGGTAATGAGGTCCTAGCTTAAGGCTTGACCCCTTAATATAGCACCCCCCAGGAGCTCTGGAAACCTTACTGACACGCAGGAACACAATAACACCTTTTTAGGAGAGGTAGGGCATAGTAATTTATCGCTCGAACTGGAGCAGCCCGACAGGTGAAATACCTCCACCTTACAGAAGACCGCAGCCAAAGAACAATCACTTCTGTGTTGTTGTGTTCCTGCGTGTGAGTAAGGTTTCCAGAGCTCCTGGGGGGGTGCTACTTTAGTAGCAGGGGTCAAGCCTTCAAGGTAAGGGCGATAAGTCCAGTAACAGATTTATTATGCTGTACTTGTCACCCTTAAGCTAGGACCTCATTAGCACTTAACATCAGGTGGGATGAGGTCAATCTTGAAGTGCAATATAAAAAAATAAAAAAACCTTTGACTTCATATGGTCTATCAGTAATCCCCGATGTTACTCGTTCATCTTACTTTTTTACTCCTCGACGTCTTTGTTAATACTGGCAACTTATCGCTTTAGGTGGGTGCATAAATTATAAGAGAAGCTGTAATGGCAAAAAAAGAAGGTGCATGATAAAAAAATGTTTTTTTTTCTTTAATAAACAGATCCAAGAGTTTGTTGTATGGGTACTGTTTTTAATTACAATGCCAGCAAATATTTTGATAATTCCAGGCAATTTGAGATCACCGTTGCATGATCTTACTACTGAGTAAGGTTGGTGATTTTCTTTCCCTTGCCCTCCTCTACCCTTCAATAAATTATTTATTATCCATACTATACTAATATTATAAAGCTGAAGAGTTTGTTTGTCGGAACGCGCTTTCTCAGCAATTGTATTGGCTAGCCCATTTATAGAGGAAGGCTAAAGCCTAAAAGATATAATACATCACCCTGCAAACAATAGGGGCGACAAATCATAGGATAATATAGAAAAAACGGGGAAAGTAGTGAACTGCTAGTCACATATACTTTTTGAGGAGCCTAAAACGTTGTCTCTGGACATTCTGGCAGAGGTACGCCAGATGGCGTGGCGCTAGCTCGTAAACATGCCGCGTGCATCGCTCGCTAAAGATGCAGCGCGATACTGCGCCGGTAAAAGCGCATTGCACGAACTGCACTTACTAACACCATACATTTGGTGAAAAAATTATCATTTTGTATATGTCGCTGGCCCCGGGCAATAAAGCGGTTTTCGGAGATTACGCCCTTTTTAATGTTATTTCGTTTTTGACTTCCCTGTCCTTCAATCTATACCCCTTATTTTTTTTAGATTTTTTTGTCAATATTTAAATGTATTTAAAGACATTAACAGCTTTATTGTATGATAAATTATTAAACGATTAAGTTATGTAGTATTGTCTTACTTCCTGAAACATAAAATAAAAAATCGGTAAACATCTTTACACTATTTTCTTTAAAAAAAATTGCAATAAAACAGTTAACGGCTTTTCTCAAAATAAATATTTATAAGCTTGGAAATGTAAGCATTTAATACGAAGTAATCATTCTACCATTTATTTTGCAAATTGCTATTACGCCTTTTTTCTCGTAAATTTTTTGTAGCTCTATCGACGTAAGCCACCTTACGCTGAACACCATCTCTTTCACTCCTACGCATAAGTTAATACCCCTTTCTTTTTAGCATGATGTTTAGTTTGTTGTTGATTCGTCGGGCGGTTTCAGTGCAGCGCGTGACGTCTTACGCACATTACGTGCATAATTTTAAATAGGCGGCCGCTATCAAATATTTTTAGAAAAACAGATGTGTATTTTTAAAAATGGCAAGACAATTATTACCAGGAAAGAGTCGAGCGAAAAGAATGTTAGATATGGTTGACGGTAAGTGGATTATTGAGTTGATTATTAATAACTTTATTGTACCCACATAGTCCGTATTCAAGACATAGATTTATCTGACTACCTACTTTGTTTTAATGATTCGGATGTAGCAAGGTGTTTGAGACTTAGAGAAATTAATTTTTTTATTTTATTGTATAAGAGTAGGTTGCACCAAAGTTTGAGTTGAGTTACAGTTCTATTGGTTAACGATAGTTCGTGTTTGTAGCCAATCTCAAGCAAGGACTTGACAGTAAATGATAGTGATAATCTTTCATAAAGACTGTATATACCTGTCCAATGCGAGTCGCAAAATTATTGGCGGCAATTTTATACTTCTTGATTATCGTTTGGTTTGGTTTATAGTTAAGTTCCCGTTAAATAGGTTTGGCGTATTTTTGTACATGCATATTTTTTTATCTAACGCATATTTTAACGGGAAAACGTAGTCCCAACAAACGTCTTGCACACTCTCATAAAGTTACTAGTTAAAATTAAATCAGCTCTGACCAAGATGTCCTTGCATCGTAATTAAGTTTATTTGCAATGGCCGATTTTAATTACTCTGCTAATACCTTAAACTCCCATACTTTATTTTTATAAAAGCACACAATACGTTTACATAAATCGGCGCATTTGGCTAAATAGGGCAAATGGTATGAAATAAAAAATAAATAAATGACACTGATAGTAATATTTTTATTCTTAATAGGCATTTTTTGTTTTAGATGTCATTACGCTTCCTAGTAAAGGTGATCAGGAAAATATGAAAGAAATAACAAAAACGAAAGCCGTGGAAGACGATAAGTTATCTGGAACCTGTAGTCCAAGTTTACAATGTCTTTCTCCCAGTTTTGATTTTCAATCAAAATTATTGCAATCTCCTTCTAGTATTTCATATGAGTCTACAATATTTGATAATGTTGATTTTGTTGCTTCATCAAGTTCAATATACACTACACCTCGTCAACGAAAAATAAGATTTGAAGATAATCTTGCATCTCAATCGGTGGAATTGTTCGATGTTTGTGAAACGACAGACAGTACAACATTTAATGCGATACAAGTAGCAGACATGAGGGTTAAAAATCAAGAAGAAAATAAATCATATGCATCACTAAATACTGTATGTCAAGATCTTAAAATATACGAATTTATACCATATAGTGCACTGGTCGATATTGAAATTGATAATCGCAATAATATTAACCTAATAACCACAGATTCGATTGATCAAGATCTCCTAGTTGCAAACCAATGCACGACGACTGAAAATGTTCCGTCAGTATCAAATATACTACCGCTTCAAAGCCAATCTACAGTAACTGGAAATGTTCCGTCCGTATCTGTTATACCACCATTTCAAAGCGAACCGACAACAACAGAAAGTGTTCCGTCAGTATCTGGCTATCCAAGCCAATCTACAACGATTGAAAATATTTCATCCACATCTGGTTTACCACAAACAACTAAAGAACTTACAAGAAAGAGAAAAAGATATGTAGAAGATTGGCAAAAAGTTAAGAATAAAAAACTAAAAAATTCAGGGAAAGAGTATAAAGGTTGCTGTTCAAAGAAAAAATTTGATTCCAAAAAGATCGGAGATGTATGTACATGCAAGAAGAAATGCGGTGATAAAATATCCCAAGAAAAACGACAGGCCATTTTCAACGCCTTTTGGAAACTCGGTAGTCACGAAGACCAGTGGCAATACATTTTAAGACATGTCAATACTAATGACATTAAAAAAATGCAATTAGTTAGAACCAAAAACAGGACACAAACTATTAAGTATTATTTCAAGGACGGATTAGACAAAATTGACGTATGTAAACAATTTTTTTTGAATACCCTTAGCGTTACTGAAAAAACAGTTTACACTGCTATAGAGAAAGAAAAATGTGAAGAAGTCAAAGATAACAGGGGTCATCATGATAATAGACCACGAAAAATGAGTGTTTCAACTGAACAAAGTATTTTTGCACACATAAATCTATTTCCGACGAAAGAATCACATTATGTGCGCAAAGACACTAAAAAGTTATACTTAGAAGAAACGTTAAACATATCTAAAATGTACCGGCTATATGTAGAATGGTTTGAGAAAGAAAATGATTCAAACGATATAAAGATGGCTACAAAACGACAGTATGAAACAATTTTCAATACAAAATTCAATTATTCATTTCATAAACCAAAAAAAGACACTTGCGGTCAATGTACTTTGTATCATCAAGCTGATGATGAAAGAAAAGAACAACTCAAAGAGTCCTATACAAAACATATAAGAAATAAAACATGTGTTCGTGAACTTAAAACTAAAGATAAAGCAGAAAGCGATCCTACGAATACTGTTGTCGCTATTTATGACCTGGAAAAAGTTCTGACAATCCCTCAATCAGAGGTGGGTATATTTCATTATAAGCGAAAATATCCATTATATAACTTTACGATTTATAACTCATTAAGTGGAAGAGGTTATTGCTATCTTTGGCATTATCAAATAGCCAAAAGAGGGGCAAATGAAATCGGTAGTTGTCTTTTAAATTTCATTGAATGTGAAAGCAACAAAGGTATAAAGAATTTCATATTTTATTCTGATGGCTGTGCTGGCCAGAATAAAAATAGAATTATCTTTGCTCTTTACTTATATTTGTCCAAAAAGTATAGTGTTAACATAATACATAGATATTTTGAGACTGGCCATAGCCAATCCGAAGGAGATTCCATGCATTCTCTTATTGAAAGAGCAAAAAAGAATCATACAATATTTACTCCTGATCAAATGTATGGTATAATAATGAATGCCAAGATCAACGGTGAAAAATTCCAGCTAATGGAAATGGAACAACACAATTTTTTTGATTTAAAGGAGATGATGGGCAAACGATACTGGTTACGAGCAGACCGAACAAATGAAAAAGTTATGTGGTCAAAGATTCACGAAATTAAAATCACGGCGGATAGTCCAGATGTTATCTTTTTCAAGTACAACTTTGACGATGAGTATATTTCCTTAAATACTGCTCCAACCACTAGATCCTCAAGAGGGAGGGGCAAAAAAACTCCGATAACTGATGCTGCAGGCAATGAATTGACAAATCTTTACAGAGAGCCAATTGCCTTACCAAAACCACTTTATGATGACTTGATAAGTCTCTGCAGAGTTGAAGCAATCCCGAAACATTATCACATATTTTATAATAATTTGCAGTGTGTTGGAGACACAGTCGAAGATTCGGATACTGTAAGCGAAGATTCAAACTAAAGAAGCATTTTTTAAATAAACAAAGTTTAATTATAATAAAGATTATGATTGTCATTTCAAAAGCGTTTTAATTATTAATAATCATTTTAGTTTTTCAATAGGCTGATATAATGCAGGCAAGAACTTTCGCTTCGTAAAATTTTAAATAATTTTGTGAAATTATATTGGTACATACCTAGTAGGTATATAACATCAACTATGAAGTGCGACTTCTCCCAGTTTCAAGAAAATTTTTACCAACTAACCAAATTATTTTATTTAAATCATGCTTCCTCAACTAGTACCTAACCATAAAAGTATTAATTAGTGGTAATATTATATGAGAAATAATTATTATTATGAAATACTTTCTAAAATAAGAAAACAATATAATATATTTAAACATTGTAATCAGTTTGTAATGATAGTTACATGAACATATAATTCATTAATAGGATTTTAAAATAGCGTTTAGCAGATATTACTTCTAGAACGGTATTAAATAAAAATCCTGAAAAAGGTGGTAACCGGCTAATACGTTAATGATTATAAGTGGAAATGGCGTTGTATTATTTACTTACATCCCGGGTCATTATTGGAAGATCGATTTGTAAAGCAGTAAATGGTGTTACAGTTAGAACGGCAACGTAAATAATTTGTATTATAAATTTTTATCATTATCTCGGCCATTATTTATGATATATACATATGTTTGAAAGAAAATTAACAGATAAAAAAATTACCTTTCGATTGAGATATTAAAAGCTTAATTTGAATGATTGTACACTAAAATATAGTCAAATTAGCTTCAATTGTTTCTCCTCTAAAATCCGCTTTTTTATATTACCTCTTTATTGCTCGGGGCCAGCGATGTTTTGTAAGTACTTGTTCCTTAACTTAATGTTCCCTAATTATAAATTTTGAAGACTTCCGTAGCCAAGAGACAAGCGAGCTGGCCTTTAGTGTCGCGCCATCTTTGAGGTCCTAGATTCGGTACCCAGGCAGGTCATTAAAGAAAACAAACTATTGCTGCCTAAACTTTTATGTTGTTATGGTTGCAGACGTTGTTTCTGGTTTATGTAACACAAGTAGGTTACATATAACACTTTTGAATCGTCATTGAATACAATGCAAAGTGATTCTACTTCCGGTTCGGATCCAATATCTACCGAGAAGACACCGGTAAGAAACTCAGCAGATCATTTACAGTATCAGTATCTAACTTATTGCTATGTGTAGCTCACTTTGGACCAAGTCATATAGTTTTGGTTTTGATGAGTGATGAAACAAATAAGTACTCAAGTAAGTTTTTACTTTCGAGAGGTAAGCTGGAGCAGACCAGTCCCCAAAGGTGGCTACTTACCACAGAATGGGAGCAATGTATGCGATATTGTCCAATATTTATTTATTATTTATTATGGAAACTGGGCACAGGCTACATTTCATCTATAAAAATAACCGAGCTCTAGGCAAGGCCAGAATTGATACCTAAATTAAGCACAGTAACGCTACCAAAGGCAAGTCGACGGCATTAGTGCAACTGTCCATTTTACCTTTGCAATAAAAACCCTAACCTGGCCCACCACAACACCAATGATATTGACTGGGAAATGGATGTATGCAAAGAAAGTGGCCAACCCTACTTTTAGAAGTTTTCGAGCCACAAATTTTTTTGGCAATTCGTTTTTTTTTGTTTAAATTGTAGGCACAAAAAAAATCTAAATAATTTCAAAACACAGCACCAGAGGGGCGAAGATAAATGTTAGCTGTCGAACTTTATCCTTTTTGATACGTTTAATATGAATAACATGAAATAGAAAATATGAGTGGTAGGGCATAGCGATTTATCGCTCGAACGGGAGCAAACCAATATATATTTATTTATTTAAGATGAGGACAATCTCGAAGTGCATTATAAAAAAATAAAATGTAAAAAACTTTAAATCTGTGACTTTGCTAGACCTCTTTACAAGCAGACTTATCACGTTTTGTATGAAGAAAAATAAACTTATACCAATTTGGCTATGGTCTCATGGTATCCCACCTTAGTATGGCGATGTGGTACCACTACCCCACGGTTCATTTGTAACTACATCTGTTTTGTTGTAGATACAAGCCGTGTCTTTATTACACTTGTTTTATTTAGATATGAAGAGAAATTTATGCACTTCCTGATGGGTAATGGTCTGAAAATGTTAACACGCCTTTCGTGTGAAATTCACATAATGGTTATTTAGTAGTTGGTCTTTCTTTTGTGTAAACTTTTTGCCATTGGCTTTGATTAATACGTAGGCTCTTAAACACCTAAATGCAATTGCATATTACTACTTACACGTATAAAGTAGCGTTTGTTGATACCACACTAGGTACAGTGTACTAATATTTACACATGTTCGTTGAAAAATCAACCTCAAGGTCAAGTCATTAAAGCACATTGCTTGTAACATATACATTATACATATACAGTTATAATCATACCCAGAACATATTGCGGGTTAATGACGGTCAAATATAAAACCGGAACAAAAAAACTAAAGCAGTTAAAATATATCTCGCTTGTTAATGTTTTGCGTTTATTTTAAAGACAACATTAATTCCTAAAACCCACTTCTTCTTTGCACTCTAAAATGGACGCTCTAATTATTTATGCTACTCCCTAAATGCATCTCTGAGTAATGCAAAGTACGTGATTATACCAAATTCAGAGGACAGTGAAGTAGTGGGCGCGACTGTACCTAACAACAACGGATCCTACGATGCAAATTGCCAGAATAACACTCAAATTGAAATATTTCAACTGTACTACGCTGCCGAAACCCACTTTAGTACTTCGGGATAGAGTCCAAATTTGTTATCTGGGTACAAATGCTGTGATATTATTTGATGAGTGGCGAACGAGTGTCCTGAATAAATTTGCAAGTGGTTCACACGATATGGAAAAGGTATGCTTTTAATGGTGCTTCCTTGTTTTAAATTAGTAAGGCTGGTTCTGAAACGTAATGGGAACTTGTTAAAGGAAATTCCGCTTTGAAGCGGCTTCGAGTTTTTCACAGATATGCCGGAATGACGGCAAAATTAAGGATTTATCCCTCTGTAATTATACTGGATTTAAATGAAACGCTTTCAGAATGGGGAAGTCGGGGAAAAGGAACGCCGGGCTTTAGCAAACGCAGCTATTTCACTGTTTCATGACAAAATTATTTTTTTTGGATAAATCTTGTTACTCCGTATATTTATACAGGTGGATATTGGTACTCCACCAATACCACCGACATACCAGCGCCCAAATTAATGAAAAAAGATATCAACCGATTCTGTTCACTAAATTGTGCGGAGTTAAATTAGCTATGAGTAAGAACGTGTTGACACATCTTTCTATTCAACTTACCAGTAACAAACTAGTAAATAATTACTATCGAAAGAAGGAATAATAAATAAATACATCAATCACACAAACTTTTATAGAAATAACCAACAACAAAGGGAAAAGTTCTTTTGTTGATGTAAATGCCATAAAGTAAGTACCTATTTCTATAAAAAATTGTGTATGTCGGAGCCAATAAAAATATTTTCTCTCTATCATCATCACTATGATCTGTTGTTGTAAAAATACCTTTAGTTTTATTTATGATATAGACAAAAACAGGTCAGACTAAACACGTGGGACTTTGCATCGCCCTTAAGTTGTGCGCATAAGAACTTATATCGAATTGCAAGTATTTACCTTATTATGGTATCAAACGTACAATATGTTTTAATGCATGTTAATAAATCGACCAGTATAATTTATTCTATACCATAATAATTTATATTTCAAAGGAACCCAAAAATACATTTTTTATTTTTGTCAAAACTCCCTCACCTGTTCTTAATTACCCCGCCCTACCCTACGTATGTACGTCATTAATCTTTTGAACAATTTCTGTTTCAGGAGATACGGCAATTCATCGAAAACAATCCAATATTCTTCATGGTTGCTTGGTATTGTATTCATTGCTACAATATTGTTTTAGCGGTCCAGTGGTTACGAGTGCTTGAGGTATATTTTGTGAATGAGAGGTCGCGGGTTCAATCTTCAGAGGCACACGTTTGGGTAAGTTTCGTAAAGAGAAGACCAATAAACAAAAGCGCGAAGCCGGAAGGGTACCTTATTAAAATACCTCTTGAATTAAAACGACTTTTTTGTACGTGATTTATTTTAAGACTAAACGACTTGAATAACTTTCGGCAATTTTTACAAATACTAATTGTTAAATTTGCTACACGTTGTCTATCTAGAGTTTCGAAATAGTCTAAAAACCATTTCTAATAAAGAACTACCTGTTCATTACATATGTTACTATTTATCTCATTCTGAACCAAACATTTAGTTGAATATACCTAAGTATAACACTTCGAATACAAATTTACAATTAGTTTTTATAACTTTTTATTGTTTGTAAATTTAAAGCTTAATTTATTCGCAAAGGAATCCACAACCAAAAAAAAGTCTACCCGCATCCATAATATTTTGAATAGGGTTAGAGCTATTTTAAAATACTTCATAGCATATGATAAACAAGAAAAACCATTATCAAACATTTACCATCTCATATTCTTTTAAATCGATTACATTTTACCGTTATTAAAGACAAAGACCCACGCTAAATTAAAGCCTTCTATCTGTACGCAGACTAACATGCCAAAGAAACTATAAAGATTATCTGTAACTGCAATATGCTAAAACACCCATATAATCGAAACATTAGATACTAGTAAGAGATGAAATAACTAGTAAAAGATGAAAACCATATAAAAGTCCAATTAGGATGGTATTATTCATAATCGGAACATTTAACACAACTCATAAGGACGGAAGGTTTATGCAATAGGACGACAAAACGAACCAAACTCGCTAATGTGTTATTTTAACTGCTTTAACATATGACGGCACAGTGGTACGACAGCGTGACTCACGCCGGCAGCACGTGCACCAAGACGTCATCGCCTTCCCACTTTGCTTTAATCCCCACTACTTACCTATAAAAGGGCACGGCAGCGCTCAATCGGCACGCATTTCGAATGGATGCGTCTTGGTGTACGGACTGTGGTCTTTAGTACCCGGACTGTTACCAGCCACTCTGAACATAGGCTCGCCTACATACAGAGACTAGATATTACATAATCGTTGTAAATTATTAGATTATTAATTAGTTACTTTAAGTAAATAAGGTTACTGATATTATTTATTAACCTGTAAGTCTGCATTTACTTCTGATGTCTACCCCTTTTCCGACACATACATCACGGTGCGTCTTAACAATATTAGGCTGACTTTGTCTTTATGCAAACGAAAACAACTTTTAGCCCGTCACGGCGTGCGTGGATGATAAAACGTAACTTAAGCCGTGTACACACGAGACTGTAATTGCCGCTCAACTTAGGTGACACATCGACGGTGTGAACAACGATTGATTTCATTTAGCTTTTTCTTTTTTTGAATACGTGTCCACTGGTTACGAAAATAATGCAATGAACTGATCAACTTATCGAGATGGTCGCAAGATTAAGAAGATTTGGATACGTTTGGGGAAGAGATTTGTGAAATGTGTAACCTAGAGTGATATGATTATGATAGATCGGTATTTGTCTATGTGGATTTCAATCCATTCATTGAACTTTTATCTAAGTTAAGAAAGAAGATTCATCGTACAATTCAGACAGTCTTATCATATAAGCGACATCTTGTCAATATCTTTTAAATACAGAATAGATTTTCTATGAGAGTTAATACAACAAAAATACTTTGTAACAATAATACCTTTAAAATTTTATTAATATATTTTGTAAAATTATTTTTCACCAATTACAAATATACGCTTACGAAACTAAAAAATTAAAAAATATAACATAACATACTCGAATAAGACAACACCATTTTGCCAAACAAGTTAATCGCTACGTGATGCGCCCCCTTTCTTAGTGAGCCCGCACCTTTACAGATACTTAGTTATGAGTATTTATGAGCTACAAACGTGTGCTTACATTATGCAAGAATTCCTCCACAATCGCATTACAGGCAACTGGATAATTTCCTTTTGGGACACGCGAAGCGTCGGCGTGACGTAAACTTCGGAAAGGTTTTACCGTTTTCAACGCTTTAAATGCTATAAATACGATTAGGAGGTAAGTATACGGGGATATCGCGGCTTCATGGCTTGGCAACGATACCAAAAGTAAAGCTACGCATGCTGCGGTCTAATTTTGAATCGGTGACCATTCCGACCGAATTAGTTATGAAGTATAACTTCAATTCCTTTGTCAATACGGAAAACGAGCTTTTCAACTCAATATTGTCTTGAGCCCGGGTGTTGGGCTACCATCGTTATTTCTGAATTATTTAACGCAACTGCTTTAGCTACGAACTACAGAATCAGAGCAATATGTGATGTTGTCCACTATCTATATTTATTTCGGTTTTACCCTTATCCTCCTTAATGTTCGGAACAAAAAGTAGTCCATAATTTAACACAAGTATTGACCTATATTTGTCCCAAATTTCATATATTTAACTTGAAAAATTGTCATTTTCCCATATAAACTTTCAAGGGTGGTATTTCCCCCATAATTTTTAAAACAAAAAGTAGCGTATGTCCGCTTTAGAGGTTCAACGTATATCTAAACTAAATTTCATCAAATTCGGTTCATTGGCTTAGGCGTAAGTAAAATCCAGACAGACAAACAGACAGACAAACTTTCGTACCTATTTATAATATAAATATTAAAATAATATAGATTGTCCGATACTATACATTGTCCGCGTTTAGGATAAATATGTATCTTACATGTTAATCAATTGCAGAAGTTCCAGCGTGAATGAGGAACAAACTTACAGACATCCATACATCCAGACACCATACCTACTACATTATTCCGAACCTATGCGTTTACAATAAGGTGACACTTTGAAACGCATAATTTTTATGGTCATAATTTCAATTGACACACATCATATGGCATAAAAATGAATAAGCATAATAGTGTTTAGCAAATTTATTATTATGCATAAACATCATAACGCAGATTTGCTGAAGGGCATAATAATAAAAGTCATAATCATATAAATCTATATTTTCATTTGCTATATTTCTATAAGGCATACTTTGAAACGCAGATTTTAATTAAGCATAAATTACCATATTCATAACTTTGTCTGACATACTTTTATAAAGCATAACTCAGTGAAGCCATACTTTTATAAAACATATCCATAAATATCTATAAATTTAATGTTTACTTTTACTATGCATGTTTATTTATATCTAAGTATTTGTTTTTTAATCGACACATTGATTATTTTAGATGCTAAAATTGTATATAAATTTCGAAGTAATAAAGAGTATAATTTTAATGTTAATATGAAGTAAATTATATAAAATCCCACTGGTTGTAGTCCTTTGCCGTGGTACTAGTCTGCCCTATACTAGAGTGCAATTTAAAAGCCGGAGGCGCGGAGGGAGTGCAGCCCTCGCCCGCTGTAACGAGCCTCAGGCGCCCGGGTGAGCCGGAGCGGCTAAGGCTGGTCGCCGAGGCGCCGAAGGCGCAGGTGGCGATCCAAAAAGCCGAAGCTGTGAAGGCTCGCCTGGGCGCATGAGCCTCGTTACAGCGGGCGAGGGCTGCACTTCCCGCAGCGCCGGAGAAGAGCAGAAACGATTGCACGCTGCATGGATGCATGCCGGCTTGCATGGTTGTATGCATGTTGCTTGCTTGCTGCATGCTGCTTGCTTGCATGCATGCTGCTTGCTTGCTTGCTTGTCTTCATGCATGCTGCTTGTTTGCTTGCGTGTTTTTTGCAGTAGTATAGTAAATAAAAAATACATTTTAATAAACAGATATCAAAATTATACACTGTGGAAAAATTCACATATACATATATTTATTTGTGTAACAATTCAGTTATACATAGAAATGTAGGGGAAAAGGGGGTAATAGGAGTCACTTAAGCAAGATATGGAATAAAACACACAATTTTTACTTTATCTTTATTTTAATTAACGTTTAAAGTATTTCAATTATTACACTTTCAATCTCAGACAGTTTCATTACCTTTGGAATCATATATTAATTAATAATAAACTTTAAAAAAAAAACGTCTTTGACCACCATTGTCCATATCTGAGGGCAATCATAGTCACTATGAAGACAATGAGAGTCAGCCTTCCCTAACACATGTCACATACGTAACCTTTTGGCGAGTCCCATCCCGTGCACCTAGCGTGTGCCCATAAGCCACAAACAGTGCATCTGTACCATAATTCGTCGTTGCGACCAAACTCATCGCATACTAAACATTTATTCAAATCTTCGTCGTCACATATCTGATTAAGACTAATATCGGTTTCTTAAGAATTGTTTAGATTTTGAAGTACGCGCCTTTTGGCCTTATTCGCAGTGTCTTTCTTAGGTTTCTGGTTCTTGCTAGCATTCGGCATAAGATTTTTTCCTTTTGCTGCTCTAGATGCTTTCTTATTTTCTTTTTCAACAAGGCTATCATTGACTGCTGTTGATGTCATAATTTTTGCGTGTTGCTTCTTCCGTCCTTTTCTTATGGGCTTTTCAGGAATCTTTTTGATAGGTAATGAAAGCAGATCTAGGGCTCACGTTGCTGACGAAGTCGATGGTATTGCATCAACTGCTGTGAATGATGTTGATGGCATATGAAGTATTTCTGCAGACGATGTAGATGGTGTTAAATTTGTTGTAACCGATGATTTACACGGCATCGGATCTATTATTGCATATGATGTAGGTGGAATTGGAGTTGTTGGAGCAGATGTAGATAAAATGACGATTGAGGTATCTTGAACAATTACTTCAGGTTGGGTTAATAGAAGATAAAAAAAAATTCCGGTCTGCAAATGCCTTTTCTTCTTCTGCTGTGAATACAGGAAGTCGTCCAAGACGTGGTACTGATGAATCGTCCTTCTTTAACCACTTTTGGAGGCTTGAAAAAGGTATATTCATTAGTTTAGCAGCATTTCCCACACTGTACCCTTCCCTCACGAGAGCCTTAGCTTTTGATAGTGTTTCAGATGACCACTGAGCCTTATTTGTGGACCTGACACGTATTTTTGGCATTTCTGAAATAGAAATTAATGAGAATTACCCAATTATAAGTATTTTTAAATGATTGCGGGCAAATTGGAGTCGACCCTCATTGCCCGCACTGCAGTGACTCTTATTACCCGATCGTACTAAAAGTGTAAAAAAATTAAATGAAATTTTAATTTGCTATTGAAATGCCAGAAATCTTTTTAAAATCAATAATATAACCTTAAAGACACACAATAATCAACTCTAAGTATTTAAATTGTATGTATTGATGTACTCACCACTTATTTTCTGCACACGTAAAATTACATGAAATGAGCGCGAAACTGCAAAACGGCGTTCCTGTGCAAACGATGGACGCACACTGGACGGGCGATCGGGGGGCCGCGAGTTGTGACGTAACGAGTCTTTATGGACAATATTCGTTTGTTTAGCTACTTTCGTTTAGGAACTAGAACGCTGACCACCATTGTCATCTGACTCTCATTGCCCCTTTTTCCCCTATATGCTTTCTGAAATTATGGAAAATAAGTTTTATTTCTTATAAGCTTAGGGATTGTGACGGTTATTCTTATTAAATATATGTTTTTTAAATATTATGTCTTTTGAATATTATGATCAACAAAAACTATGCTTTTCAATACTTATGCTTATTGAAATTATGCCTTTCTATAATTATGCTTTACAGATTTCAGCCATATGACAGTATGCGTAACGAAGTTATGCTATTACGGTTTATTGCAAATGACTATTATGGCGAAGAATGTTATGAATTGTCAGTTTATGGCGAAAAACGTTATGTTTTTTCAATAGATAACCTACAATAATTGTAGGATAAATTTATCTTCATGGGTTTGGGTAAGTAATAATTATTACGGCTGCGTAACTCAGTAGATTTTTGTTCATTTAATTTATTTACTTGCGTGATATACTTTAGCAACACAAAGCGCTGTCATTCAACATTTCGTGGAACCGGAAAGAGGAATGTAAACATTTTTTGTGCGCCATTTTGAAATAACGCCCACGGGCTGTCATTCTGTTTCGAATGCGCACGAGGCTATTTGTTGGATCGTGAATTATTTTATATGTAGCTTATTTTGATTGCTATCCTAAAGTTGCAAATTCCTGACCATTTATTTATTTGACAAGGACTTAAGATATATTTGGGCAAACATTCGAATAGTTATAATAATTAAGTTGGTATGTGTCTGGGAGTTTATATTTGTTTCCATAACACACGTGATCTAACTACTTACCTTGAGATCAGGTAAATATATATATGTTCAACACATATATTGACCTAATATTTATACATATATTACCACTATCCCGATATATTCACTTTTTCTACCAAACCTTGCCGAGACCATTACAAGCGTAACAAAAAGAATCGCTCAGTTTGGTTCAATATCTCTGAATTTATGCGCGCACATACATTCGTGTTTGCCACTTTAACTCGACATTACTCTCCAATCCGCGATGAAAAGGCTCTTACATTTTCGCGAGCAGAACGTAAACTTACAACAAAACGTAATTACCGTAATCCGGGGCGATATCTGTCGCCCCGGGCGGCTCCGGATTATAACGTAACACTCCGGCAACTCATGTCTCTCCATCCGGAACTTACGACCAACAAATCCGGAATTAGTGGTTACGTCGGTCTTAATTGAGTTTTGATTAATAACACTTGCAAAATGTATGTGGAATCTTTAATCCCATAGAGTAAATTATAGAACAGGGTTTGTAAATAGGTAGATTCTTTTTAATTTTCACAATTTTTATAACGCTTCACGCCGTACTAGCTTACTCTAAATATTAAAAAGCAACAGCTCATTCTGTTCAGTGCGGGAATTCTGGGTAATTTTACCCACACCCTTCACGTATCGCGCGTGCTGCTCTTCCAACTGAGCTTACTGCAAGTTATTGAAGGCGATGAATTCTTCTGTTATAACTTCCTCGTAGCCTTTGGTAAGTGCCCTCTACCGTGTGAGTTTAGAACTACATACTAATCAGCCCATGGTACATTCGTTGCAGAAATGTTTGAAAACCATGAACTCGATCTGATGAACCTTGGCATCCGAATAGATTTTTATAATGCTTTATATTATTAGAACCCTATGATTTTTGACCTCTAATAACTCGATACTACGGGCTGCATGCACAAAAAGATGACGTCATTGTTCCCTTACGCTAGCATTCCATAAGCGAGACCGCGGCTTAAACTACCTTCCGTAGTCCGAATTTACAGACAACAAATTATTGATCCATTTCAAAATACAAACTCGTGTCTTTTATTTCAGACATTTAGTTTTATTGTAAGCATACTGCTTACTCGTTCTAATCCCAAGTAGAGATCTCAAAGCTTTTTAGGTGAATTTCAATCATATCACCAAATGAAGTAGGTGCGTTTTACCAGCATCACATACCTCCTAGGCTCTCGGAACTACACAACACACACTTTCAAGGAGTTGGCTTCTTTCTACTCATTTTTTATCGAAGCGCATTTCCTCAACACTGCAACTCGAGTCGCGCGAGATTTGTATCTTTGCCAGTGAATCTGAGTCCATAACCGCCGCCCATTTGCTCTGGCGCGCCGCCAGGGGCGACACTGATTGCGGGTATTGACTCAACTATTGCGACTCCGTCTTGTAATATTGGGCTGAGGTCGCGGCTGCTGAGTTTACTCTATTGTCTTTCAGCAGAAAGCGAGGAAGATGACTGGGCTTCTAATGATATCAACATTGCATAGAAACGAACAAAACAGTCAAGTACCTACGTCACAATAATGGGTATGTTTCGTCTTATCTGAGATTGATACATCTCGTCGTCTTTGCTTCGCAGGCCCTGTCAGGTTAGTTACTTTACATAAGTGAACAAAGCCAGTATCAAACTTCAATGTTGAATGTTTTTAATCTGCCTGTCTAGGTTTAACAACTACTTAGCACTCTATACACTACAGTATAGAAACAAACCAATTTGTCAAAAAACGTTATATCGCTAGGCAAACAATTCATCAGTCAGTCAGTCCTATAAGAAACTCATAAAGCCCATAAATTCGAAGGTCGATTGGGCAGAAAGGTCTAAGATGGCGACCACGTACCGGCAAACTCACTCACTTATTAAACAGAAGACTTCGATCACGGTGGTAGGAATCCGAAGGATGCAAAACCAACCAGCTCCTCTCTAAATGCTCCAGAAGATGTTATGTTGGCTGATATGATGATGAAAAGAAATAAAAGACTTCTTTACATGCTTTAAGCAGAAAAGAAGTATCTCTTTATCCAGAAAAGTAAACACCAAATCGTGTTGGAATCAAAACTAAAATAACAAGACGTAGCTAATCGGAGCGCGCAGCCGATATTTTTTCGACGTTAGTAAAAACAAAGGAATTCTCATCTGCTATATTAGATTTCCTCGTGTCCCACCTGTCGGGTTTATTTAATTAAGGAGTGTTCCCTTCCTGGAACGGTGCCTTTGAGGATGGTGAAATCTCGCTCGAATGTACCAATTGAGTACGAATAAATATTGTGATGCCCGATGAGAATGTTGTTTTGCAACCGTTTTGAGTTTGTGCTGCCATGAATTTTAGATTAAGGAATTTAATAAGAAAGTTGGGGTGTTCGCTTGAAGAGACTTGTTTCTGAAATTTTTTATGTATATTTAACAGGCATGTCCTATGACTTCTGTAGTGCTGGTCTTGAAATAGTTAAGATAGCGTTAAGATGTCAACAAAACATCAAATCAGAAATCTAGTAAAGGAACTAAATTAAATATTTTTAAAATAAGCAATGGAAATCTGGTCATGATTTAAATTTAGACCACCAACAAAATAGTTCATATTCCCTCACAGAATTATGCCACTTATTTATTTATAAGATACATTTAAATCGATGAAATTTTTCATTAAGTGTATGAATGCAGGTAGAATAGTTTGCTTCTTTATTAGTAATTCCTTTATAAGGCTTTTTTGACTTGTATTACAAAAAAACTCTTCGGCTTTATAATATTAGTATGTATAAGTATACAATACTTCTTCCTTTTTACTAAACAGTGATCGAAACAAGCCCTTGAATGCACTTTGATATCTTGTAACTTACTTATATTTTTTTTTATTTTATGGTAATTATTTTTATTTTTTTTGTTGAAGTAATATGATTTCATTTTTATTTAAACGATGCGTCAAAAAAGAATTATTGTTTGTTACGGAAGCATCATTGCTGTAGTAGTCGGTTTGAGTCCGAAATACCACTCTCTGTCTCCCCATGGCAGAGAGTGACGGTGCGTGGGCATATCTCCAGGTAAAAAAAGGCTCTGAATTCAAGAATAAAAGATATTTAATAAAAATAATATTAACGAATGATATGAACGCTAGCACAATCGCTTCCTGTTTAATTAGTGTTTCCTTGATCGGGTCAGTTCTAACGGATATTATTGCCATCAGGCCAATATCGAACGATATAATTGCTGAGGTTTTGCGTTGGTAGCCATTTTGCGGTCAATCGTCTAGTTCGATCTGCCATTTGTAACAGCGATGGGTGAACCACTGTCGATAGATTTATCAATTACATTAAACTTTGACGCAATAACAAGATTTATCTATTTTTTTTTTTAATTCAAATTACAATATTCGCATTCAATATCACATCAGTTTGTCTTAGGTACATCTGTCAAAATCCTGTAACCGAAGTTCTAGTTCCATTGTTTTTTTAGTTATCCATTTTTAATGATTGTAATTGACAAATTTGAAGAGGTTAAATTACTGACTGAGAAGTTCTTAAAAAAGTGCAAAGAAATCTTGCAAATAGTATGAATCTCTAGAGTGTGATGTATGAAAGGTGCCCAGTCTTGGGATACTCTATAGGAACTCAATAACTTTAGAAAGATCTTTATAACTTTGAAGAACAAGCAGTCAGTCATAATGATGACAACAAATTTCGGCAGCGCGTTCAAAAAAGAGCTCAGACTCTTAATAAGCAATTTGAACAAAATGAATAACATTTTTATTACGCTAATAGATAGTGAATTTAGGGCCTAAATTGTTTTCAGTGTCGACTATCGATAATAATTTGACATCACTCGTCGCACCCATTCGCGGTCCACGTATTCGACCACATGTGTGTATGAATGAATGAAGCGTCAAATCAATCCGTAAATATCAAACACCATGGTTGCACTAGTTGACGTAAAACCACAAACATGGCGGCCGTTTGCTGATCCAACACAAATACAGAGAAATGTTTTTTTCCATAAATTTTTGGTATTATTTCATGTTATATATAAGAGGAACTAATTCTGCCGACGGCGCCGGTTGCTTTAAATAATTTATATACCCATGGCGCCGTCACTAGGCTATGAGAGGCACGGGGAGGTTTTAGTGGGTAGTCTCCGCTCTGATAAGAGCGGAGACTACCCACACACGCCGCTGCGTACGTAACGACACGATGTTGTTTCTCATTTATGTAACACAAATGCTTTAGTTACTTACCACAGCAATGTATTTGGTCCAATATTCATTTACTTGTTTATAATGTAAAAAAGTCAACCTCAACAATTGTATTTTACAAAAAAAGCTTCCTATTTTAAGGTGTTATGATTCGAGAGGTCTCGAGCACAATCTAGTTATTACTACAGTTTGGAAACTCTTAGTTTCAGAACCATTTGAGACCGACCGTTACTGGAAACCTAGTGAATATTTATCAAACAATGAGTAATAAGGTTTGGACGGATGGACGGACTAAAATTTACATATTGCGACTCTTTGGTGGCATTGGATTTAAAAAAAATAATATTTAAATAGAAGAAAAATGACAGTCGATCAAAGATATTAAAAATATTTTCAGACTTCCAAAATCATTATCGTAACACTGGTAATAGGTTGTTGATCTAATAATAATACTTTTCCTTTTATTTAATATAATATTAGAAACTTTACACTTCCCCGTTCTATAGGACCATACTTTCCATCGGTATTTAATAAACATCTTATCTTCTAGGTCATTCTTCGTTCTCCTCACTTATCCTTAGTTAACAAGAAATAACGGAGTGCGCACAAGTCCTTAAAAAACGAAATGCTTCAAGGATTGAAACTTATCTGTATGACTAATAACTATTTCTCAGTTCCAAAGGAAAGTAAGTTAAGACCCCAATTGATAAATTTAATAACTCTAAAGTTTGTTGCTCTCGGCCGCTATCATTTGCCTAGCTCAAAAATCTACTCAAAAGCTACGAGTATCAACCGAAAACAATAGCTTAACTTGTCTACCGGAGGTTGTTTTATTTTTTGACAATGTTTATTATTTTTATGTTATTTGTTAATTAATTTACAAGAATATGCAGTGGTGGCTCATAAATGTATTTTGTTATTTCCAGACTTCAGCCATATTTAGATTGTGACTCAAGTCCCATCGCATTGTGGATGCTAGAATCGAACGCCAAAAGGAATTCTGTTTTTTCCTCTTAATAAAAAATTTTAGAGGATTTCGCAGGCGGTTTTCTGCGAAACGTAAATTAATTATCCTCTTTCTTTCATAAAACGTTTAATTAGGAGATACTTGAACGGATCTCAGAAATTAATCTTTTTGTTTCAGTACCTTTTTTATTGGTCCTGCGATAAAGGCTTGACGTTAAATGGTTTTATTGTTATGAATTTAGCGGACACTCGCCGTTTTGCGGGTTTCTTTTTAATTAAGAGTTTTTATGTTTCAGTTATGTCAGTTCCCAGAAGTTGAGTTGAATATTGCACATCTGGGAAGATTTGCGTAACAATTTTTAGATAAAAATAAAAACGTGCTTGAATTAAGAACAACATTGAAAACTTCAAATATTGCGAAATACTATGATAACACTTAAAAAAGTAGTTTTGTCCTTTAAGCGACTGTTTTGTGTTATTTCGTATTTTGATAAGATCGTCAATTTTTAATTGATTTATCCTCTTTTTTAATCTGATGATGAAAATCTTGGAAACATTGAAGGTTCCTCCCATTCAGTGTTTTTTAAAAATATCTTTATCGATACTAATCAGAGTTACAGCACTGTTTATAAACCTGTGGTGTTTGGAAAAGCAAAGCCAAGGACTATGACGAAAAAAAAAAATAGGTACACCAAATCCGCATACATTAGCAGTACCATTTTTTTGTGACGAACTCTGCTTATTTACATAGCAAAAAACAGAATTCCAACTATCACAATCCAAAACAAATTTCCAAGTAAACAAATGCATGGCTGGTTATTGTACCTACATATAAAGTACATTGCTAAAAAAATACAACCGCCTAAAACCAGTAAAATTTGCAAATGTATGTCATTTCAAAAATAAACGACGAATATTGTTAAAATAACGGTTTGTCACCGATTTCACTAACGCCCGACATACTATAAAAAGAACAATATATTGGTTTAAAGCAGCAGAGCGTGAACAGGCAGATAAATTTAGGGTTCAATGTGACACTGAGAAGTTTTTGTTCGGTTCATACAGAATGAGGTCAGTATGTTTGTTTTGAACAGGTGTGACAGTTAAAGTAGGTATAATAATTTAAAAGAAACTTTATTATGTGGTCCGGTGTATGTATTATTCCTTAAATCTAAGTAACCCTTTAGATATTTTATTGGAATGAAACTACCGAAGTTTCGAAGCGAATAAGTAAGCGGACTGGGTCAAAAATACCAGATTATATTAGTTCGTTATTAAAAAAAATATTAGACACAATATTTATGATTTGGTAAATTAATAAAGAAATTCGGAGATTGCCAAGTTGCTCGTTCCGTCACAAGTGGGGAAAAATGTCCCCACTAGTGACGTCATTCGGCATTTCAATTTAATGTTTTGTCGTTATTTTTTGATTATGTGGAAAATACAATCCCCCAAACCATTTCGAGAGGAGATATGGTTGGTCTTCTGTTCCCACGGCATCAGAGCGATGAGGTCCACCAGGCTGTTTTAGTGGGTATTTCTGCCCTTATTAGGGCAGAAAGTCCCACACACGCCGTCACTTCCCTCGGGGAACGGTACGGTGCATCAATGCATTTTTTCCGAAAAAAGGTTTAAATGCAAAATTAGGGGTCCCATAATCTGATAGATGGACAAAAAAACAAATTCCTTATTCCAATACTGAAAACCAGCGTCATGACCTGCGACGTGGGTCATGACTTATGCTGAGTGAGGACCTTTTATTTAGAACATTACGGCATGTCATGGTCTGCACCGCCCGGTTGACGAGGAGATTGCGAGGAGATCTATTTCATTTTTTTTGTATGTATATAATTATTATTATTATTATTTTTGTTTGTTTTCTTGTTTGTCTCCTCTCTGTATACGTGTACGTGAATATGTGACAATGTTGTGATGTTTTTAAGTAATAAAGGTTTCTTTTAATAACAAAAATGTGATCCCGTAAGTAGCTTATAACCTATTAAGGTTATAAGCTACTTACGGGATCACATTTTATCACATTTATGTTATCAAATTCAAATTCAAATTCAATATTCTTTTATTCATGTAAATTACACCAGTAATATTTATGAAACGTCTATATAATGCAAATGACGCTACCTCCGGTTCGGAACCTATAACTTACAAACAAACAAACAAACAAATCATTTATTTGCACGAAGCATGGTAAACATAAGTACAGATGGTTTCAAAAACAATAGAACAATCATGCTTCACCTGGTCGGTATACAAATATTACTAATTATATGAAGCTATACATGTCAATTATTAATTTATACAATTTTATTTAGTTTAAACGATTATTATTATGTCCAAATTAAAATAAATACAATAATCTCTTATTTTATTATGTCATTTTATATTACAATAATATTGGTAAATTACAATAAATTACAATAAAGAAGACATAATTACAGTTATTATATAATATATAAGTTTACAGAGAAGATCCCGGCAAGAAACTCTGTCGTTCATATTACAAATATAGCTGAACTTATAACTAGTTTTGCACTAAGACATACAGTGTAGTAATTAGATAAAATAATGTAGTAAATTGTAAAAAATAATTCATTGATTCAAAGTAATAAGAAAAATTAAAAAAAATATATATTTAAATTAAACAAACTGTAGGTCCTAATGCACATTCGTGCTTAATAAGAATTTTGCCAACTTGCGAGTTGACAAATACGTAAAGAAATAGGTACCTCTTGCTGAGTTTGTATAAATAGAAATACAATTAGTAAATATAATTAGTGAAATTTTTCATGTGAGGGCGAACAGACTAGTTAGTGGTCCACACTTCTTTGTCATTAATATAGTCTTCTACTCTGTAGTACCCTTTTTTCAAAAGACAACCTTTAACAATTAGCTTAAATTTATTCAATGGTAAATCAACAATAACTTGAGGTAATTTATTAAAAAAAGTTATACTTAAACCAACAAATGAATTACCAATCTTATGAAGTCTACGTTTAGGGACAGCAAGCTTGTGTTTATTTCTAGTGTTGATGCTATGAGTGTCAGATTTTTTAGGAAAAGTATGCAAGTTTTTGTATACATACATTAGACAGTCAAAAATGTATTGAGATGCGACTGTTAGGATGTTGATTTCCTTGAATAATTCTCGCAGCGAGTCACGTGGTGTTAGCTTGTAAATGGCTCGGATGGCCCTCTTTTGTAACACGAAAATAGTCTGTAGGTCGGCCGCAGATCCCCATAAGAGCAGACCATACGACATGACGCTGTGAAAATAGCTAAAATAAACCAATCTTGCCGTCTCCACATCAGTCAGTTGCCTTATCTTCCTAACAGCATATGCCGCCGAACTCAGTCTTCCAGCCAGAGAAGTTATGTGAGGAGACCATTGTAATTTAGAATCTAAGTTTATGCCAAGAAATATAGTAGAGTTAATGAGTTCAATTTGTTCCTCATTAATTTTTATTATAGTGTTGACCTGCTTTACATTCGGCATTGAAAACTTTACGCATTTTGTTTTATTGGCATTAAGTAAAAGGTTGTTAGTTTTAAACCAATTGAGTACCTGGCTGAGAGCTAAATTAATGTCATCAACATTTTCATTTTGTCTATTAATTTTGAACATTAGAGAAGTATCATCGGCAAATAATACTATCTCACATAAATCATTGGTAAATAATGGCAGGTCATTAATATATATTAAAAATAGCAAAGGTCCCAATATTGAGCCCTTTCACTGTCACACTTTTGTTTATAACCTTAATAGGTTATAAGCTACTTACCGTACCTTTACCCGTTTTCTATAAATTATTATAGAAACCAGAATCAAACTACGGGTGGTACTTTAAAAGTGGCGGCAGGATTGGAGCTCTGAACTAGGCTTAAGAATGACAAAGTAAGAGTAACTAAAATTCGAATGTGCCACCCTCCATGCCCTAGCTACTACAGTGAAGAGCACATGAAGGTAAACACTTGCAGTTCAATTTTAGTTCTTATCCCCTATTCATAAGATAATACAAAATCAAAAGTGTATAGTCTGACGAGCTTTTGATCGTACCACTTTTTAAATCCAGTAGCATTTCGCCGCCTGGACGAAACGACGATTCTCGACATTTTACTATGGACTACTACGACTACGACTCCGGAGCCTTAACTTTAAAATTTAAATTAAATCTCAGAAGGGAGTGAAATGAATTAACAGCTTGCTGAACGGGGTAAACCCACAATGTACCAGTGGTTTGCCATAAATAAAAAAACCCTCAATATTCACAAACCGTGTGTAGTCCTGCGAAGTCGGATAAGGCAGTACATACACCAACGGTATCAACTATTGTTGCAGCGAGCTAAACAGAGCTCGGAAATTTACTTAGCATAGCTACCACTAATGTACTCCTGGCTTAAACCAAACAGCGACCAAAGGGACACTGTGCTTTCTCAAAGCGTTTCTGAGACGGTCAGTCAATAAATATTAATGAGCTTTGCGTAAGCTTGAGTGGCTTCCTAAAAACATATGAATGAGTATTAAGTCAGCATTCCTAAAAACCAATTAATCAGTATTAGCATAAAGTCTACTTTGCAATATATCTTTAAAAACTAAACCACAAAGTACTGCATATTAGGCTTACTCGCTATTTGAAATAAGTTGCCCGCAACAATATGCATTTGTAAAAAAACTACTGAGCTTCTACCGGTATCTTCTCTGTAGTTATAGGTTCCGAACCGGAGGAAGCTTCATTTGTTTTATATAGAGAGTTCATAAGTTTTACTAAATGTAATCTATATGAATTAAAAAAATTGACTTTGACTTTGACCTCATAAGGGGGTACATAGTCCAAAGAGTATAGTCTGACGTGCGTTTGTACCAATAGATTAATCATTTGAAATGAAATAAGTAGTGGTCACGTCATCATCCAGTCGCCTTGCCGGCCAGCTCTAGACAGGCAAAGAAGTCAGTCGCACCGCAAAACTATTAAAAAGGAGTTTTTAATGCCTGCTTGAACTGCTATTTATTTCGTGTTTCCCTATTACGACACGTTTTTAAAAAACAAAAACAAAGGCCAAAGGTTTACGAGTTCGTCGTTCTCATTTCAAGCTTAGATACCTGAACACCACACAACTCACACACGTGTCTGAATCTAAGACCTGTGTAATGTCAAAAACAAATTAAAGTTATTTTCGTAACTTTTGCGGCCCCCTCATTAGTTCCCATGTTCAGCGCTCATTAATTTCTACTTCCCCGAAATCGGAGCGTTAATTATTTGCTAACAGATACTAAACCAAACGTCGGTTTCATTAGAGCTCCCACCGGCCGGAACACATAAACAATGATTTCCAATTTCCCCTCCCGACAAAGCGACCCCTGGCGCAATCTTAGCCGAAACCAAACTATTGAAGGAGAATCGGAGAACTAGCACAGTGGGCATAAATTGTCTACTTGCCGATAGTTTTGGCGAACTAATGTCCCCTTTGCGAGCTGTAGTGTCTTGCGATGGTATTTGCTGAGTAAATTAGTCCGCTGCATCGTGGTGCAATAGCAAATGGTGAGTGGAATTCCTTATGCTTATTTGCAGTTGGTTATAATTGAAAAACGGATCTTTAAACTGCAAACGATGAGGTTGAGGTATTTTTGATACTCTTAGTAGTAGGTAGGTAGGTTTTTAGGGTTACGATCAAGCCCTTTCAACAGTAAGCACTTTTATGGTTGTGCCGGGGCTGCTGTAGATTATCTATATTCCCATCGCCGCTGTCACCTAGGCGATAAGAGGTGTGGGGAAGTTTTTGTGGTAGAGGGGGATTCCCACTCACAACACTGCCTTCCCAGACTCAGCGGTATAACGCTCCAATCTTTTCCGCTCCAATATCCTCCCTTAAAATAATAAAATAGAAAGGTACTTTTTTGGTTAATTAAACATATCTGCCATTACAAACACCATAATATAAAAAAGTTGAAAAGACAATCTCAATTTTTTTTAAATTATATTCAATTATCTCTACCAACATATTGCGTTTTCCATTTTGTAGCTTTGTGGTATGGCGTTACAAACTTTTCGTCAGCAATTATGAATGTGGGATATTGAACAATTAATTGAATTCTAAATACTTAAGGGACCAATACTATTTTTAATCATACGTAAAGTGGTATCATTCCTTATCTCAGTTTAGTACACCTAATTGAAAACCAGAGTATAAGCTGTGCTGAGGCAGTACAGTAATGCGTACCCTATCAGCATTTGATGCAATTTATCTCTAAGAGACATACCATAAACTCCTACCAGGAGTAAGGTAAAGTTAAAAACCGTGATCGCCAATACCCAAACCATTGTGTCCGCGTGGATTTATCGCCGAACCAATAGTTGGGAACTTGGCGCAATCGATTTTCTTGCGCCAGCCGCAAATTGTGGAACTTGGCCATTGTTGTGCCGGTGGACCTGCAGATTGCAATCACTCCTGCAACTTCTGTCATATCTATTGTAATAGTGCAAAGGTGCTGCCGTTTTAAAGGACATTCCTGAATAAATGAATGCGTTTGTTAATCGTACGAAGTACAAAGGAAATCGGTTCAAAAAATATTCATATATACACTAACATTATAAAGAGGAAAGATTTTTTGTTTGTATGTTTTGTAATTAATAAACTCAAAAACTGCCATACCAATTTCAAAAATTATTTAACCATTGGTAAGTTACATTCTCACTGGGTAACTAGGCTATGGGTATTTATTGTTAAAAAGACTAAGTCTAGCTAAGCTCGTGTTTCAATAAATAAATTAAATTTTGTAATATATTTAAATTTAAAAGTCGTTGACGGTGTCAATATACTGCTAGTACAAGTATAAATAATCATTGTGTTTTTTATGTAATCGGTCAATTCCCTATAGTGATAAAAGTCCCTTTTATAACTGCAGCATTTAGACCAAGAAGCTTTGGAATTTGCTTACAGGATAGATAATATTATTTAACATAAAAAACTTTAATAATTTACTTAAATTACCATCAGGGGCTCAATATACCTACCTACTGATAAGGCGCTCTTTATTTATCCCGTAGGACTGCTTTTGCTCGTTTAATATCCCCTTTCCTATAAATGATAAAAATACAAATAGGCCGGCCTCAGGGGGTCTACTCCCAAAAACGAAACGAACAAACGAAGGGTTTGTTTTTGAAGATATATCAAAAGTTTGCGAATTAAAACGTGGTGTTTGATTTGTATAAATAATATTTTGTTTTTTGATAACGCTTTGTTCGCATTCGAAGTGCGTTGGTTTCGATTTTGAGAATTAAAAATTGCTATCCGTCGTCGGATCCAACATATTTCGTTTTAGGGAGTAGACCTACTGTTCCTTTTTTATGACGTAATAATCTAAAGGAAAAAACAAACACAAGGCCACTTTAAAATAATATTTAATCTCATTTTTTGCTCTAGAACCAACCATTCCGTGGCACAAATCGCCATCACAATCAACTCTGCATACCCATCTGTAACAGTTACATTAAAAACGTGTCACATCTATGACTTTTAAATGGGATAGTGCCAGTTTTAAGCAATAAAGTTCAAAATCAAACAGAATAAATCAAATTTTGATTTGAAATGCCGGTGGATGCATAACAATCGTATCACGCCAGCGTTGCGCTGAATAAACAACCCGGGACAACTCTGCTGATCTGACCACTACCATGAGATTTGAACCTTCACTTCACTCTTCAGAATCCAATTTCCAACTTATATAATTTATGTACTAGGGGGAAATGCTTTGACGCACCGTCACCCGAAAAAAGTGACGGCGTGTGTGGGACACGGCAGGGATGCCCTAAAAAGGGCAGGACCACCCACTCAAATTTTCCGGTTGGACCTCGTCCTGTCCTGTGGTGGTGTTATGGGAAATCGGTTCAACCTGACCAACCAAAACACTACTGGCAGAATCCTACCTGTTTCCAACTAATATTATAAATGCGAAAGATAGATAGACACATTTTATTGTGCAGGAAATTTACAGATTTTTTTTTTCATTTGAAAGCCAGTTTCCTTGCATTAATGCTTGTCCATGTTCAGTCTAGCAGTGTAAGTGTATCAGTATACATGAACCAAGGCATTTTTGGGCGAGTTCCACACACGCCACTGCTTTCCCCAGTCAAACGGTACGGTGCGCCAATGCATATCTTTCCCTTTAAAGAAAGCCTACAGTGCCCAGCAGTGGCGCATGTTCGCCTGAATAATTATCGTCATTTGATATCGGTATCGTGAAACTCACACGAAAATAGTTCGAGTTCCAACAGTAACGTCTGAAACTGATCTCAATTTCCATGTTACATGTCGAACTATCTACGAGCCGCGTAACAACACGCCGACACTACGCCCTCGCTGGCCCGGCTACGTCAACATTCGCTGTCTGTGGTATTGTACAAGATTATGTCATCCACACAGAGCGATTTGCATCCAAATCCAAATAGCTCTATGGTCAACATATAACTAACGATCCTCTCCCTGTCATAGTTGTCTGCCTTACAACTGATATGAGATAAACTAGGTGTTCGATATTATTCGATATTGAGCAAGATATGAGAACAAGTTACCAAAAAAAATATTGATAAATAACGATCTCGATTACTTCCTGGAAATCAAATTAATAAGGTCAATCTATTTGCCGTTGCTCACGTTGTAAGATGTTTGCAACGTCTTCGCTCGCGTTATTTCTTGAAAAAATATCTAGTATTTTTAGTTATTATTAACGAATCACTAGCACTGCATTCTAGGGTTTAATAGTATGTAATAGAAAAATAGTACAAAAGTTGCAGTCATATTATATTTTTTAATGGTTTTAGTTTTAACCGGCGCAGACAATCTTATTATACCCATACAAAAATGAATTACTGTTTGTTAGTCTCTTTAAAACTCGACAACGACTAAAATGTTTTTGCTAATGTTGGTTTTGAAATAATTGTGTAGGTCCAGAAAAGTTCTAAAAGGTTAGAAAATTTGGGAACAGCTAGCTTTCAAATAACATAAGCTACAATCATTTGGATTAATAAATAGGTGCCTATCTTTCTAACTAACTAAAAACGTGAAAACATTATTTATTAACTTTCTACATAAAAAGTAGACGAATAAATATTCAAAAGTTACGAGTGGAATTTATAAAAACATTTAGCTCCGTAAGCTCTTCGCAACACGGTCTTAGCGGAAAGAATGGTGAACTTCTCTCGTCTAGCAAAGAGCTCGATTAGGTAGGACTCCCTCTAATAACCCACAAGCGATAGCGGGACGTAGTTAATTTAAATGGTGTGGAAGAAAATTCATAAGCAACACTTGAATTACTGTGTTAGAAAAAAAAACACAAACTCAAACTCGAAACTCAAATATTTCTTTATTCAAGTAGGTTACATGTAACACTTGTGAATCGTCATTGAATACAATGCAAAGTGATTCTTCTTCCGGTTCGGAACCTATATCTACCGAGAAGACACCGGTAAGAAACTCAGCAAATAAGTTACAGTAGCAGTATCTAACTTATAGCTATGTGTAGAACACTTTGGACCAAGTCATATAGTCTTATTTTGATGAGTGAAAAAAGCATGAAGTATTATTTTATTTTAAGAGGTAAGCTGGAGCAGACCAGTCCCCAAAAGTGGCACCTGTTCACAAGCATGACGTATGTGCCAGCCATCGCTTCACTCAACCATATTGAAGGGAATGTAATGAACGACGAACCACAAGTGGATATACCATGCGAAACAGTAGAAAAGAGAGGTAGGGCATAGCGATTTATCGCTCCAACTGGAGCAGCCCGACTGTTGAAATACCTCCACCTTACAGAAGACCGCAGCCAAATAACAATCACTTCTGTGTTGTTGTGTTCCTGCGTGTGAGTAAGGTTTCCAGAGTTCCTGGGGGGTGCTACATTAGTAGCAGGGGGTCAAGCCTTCAAGGTAAGGGCGACAAGTCCAGTAAAGATTTATTATGCTGTACTTGTCACCCTTAAGCTAGGACCTCATTACCACTTAACATCACGTGGGATGAGGTGTAGTGTAGTTCTTCAAAAAATACGCTACAAACAAGATGTACCTACTTATTTAGTCCATGAGTTAAAAAAATGTTATTTAATTTGTCTTAGTATTTTTTGTTTTTAAAAGAAAATTGAGTCTTTTATTTTATGGTGATCTTACTATTAGGCTTGGCATATGTTTAGTCGATACCCTATTAAGCCTCTCATTTGCGATTTAATGGCATTAGCTACATTATGGTAAGAACTAAATAAATACCAATAATAAATGTAATGTACGTAAGACAATCACAACAAATCACTATAAGTAAATAATAATAAATAAATGCGCCACACAATCACACCAATCACCTGGTCTCAAACTAAGGTTTTCCCTTGTACTATGAGTACCAGACGTCGGATACTAACTGGGGGCGCCCAGACCCAAGTCATTTGAGAAAAGTTCGTTTTCCAAATTGACCTGACCGGGAATCGAACCCGGGACCTTACGCGCTTTGGGCGCCTGACTTAGCCATTGCGCCTCAGAGGTCGTCAAATAGAATATAATAATATATAAGTATAGATTCTTGTCAATTTATAAAAGTTAGCTTCCCAAATTGACATGACCGAGAATCAATCCCGGAGCCTTTTACTCACTGTGAAACGAAATGAAATGAAATGAAATGAAATGAAATGATTTATTTCTGCAAGTGGATTTACAATAAATTCTTTTGCACGTCAATTATTTTTTCCTACCAGCGCCTCGACGTTGGTTCTGTTGAGAAGAAGCGCCGCAACAAACTCAACAGATAAACTGTGGCACCGCGGTCTACTTATACTGCGTTTATATTTTTTATTAATTCACAATAAACAAAACACAGTCCTCCTCACCTTAACTTTAAATTCAAACTCTTTCTTTTCATGCAAATAACGTCAGTAGATAATATTTATGAATCGTCGCGCCTTCTCTAAGGTTCCGGGTTCGATCCCCGGTCGGGTCAATATGGAAAACGAACTTTTCTGTATTGTCTGGGGTCTGGGTGTTGTGGTACCGTCGTTGTTTCTGATTTCTGTAACATAAGTGCTTTAGCTACTTACCCCAAAATCAAAGCAATGTATAACATCGTATGCGATGTTGTCTATTTACACCAAAAGTAGCTTCGGTTAACTTATAACTTACCAACACAGAATATACCGGCAAGGTCAGTAGTTTTAATGAATTTATTTGCATGTCTGTTTATACAATAATACCTACCTACATAACATGGCAAGTACAGGAGTAGTAAACGCGTGCCCAACTAAGGTGTCGCAATTGTTTGACAAGTCATTATTTAGAATACCTAAATAATCTTAATTTAAGTGTCCATCTCAGTTATCAAAAGTTGATTCACCATTTCTTATAACTGCACATTTTAATATAACAAAATAAGTACAGTGAAACTTAATATACAGGTATGTAGCACAGTTTCTATATTTTCTATTTTCATAACAAACAGCTACAATTTACAATACGTTTTCCAACCAAGCTTGTGTTGTGTCCCCGCTGCCTCGCCCACTGTGACTTCACCCGTTCGGTGTAAGTTTCATAACTGAATTTATGGTAGGTTCTCTTTCCAGACATTGACATTTCGAAAGGGACTTTAAACTGTTTAAACTTTAGATTTTCTTTTAACTTGCTCCCTGATAACTTTCTATAACTGGAAGCTATCGGACGGCTCTCATAGATGCCAGATGATAATTTTATTACAGTTTGACATCGCGACGCGGGGAATTTCTTCTCGCAAAGTTCGGTGAAGTTGTTGTTTGAAAAAGTAGTAGATTGAAATCGGATACTTGTGTTGATAAATCTTGAGGGGTTCGTTTGGATTGGGTGAATAGACGCGGCGGGGAACTTTTGAGAATGTTTCGGCATTTAAATAAAGGACTTTATTCGGTTGCTTTCTGTGTCTGGTTTTTAAGGATTCTCGCGTGGTTTTAGAGTTTAGTAAATTAATAAATAAAGGGAGACATCATGTACATTGCTCTGTATAAAGAAAGTAAGTAGCCAAAGCTCTTGTGATTCAGAAATTAGAAGCCACGACGGTATCACAACACCCAGACTCTATAAAAAAGGGGAAGTACGCTTTTCATATAGACACGATTGAGAATCGTCCCCGATCTATATATTTGAATGAGTCTTTATCGGTATTTCTTTAAAAAATACACAATTTCTACTTTGTCCTAGGGCCGTATTCTGTTAATACATCCACTACGGGGACCGTTCTAACCGTGATTTTGATTTGACAACTGGTTTGTATAGACGTGTTATAAGTTTAACGTGTCTGTTTGTGTCTGTGTCTCTCTGACTATGGTCTGGCTCCCAAACGGATGCAACGGTTTTGATATTTGTTTGAAGTAAGTATTAGTCGGGATTGTTCTCAGCTAAGTTTGATAGAAATCGGTCAAAGTTGGTGGTCGGTACAAGATGTTGGATTACAGGTATCAAATAAAAGGGCTTCAGTAGTAACTAAACACTGTGACAAATTTCAACTGGACTTTGAAGCCCAATTATTTAATACTTATTAATAATTGATATCAAACATTAATCCAAAGACGTTTGTTACCCTCAGGAGTAGGTAAGTATTTAGAACTAAAAGCGTGTGGCTGCGGAAGCAGTGAAATAAAAGACAATATCGGTAACTTCAAATATGTTTATTTGACTTTATAGATTATATAAATAATATTCTTTCATATATACTTCAATCAATTTTTTGGAAGATGCACAGTTTTGACCTAACAAGCTAGCTATGATTCCGGCAAACCAAGGCTTAAAACAGTCAGGGCCGGCGTTAGGGTGGCGCGCGATTGGGCAACAGCCCAGGGCGCTCGGACTTGAACGGGCGCTAGAAAGCTACCCTGAGGTACCCAGATGTATTCCCCGAAATCGATGTATTGGTATACGCTTTTACAGGGGCGCTGGCGGAAATTCGTCCAGGGCGCCAGTTATGCTAGAACCGGCACTTAAAACAGTACTCAGCCTTTATTCACTTTCATTAGCTTCGTGGCCGCGCGAGTGATACTAAGTCAAAAATGATTTATTTCCATACTTTTCTCAGTCCCATGTTTAATAAGAGTACACTCTGTGACACATTTAGCCTTTTTTGCAATGCTTGTATTGATATATATGTCACCGTAAGATTATAAAAACCGTTAGATTATAATCTATCTCGCGAGATTGTAAACTGTCGACAGATTGTGAACCGTAACATTTAATTAACAATTTAACGAGTTATTTTTCGCTATATTGTAATCTATCGATGGGAATCGGTCAAATTGTGAACTGACGTAGAACGAAATGCATCTCGCACGCTGATTGGTTGAGAGTTATATGCCCCCCGCCGCCCCGGCATTCGCCATATTTGTTTGTTATTTCGTTTGTTGTCTTAATAATTTTAATTTATGGTATGTTTAAAGGACTAAATCTTTTTTTACAAGAGTTTCTTAAAATTTTCGAATTTTAATTTGTGTTAAAAGACAAAATTATAATTGTTTCATTTTATTGTAATTTTCAATTAAAATTTTGAGTGTTTGAAGAATAAATATTTCGGTACAATTATTTCTCAACGTATATCAGGAATATTGATTACCTACTAAATAGTAAATAAATACTTGAAGATTTATTGAAATGCATTTATTTTATTTAAACGACATCTCTATTTCTTTAAATATAAGAAATAATTTGAATTGAATTTTATTCCTATGTTTCCGGGGTCATAGAAAGGCTGGTCGTGATTGGTCGCTCATACAATAAACCCACCAATCAGGAAGAGCTTTCGGACAGTTGACAGTTTGACGCGGGACAGATTGCAATTTAACGGTTTCACTTCGATAGATTACAATAAAGCGAAAAATAATGCGTTAAATTGCAATCCTAAGTTACGGTATCTGTCGACAGTTTACAATCTCTCGAGGTAGATTGTAATTTAACGACTTTTACAATCTTACGGTGACATATATAGGTACACCTATGTATGTCAAGATACCACCTACCAGATGGACCGACGACCTAGTAAAAATTGCGGGGTCTCGTTGGATGCAGGTGGCAATGGACCGGTCGCGCTGGAAATCGGTTGGAGAGGCCTATGTTCAGCAGTGGACAGTAACAGGCTAAAATGATGATGTCAAGACGCTGGTAAAAAGTAATTTGTTTGAATTTTGCATGGAACTGTAGATCGACAAAATTTTTAATCGAGCTTATATGTATAAACATAAATATTTCGTTGCTTGGCTTAGTGTTTAATCAAAGTTACTTAAATAAGACTTTTACCACATCGGGACATTAATTTAATTAAACGTGTGGTTTTTAAAAAGCTGTGCAGTTTACCTAGTGTTAGTAATAATACGATGAAGTACAAATATTAAAATTTTGTAGAATAATTAATTAAATAAAAAGCTGAATCACTGGTATAGTTTTACGAATCGAAACGAACGATCGTTACTGGAAACCTGTTTCTTTTGCACCACGATCTTATAGTACAATCGTAAGCACGTCAATGTAAACTTGTAGCTCAAAGTGAGATCTTAAGCGCACTACATAACGCCGGTGAAAATCCTAAGTGTATAGTCTAGTGCTTTTGATCGTAATAATAAGGCAAAATATTTAAATTATTATTTTTCGTATTCCGTATTCCGTACTGTAACTTAGTTTACAATAATCCTTCCATCGGCGACTTGAACATCCCATATAATTCTAACAACTGCTTGCTAGTCTTCTGCCCCGACCTCGCCTGCCGCACGTCGGCGCGGCGCGTGATTTGCGCGCGCGCTCCGTCCAGCCCCGACCACTGCTTGGCCACTGACACTAGCTTGCTCCACGGCAGCGCCCATTCGTTGCGGAGAAACTGATGGGAATCAATAATAATAATAAATAACGCACAAGAAATAAGTATCTTTGAAAATCTTATTCATCAAAAAAAAAACTGCTTTAAGGTATGAGCTATGAACACATCCGTTTCTCAAATAGACAATATCATTTATTTTCATTATTTCAAATAAACAAATAGAAAACTTGCATTTATTATATTTGGCAGTATTTTTACTGTTAACATATTATTATATGACGTGGTGACATAACCGATAACATAGTAAAGGGTTTATAGACCTGCCCTTACTCTCCCAGGAAATAGTAGACTGGTCTCAGACACATGATAATGATTGTCTAATCATGCCGACGAATGAAAATTAACTAGTAAATTTCCCCGGACAAAAAGAAGACCTTAAAAAGGCATGTTTATATATCTACTCTCGACACCCATAGTGCAAACGCTTTGCCAATAAGCATGTGTGTATATATATGTGAGAAGGACAAAGTTCCAAATCGTGGGAACATTTTGTCTCCGTTAGCAGCGAGTGAATGACATTGCCACAGTCAAGTCTATCAGTTCAGTACCAGGTTTAGTTTTTACCTGGTCGAATGGCCTCCGTCCGATGTGGAACATGATGTAGATAAGAGGAGCCTTATTGAGAGGCACGTTGGCTTCCTTCGCATCCTGGATGCCGAGCATTTTGTAGATCCTCTCCGAGTGTAATTGGAGATGGTCGTAGATAACCTTGGGAAACAAAACAGTATGTCAACTCACTATGAAGGCACATCGATCGCACACAATACGTGATTCTTCAAGACCTACATCGCGAAGATTTGTCGGCTTGAGATTCTCCAGCCAGTATGTCAACTTGGTGCAGTTGTTAAAAAGTTATGCGCTGACATACATTTCGGTGATTATTTTTTATTTATTGACTCAATGACGGGATGTTGACTGGCTAGTCAACCTGACTTTAAATGCCTGATAAAACATGATTTCTTTATAGATTTTCTATGAACATAGCATATGTCGTCATAATTTTGCTTATAACACTGAATGTTAAATACTTAGTTCCAGACCTTTACAAAATAGCATTTCAAAACTCATCTATAAGGCAATGATACTCTTATATGGTATGGTATGGTTGGTTAGTGCATGAAAATACCGCTAGATGGCGATACGTGAGCGTGAGGACCATCTGCAATGTGATTGGTGTTTTAAATGTCATGGTGACATTATGTATCTGTCGATGTCATGTAAATATTAACCAATTACGTAGAATAAACTTACGTTGATTGATTTTAAATGTTTAATTATGTAGAAGTTGGTCACGCCGTATAAGTAGTCAAAATAAATACATACCCTCAAACTGTCTCTCCCTGGCGCTGACATGAGTATCTGACTGGTCAAGGTAGCAGCGTCACTCGCTCGCTCTGCGTTGGAACCTGGTACGTCCCCCTACAGACAAAATCATTGATTCTGAAATATGAAATTATATTGACCACTGATTCAAGAGTTCTCGGTTTGGAGAAGTCCCGCGTAATAGAGATGTTAACTTGACTATCCAATTTAAAGTAATTTGTCATATGTATGTATGTCAATATTACAAAGCTGAAGAGTTTGTTTGTTTATTTGAACGCGCTAATCTGAAGAGATTCTGGTTCGAATTTAATTTTTGTTGGATAACCATTTATCGGGGCAGGCTATAGACTATATAACATTATGCTACGACCAATGCCTAGACGTCAACTTCCTTATTCGCATTTAAAAGTCCTAGCAAAAATAAAATACTATTCTAGTCATTAGACCAAAGGAAGGAAGTAGAATCACTTTTCATTATATTCAATGACGATTCAAAAGTGTTTTATGTAACCTACTTGAATACTTATTATTTGAGTTTGAGTTTGAAAATATACCTCTTCGAACATCTCAGCAAATTCCGGAAAGTCTTCCAGCCCAAAGATATTGGAGAGGGCAAAACTCTTCTTAGACTGAGCAACTAGCTGCATTATTTCTTGCGTGTGCTTGTCATCTTCGTCTATCGAGCAAAGAGCTTCAGCAATCGCCAGCGCTATAGAAGAGGGGGAACTGTGGCTGCCATCGAAGCTGAGAGAGTTCGATGTGGCTGGAATAGTTGAGAGAATTAGAAAAGCGACGTAGTTAGACACAATATGGTATGCAGGGGCAAGCTTCGCAAGAAGTTAATATAACTAAACTTCATAATGTCTTCGTAACTACATTATTTGGTTCTCCTCACACAGTTCCTTATTCAATTCGATTAAACTGTTTTTCAAGATTAGATTTTTATTTTTTTTATTTATTTTAACTTAATTTATACTTATACGTGCACGTATAAGTATAATAGGCGGACGTAATGCCAAGTGGTATCCTCTACCATTCAACCCCACAGATTTGAGCCGAAAATACCTAGCCTACAACCCAAGTGCGTAAAATGCCTTCAATGACACGTTAAGTTCTTAAAATGATTCCGCAGTGATTAAATACATATTTAGACGTCAACTTACGTAGAAAAAAATATTATGTGTATTTTTTTAGTTGTAGTAGTACCTATACTTATTTAAAATCATACAAAAATAAATAAATTTATTTATTTAAAAACTTTATTGCACAAATAGGTACCTATATATACAGGTGGACTTAATGCTAGGGGCATTCTCTACCAGTCAACCCTTGGGTCATGCAGATAGTTTGTATATGGGTGCGGTAACAGGGGAGAAAAAAAGAGAAATCATTTTAAACAACAATAAATTAAGCATTAAAAATAACATTACGGTATCTTTTAAATATACGATAATAATACACATACTATATAAATTAATTAGAATATAATATATAAAATATAAAGGTATACTTAGATTTACATTATATTGATAATTTATATATAAAAACAAATATCTATATAACTATAAATTCAGAAGATAAATAAATTGGTTCAGCAATTGACAAATTTATGACTATCATTACTTGTTAGCGAGAGAGATGAAGTATTCACGAACTTTATTTTTAAAATTTCCCTTAGTCAGGGATTGTCGGATATCAGCGGGCAAATAAATATTGGGCAGCATCACATACACAACACCCAGACCCGAGATATTATAGAAAACGTTTTCCATATTGACCTGACCGGGGATCTAACCCCGTACCTACCTCAGAGATGGCGCGACGCCAAAGTCCGGACCGCTCGCCTCTCGGCTACGGAGACATTAAACTATACTAGGTGACAACACGACTTTTAATCACTCCCGGGTCCCAACATTACAATGTGTTGGTTAATCCATTTATGGAGAAAGACTATACATATAACCATGACGCTGTGATCAATAAGAGCGAAAAATCAGTGGAAAATTTGGGACTTTACGCGTGCAAAGCCGGGGCGATTCGCTAGTAAAATAATATATAAAAATATACATGATATTTCAATGTGGGGCGGGTTAGTACATGACCCCACCACAAACCACCAGAAAGAGGGGGAGGTCTAAAAAAAATCTAAAGAACGTCGCTTGAATAATAGACGGTCTCATGGTGGTAGAATGACGGCTCCCACTTAGCTTATCTTTAAAAAATACTCACTTGTGTGACCAAGACTGACGATCCGAACTTGCTTCGACCTAGGCCTGTGTGATCTTGAACTCATGGTGTGAGCCTCCCCATTGGATGTAGCTGTTAGGAATAATTTACAAGTTTCATTCAGTTACCTCTTAATTCGAATGCGGTGACTAAACTTTAGTTTTAGATACAAGTTAAGGGAAGAAGAAGTAGTAATGCTCACTATAACGTCACTGGGGAGGGGTTGCATTCTCTACGATATAAATAATAATAATAATAAATACGCCAGACCACCACCCCAATCACCTGGTATCAAACTTTACTATGAGTACCAGACGACGGATACCAGCTGGGGGCGTCATCCCAGCAACACTCTATATGGTTAAGTGAAGCAATGGCTGGCAAAAAGGTCAAGCTCTTGAGGTCAACTGTAACACCTGTTCACAAGCTTGACTTATTGTATTTTCAAGAAAATAAAAACAAAACTATATAAGTGATCAACACAGCAATAAATTAGATGCTGATAATGTTACAAATCTCTTAAGTTTTCGGTGTCTTCTCGGTGGATATAGGTTTCGAACCGGTAGTAGAGTAGTCACTTTGCATTGTATTCTATGACTATTCAAAAGTGTTATATGTAACCAACTTTAAATAAAAGTTATATGTTTGATTCATTGAGTGACACTCTTTTACAATGTAGCAATACTTTTACAACACAAAACGAGACTTAGTACAATAGGAAAGTCAAAATACTAACCAGCTTTCTCTCTCGCTGCTTCCCTATTCGCCCAGTTCAGCATCTCCTCATAGGCTATGGTGATCAGCATTTGTAACAGCACACATCCCCCCACTGGATTGATATGAGACGGCAGAGTCTTCTCAATGATGGTACAGGCGTTAGAGAAACTGCAGGGCACGCAGTCTAGTGACCGTGATATGCAGGTCAAGCATAGAGACATGGTCTGGAAACATATATACCTTTATTTTTTTATATATTGCACTTCAAGATAGACCTCATCCCACCTGATGTTAAGTGGCAATGAGGTCCTAGCTTATTTATTTATTTAAAAACTTTATTGCACAAAAAAAGTACAAAAGGTGGACTTAATGCTAGGAGCATTCTCTACCAGTCAACCGTTGGGTCATGCAGATAGTACGTGAAGCTTAAGGGCGAACTATAATAATAGCTGTTACTGAATTTCAGATTTCAGATCCATTTAGTAGGTTTTGCGTGAATGAGTAACGTCCATACAAAATATTTGATAGAAGATCAATGAAGATAGTTTACGTACCTGATACATCGAAGCGCCGGATTGGATGGCGTTCACAAGTATTGGTGGGATAAATTGTAAGGCAGATCCTACAATTGCCAAGATGCCCGCCAACCATGGTGGTCTCCTGTCACACCACACCTAAAACAATATTTTTGAGATTGCTATTTAAAAAAAAAGATACATAAAAATATTTCCAAAAACTGAAGAGTGTTTAGTAGGTCGACATAAATGATGTAAACTTGCCGAACGAATTTCCCAAAAATTTTATAAACAATAGTAAGTTTAATTATTTCTGTGCATAGATATTTTCAAACATCAAAAAAGCGCGGTTCGATAACCAAGATTTCTCCAAGGCACAGGCAAGGCAAGGTCACGGGGGACAGGGAGGCCGGCAACGAACACCGAGGTCCTCCTCTTCCACTGCAATCCACCATTGTCCTTGAGGGCTTGCCACATAGAGCTACCTGCTCTGCACCTCGAAAGGTGGGCCGCGGATAACGGATTCCCATCCGACTTGGCTTCACCCTGTGCGGTATCGGGGGCTGGGTGACAAGTCCAAGCTCAACGCATCGAACCACAGGGTTACTGAGCCCCACCATCGCTACAAAATGCGAAACCCAGCGGGGGTTTCAATGTTGGACTGTAAATGATCTGCTGAGTTTCTTACCGGTGTCTTCTCGGTAGACATAGGTTCCGAACCGGAAGTAGAATCACTTTGCATTGTATTCAATGACGATTCAAAAGTGTTATATGTAACCTACTTAAATAAAGAAATATTTAAGTTTGAGTTTGAGTTTGAGGACCTAGTAAACCTTACCGGTAGCTGTAGTAAATAAAACTAGTTATACTAAAAACGTCATACCTGTCGTTTATCCAAACAGGCCGCCCAGTCCCTCCCTGATATTTCTAAAGCATAGCAAAGTGTCGACTTGAGCTCCGCTTTGCTTCCTATAGTCGCTATAATGTGGGTCAGAGCCCCTGCTGCTCTAGCATATTCTTCACGACCTAGAAAACATAAGGAAATCATTCGAAATCATTTAAAGCGATGCATTTCATTTAATTTATGTGTTGTAAATGACAAACTAACGATAGAGACAGAATGCTAATCACTAAGAAAGACGCTAAGGTAAAAGTTCAACCGGTTTCTTATTTTCGATGACACCGTGTTATTTGGTAACAGTTTCACCTTGGCTTGCAGACTTTTCTCACTCACTTACCATCATTGTCACCTTTAAACTTGCAAAACCCATCAGCAGTGCAGAGGAACCCGCTACACTTCTGATGCTTTCCGTCTACGCTGTACCAGAGGCCGTCTGCAGGCCAGCGGGAATTGTCTTTAGACATATGCCGTATGGCATACGTAAGGAGAGACCGGGCGAGGTGGCAGTTTCGCATCATCAGCACCTATTGTAACGAAAATAAATATCAACTTGCAACAAACTTGTGTTTTTCTTTGTTTATGAGTACCAGACGCAGGATACTAATTGGAGCGTCGACCCAGCACCCAAGCCATTTCACAAACATTAGTTTCTTAAATTGTCCGCCTCCGATGTCTTTGATTGACTGTCAATTCATAAAACAACTTACAAACTATCTCACTGCAATTTATGCTAAGGCTTACACGATACTTCCTCTCACTGTTGTTTCGAACAACTCTCACTGTTGTTGTTGAAGAGAAAGCCGGTTTAGGGCACCTTAAGAACTATGGGCCATGTAATAAAAGAGACTTACCTTCACAACCAACGCCCAGGATGGCTGAGGCTGGGCCAGCAGTACAATCAGCTCCAGCCCTATAGCAGTCTTGTTGGGAAGGTCCTGCGTGCTCTTGATGTGGGAGAAGTCATCGAAGCTGCCTTCGAAAAGCTCCGGACTCACGAATGTGAACCACGGGTAGGGGCTTTCTTTCGGGTGGATAGCGGGATGTTCTTGCTCTTTGAATGTCTATGAATAAATTTAGGAATTTCTTTCGTTGTAAATTTAGCAAAGTAAATCCATTTAAGAAAAAGCTACTCCTGACCCACCACGTAACAGTACCTACCATTGGTAAATGTTACAGTAGGTACACATATATCATTGCTGATGGTGTTGATTTTAATTTTAATATCCAATAAGCCAAAAAGGGCATAAAAAAACACGTTCATTGTGCCTATGAAAGGTATCTTTCAATATTTACTTTATTTTGTGTTCAGTACCTATTAGTTGCAAAGCAAAATACATAGTTTGTAATAGCTTCGTAGTTCTCAAGAATCGGCCTCGTGACAGACAGACGGACTGAAAAACGAGTTAAACGAGACCCAAAAAATGCTTACTCAGCGTACTACAAAATTAAGTAATATCCATAGCGTTAGAGCTTCCTATACCTGATGTATAAAGTGCAACTCAGCACCCCGGTAGACGAGGCACTTGAACAGCTCATTGCACTTCGCATGGACGTCCCTCACGTCTCTCGTCTGCTGTTTCACATCCAACCCAGCCAGGTCTGATCCATTGGTACAAATGGAGGGCAGGAGTTGAGCCACGCAGAGAAGAATGTTGAACACGTCGTTGAGAAGTAACCTTGTGGTAGTTTCAGTTGTGTTTGCCTGATGGAAGAATAGTCTGATAAGATAGACTGAGTTTCTTACCCGTGTCTTCTTGGTATATAAAGGTACCAAAATCGCTAACGGCAGTAGCGTAGTAGTAGTAGCGTAGTAATCGACGACCTCCGTAGCCGAGAGGCGAGCGGGCCTGACTTTGGCGACCGCCATCTCTGAGGTTCCGGGTTCGATCCCCGGTCGGGTCAATATGGGAAACGAACTTTTCCATATTGTCTCGGGTCTGGGTGTTGTGGTACCGTCGTTGTTTCTGATTTCTGTAACACAAGTGCTTAAGCTACTTACCACAGAATCAGAGCAATGTATGTGATGTTGTCCAATATTTATTTATTTTATTTATTCATTTGATAGTATTGGTCAACATCTAATACCTACATTGCTCTGATTCCATGGTAAATAGCTTAAGGACTATTGTTACAGAAATCAGAAACAACAACGGTACCACAACAGCCAGACCTGAGACAATATACCTACCTAGAAAAGTTCGATTCCCATATTATCCTGACCGGGGGATCGAACCCGGTACTTCAGTGATGGCGCGATGCCAAAGTCAGGTCTACTCACCTCTCGGCTACGGAGGTCGTTAAAAAATCGTAGAATCAGTTTGCATTGCATTACATGATGATTAAAATAAAAGTGTAACCTACTTGAGTAACGATGTATTTGACTTTACTAGACAAATGTTAGTTCAAAAGAACCCGACTAGTGAGGAATCAGGCAATTCTATTCTTTATCGTATATGCAGAAAAAGCCACTTTTGGTATGCGCTAATTAAGACTCTTCATCAAACCTTGTTCTGAGAATTACGATTCTAACAAAAAAAAAATCGAGTTAGATATAATTATGTCCGATACTTGAAATTTTGAAACAAATCTCAAAAGAGTTTTAAAATCAAAAATATAATCACCGTATTGGTATTTATGTAATCTAATGTCGTACCTGGCAATACCGTACTGTCAGTATTGTAAGGGTTTCATTAAGCATCCCAGCGAATATCCTCTGTGCCATCCTGGGTGGAACAGTATCCCATAAATCTTTTCTATTTCCTGAAAAAGTTACAATGAAGAGACAGAGAATTAAATGAAATTACGTAAACTTAACGTATTACTTATAAAACCCTAAATAAAATTTATCAACTTGCACCTACCAGTAGTACTTACTACTAAAGTCCTTTTATGTAGGTTACCTATCTGTAATCAACCATTTTGTAGCGACTTGTAGTAAGTATTAAAAATCACACCCCTACATAATTCATCTTCTAAATGTATTTTTCTTTACCATGTAAACAATAAATTACCTAACATTAATTATGTTAAAATTCAGCGCGACGTCACCATTTCGCACTGTGCGAATTTTACGATAAGTCACGTAAACCACAGAACTTGATGCACTATTACTATAATCAATATTTTTTATTGTTGAAGTTACAAATACTTATCTACTTTTTCATTGTATTTTGAAAATGTAACTGACGAACTGGATTGCATCATTGTTCTTTTACCCAATCATCATCCCCAAAGGTAGCTTAGAGAACAAGTTTTCAGCATATTTATAGCAAAGTCTCCATCTTACCATTCATATAAAGCCACCATCCCTGTACAGATGGCGTGCCTGCTTCGTGCACGGCGCGCGTCTGTCCGTCGATAGGACGCCCTCCGGAGTCTTGTAGGATGTACAGCGATAGCACTCGGTTGTGGAGATCCAGGACTCTCTCAGCCACCGCCTCTGACATTGTGACGTAGCGTTTGTAGCAAGCCTGTGTAACAACATACTTTGTATAAACCAATGTCATACTCCAACTTCATACTTTAGATAACTATTTATGTGCATCCAGGGACAGGTAGGGCAGCAGCTAGTTATAACTAGGTCTGGCTCTGGCTAGTTTTTGTATTTCGGATACACGTGATCCATGCAATATTCACATTTCTTCTAGCGATATTCAACAATGTAGAAGCTGCAAAAATACGCAATAGATGGCGATGATCAGGTGTTTTACAAAAGTTCCGAAACGCCACGGATTCTTAAAACGCACAGACAGTATTATTTCTTTTTTTCAGTCCACGCGAACAAAATTGTATTGAATGATAATAGGGTTCTCCTGATCATGATTGATAGTTAACTCTAAATCGGGCAATGGGAAAATAGTTACCACCTCAAATTGAACCTTATGGCCTTGACTGACTGGAGAAAGTCAATTTGAAATTTTTATGCTTCATGGGGTTAAACTTAAAAAGCACAAACCACTAACTTATTAAAAGTAGGTAAGTACCTATGTTTAAGTGACCACTATAGAGGTTTTGTTCTAAGAGGTAACTAGTTAAGTAAGTAGAAGAAATCACCTGCAACATTGCCTGTCTCTCCGAGCTGCCTAAATCTTCGACGTGTTGCAGATAGCAGAAGAGGCTGTTCTTCAAAAGAGCGGCTGCTCCGAGGGTAGCAGTCAGTACTGGTAGGTCGGCGTGATCGAGAGCCTCTTGCGCCAGCATATGGAGATGTTCTGATGAAGCGAATTTTGGATACTTAACCCTTATGTGAGTGACAAATAAAACACCTTTAAGAGAGTGACGAGGTACCCGGGTACCTTCATACAGTTTAGACGGAATGTAAACAATCAAGGTCTGTTTTAACGTTACCCTCACTTTGAATATTATTATTTTAGTTAAGCTAAACAGTTGACGATCTGTGGTGATTAAAGCGGGAGAGATGTGGAGTGCGGTACATGGTTATCGGCGCGCAAGAAACACTTGAATCCATTCAATGCATCGTGCTTGATATTGACACTTGACTGTTTTCTGTGTTCGTATTGTACGTGTTTACTTCTACTTTGTGAGTTTATAATTATTTCAATATGAATATTGGAGCGAGTACTTCTAAACAAAGATCACGTGTTCGAAGATATAATTCAACAGAATTACAAGCGATATTAGCAGAATGTTCCAGTGACGAAGATGAGTTTGTTGCTTCTGATAATGAACACGATTATATTCCTTTGGTTGAAGAGGGTGGATTAGAAAGTTCTGATGTTGAGCCAGAAGCTGAAGTCGAAAATGAGATCGACTCTTACGATTCCGATGCGAGTTTTGATGGTGAATCGTTTGAAAACATTTTTATTGCAAAAGATGGAACGCGGTGGCAGTCTGATCCACTTCCCAGAACACAAACTAGTAGCCGAAACATTATTCGGCAACGGGGCGGGGCTGCATCTTTTAGTAAACTTTACAATCAAATGGAAATATTCAAAAATATATTGTCCAATGAGATGTGTGACATAATCTTAAGGGAAACTAATCGGAAAGGGACTAAGATTACTGAAGCATACAATAATAAACAGATAGAAAATTACCCTGATATTAGCAAGCGACCGAAACAAAAAATATTCAAACCATTCACGGAACAAGAATTGGATGCATTTTTTGGCATTCTAATCTTTAGTGGGGTGCATAGATCTAATAAAGAACATTTGACTGAATTGTGGAAATCCAGTCACTTACCATTATTTCGAACTGCGATGTCCTATGACAGATTCAAAATGCTGTTACGCTTCATAAGGTTTGATAATGATGTAACGCGCCTTGAACGTTTGTTATCTGATAAAGTTGCCGCTATACGAGATATTTGGACTATGTTCATTTCAAATTTGAATAAAATGTACAAGCCTCGTGAATGTATTACCGTTGACGAACAGCTATATGGATATCGTGGGCGTACTCGCTTTACTCAATACATGCCATCAAAACCTGAAAAGTATGGCATAAAAATATTTTGGGCTTGTGATGCAAATAATTCCTACCCCCTAAATGGACAAATATATACAGGAAAGTCAAGTGATGGCAATCGTCAAACAAATGTTGGAGAATGCACTGTATTAGATCTCGTGGCTAAATATAAAAATTCAGGACTGAATGTAACTACGGATAATTTTTTTTCGTCTCTTCAACTGGCTCATTCCTTGAATTCGTTGAACATGACACTGGTTGGAACGGTAAGAAAAAATAAACGGTTTCTTCCTCCAAATATGCAAGCACACAAGGAGAGGGTGATTTATTCTTCTAACTTCGCCTTTAGCAAAGAAGCAACTGTGTGCTCCTATGTACCCAAAAAGAATAAAGCAGTAATAATGTTGTCATCAATGCACATGTCACCAGTTATTGAAAGTAAGGAAACTGCCAAGCCAGAAATAATTTTATATTATAACAAAACCAAAAGTGGAGTGGACAATATGGATAAGCTGTTAGCAGAATACACCGTAAAACGCAGAACGAATCGGTGGCCTTTAGCACTTTTTTACAATATTATTGACATTGCAGCTCTGGCCGCATATATCATTTACATGGAACATAACCCACAACTTGTATCGAGTGACAGACGTAGAAAATTTTTGAAATCATTGAGTCTACAACTGTGTGGTAAAATTATAGAAGAAAGATCAAAAAATTCCATTGTAACATCAAAATTACATGTGAGATCTGCAATGCAGGACGTGCTTGGCCAAGAACTAAGGCTTTCGATTCCTTCTGGATCTACAACTTCTATAAGTCAGACTAAACGAGATTCTACAGGGCGTGTTGCAGTCGTCGGAAGTTGCTACATATGCAGAGAACTCAAACGCAGGCAAAGAAAAACACGAAAAGCTTGCACTAATTGTAAAAAACCAGTTTGTGATGAACATGCAGTAACTCGTGCAACATGTAACACCTGCTTTGAGAGCTGCACTAATTCTGCATAAACAAAGACTTTGTAATTTTTATAGAAATAAAATATCATAACAAATGATTATTATTTCAATTTTGTACCAAATTATAAACCCTTTTTTAATTGTCATACAAGACACAAAGAGGTACCCGGGTACCTTGTAACTCTATTGTGAGTTTAAAATATGTTTTGGTTTCCAGAAAACATTGTAAATAGTTGACTGTGTTAAAAGATTAAAAAATATATAATTTATAAATAGTTAAGAGCTCTCAGGATATCACAGCTACCTACAGAGCGTAAAACATACTTTTCGTTAAATTTGAAAATGCTAAAGTTACCCGGGTACCTCGTCACTCACATAAGGGTTAAGTGCTGGACACTACGATATCGGTGTTCTTGCACTTTTATTCCGTATTTGGCTTTCCGTTGTGTCGACTTGGATGCCGACAATAATGCAGGGAAAAGGCAGCTTGTGCCTGTGTTCAGGACCAGGAACCCGCACCCAGGACCAAGAAACATACACGCATACCATGACAACCTTCAGCTTTATCCTTAACGTTACCACTTTAAGCGGACTTTCGAGTAATTATCAGGTAGGTACACCTATCTACCTACTACATGATGACCTCCGTAACCAAGAAGCGAGCTGGCCGAATTTTGACGTCACTTCATCTCTGAGATCCCAGGTTCGAGTCGGGTTCGGGTCAATAGGGGAAACGAACTTTTCTATAATGTCTCGGGTCTATATGTTGTAGTAGGTAGGTACCTCTCTACCGTTTTTGTTTCTGATTTCTATAGGTAACACAAGTGCTATAGCTATCACAGAATTTAATCAATTGGTATCTATATTTGATTATCACGAATTGTCCATAAAAGCACTACCTAAATGTCATGCATAAGTTTTACATTGTTCACATTTCAACTGAAGATCAACATTAAAAATACCTACCTAAATACAAAACAGTTTAAAGATATTTTAGCCATACCATTATGTGGGTACAGCCCCTTGCTGGATACAGACCTATTACTGTCTCGCGACTGAGAGATGGAAGATCCTTTACCTAACTAGTTCTTTAATTAAACAGAAACCCGGCTAGTACCTAGGTACCTATGTGGTGCTCAGAAATTTTTAACGAACCAAGCAAAGAATCGCTGGACTTGATAGCGAGCTGAACAAACTTGTCAGGATCAGATGTCTTCGCGACACCTCCGTCGCCCTTATCATCATCTTCAGTAGTGACGAACATGCCCGAGCCTTGTCTAGAAACAAAAATTGTTATCAATGAGATCAGAATTGCTCACTAAAACGTCACTGAGGTGGTGGCACCGTATAGCGGGTTACATTCCCTTCAATATTGTTGAGTGAAGCGATGGCTGGCATATACATCATGCTTGTGTACCTACAGGTGCCACCATTGGGGAATCGTCTATTCTCGCCTACCTCTCAAAAATTGATAGATACTTACTTCATGTTTTTTTCACTCTTCAAAACAAAACTATATGACTTGGTCCAGAATGATATACATATGTACTTACATATTAAGTTAGATACTCCTACTAAGTAAGTATAACAAATCTGAGTTTCTTACCGATATCTTCTCGGTAGATATAGATTCCGAACCGGAAGGAGAGTCACTTTGTTATAAAAAACTTTAAAGTGTTTTATATACTTAGGTAGTATGTAACCCACCTATTTGAGTAAAGAAACAATTGATTGATTGAAAGCCTTTAAAGCCTTATATTAGAATTTAGCAAAGTTTAAGCACTAAGTATCTGGGCGTCTACTCTTGAAAACGAAACGAACAAACGAAAGGTTTCGTTTTTGAAGATTGATCAAAAGTTAGGGAATTAAAACGCGATTTTTGATTTGTATAAATAATATTTTGTTTTTTTGATAACGCTTTATTCGCATTCGAAGTGTGTTAGTTGCGATAATGAGCAATAAAAAATACTAAACGTCATCGGATCCGACATATTTCGTTTTCAAGAGTAGACGCCCTGTTCATGAGAGACGAAAAGTTTTTTATGTTTACGCCAAAGGAAAAGGGATATAATATACCTATACCTCATACCTTAAATAAATATCTAAACTAAAAAATTCGATGTAAAAGCAAGTCAGACACTTTGGCCTTAGCGTCGCCCTTGTGTCGTGCCCGAACTAATATCAAACATTCGTTGGAAAGGTCTCGGGCTCCGTGAGGTTTATAGCAAAGAAATTTCAGGAAAAATTTCAACAGAAAAGCGGGAAGGCGAAACGAAGTTCGCCGGGACCAGCTCTAATAAAAGTATAAAACAGAAAAGTTATCTACTGTGTACCTATTATTTCAAGTAATAGAATAGTTCCTTACTTGAAAGCAATAAGAAATTCTTCCTCAAGCCAAAGAACAATTTTTACAGCAGCAAATGAAGCATTTCTTGGGAAATCTAATCTTCCACCCACTACTCCAGGGCAAACAGTTTCAGATAATACTGTTTGGTTTTGCTGAAACATGCAAATTTAAAGTATTTTACTTTTGATGAATTTTGCAGATAATATCATTCAATAATAAATCACACATGACATCATATACAGTCATAACTCAAAATTAGAACATTTAGAGTAAACCGATTTGAAAAATCATAAAATCGTACCACCAAAACTACTGAGGTTTTTTAAATAACTGAAAAGAAAAACAATGATATTAAGCTAATGCTTTTATTATTTAAATAATAAAAAGTTTTGGTGCTACGATTTTTTCAACTTTAAAATCAGTTTACTCAAAATTTGTTTATTGACTGTATATTATTATGATTTGATGAACAAAATGATAAAAGTAGATAATCTTTACCAATACCTCCCTACCACCTAGAGGTTAGAGTTATAAAAAAAGAGGCGAGAGCCCTTTGCGATGGTCAGGTAGGAAATGAAATGCCTGTATGGCCATGCAAATTACTACACAAAAACTTTTAACAGATTTAATTGAAGTGACGAAAAACCTGAAATTTTGTTTTTTTTTTCAAATTAATTAATTTGTTGTATACAGACCTGATAATATTCTAAATCCCGTTGCAGCAATATAGGGATGCGATCCATAATATTTCCATCTTCAATGACCTCCATTGTGAATTAAAAAAAATAAAACAAACAAAAACAACAAAAACTATTTACTTAAATCAATAAAACTAAAAAATATGTTAGACTAAACTGTGTGCACATTTATTGAATTCTATTTCGTTTTTTATTATTTTTGATATTTCTTCTTGCAGAAGCTGATGTAGTGAGACTCCGTCGTGTTTGTAGATCCAGTATCCTCCGTTCTTAAGAATTAAATCATAGCGTTTTGGTCCTGACACTGGGGAGCTAAGCCAAATCTGTTTGTTGGGTGTCTGTCTGTTTATAACATAGGTACCGTAATTTGATCCTAGTGCCACAGTTAAAACTCCGTCCTGAAAATAAATAAATATAAGATAGTATTGAAAGCAGAATAATTGAAAATAAATTAACGAAATATTTAATTAACCAAACAAAGTTTCTAGATCATTATTTCAAAGTTAGCAAATTATTGATTGTAAGACCCTTAACAATACTAAATACTTTTAAACGAAATGTTGCTAATGTTCTTGGAATAAAAACTTTTAATTCCACTCAGGAAATCAGGGAGGAAATGCTAATTATGCAATATATTTCAATTGTAAGTTTCATTATAGAAACTGCTATCTATAAATTCATTGATGTCGCAAATACTCATAAATATAGAATAATTCTTTATAATTATCACTAAAACTTTGACAACACAGTCTTTGCTGTTAATAAAATTTGCTTTTGTTCCATAACAATACTTACACTATACGTTATGTCAGCTCCTTTAAAATTAGGCGCGTCCTCCACGATTTCCTCGAAATAATCACAAAGCGATTCTAAAGTCTCATTGCAGATCTCTTCAAAGACCACCTGGTCTACCTGTTCTGGTGACTCCACAGAATCCGAAGACCCGGAGTACAGACGAACTATTTCGCGTTTATAACAATTCATATAACCCTGAACACTGGCATAGTTTTTCGTGAGGATGGTAGGCACAATATTGATTTGTTTCCGTGCCAGCCAGCGACTGGTACGCAGAATATTTCGAAGCATTTTGTAAATTCCGTCCAATTGTGAGGTTATTTTGTTGTTGACTGGCGGAGGTGACAAGTGAACAGCTGATCGAGTAGAGCTGCCAAAAAAATGCGTTCCATTCCATAAACTTTCTTATATTTAAAATGAATGATTGACTTGTAATAAACTTTAAGACTAGTAAGACCAAGTAAGACCAAAGTAAGGTACGCATTCAAAGTTTGTGTCTCCCATAATAAAGTTTTATCGTTCAACAAAGCCATTTGAATTTTGATAATTAACCTAAATCTTCATTAGAAACATTCATTAGATTATTCATAATATGATTCCGTATTTGAAGGCTTGCATATATTTATTTATAGAATAAAAATGACACTATAAATAAATAATAAAACTTTGTTAAGTTAATAAATATTTCTGGTCTGTGGTGCAACAAAGTTCTCAAAGTTCTCCGAGTGCTGCTCTGTGCTGCTGTGCAGTGTGCTGTCAAAACAAAAACATGTGCGCTAAGTTTCTGTGAGTGAATCTATTAGAGATGAATTGCACGTGTTTTTAAAACGGAATGTAATTTATGTTAACTGTTGCTATCATTGAGCAAGGATGTTAAAACCTAAGAACTTGGGTGATGACCTCCCAGGTTTCGAAGCGCCCGCCGACGATGGCGACACGAAAGAGGCGCAAACTAGCAAGAAGAAAAAGAAGGGATCCGGTGGTTTTCAGTCGATGGGATTAGGTTTCCCAGTCCTCAAGGGTATTACCAAAAGAGGCTATAAACAACCAACGCCCATTCAGAGAAAGGTATGGACCTATTCAAATTTTGTATTTTAAAACATAACCTATAAAATACTTTTATATTTAAGTGCCTGTTTCTTATCTTGTAATTAAAATTAAACTCAAAAACAAAACTATTATAAATATAAATAAATAAATATTGGACAACATCACATACATTGCTCTGATTCTGTGGGGAAGTACTGTACAATAGCACCCGTCGATTTAAGGGGTGAGGCTTGGGGGGAGGGGAGGGTACCTACTCCCCCCTGAAGGGGGGAGGCAGGACAGCTTTAGTTTCGGAGAAATGATTTTTTTTTAATTTTGAGGTTATGATGGTAGATAACCAGGAAGTACTGTACAATAGCACCCGTCGATTTAAGGGGTGAGGCTTGGGGGGAGGGGTACCTACCCCCCTGAAGGGGGGAGGCAGGATAGCTTTATTTTCGGAGATATGATTTTTTTAAAATTTTGAGGTTATGATGGTAGATAACGATAAAAAGCGGAAATCCAGGCAGAAACTATTGTAAGGGTCATAAAAAAAATAACCACGAAGGCTAAGGCGGGAGCTCCGCTCCGCTTCGCTCCCGCCTAAGCCTTCTAACCTAATCTATCCGAGTCGGATCTGCCCTAATAATTATTGGGTGTACTAGTACTCTTTAACAATCTAGTAAGACTGCAGAATCTTTTCTAAGGGTCATAAAAAAAATAACCACGAAGGCTAAGGCGGGAGCTTCTAACCTAATCTATCCGAATCGGATCTGCCTAAGTTTTAGATAACCCTAACACATGACATGACAATTGTTGGAGCAATCAAAATGGCGGCCACGTTTTGTTCCATCTACACACATTTTAATTTTCTTTAAAAAATCCTATCAATTTCCTGTTTCATTTGTATAAGTGAATTAAAATAGTGTATATGATAAATTGTAACTAAGTTTTATTTTTTTCTTCCACTTTTTTAGGAAAATAAGTATGTAGAATATAAACTTCATTTTCTAAAAGCCCTGGCACAACAAAAACGAAACGCATCAAATGTCAAACGACATCTTAGCTACAAATTATTGTAATTAAATGAAATTTCAATATTTTTTTTCTCGGAAAGTAAATGTTTCCGCAACTTGTGCTTTGCACCAAGTGTTGCTGATTTTAAGATCTTACTGCTGTAAAAATCTGAGCTTCGAAAGCGACGGGTGCTATTGTACAGTTGAGCCTTCTGTGGTAAGTAGCTAAAGCACTTGTGTTACAGAAATCAGAAACAACGACAGTACCACAACACCCAGACCGGAGACAATACAGAAAAGTTCGTTTACCATATTGACACGACCGGGGATCGAACCCGGAACCTATGAGATGGCGCGACGCCAAAGTCCGGCACGCTCGCCTCTCGGCCAGGAGGTCGTCAAATTATAATTTAGTAATTGAGAAACTGGCACTAAATTACTTTGAAAGAATTATTCTTATTTCTAGGCGTTATCTTAGGCAAGTACCCTTCTGATATCATTAACATCTACCTCTTGCAAATGTCATTATTTTCCTATTTCTAAACTTTAAATATTATTTGGTGCTACCTTACACCGCCACAAGGTACTTACTGCTGCATTATATGAAGCAGTTCCCTTTGAAATCTAATTATTTACAATTTCCTTATTTACTTTGATTTTATAGAAGCTGGAATATTGTACTAAATTGACACTTTGCATTTATAAAAGCTAAATATAACTTACCATGTTTCATGTTAATTGTTCTTTATGACAATTTACTAAACTCATTGCTTTTTATTTTCAGACAATACCTCTAGCGATTGATGGCAAAGATGTTGTGGCTATGGCCCGCACAGGGTCGGGAAAGACTGCATGTTTCGTACTACCGATACTGGAGAAACTTACGAATCCTACCAACAAGCCATTGCCTGGAAAGAATTTTAGGGCTCTCATATTGTCACCAACTAGGGAGTTAGCTTTACAGGTAATTAATTGTTATCCTACCTCTATAATGTCTAAGTCACACACTATACAGCCTATTTGTACCTTATTATCTAAGTCTGTTCAAAATATTGTGTTCAAATTTTTGAAGAAATGGAAATCCGCACTGGAAATGAGATGCATAAAGTAAAATGTGTTTTTATGAATTAAATTAATTTTTCTTAAATACTTCATATTTTAAATAAAGTGTGGTCTTATTTAAACAGGCAATTATTGTTAATGATTACTGATAATTTAATGTATTTCTGAAATATAAGTAAAACAACAAATATATGTAATTTCATCTTATGAATAGGTATATATTTTATGGTGTTTTAATCACTATGATCACTCTCTGCGCTGTTTGATACAAACTCAGCTTAACAATGAGATTAGCACCCAATGCATAATTTACCAATCAATCATATCATATGTTCTGAAGATGATTTATAATGAAAAGTATGATCATCATAAATATTATCATATTGTGTGTTTCCTCCTTTCTTTGGAATGGATTCCTTCAAAAGGAGTGTGAAGAAACATATTCATCAATAAAAATGATTTTTCTCAATTACAGACATTAAAATTTGTCAGAGAGCTGGGAAAATTTACCGGATTAACATCAGCTGCTATCCTTGGAGGGGAGTCTATAGAGCAACAGTTTAGTGTCATGTCTGGGACTGCACCTGACATAGTAGTGGCAACACCTGGTCGTTTCCTTCATATTTGCATTGAAATGAATTTGAAATTAGATAATATTAGTAAGTTAAAATTGTTTTATTTTGTTTTTATGATATCACAATAGAAAAAAGTGAACTATATTCAATTTCCCCTTTGTAATAAATTAATCCATTTTTGATTGCAGAAATTGTAGTTTTTGATGAAGCTGACAGATTGTTTGAACTCGGTTTTGGAGAGCAACTACGTGAAATAGTGGCACGTCTACCATCTACACGGCAAACACTCTTATTTTCTGCCACCTTGCCGAAGATGCTTGTTGAGTTTGCAAGAGCAGGTCTATCAGATCCTATGTTGATTCGGTTAGATGTCGACTGGAAGTTGCCTTCGACGTTGTGGCTGGGGTGGATATCGGTTAGAGCAGAACTGAAGACGGCAGCATTGTTGCTGTTGCTGGATAAAGTTTTGACACCCACGACACCTCAAGCTGTTGTGTTTGCTGCTACGAAGCATCATGTGGAATACTTGCATTTAGTATGTATCTGTTTATCTTGTTTCTATTTTTTGGTTTTGTTTGACTACAAAGTTTGAGTTGCACGAATTCAAGTTTTACTATTTAAAATAAGTTAACGGGTAACAACACAACAACATATTTAGTAGTTCATGTGAACTTCTTACTGCCCGACGTTTCGGTTGGGCTGCACTAAAGTCATCAACTGACTTTATTTTAAAAAATTAAAATAAAAATCGAAATTCTCAAAGTACTAATAACAGTTACTGACAGTTTCACATTTGTAGAAACATACATGGAGATTCAGTTGTAAGTTAGTGAGCTGATCTTTATACAAAAATTAACTAATATCATGAGTAGACATCGGATTATATGCATTTGCATGTTTGCATATGCAAATGCATATAATCATATTTTTAGAGCGTTATTGCATATTTTGATACTTTTTAATTGATAGTGTTTATTTCCATAGTTAAGTATACGTGTTTGGCATGTTGTATAATGTAGTTTACACATTTTAGCAATATAACCGATACAATTAAGAAACTAAAATCTTTTCACTGTACCCGTCCATGGAAACAATAGAAAAAAATATTGAACAAAGTAACGGCCTTCCGAGTTCACTGTCGCAAAAAAATCGTATAAATATAAATGTTTTTTTAAAATTAGATTGTGTTAATCATTAACGTAAATTATTATGGCAATTTATTTTAACTGTGCATATTTAATGCATATTTCGCACTTTTTAAATGCATATTTGCATGCATATTTCGGCCTTTTGATAGTGCATATAATCCAATGTCTAATCATGAGCATCCAAAATGCTAATCAACTAATTCACTTTTAAGCTATTGCATAGCTTCTATCGCGGGCCTTGAGCGCGGGGACCGAATCCAGAAATTCCGTAATGAAAAAACCTCACGCTCCCCACTCCGACGGGCAAGGAGGTGTGGCTTGAAGGCCTTGCATCGTCTAACGTCGTTTCAGTTCGGCAGTCTTCGACACGGCGTTGTGTGCGTGCGATTAGACGTATTGTATGTTTGTTTATCAAATGGTTAGGATTAAGTTATAAAGAAAATACTTGGATTAAGAAAAATGATTTGGTTTAATTTTTTATTTAATAATAGAAAAATTTGTTTTCTTATCAGTCACCACGCTCAAAAAGTGTAACTTGAATTAATATCAAAGAAAAAGAAATACTGCATGAATAAAATAAATAAATAAAATTATAATTGCATAAATTGATACAAAATGCTATGCAATAGCTTTACCGCGGCAGCCCCCGAGTGCCACACATCTCTTTTTTTTAGTTGTGAAAAAATATCTAACTAGAAATTTTATATTTTTGAACTTTTTTCAGATACTCCAACAAGCTGGCATAACGTCTACATACGCTTATTCCGGATTAGACCCATCAGCCCGTAAGATAGCTCTTGGAAGGTTCACAAACAAGAAGTGCTCTGTGCTTTTAGTAACAGATGTTGCAGCAAGAGGCTTGGACTTGCCTGCTCTTGATACCGTTATTAATTACAACTTCCCGGCGAAACCTAAGTTGTTCGTTCATAGAGTTGGTAAGTGATATAAAATTACAAGCATAAATTACTAATAGTATTTGTGTGCTGCATGTAGGTACCCTTGATAAGTTATGATCCCAATTGAGAAAGCAGTTGTTTCAATTAATTAAGTATCATCACTGATAAGTTACTCTGGTAAAAGAATGTACCCAAACTATTTAACTAGTTTAGTGGTGTTCCATATACCACACCTAGGCACAGGAGAAGGGCCTGTAGGTTTTTGTTCTGTCCCGAAACGATCCCAAAAATTGTATGTATTGAAATAGTCATGATTCAAATATCAGGCTTTTCGAGACCCCATCCGACTCTAAGAAAAGAGTATGCTAATAGGCGCATAGACCGTGGTGCTCTTTATGATAATTATTTGACTTGACATGGTATATATACAATTTCTTCCACACATATACCGGTTGGACACTGACTGGGAGGAGGGGTACAAAACGTATCGATAAAATGAGGCACATAGACTCATAGTATCGATATGTTCCCTAGTGGTTCACCATTTGGTTCCAGTGGCTCTTTTTTAACCAGCTTTGTATGTATTTTTTTTGTGTGTTTGCATATAACTACTAAATGTTCAAGCACATTCCGGCCCCGACTGGCTAGCTCACCAGTTAATTCGAGCATCGAAATCTATACTCAGTTTTGCCACTCGAAACCAGATGGCGCTAGTGGTAACTAACGTCACCATGTAGCATTAATCTTTCACAATCCATAATTTCAGGTCGCAGTGCGCGTGCCGGGCGCGCGGGTCGGGCGTTCTCTCTCGTCGCAGCCGAAGATGTGGCACATCTATTGGACTTGCATCTGTTTCTTGGAAGTGAACTGATCTTGCCTTCACAGGTATGTAATTCTACTACTTTCATAATATGAACAGATCGTGTCACACACTAACATGTAGAAGCAATAGGAAGTAAAGTCCCAGCCTGATAAGGTCATAATTGCTTGGCAGAAGTCTCCATGAAATAGAGTCAATTGTAATAATGGGGTAATCACGATGCTTAAGTGCTTTGGTTATATCAAACGCGAGCTTTTCGAAAAATTCGCAAAATACTTTGTTAGGCCTAGAAATCAAATTAAGGACTCCCAAGATCATAAACCAGTACTCAAACCACTTTACCACCGAGAAGTTTCGGTCTACTGAATCGTTCTAGAATATTATTTTTAAAGAAACAGAAAAATTTCACCTACACTTGCGGTGCGGGCCTTGTTCTTGTAAACACGCGTGGATCGCGGCCACTAGCGGGTCGCCAAGTGATGCTCAGGCGGTAGCAGCCGCATGTCACTTCAATTACTTTAGGGTAATGTCAATTTATTTATTTTCCAGATTTAGGTGGTTATCAGATTATTTTTTCCAACAAAAAATATCTTCCAATGGTAGTGGCGTAAAGCTCTATAAAAATTATAAAAATCGATTTCAGTAATGTATTTTTATTACCTACACAGATTTTGTGTTTTTCTTACAGGTTAAAGAGAAAGGTGCTTCTTGCCCGAGCGGCGTGTGGGGAGCGTTGCCGACCGGCACCTTGGAGATGAGGCACCAGGATGTCAGGGCCTGGGAGAAAGATCATTCGGAAATCGTGAGCTACCTACAATTATTTAAATTATGTACATGACTCGTACACACAATTTTAGGCCTAAATTCGTAAGTAATTTTGGAATACAAAGTATCTTTTAAGTTAATCTAGAATATCATGTATCTGAGGCGCTAGAACGGGGAACTCTGGCGCCTCTCGAGGACGACGGGGCGTGCTGGGTGGTCTGGCACGTCTCTCCAGGTGCTGCAACATCAGCCGCACTAACTTGCGCGTAGGGGGAGGGAGATTGTAATGAATCGCTAACCCAGCGGTTTTAGTCAGTTCGAATCCGACACACAACTTTCTGTCTCCCCGTGGCAGAAAGTGACAGTGCGTGGGCATATCTTTCTACCAAATGTTATACAAATCCATCGGTATATTTCTAGACTGGGCGTATGGTTGTAAAGTTATACCTCGAACTTATGCGATAGGTGGGACCGAAGTCACAACCTAATGAGTTGAATTCTTGTGAATTGGGTTATGTGATAATTTTATAAACAATTAATTCGCCTGTTGATATAGAAAAACCTCTTTTATACCATTATCTTGTTGACCAGGATCTGACATCAATCTAATCAGAGCATCAGATTTAAAAAAAACGAGTTTACCGATAGTCGAAAGTTTTATGGTACCGATTAAACAATGAATCGACGAATATTTGAAAATTGTGTAGCTCCGGATTAGCCTAAGACGAAGTAGCATACCTAATTCCTAAAATTGATGTAGGTAGGAATATCCAATATTTAAACTAAATAATATAATAGTTGAGCTGTTGAGTAATTACCGATTTCACATTATCATATCGGTAATAATTCAGCGGTTACGCGATACGATCTGACATTGTCAAATCTTTTTTTTTACTATGGACTCGCGTTTAGAAACAACGCAGTGATTCAGTCAAATTTCATGTCAAATCAGTAATTAGTCAACGGCTTGACTTTAGTAGGACAAATCGTTTGTCAATCTGACACTCAACGAATGCCCGGTTACGATTCGTAATGTGTCAAAAATGACTATCTTGTTTATCTACGAGTCGTTAATTCTAATTTTAAATTTACTTTCCATATCAGCTGTCATCTGTCGTCGGTCGGTCGTTTTTAACTTACGCCTCGTATAATTTATTACTATCTGTAACTTGAACGATTTGTTTTTAAAATATTGGAACCGGGTATAAATGGTAAAGCTAATATATTTCTCAGGAAGAAGCCGTCCGGACCTGTTCCCGCGGCTGGCAGCAGTACATCAAGTGGCGTGAGGCAGCTTCAGCGGAAGCCAACAAGCGCGCCAAGATCACGCCAGTGCCCGTGCACACCCATCCGTTCATGCTCGACGAGGGAGGCGACAACGCGAACGAACTGGTGGACCAGATTAAGAACTATACGCCTAAAGGGGTAAGTATTGACGTGACAATGTCTAATAACTCGATACTAGGGGCTATGTGCACGAAAGAGATGACGTCATTGTACCGTTACGCTCATAGTCGCGTTCCGCAAGCGAGAGCACGACACGAACAAGAGAGAGGCATGATCGGCTTAGCGTTGTTACGTCAAACTACCGTCCATATACAGTATTTACAGACAACCAATTTTTTTCACTAGACTAGACTCTATGCAATAGTTAAAAATCTTTTTATTCATATAGATTACATCAGTAACGCTTATGAATAGTCTCTATATATAAATCAAATGATGCTACCTCCGGTTAGGTACCAAACTACAGTAAAGAAACCGATAAAGTACTCAATATTTTTTTACAAAAAAAAACTTTATGTAAATTATTACTAATTTTGCACCAAGACATACGGTTAGTTTGCCAAAAGTAAAAACAAATATGTTATTAATTAAGTAATAAAATTGTAAATTAAATTAACCATAGGACTTAATGTAGCCTAATTTTGGCTTACATGCGTAAGTTATAAGTGAGACGTGTTTGTGTGCATATCTATGTCATGTTAGCTCCCAAACAAAAATCGTGCACATGCCCTATACCTTGGGTCAGTAGTTTAAAATTACCAATATTTTGTTTCAGACAATTTTAGAACTGGCTGCGAAAAATGACTCACCTATGTATTTAGCAATGAAGAAAATGAAACAAACGCACGGCAAAACAATTCAAAAGACGAGGGAAAATAAGAAACTGCAGGTAATTAAACCTCACTCCGAGTTTGATAGACAAGAGTGAAAGATTTCCACTGAACAAATCGCAACCTTAGATGAAAAATCCAGGAAATCGAATAGTTCGATAGAACTCAAAATTTAGAGTTAGTGGCATTTTTAAATTACTTTCTCGAATGCCGAAACTTATATTAACACACAAATAAGCTCATTGAACAAGCCGAAGAAAACGTTACCGTTGAAAAGGTCTCATTAGACTTTTGATAACCGTGATAAGTACATATTTTTTAATAACTTTTCGTAATTTCTGAAATATATTTTTTTTAATACCTGTAGTTTTCATCTAGAGATGCTAAATTATGAATCAAAACATCCCGCCAAACTCTACTTTTTAACCTTTACCCAGCCCAGCTATCTTAAACGTAGTGGCCCGCTGTACGCCAACGTATAAATGTATAACAGTTTCTATAGTACGAAAGCAAGGATGTGGCATAACGTCATATCGATAAAAAAAATTGATGTCTAAATCAAGATTTTTTATTAAATTTTGCAAATATAAATAAACCCTGATACATTATAATAGTAATTTGTTTTATTTTATGAACATTTTTAGTAAGAAAAACGAGTATCTATTATCATAGACAAAATTACATGCATAATCTTGCAACACATTTATTATAAAAGGCACTTCACTATTCATTTTATAACGTAGTCCGTTGACTTCATATCAAGTCGTTGGCGCTCGTGGCAAGATAAATATCTCAAATAGAAGTGTTGTCTATGCGTTTCTTTCTTCACCTTGTGTGAATCTCTCTCTATCTCTCTAGACGATTTGAATAAAGAAAAGACGGCGCTTGTACGGTATTCATAAATCATAACATACTTGTTATGGTTACTGTGAAAAGTAAGACAAAAGAATGAATAGTCAGTTATTATTCGTATATTTAATAACTTTTTATAGTTTGTGTAAGTTTACCTTTCGATGTTTTACTTTTTATATTTTTGATAATTATATTTAATGATTATTGTACGAAAAAAAAACAGACGAGCGCACGTTTGTAATGGCCGGCACTATGACACAATGACCTTGACACCTGTACGCTTACGACGTCACAGGTTTACTTGCATTGAAGTTGGTGGCGCTCGTAGCACTGAAATCTTGTCATTGCGTAGAGATGGGTGTTGCAATATCGAAAATTCTAAATAAATTATAAATTAACTAGCTTCCGCCCGCGGCTTCGCCCGCGTGTAATTCGGTTATATTGTGGTATAAATCACAACTATAAGAAAACTTCTCATTTCCACGGAAAAATCTAAGAAGCGCGATGTAACGCTGGATACGATTAGTTGTTAAACAAAAACTGAATGGTACACTATATTATATAGCTAAGTAGATGTTAAAATCAGTTTAGACGATAAAACAAATTGTACGTCATCCCTCGGGAATTCCACATTTTCGGGGATTCATTATCGTATCATTTAGCTTCTACATTTACATGTTTATATTCGTTTACAATATTTTACCTTCCAATTCATCAATCCATCCATCAAGCAAACTATATTTTTGTTTTCCCTCGGGAATATCAGTTTTTATCGGGATAAAAAGTAACCTATTATTTAATCCGGACTTCTAACTATACGTCTGCAAAATTTAAAAGCAATCGGTTGAGTAGTTATGTCGTGAAAGCGGAACAAATAAACAAACTCACTTTCTGATTTATAATATTAGTAAATTATAAAATATATGTAAATTAACCGGAATTAACTGTCAATCATAAAATCTATGAATATTTGTATGGAACAAAACAAAGTAAACATGTAGGATTGTAATGAATGCAACTATCGCGTCACATCACTAGCCTACTTGATATGAAGTCGTTGGCGTATGGGACATCAAAATATTTCAGGCGTTTTTGTTTTTATCTGCTTTAAAACACTGTAAAGCCTGTTTTTTTTGGCAAAATAACAAAAATGGGCTTCAATCCTGTCCATCTTACAAAATTACAAAAGAAACAAATGTTTAATGCACCGTAAAGGTATTTAATTAAAGTAGGTACAATGAGTAACTTCTATAGAAGTAGTGGCGTTGACGGCACGAAAATCCTGAACTTCTATAGAAGTAGTTGGCGGTTATTAGGTTAATAAATATAGCCGCAAGACTACAAATAAATGTATTGCAACAGAGTAGGTGCATAGCGGTGTTTAAATCATATTCGCTCTTTCTCTTTCTTTAAGAGGCGCTTGTAAGAGAAGAAGCGAATAAAGAAGAGTCAATTGGGATATATATTTCATTAATAAATAATTTTTAGGTACCGATGCCCTAACTGCCTCTCAAGTTGCATCAGACTTATTGATTATTTATTTGCAATTGAAGGGTCCATGGCAATAATGATGAATTTCCAAAATATTAAAATCTTTGTGATCAACGTCATTCGGTCACTTAATACATGCAGCTAGTGATTTCGTTTACTAATTAGGCAATATCGCTTTCCGTCCTGAGATAAAACTCGTTTCTAATATTTGACTACACGTCTAGAATGGTCAATATCTCAGGCATTTACGGCAATAAGGCTGAATTTTGGACAACGTTTATAAACTTAACACCCAAATATCTCGAAACAAAAAAACAGATGGTGTTTATCAATTTATTCCTTTAAATGCCCCTAAAATTTTTGGTTACAGGCTGAAGGAAAGTTAGATATAGATTTTAGTAACAGATCTAATAAAAAGAAAAAGAAGGAAGTGGTTCGTGATGAGAATTATATACCTCACTTCGCTTCTGACCAACACACGGAGGCTGGGTAAGTTTTGAATGATGCAATTTATCTTTGTCATCTTCGTTTTTACTTATTTTGTGTACTTTTCTGTTCTAAAATGTCAATCATCTCGTATTCTACTAATATTATAAATGCGAATGTTAATGAATATAGACCTATGTTTGTAACATTCACTTTAAAATAACTCACATTTTGTTGGAAAAGATGTGACATTCTTGATAAACATACCTTAATATTATGTTTTATGTAAGAAGATTAGTATATTGTAAAAGCGAAATTTTGTAAGAATGTTTGGATTTCTGGATGTACAGTCGCCGTCAGATATATCGGAGCAGACAAAGTGACCAAATACTTCTGAACAGTTAAAAATGTCAATAAGTTCCATACACTACAAGTTACCATTAATATCTGAACATTCACTACCCTCAGTAATATCTGAGCAGATGCTAGTCAATAATTTCTATACACACAACTAATCAATAATACCCATCTACACAGGTAGCTAAATGAGATACATGACGTGCGTGACACATATTGACGTTATGAGTGTTCAGATATTATTGGCATCTGCTCAGATATTATTGAAGTAGTGAATGTTCAGATATTAATGGTAACTTGTAGTGTATGGAACTTATTGACATTTTTAACTGTTCAGAAGTATTTGGTCACTTTGTCTGCTCCGATATATCTGACGGCGACTGTACTTATGTTTGTTACTCTTTCACGCAATAACTACTGAACGGATTTATATGAAATTTGTTTGGAAAAGAAATGACATTCTAAATTAACATATAGGATACTTATTATCCCGAAAAACGCGATAGTCGCAGGTAGCAGCTAGTTTAAAATAAGGCTCAATAGACTCATCTGCGTTCAAAGTCAATCTAAAAAAAAAACACTATGAATGATATATTTTTGTTTCGCCTTCATATGACGATATCCGTAGCCGAAGGCAAGTGGCTTGGACTTTGGCGTTGCGCTGTCTGATGTTCCAGGTTCTATGTCGCTTTGTAGAGCAATGTGCGGTCGACGGCACGTCAAGTTGAACATCGGCAGTACGATATTAGTTCTTATGCGCCGGACATAAGGGCGGTGCAAAGTCCAATAATTACTTTTGTCAAAGTTTACATGAATAAAGACATTTTGTATTTCTATTTCCAATGTGTAGCTTAACGTGGTTGTGCCTGTGTGTGATGTCTGATATGTATGTGTGATGTGTCAGCATGGCGGTGAACTTCAACGCGGGCGCGGCGGCGGCCGAGCTGGAGGTGCGCGCCGACAGCGGCGAGGCGGCGCGCGCGCACAGGAACCAGCTGCGGTGGGACAGGAAGCGGAAGAAGATGGTGCACGTCGACCCGGTTAGTGACGCTATTCATTAAATATATACTAGGTAACATTATATAGCTGTAGAATTTTATTTGAAACATAAAAAGGAAGGAAGTGAAAGAAGATGGTGCACCTCGATAGTGACGTTTTGTATTTCGTTTAAAAATAGAAACCTACCTTCATTATGAAGCTGAAGAGTTTGTTTGAAGAGCGCTAATGAAAGAAAGTATCGTATTACACGTTGGCGCGCTGATTATTTGTATGAGTATGACGCCTACTGCGAAGTGGTCGATAAAACTCCTTATTAATATGTATGTTTAAGTACTATTTTGCCTTTTCCACAGGACGGCGGTCACAAGATGATACGTACAGAGAGCGGCGGGCGAGTACCAGCTTCGTTCCGTAGCGGACGATACGATGACTGGCGGAAGAGGAACGCGCAAGTCGACGATGACGACGACGACGAGCCCGCTAGAGACGCTAATGCTAGGAAACCGGGTAAATATTAACATGTCAATACCCACCTATTTAACAAATTGATCAAACACTAAGAGAGGTAGGGCATAGCGATTTATCGCTCGAACTGGAGCAGCCCGACTGGTGAAATACCTCCACCTCACAGAAGAAAAGCAGCCAAATAACAATCACTTTGGTGTTGTTGTGTTCTTGCATGTGAGTAAGGTTTCCAGAGCTCCTGACGGGAGCTACATTAATAGCAAGGACCCAAGCCTTCAAGGTAAACGCGGCAAGTTCAGTAATAGTTTTATTTTGCTGTACTTGTGGCCCTTCAGCTAGGACCTTATTACCATTTAACATCAGGTGGGATGAGGTCAATCTTGAAGTGTAATATAAAAAAAACACTATCAATTAAACGTTTGTCGGAGTTTTAGTTGTGTACTGCTAACGTCATCTCTTGAGGCGTTCGGGTATTACTCTTGTCAGTTAGAAAACCGTAAGCAGGCAAAGGACGTGCGCTCATACAGCCAAATTCTCCCTGAGTTAGTAGTTCGGTTTAGTACTCTGTGATTTTAGGCCACGAGCTCACTTGACTTCCCGAGATTATAATATAGCGAAAAATAATGCGTTAAATTGCAATCATATGTTACGGTTCACAATCTTTCGACAGTTTACAATCTCTCGAGATAGATTGTAATCTAACGATGTTTATAATCTTGCGGTGGCATTTAAAGGAATCTTGTTTTGACAGGTATTCAAAAGTCTCAGTCTCAGTTGACTAGCCAGTCCACATCCTTGTTATCTGTTATCTAACATTCGTATTATCTGTTATTGGCGAGCAACGAACTTTCTCTTTTTTGTACTTTCACAGACCTGCAAAGAAAGATTACAGCGGAAAAACAAGAAACGTCACAAATTAAAAAAACTGAGAAATGTGCATTTGACGATACAACCAGATCTGTTACACTAAGACATTCCCCTATGACATGACTGAACATGATTTATAAAAGTTAAAAATATCCCTCTCGGGTGTCATAATTTATCATTGATGCTAGGTGAAAATACAGGAGTTAATGCTACTTTTGGTGTTATAACACATTACACAACCCCATTTTCGAGTTTTATGTGACATTCCTTGTTTTTCCTGTACTCTTCAAATATTTACTCAAAACTTCGTTTCAGTGTCAGAATTCCGTCCGCACTGGGTAAAACACAACGAGCGGTTAGCCAAGAAGAAGGCAGAAGCAAGCTCTAATGAGTTCCGCAACAAACAGCAGATCGTCAAAGAGAGGATGAGGAAGGAGAAGATTAAGCAGAAACTGAAGCACAAGATGAAGTCTAAAAAGAAGAAGAAGTAGACTTGTATATAGTAATAAAGTGATGTTTACGAATTGGGTTTAAATGTTAATTTGTATCCCCATTAGGGTAGGCCATTTGGATTATTCCACTTTGTTAGTCTACATCGGATCACCTGAGTGATATATCAGCTTGGTAAACAAAGTAGAATCCCCCCCCCCCCCTTTTTGTTCTCTTTGTTAGTGTCAGGAGAAGGTTCTTATGAAATAAAAAAAAATAAAGAGTTGTCGTTAAGACAGGACAGCGTCTGTTGGATAACCTATTACTATTATAAGTAAAACATAGATTAAAAAAAATTAAATATACTGTTTTATCACAGCAAAAAAGAGATACCTAAAATAAATTATGCACTAAAATATTACAAAAGGCATTAGTTTGCGTGTATTTACACTGAAAATACTTTATAAGTATTTCTAACTGAGTATCTACCTACCTAACTAATTGTTCTATTAGGAATACTTAAGTTACGTAGTATTGCGTCGAGATACGAAGGTACCTAGGTACGAACTAATTTTAGATAGGTACCTTTACTTGGAATAATAGATAATATGTCTATTATAGAATTATATTATAAGTTAATGTTTTTGTTATTAAGAACGACCTCTGTAGCCTTGAGGTGAGTGAGCTGGACTTTGGCATCACGCCAACTCTGAGGTCCCGTGCTCGTCTCGTTTGCGTCAATATGAAATATGTAAGAACTCTTCTAACTTTTTCTCGGGTGTTGGTATTGTGGATTTTAAGAGAAATTTGTAAATTAAGAGCAATTTATGTGATGTAAGTACAGTTTTTTTTTTTATGTATTTCGTCCTCATTATCAAATGTTGACACAGATTTCGAAGTTCGTCTACCACTTCGCTAGTCGCGCAGGCTAACGCGACTTTGTAGCTCACTAATATAAAACAGCGCCTATTTGATATCTATGCGTCGCGTTGTTGCATTTCTCCATCACCTAGTACAACGGGTAAACACTCGCAGCTTATTAGTTCTTACGCTCCTGACTGAAATCCATTGGATTTGTAACTGTTGCAGTGTAAGTACTAAATTGCTATGCGAAAATTACTTTGGACCGGATCATAGAGTAAAGTGTATGGATTTTACATTTTACTTAGAAATGTGACGTAATCTTTAATTTCAAACCATAATAACCTTTGACGAAAGGCCAGCGAGCCGGATTTTGGCGTTGTGCCATCTCTGAGGTTCCGGGTTCGATTCCCGGTCGGGTCAATATGGGAAACGAAGTTTTCTATATTGTCTCGGGTATGGGTGTTGTGGTACCGTCGTTGTTTCTGATTTCTGTAACACAAGTACTTAAGCTACTTTCCACAAAATCACAGCAATGTACCTACCTATATAATGCTGATGCTGTCCAATAAGAATGTTTAATAGGTAATTAATTTGTCGAAACTACATAATATTTCAAAGTACGACAACTGCCACTTGGGTAGGCACCTGACTAAATATATTCCATGGGGCTGTCACGAAGCTATAAAAGGCGCGTGAGGTTTTAGAGGCTAGTCCTAGCTCTTTTTAGAGCGGGGAGTCTCACACAGGCCATTGTCTTCTCCAAAGCAGCGGTACAGTGCGCCAATGCATTGCGCCCCTAAAAAAAGGCCTCTAATCAAGTCATAGACCAATTGTCGAACATACATGGTTTCGACCAGTTAAAAATGTATGGGATTACAAGATCACGTGACTTTTCTAAGTGAAATGCCAATTCCACAAATTTTAAACGATATCGTTCGATAATCACCAGTCGGCTATTCCCTTTCGACATATTATTCAACAATTTACTCTGTGGTCTGGACCACGCCCTGAACACTATAAGGATAAATTAAGTAGGTACCTTGGTATCTTCGACGAAAATTAATATCCAAAACCGCCCAACCCCGAGGCAACGTTCGCAATTTACGACATTATCTGACTGATCGGCGACTAATAATCGCCTATTTATTTAATGCACGGCTATTTCCTGCCTTCCGCTTGGGTGGTGCGGAACATCACGTAATGGTATTTTGGAGCGAATCCTTCAAGGCTGGTATGGTCTGCGCCAAAAACGTTAAGAATTCTGCTAAGGAATGTAACTATGGTAAGATTTAAACAGGTAATGCCTTGGCGATTTCCGCTTGTGTATGTAAAATGCTAATCTGCGGTTAACTTTTATAGGTTTACCGTACCTATAAACGAACTATGTACAGTCGCCGTCAGATATATCGGAGCAGACAAAGGGACCTAATACTTCTGAACAGTTAAAATGTCAAAAAGTTTTATACACCACACCAATAATATCTGAACATTCATTACTTCAATAATATCTGAGCAGATGCCAATAACATCTGAACTCTCATAACGTCAATATGTGTCACGCACGTCATGTCTCTCATTTAGCTACCTGTATAGATGAGTGTTCAGATTTTATTGGTAAGTTGAGTGTAGAAATTATTGACTAGCAGATGCTCAGATATTATTGAAGTAATGAATGTTCAGATATTAATGGTAACTTGTTGTGTATATGTTAATTTTTGACATTTTAACTGTTCAGAAGTATTTGGCCATTTTGTCTGCTCCGATATATCTGACGGCGACTGTACATGACTCAACGGTTGACTAGTAATGCTCCTTGCGTTAAGGCCATCTTTTGTACTTATTTTGTGCAATAAATTTTAAAATAAAAGGTGCTGTATTGGCACACCCCTTTATGGGATGTTCGGGAAAGCGTGGGTACAGTTAATATTTACATAAAATTCAATATTGTCCAGAATATTCTGGACAGCATCACATAATTGCTCTGATTCTGTGGTAAGTAGTTAAAGCGAAGCCTAGTCTAAATTATATAAATCCCCACAATACCGAAACCGAGAAAATATCAAAAATTCGTTTACCAAATGACTGGGAATCGAACACGGGACTTCAGAGAGGATGTGTCAGAATAAAGTCTAAATCTTGAAGAAGTGGAGCGAGAGTAACAAAAATACAAAATTAGCGCCCCATCTTCCCTTCGTTGGTAGTAAGTAGGTAGGTACCTACATTCTTCTGTGGTGTCCAGTGGAAATTTTGATGCTAAAGTGCATAGATAACTAGCTGTGCCCGCGACTTTGTTCGCGTGGACTACATAATTTCATGCTCGGTCTTACCTACCCATTTATCCCCTCATATTCGAAACAAAAAGTCCATATTTTAATCCAAGTTTCGAGCTATATTCGTGCCGAATGTCATCTCTCTAACTTAGAGAATAAACATTTTCCCAAAAAACTTTTAAGGGTGGTACAACTCCTATCCCACCTTATTGTCAAAACAAAAAGTAGTATATGTCCGTTCTAGAGGTTCAACGTATACCTATACCAAATTTCATCGAAATTGGTTTAGTGGTTTAAGCGTAAAAGCCGGACAGAAAAACAAACAGACAAAAGTTACTTTCGCATTTATAAGTAATACTAGCTGTGCCCGCGACTTCGTTCGCGTGGACTACATCCTTTCTCCCTTTTCTCCCCTAATATTCGAAACAAAAAGTAGTATATATTTTAATCCAAGTTTCGAGCTATATTTGTGCCATTTCATATCTCTAACTTCAAAAATAAACATTTTTCCATATAAACTTTCAAAGGTGGTATTACCCCCCTCCCCCCTTATTTTCTAATAAAAAGTAGCCTATGTCCGCCCTTGAGATTCAACGTATACCTACTTATACCAAATTTCATCAAAATCCGTTCAGCTATTTAGGCATGAAAGAGTAACATACGGACGGACAGACAGACAGACAGACAGAGTTACTTTCGCATTTATGATATTAGTATGATATCCATACTATGGATAGTATGGATATAGTAAGAAAGAAAGAAATTAACATTTGGTACATCTTTTTATGGTGTTTTTAAAGATGGGAAATGTTTTGATGCACCGTCCTGCTGCCTAAGTAGGAATGTGTCTTGTGTGGGATACCCCGGCTCTGAAAACAATGGTAAGTAGTGAGTACCATTCAGGCAATGAAAGGAGGGTTTTAGTAGTTACTAACAACTGAATCGCCGCCTGAGTGTTGAGAATATAACATAAACTATAACAGCCATTATACTCTTTCTGATGCTGACCCTACCTACTTACTTTCCTACTTCGGACAAGTTTTTTGGCAAAATAAGAAAATATCGTTCCTTCGAGTTTCTTTCTTTTTTGCATCGGTAATACACAGGCTAAAAGCTTTTTTAAAAATTTGCCTCAACATAATAAATTAAATGCCGAAATTACTTACTTATCGCGTTAATTACATCGGGAAAAGGAAAGGAAATTAACTCGTTCCGATTTTAATACTGGACTACCTATTTTGGTGGAGTCGATTAAAACTTCTTATCAAGCTTAAAACATACAAAAAATTATGCATGTAGGTAGGTATGTAACCGGTCATTACCTGCATGTTTAAAAGTAGGTAACTCAGTATATTGTGAAGTAGAAATTCGATTTCAGTTTTTTAGGTAGCATGCATCCATAACGGCCACTAAGACTGCTCTTAATTTGACGAACCTGGTTGTTACATTAGAGTTTTTGCCTGATTTCTGCACTATATACAAAGGAAGCCGCACCTATTTGGATCAAACTGAGGATCCAAAATTATTATTCTCATACGAACATCAGGTGTTTCAAGTCGGCAATGTGCTAACTAGGCAAGGGAAATAAAAGTGTTCCCTGCGGTAATTGAATCCACAGAGGCGAAGCGTGTGAAATGTATCCCCTATTTTATTCGAATATATGTATGGTATCGCCCAAAGATAAGGCCCATTGATACTAGAGTAGGTATATTGAACGGAACGGTCACCAAAAAATTCAAAAGATTTGGGACCCCAAATCCACCGTTGCTGCTGCCCTTTTCATGTTCTGCTTCGAGTCATATCCCCTCCAGCCGCCTCCTCATGCTACGCTAATGCGAACTCACGTCCTCCAAAGCTCCAAATATGGAGAAAGCAGCTGTTCAGAAAACGAAGATATGTATGGCTATCAAAATGACTAAAAAATGGGTCTTTGGTTTTCCTTGCAAAAATCTTCGTATGTTTTATCCGACATCCGACAAATAAGTTTATTTTATTATTTCTTTAATTGCCATGCACTGACTAATCGAGTCAAATTGAAAAAAAATATCTGTTTCGACTGCCCAATTTTAAAACCTATGACCTTACTCTATGAACAACTTTCTGAATAGGTACATAAATGTTCTCAATTAAAAAAGTAGCTAGCTACTTCATTCCTCACGCTAACTTTTCTTCATAATCTATTTCCTAACGTTAAAACGCAACTTAGCGTAATTACTTTGAACTAATTGCAGAAGGTAAGATACAATCATTAGTCTTTACTTCCTTACATTCTTAATTGACCAGCAATAGTTAATTCCAAGATGTAATCATGAGAAAAATTACTGTTTTTCACGCCATCAAAACCGCGAACTATGCTCAGTTTTCTGCGATTATAATCGATAGATTAAACCGCAATTCCAGTAGAGAAGACCAAATATGGATGTTGTTCTACATAGCTATGATTACCTAACCCGAGGTAAATATTGGTTCATTAAATAGGTGCATTTGATACCAACATACTTACCTACCTACAAGCGTTACGATTACGAAACTTCGAGAACAAAATCAATACTAGCACCTAGGTACTTTGTACGAAATACGAAAACACCCTTCTAATAATTTAAGAAGTTATGGCACCTACTTTCAATGCTGAAAAATTTTTTTCTAAATAATACAACTTAATTGGTGCGATTCTCTGGAGCGATTATTCGTGATTTTTATTCTGATATATAAATGACTTTTTTCCAAGATATGTCATACGATTTACCTACTGCTAGTAAAGTTTTATCAATTTTCACCTCACTTGGTACTGGCTGGGGTATACCTACCTCGTAAAAGAAGTTTGGTTGACATTCAATACAAGAAGAAAAAACCAGGTTATACCTACTTATAGCAAGTATACCTAAGTACTTATTTCAGTCCGTAAACCAATGTTACAATGATCAGATCATCAGTGTTGACAAAGTGGGTTTTCCTCGTTGATTTGTTTGTTGGATTTAATGGAAGACTACTCGCCACTAACAAAGGTCGGTAAGAATTTTATATTAATACCAAGAAAATACTCGTGAGTACCAGATGATGTGGCTTTTGACGTCTTTAGCACGTTGTGGTTAATGAGTTTACAATGCGGATTTACTGACCTCGGAGAAAACATAAACTGTGACAATGATACGTGACCTTAACACCTGTATTTATAATATACAACTACATTACAGTTACCTACATTACAGGTACTACATTAGAGTAAAGCAAAAAAAATGCAAATTTGGTTTTGGACAACATTTGATACTGTGCAATGGAGGCATAGCACTTGTGGTACCTACTGAAATCAGAAATAATGAAGCACCACAATACCCAGGCCCGAGACAATACAGAAAAGTCCGTTTTCCATATTGACCCACTGGGAATCGAACCTGGGAGAGATGGCGCGACGCCAAAACGGCTTAATGTTTGCGTCGCGATTATCGAAAGGTTTCGTTATTGAAGATGAATTGAAAGTTTGGGAGTTAAATCGTGGTTTTTGGTTTGCATAATTTCTTTTTTTTTAAGCGCTTCTTTACCATTCCAAGTGAGGTTACGTTTTTTAAAAAATTATGGCTATTCGTCATCGGATCCGATATATTTCGTTTTTGGGAGTACACCCCTGACCTCCTTGCTGACTTATGCGCGGCTCCAATATTTTACCATTCATAACGTGTCAAAAATGTCCGTTTTTCTACGAGTCGTTAATTCTAATTTCAAATTTACTTCCCATACCTATGTCATCAGGCGTCGGTCAGTCTTTTTAGGTTACGCCTCGTATAATTTGTTACTAGGACGTTACTAGAATGGATCGTTTTTCAAATATTAGAACCGGCCATTAGAGCTGGCCAGCAGCGTGACTAGGAAGTTTCGCAAACGACGCTGTGGTTGTTATGGATCTTCAATTTCCCATGGCGCTGTCACTAGGCGATGAGTAGGTGGGGGGGATTTTTAACACGCTTTTATTAGCTTGGGTTGTATGTATCTATGTAACGGAATCTTTGAATCATAATTTGACCCACTTCCCGGTCTTTGATTAAGATGAAATTTTGCAGACGCTCTGAGTTCTGATGACAATACATGACTAGCTAAGAAACGTCATTACAAATCCAATATGGCGGCCTCCCCAAGATGGCGAACTGACTGTTTGAAATGCACTTCCATGAAATGGGTATCAAAAGAAAGGGTTTGCTGTCAGGAATACGAAAAAAATAGTCACGTGATTCAAATCCAATATGGCGGGCGTCCAAGATAACGGACAGGCTATTTGAAATGCACCCCTATGATATGGGTATTAAATGAAAGGGTTTGCTGAATGGGATACGAAAAAGAATTATATAATTATTGATACATGAGAAAACTAAAAAGTAGAAAATAAAAATAATAGTTTAAAAAACTAAAAAACACGCTTTTAGCTCGCACTAAAAATTACAAAATAATTCAGACATTTAAGAAAGAAAGCGTGGAGCGTTTTGTTCAAAAAGAGTAAAGATAACATAAACGCTCCACGCTTTCTTTCTTAAATGTCTGAATTATTTTGTAATTTTTAG